>JAREYC010000008.1:24025000-24625000 GCA_030015325.1 Cryptoblepharus egeriae
TCTTGCATCTCAATCAATATTTTGCTTGTGCAAACCTAATAAATCCTAGTTTCTGTCTTCATTCACTTACTGGTCTGTTCCTTGGTCCTGTTTCTGAAAAGAACCTTTGCTGTTCTGTCAAAACACTAATTGAAAAAGGAGAAATATTCAGGAGTTTTAGAATTTTTTGTGAAAAGTATATTAATAATGCATATATGAATAGCACTATTCATTTTCCCTTGCAAGTTGTGTTTATGAATGTTTTTAATTCTGTATATATTAACATTTTTAAGAACAACATTGCAATTCTTAGCATGTCTACTCAAAAGTAAGCCCCATTGTGTACAATAGCACTTACTCCCAGGAAAGTATGGTCAGAATTTAAGTCACCAAAGCCCCATTAAATTTTATTTATTCTTATTATGTGTGAATTGTTTTATCTCTTTTATATACATTTGATAATACACAGGTCAAATAAGCATGTTGTTGGTTTGTTCGATTCCCTAATGTGGTGACGGGGCACTTAATTAAACCATTTTGTTAACAGCAGTGGCATAACCAGAGGATGCATAAAGCATTAAGGGTGCAATGCTAACCTAGGCCAGCATAACTCATCAGTCTTCCTGTACAGGGATGATGTAGGGAGGCAAGTGCATGTCTGTGCAGTGGCCTAACCATCCCCAAGGAGTGGTGCAGAAGTACCTTATAGCACTTTTGTGACACCCCAGGTCAGCACAGGACTTATGCTTGGGCTTAGGCCAACCTAACTCGAGGTTGGGAGTGCAGCCTGAGTGCTTTGCACCCTCTCTCGCTACACCACTGAGTCCCACTGTGTTTAAGGCTGCATCGGACTGAAGTATTACTTTTACACATGGTAACAGCATCCGCTTTTGAACCTTCCTTTCAAAAAAACGGGGGGATAAAATAGAAAAAGTGGGGATAAAATATCACACTAGTATTTTTTGTAAAACCCCATGCAATTCAGTTCCCATAGCTTTAATATGGTATATTTAAAAACTAGTCAGCAACCTAGTCCCATACATGTTTACTCAGAAGATAGTTTCACTGAATTTAGTGTGACTTATGCAAAGTAAAGAAGCATAGGATTGAAACCTGAGACTGTGATCCTAAATGGTTGTTTCAAATGGAATCAGAGGAACCTGTGTTTATGCCAACGTGTCTAACATTAAGAGCCTGTATTTTGAGAACTTATATAATCCCCTATTTTGTTTTACCTTTGGCAGTGATTGACTGGAATATATTTTGTTCATCTGGTATCTAGCTAGGTTATGCTCAGATAAGCCATTGACTGTCTACCACCACCAGGGGGAACCATGGTTTCAACCATGACCACGTCCTTGATTTGTCACACCAGTTCGATTCTTTGCATAAAAAGCAAGGATTATTATTCAAATGGGAGTTCACAGATTCAGGAGCCACTTGCCACCATAATAAAAAGCAGAGGTTGCTTTCCTGTTAAGTAGCATATGGGTTTTTGACAAGTCGTCTGGGCAGAGATTCATAGTGAAGTTCTGCAGATCAGCAGCAGAGCTGACCTCAGGTGCTTCAAGAGTTTTGTTGGGAGTTCTGCCTCCACCATCAAGTGGGGAGACCCTATACACATCATGTGCATCAAAGGTAGGAATGTCCATCCTTCCGTTCCTTTAAGCATACTCCTCAAATCATATTAAAATTAAAAAAATAGATCCAGAAATACTGCAATAGTTTTCCTTGTGTTTGGATGTGCATGCAGGTCTCTCATGAAAACTCATGAGAACAGCTCAACCAAGTGAGTTGTATGCTTTCAACCTTGTGCCCCATATGGATGACAGTTCTTTTTGGCTAAGTAATTGTCACGTCAAATAGATAGCCTTTGGCTGCAGTACTATACACACTTCCTGGAGGTGGCCCTATTGAATGTACAGAGTACATTACTTGGAAATAGACATGCGTCCTGTTGTACTGTGAGGATGCAATCCTAATCCTCACTTAGGGCGCAATCCAGAGTAACTACGGGGAGTCCTTGCTCCGGTGTAAGAACAATTTGCTCTGGATTGCAATATGAATTTCCCATAGGTTTTCACTAGGTGATGCAGTAACTACGGGTACACGTAATGTCTCTTATGTGCTCTGTAGTAAATCTGGATTGTATTCTTATGTGCTCCTGTAGTTACTCATAGTTAGGCTGGTATATGCCCAGTCCTGTGCTGGCCTACAGGTATTGCAAAAGTGCCATAAGGCCCTTCTTCACCACTCCTAGGGGTAGGTTAAGCCAGTGTGCTGACACACGCCAGCCTCCCTTCTCCACCATGAAAAAAGGGAGACAGATGACTCGTGCTGGCCTAAATTGGTTAGGATTGCATCTTCAGTTACTCATTGGTGGAAACTTTTGCTATGTATGGCCCTTGGCATGCAGTTGTACCCGCACATCCAGGCTTTGTGTCTAATTCCACACTTTCCAGCCCCCTCAATCCTCTTGCATTGACCAAAGCTGCAAGGCTAAGGACATTAGTTATTCTTGGTGTGCCAAATACAGTTCCTGTTAGGAAAAAAATGCCTTGTCCAAACTCCTAAAAATATTTGTGCCTTGTAACCAATAATTGTAGTTAATAAGTGCTTGCCTATGGATGGTATGAGTTCTGTCCTAAAACTGTTATAGACAGCCTGTTTCAATATCTTGTTAGGTCCAAATGAGCTAGCCTAATTCCCCTTAGCCTAATCAGACCCCCATAGCAAGGCCAGATGCGCTAATCTGTAAAAACAATAGAAACATCCAGGCAAAGACGATAAAGGTGGAATGTAGCGAAGATACATGTTTTATGCTACTAAGCAATACAGTGCGCAGTCTCGAACTGAGGACATGCTGCAAGTTTGTCTTCTGGCCTGCCCATCCGTTGCTAGTCGTCATCCCCTGAATCCCACCCTTGTGCAAAAATCTAGCAAACAGGGCCTTCAGTCATTTGTATCCCTCCTCCCTGCCATTTGTACCCTCTTCTACTAAAAATGCCCTATAAAAATGTTTGCACAGCTTTTGTTCTCTGTTCACCTTGCCTAGTAGAAGTAGAACCCCTGTGTACACATATAATAAAGCTAGCTTTGTATCGTGGTCCTTTGTAGTTTTCTGCCATGTTGGTTGCCTCTCTGAAGAACCTGTCTAGCGCCCCAAAGGTTGTGGGTTCAAGTCCCACTCCATTTGGGTACAAATTTAAATAACCTATTGTTGACCTCAGATGACAATTCTCCGAATATATGAGAAATACATCATCCACAATGTGCAGAGCTCTTTCTTTCTGCAAAGATGGGCTTTGAAGGCAGGGTTGGGTCTCAGCTAACATGGAAGCTCAATTTACCTCATGAACATGAGGTAAAAAGGCAATGTCTGGTCTCAACAAAAGCATATACGAAAGAATAGAGGGTCGAATGATTTGAAAGGTGGAAATATAGCAGCTTGGACAGCTAGGATTCTGTTCCTCAGAGACTTTGAAGAGTTACAACATGTTCCCCAGATGATACTGAATGCTGGATTCTCTTTCTGGATTGTGTCTCTTTGGGACAGCTTCAGCTCAGAAAATATACCATATTTATTTGAATCTGATGTGCCATCGAATCTAATGCACACCCCTATTTTAAAAGACTCAAGATTTTAAAAAGTGTTTACTGGCAATAATAATATTATGACAATGGGTTATGATTTTTACCTAATTGCACTGCTTTATAGAACAACAGGTTTATGTTACATTTTTATCACAATATTGTAAACTGTTAAACTAAATACTGATCTATACTTATAATCAAAAGAGCATATTTACACAAATTTATTGTGTCATCTTAATATGCATCCAGATTGTGGAGATTAAATTCAGCTGAAAAAAGTGAATATTTGGGTAAATATTCTCTCATCTTGACCATGTTTCCTAACATATACTAAGAGCACAATCCTAACCATGTCTACTCAGATGTAAGCCCCATTGTGTCCAATGGGTCTTACTCCCAGGAAAGTGTCTTTAGGATTGCAGCCTAATGGTAATAAATTTTTTTCAAAACTGAGATAATCCATTTTTTCCTGTGGAATGAAGTGAGGGAAAAGATAAGATCAAAACATTCCTGGTTTACATGTTCTTTCCACCTTGAGGTACATGCCATATACCTCATGTATATGTAATGTTTCCACAACTCAACAGCAGTGGCAGAACCACACATTGACATATTTCAGCTGCATATGACTTGCCTAGAAGCAATCTGGATTTTTCCAGATTTGTCTTCTTTTTTAGTCTTCTGTCCAGGTGTCCTCCAAAAGGACTTCATTGGCCTCCATTTTGGCTTCATTTTTGAACTTTGCAATGGTGTGCAGTACCCTCATCATAATATATGTTGTTGGATTCGTCTTAAAGAGCAGGATCCAATGCAAAAATCAGTTTTGAAATATCCTCTTCTTATCAAAAGTTACGGTCAAAGAACTTAAAATAAAAAAATATGCATTGTGCTCTATGGGAAAGTGCCCAATATTGCGGCTTTACTTGTGAGTTGGCAAACGTGCCATTGTCTGCCAGAAAGACCAGGCTGAGAGGAATCCAAGACCTTGTCTTCCTTTTGAGGTTTGGGCATCTGGTCACCCTGCCTCGAAGCTAAGAAGGACCACTTCAGATAGCAATGCTCCATGAGAGCTTATTGTCAATTGTGCTTACTTAGAGTATATGGTTATTGCAGCTTTAAATTATAACCCAAAGGTTTACTTGAAGGTTTAAGTTACTCTGAAGGTTTAATGCATAGATCACTTAAAATAAACTTTAAGAACTAATTGGTAAGGGGCTGATTCTGACAATCAATCAATGAAAATGGGTTTTTTTTAATCACTGGGCATTGGAAGTGGTCAGCAGCAGTGAACTGCATGTATGTCTCTGGGTATCAAGGAACCCACTGAGACTCCACTGAGGGCGCTGTATACCCTGGTTGATTTATCTCACTATCTGAGCTATTGATGCTGAGGTCAAACCATTTTATTTTCATCCAGCATTTCAACGAGGATCCAACTTTTGCTACCTGTCAGCAATTGCTTGAGGGAACCAAAGATGTTTTGGTTGCATGTCAGAGGTTGAATTTTGCACATGGGAGCAACTATTCCCAACTGTCTGACTATGGACAGAGAACCAAACTATGGAAGTTTTCAAGAAGCAACCATTGTCCCTTTGGTTGTATGGAATGGGCTGTATGGTTGTCAGTACTGAACAGCATGAGTCTGTATCCAGAAGATAAGAAGTCTCTCCATATATAAGAGAGAGCAGGAGTAGAAGGGCCATTTTAATGTATCTGTTGCCATCGTTTTCTGGGTTGTCTTAAAAAAATATTTTCTCTTTGCTGTGATTTTCCCCCCCGTACTTTTCTCTTTAAATGGCTCCTGCCGAAACTCAGTGCTTCTATTCTGAGTAAATGATTTCCCCCCCTGTTTTCTCAGTGCAACATTTTATTTTTGCTTTCCCTCTAGCATGGCTCTGTTGTCCAATGGAAGCCATCACAATGTGTCTTTGTCACAATTTGTCGTTTGCCGAAGAAAAGGTTCCACATTATTGGAGAACTCACATCATCCTGACATTCACCCCCTGCTAGCTTTTGGGTGAGTATTTTAGATGAGGGAGACTTGGAAAAAAAAAGAAGAAAAAGAAAGCCTTGAAAGAAAAAAAAGCTGTTAAACACTTTCCTGACATCAAAATAAGCACAGTGTAACCCAGCAACACTTTTGATTCTGTGGCTGAGTTATGGATTCTCTCTTTAACAAATCAACAATAAACATCCCACGCAGTTGGTTCTAGTAATTTTCAAAATATGATATACATAAATTTAACTTTATAATCTGGTGATCAGTGCCACTGTGGGGAGAAATAATAAATCAAGCTCTATTGTGCTGTTTTATATGCTGCCAGAATGCATCACCACAGTGGAAATATGTGATTGATTTCTCATACACAGGCAGGGAGAGACATGGATGGGACTTCTCAGCATGGCTTCTGGTCTTTCTAGCCTGCGAGGCAGCTCAGAACCTCTCACCAGGCTCCAGCCTGCCCCTCCAGTTTGTCTGGTGTGGTTAAAACATCCTTGGGACCAGTTCAGTCCAAAATAAGTGAGCATTAATGCAACATGGAAGGTATGGGCTCTGTCTGTTGGAAGGAAACAGTGCTTTAGAAAACTGGCTGTCAGAGTCCTTTATAATATGTGAAGTTTCCAGATGATAGCTGTCTGATACAATGGTCCCAGACAATGAGGATGCTGAGCCCAGGAAGGCAAAGATGGTGTGCTTTTATCCCGGCTCAATCAACAAAATGTATTGCCTCAGCTCCTTCATGTCAATCATAGCATTTCAGCATGTCAGACGGACATATAGAGAGTGACAGGTGGGGAAAAATCTTCACCATGGATAACATACTAGGAAAATATTTTTCTTTTACACCCAGATTAAGACTGAAATGTTCCTCATAAGATTTTTGGAGCTGGCTTGTGAAACTCATTACAGGTGGGACCATGTTATCCACTGATTCAATATCCACTGATTTGACTCAACATTGATCTTGAGAACCACTTTTAAATGTCTGTAACAAGGAAAAAAAAATCACAAAAAATTCTCACTTGTGCTTAGATCCATTATTCACCCATCTTGTGCCTGAGTGAGGTATAGCATCTATGGCTGCAATCCTAACCACACTTTCCTGGGAGTAAGTACTATTGAACACAATGGGACTTATTTCTGAGTAGACATGCTTAGGATTGTTATCAGTGATTTTCAGCCTTTTTTAGCTCATGGAATACTGACAAATTGAATGGCATTGGATGCCACAGCTAGTATCAGGATAGGTTCAGAGAACCGAGAAAAGGTTGCAGATAGCAGTGCTCTCTTGTTCCTTCAGATAAGTGAATCCACAAGAGCAAAGTGCATGAATACTAAGAATTGACCATAACGCTTTTTTTTAAAAAGGAAAGAGAGGCAGGAAAGACTTTGTCCTTTGCCAGTAACACTTATCTAGTTTGTTTCTGAACTTCACTTTGGCTAGGACTTTCTGACCTGTTGAGTACACCTTATTATCTTTGTCTCTCCCTCTCCCTTTGTCAGTTCTGCCATAGCATGTGGTGTACATTCTCACCTGCGTAACTATTTTGAAATTTGCCCCCTGAAAACCACCCAGATATCTAACAGATGTAGCAATTATCTTTAGAATGAATGCTCTGTGGATACCTAAGTATGATGAGGCTCATTCCAAGCCGATTTTTTCATTTGTTCATGGAGAGCTCACCTGTCTTATGTTGGCAGCAACTTTACTTACAGCACACATTGTTCTCTTGTTTCAAACTAACTTTAGAGCTTTCTTCCCCCCAGGAGTAAATAATGTGACTCCTCTAGTCTCATTTGTTACATCCTGCAGTCTTTGTTCTGTTACTAACAAATGAACTGCACCAAGACACACTAGTGACTCATGAGTTCTTGTAACTTTAATCTTGAAAAAATTACAAGCATAGTGGTAGAACAGCTGCTTTGCATGTAGAAAATCCCAGATTCAGTCCCTTAGGACTCCACTTAGAGGTGTAAAAACCCTGTTTAAAGGTGCCAAAGTAGACAAGGTTGAGTTAATGGGAGCACTGATCTGATGTGGTATAAGGCTGCATCATATTTATATGTAGATAGTAGACAATTAGACTTTGAGACCAACCATTGCTTTTTTGGTGTATGGGAACAACACAGGAAAGGTGGGCGTCGCAGTTCTGGCTGATGGAAAAAATAATTTCACTGTGAATTTCACTGGATGAAACTGGTGCCAGCTCCTATTCAGTGGCAGAAAGCTAAGACCTTATGGCCTTGAAATAAGCTGTAAGCTTCCAAGAGTGAAAACATAACTTAAATGTAGTTCTGCCCAAAGAAATCATAATATAGTTCTGGTTGCATACATAGAGCATAGCCATACTTTACATTTCCAGTGATACACTTGGCTCGGAACAAGCCAAAGGCTTGTTCAGGGTAGACACAAGGTGCAAGTTCTCCTGTCCACCCTGAGCCTCTTACTGGTTTTTGATGTGTCTCATCTGGCGTCCCAATCTAGAAGTAACTGGTGATGATGTTATCACCATTTCATTCCTGTGCTACTTGGATAGGAGGAACATGTGAAGTGGTGTAGTGGAAGACAAACATTGAGAAATACTATCCTAGATCAAAGCAAATTAAAAACCAACCCACAGCATTTTCCCAACATTTTGCTACATTTGTGGTCCATCCATTGGTGGCCTGGCTTCTAAACTGGTAAGGCTGTTGTTATACTGGTCTATATGGAGATATCCTGGTATATCTCGAAGATCAGGTTAGGGCTTTAGAAGGAACACAGGAATATATGAAGAGCCCCAACTGAATCAGGCCAATGGTCCACCTAGTCTAGCTTCCTGTATCTCCCAGTGGCTTCCAGATGCTTCGGGGACCACACAAGACAACAAGTCACCTATCCTGATGCCCTTCCCTACATCTCGCATTCTTCAGTAGCCTACGTCTAAAATAAGAAAGTTGCAAACACCCATCAGGTGTGTAACCTGTGATGGATTTTTTGGATTTTTTTCCAGAAATTTGTCAATCCTTCTCATATTTAGGCCAGATGCCATCACCACATCCTGTTTATAGTGATAAAGCTTAGCAGCTGATAGCCCAAGAAGGGCTAAGTTGATTTTCCAAAAAGTTATCAAGTTGATTACTTTTCAAGATACTGCTTTGTAACAAGGAAGCAGTATTCCCAATGATTCTGAGGATGCAGAAGAAAGTAGGACAGAAATTCAGGAGGTCTTCAGATGTACCAACTCTTGTGCCAGCAGAACTCTCAGGTGTCATCACCACTAAGAATTCAATGGCCTTTGAAAGTTAGAGCCTTTTGGGCAGCAACAGGCTGTCATTACCTCTGCTGATTTCACTTGTACATATGTTGTCAGACTTCCTCAGCAGATGGCTGTTTCTTATGGACTCTCATAGCTTTGTTGCCTTCCAGGTAATTCATATGCTGTTTGATCAGATAGCTTTCTGTTTTATTAAAGTACCTTTACAGAGCCTATTCTTTATGCAACTAAAATTATCAGCCACTAAGCTTTCTCACTATAAACAAGATGTGGAGATAACATCTGGCCTAGATATGAGGAGTTTGGACAAATTTCTAGAGGAAAGTTCAGAAAATCCATCACAGGTTACTCACCTAATTGATGTGTGCAACCTCCTTATTTTAGAATGCAAGACATAGAAAAGGGCACCAGGATACAGGTGCTTTGTTGTCTTGTGTGGTCTCCGAAGCATCTGAGGGCCACTGGTAGATAAAGGAAGCTGGAGTAGATGGACCTTTGGCCTGATCCAGTTGAGCTCTTCATATATTCTTATGTTGCTTCTAATGCTCTAATCTGATCTTTGAGATACACCAGGATATCTCCATGTATAACAACAGCCTCACCAGTTTAGAAGCCAGGCCACCAATGGATGGAACACAAACATAATACAATTTTGGGGAAATGCTGTGCCATTGTAGCTCAGATGTCACTCAGATGCCATCACAACTCTACCAGCAAAGTGGCGAAAAAAGGGGAGAAGAGTGGGGCATAATGGGGAAAGGAACAGGAAGAGTCAACATACAGCATATCCTAAACCTTTTTCAGAAAATGAACATGCCAATGACTCTAGAAAAAACTAGACCAATGATAGAGCTACCATGGACAGAAGGCAGAATGGTAGAGTGGTTAGGGAATTGGACTGAGACTTGGAAGATCCAGGTTCAAATCCTCCCTGAGCCATGAAGCTTTCTGGGTGACCTTGGGCCAGTTACTCACTCTCAGCCTTACCTACCTCACAGGTTGTTGTGAGGAGAAAAGGATTTAAGCTTTGAAAGCCTCCCTGGGCATTTATGTTGGCATGGGAAAGATTGGGTAATCTTTTAAATGATTGGGTAGTTTCTTGAATGAATGAATGAATGAATGAATGAATGAATGAATGAATGAATGAATGAATGAAGACACCGCATAAGGAACAACAAGGAAAGTCCAAAACTGCAGGAAATTGCACCCTTGCTCCATTCCCCTTGTGGGTCTTCACTGGGACTTGCTCCATTCCCCTCGGTGGACTTCATCAGCTGACGGGATACACTGAATGATTCTTTGGACATAACACGGTCAACTCACAGATGACACATGAGTGACATTCTTGCTGCACAGAGGGACACCCAGATGTCATGGTGATGACACAGGTCATGGAGATGATGAGCTCCCATCCGGATAAGCTCTGTGGATAACATGCAGCATTAGTATTTCCATAGTATTTCCTTAGAAGGGCTAGAGCAAATTTGGCCTTTGTTGTGCTAGTGCAGTGGTTCTCAAAGTGGGGGTTGCGACCCCATTGGGGGTTGCACAATCCTTTCTTGGGAGTCGCCTGTGCCCCCCCACCCTCACCTCCTCCTGCGCCCCCCTGGTGCCCGCTCAGTGGGAGGCAACTGTGGAGCTGGTGAAGCTCCTGCCTGCCTCCTCCTGGGCTGGGCTCTGCCTCCAGGGCTCCCCCTCCTGCCTCCTGGAGGGTCTTGTCCCTTCCCCTCTCCCTCCCAGCTTCCCTCCCTCTCCCACTCCCCATCCTCCAGCACCACACTCTGCAGTGCTGGCAATAATGAGGGGGCAGAGCTATGCACACCTGGGGGCGGTGCCTGGATAGAGCCATTCCTCCTCCTCCTCATCAGCAGCCGCAGCCCATGTGCCCCAGAGGTAGGGCATGTGTGTGTGATGGGGTGTGTATGACTCAGGAAAGGCAGGCTGAGAGGATGCAAGGACACCAGAAGGGTCCTGATCCAATGGATGCAGCCCCATACTCACCCCAGAGAAAGTTCCCTCCTCCTCCAAGCTTGCACTGACCCCATTGAAACAAACTGCACAGCCGCCCTTACTCATGAGTAAGCAAACATTTTGGCTGATGTGCAGGGGTGCAAGCCTTCCAGAATGGCCCTGATCCCAAGCACCTGGCCCTTAAAAGTGCTCCTGAAAGAAGCCCCAGAAGGTATTCAAAAATAAATTTATTTCTAAAGCTGGTGATGGTCCTAAGTTCTCTTCCCTCCCACTCAAGCCCCAATTCCTATCCCATCCCCTCTGGGGTTAAGCCTGTTTTTATTCTTTTCCTTTTTTTGCAGAACATGTCCTCCTTTTTAAGGCTTCTGTCCTGGAAAAAAATCTCCATTTCTTTGTGATCAGGCATCCTGTAGGCAGGGATGTAAAATCGGCTATATTACATTTTGGCTGCAATCCTAAAGACACTTTCCTGGGAGCAGCCCCATTGCATCTAATGGGGCTTGCTTCTGAGTAGAGAGGCAGAAAGGATTAGGCCCCTGGGAGAACCGTTAATGCTCACTTCGGTGTCTAAATGAGTTAGACACCCTGCCCTACTCCCAGGTAAAAGTGAACAGGACATCACACTGCCCAGCCTTCCACAGCTCTACTCACAAGAAGCTCATAGTCAATTGCTCATAGTCAATTGCTCTACTCCCAGGTAAAGGTGAATATGTGTGGATGTGTAACTTAAGGTTTGCTTGAAGGAAAGGCCCATTGACCAGCATGGGACTTGCTTCTGAGTAGAAAGGCATAGGATCTTGCCCTTGAGGTCCCCTATATGGCAGCCTGCACTGTTTGACAAGATATCCCATTGGGGGAGAGAGAGAGGGTCACCATATGTCCTCTTCCAGGACACGTCCTCTTTTTAAGCCTTGTGTCTTGGAAGATCTTCACTGTCCTCCTTAACCTTGTGAGCAGGCAGCAAGTAGTCAGGAGGACAATGAAGATTTATTCTAGGGCACAGGCTTTAAAAGAGGACATGTCCTAGAAAAAGAGGACATATGGTCACTCTGCATATAATTGATGACAAATAATTTCTTAATTACAAGAAAAGGCCTCCCACTCACAAGAAAAAGGAGGACAATGGAATTTTTCCCCAGGTTTTAAGGCTTAAAAAGGGGACATGTCCTGAGAAAAAAGGATAGGATTGGACTGTCAGAGCCCAGTTTGCATTTCTTCTGAGAAGTAAATTCCATGTAGTCAATGGGGCTTCCTCTTTCCTCTTTTTGTATGTGTGTGTATGTAGTGTTTATACCTTTTATTTTGTTATGTCCTACCTTTTTCTTGGGTGACCTACATTTTGGGTGGGGCTTGTCCTCTTTTTCAGTTATGACCTGTGATCATTCTGACTGAGCATCACGCTGCTATCTCTCTTGAGGGTCAGATCCTGCTGCTGTATTAAAATACATCCTGCATATCAGATATTCACATTGCAATTCATAACAGTAGCAAAATTACGGTTATGAAGTAACAACAAAAATAATTTTAGGGTCGGGGGTCCCCACAACATAAGGAACTGTATGAAGGGGTCACGGCATTTGGAAGATTGAGAACCACTGTGCTAGTGTTTTATTGGTGTGACAGATGCAACCTCACATCTGCACCTCCAGAGATCTGCATCAGTGGCCCCAAAGTATGACAGAGATGCAACATTTATGACACCAATGAGGCATCTATGATGGTGGACCACAGAATCCTCCATTGTAAAAGCCCAACATGATTGAAGCTGTAATAAGTTCTAGTTTCTGTATTCCTATTCCAAGTCATAGAAACACCAAATGAAACAATAAAAAAACTCTGCTCTCTATCCTTCTCCCCTGGGAGAGTTAGCGCTTATCATACAATTTCTGTATTCTGTTCATTGGCTCAGTTAGGCTCGAATTGGGATTTGACAGCCTGAATAGTGTAGATTGTCAGTGCTTTCATGGGTAGATTTCTATTGGCTTTTTGCCTGGATCAGGGCCTTCATTGTTTTATGTTGATATATTTTAATCCATTGGTTGTTTTTAAATCATTTTTGCAAGCTGCCTTGAATGCAACTATTGGGATGAAGACTGAATAAGAAATATTCTAAATAAATAATTATTTATTAACTTATTAGGCCTGCTGTATAGCATCCAACGATTTGGATGTCAAAATGTCCCCTAACTGTGAAGCAAAAATGTCTCCTCGATATATTTCATGACCCAAAGCCCTGATAGAAAAACTTTTTCAGCTAGATTTTCATTTGACCAAACTGATTTTTTCCCCAAAGTCTACAGTTTTCATTTCAGCTTTTAACAACTCGGAACTGTCAGTTTGGAACAGGGGTTTTTCTCCCCCCCCCAGTTTAAATATTGCAGCATTTTCTCAATAAACACACCAACTGTACATTGAATCACTTGTGCTTCAGGCTCGCCTTTATATTGCTGTAATTCACAGCACCATATAAACCTTTATTCCTTCTCCTATATACGGGGAATCATGTAACACCAAATGTTTTCCTGTTGTGACGGAGAAGATGAAGAATCATCAGGACTAACACTACAATTTAACGCTTCGTGGAAACAGTGTATACCATTCCTTCTCTGTAGACAAGCTCACTAATTAATATTTATTGCACCTGTCAAACCTGTAGCCATGGTCAATCCATTGTGATGGCAGTTCAATGGTAGGCTGGGCACCATCGCTCTCCTTGGCAGGCATGTTTAGGTCATCAACAAAGACAAAAGCGCTTTTCCCTCGCCGAGCACTGTGAGCCCTCTCCTTTCTCTGGCAAAATTAAACCATTAATTTTATTCATGTTAATTTTCATCCTAGCCTGAAACAGCAGGAAGTGGTAGCAGAAAGGAAGGAAAAGAGATATATAAAAAGCAAGGCAGCCTCTTCTTTGCAGGGAAACTGCCGGTTAAAATCCAGGACTTTTTGGAATCCATGACCTTTGGTTTTTTTTATCAGCTGTGCATTAAAGGTCAAGGAAGCATGGGGAGCACATAGTTATAAATCCACCTGGAATTTAATCAAAGATGGCAAGCCGCCCCCAAAGTAAACAAGCTAATAAAACCATCCCAGTTAAAAGACTTTGCTAACAGAGTGTCAACAAAATCCTGCTGCCATTAAGAGACTAGCAACCAAATTAATTAAACAAAAGGATAAAATAATTAAAAATAAATCTGTCTAGCGAATACTGCATCGCCCTTTTTCTGGTGTCTCCCCACCCTGTCTACAAGGAGATGGGAAGCACCTTGGGGGCAGGGATCTGAACTTTGCTTTGGATTGTTGACTGCTGGAAAAAATGGAGATGATAATGTCACCAGGAAGCAATGTTCCTGTAGAGAAATATTCATTCTCATTAAGAGACAGTTGGATCTATTTCTTAGTTACAAAGTTAAAACAAGTGGAATGTGGTGTAAAGCAGAATTATCGTGAGTCCCTTTTGGGGGTGGGAATCTCTGCAATTTTGGCATTTGGACACCCTTGTTCCTGACTTCCTTATATTGATCATGCACAGAGCCTGTACACGTGCAAATTGAATGCACGTAGACTCTCACTAGGGATACCGCACCCCAATTTTCACACCCACAGAAATGTGCATGTGTGTGCGCACATATAACAGCAACACTTGGGAATTTTCACATCCAATTTGAGGAGAGAAAATGAAGAGTAGTGCCAAGGACTGGGCAACAAACATAATTGGGGTCACAAATGTTCACAACATTTGGGTTTAAAAAAAAAAATCAAAAATAGGAATGATATGGAAATAGGTTTGCTGGTCAGTCAGATAAAGGAAGAGTTTATGACCCCAAGTTTCTAGTCCTTGTGGTTGATAATGGCATAAAAAAATTAGCCAACAAATTATCATTGAAGAATAGCACTTAAAATTTCATGCCTTTGAATCTCTTCATGTGAATGGTTAATTCTCAGAAGGAACTCAATTTAATGCTTGTAGAGGCTAGTCATAAGTTTTTCCTTTCAAGTGGATGAGTATTCCAGTGGATGAAAACCACAAAATTATCATATGCGGCCTTATAAAGCATTACTCAAGCTCTGTAATGTTTTCACATCATGAGCTATTAATAATTTAGCATAATTAATTCAAAACACTTCACTCAGTCTGAGCCGGGGAGGGCAGCTCATGCTGGTTGGGGGTGGGCAAAGAATGATGCATATTCCAACAACCAGTAGTGGAATTAAATATGGAAAACAAGGAAAAGATAAAGAGCTGCCAACACTTATTTGGAGAGTAATTCACCTATTTTGAACTTGATATATACATTTCATGTTTGAAGACTTTCAACTAACTTCACAGGCCTAAATGAAAATCTTTCTCTTGCAAGCAAATTGGTTAACATAATTATAGTTGTTTGTCAGCCCTGAGAAGAAAAGGAACAAATTAATCAAAGTGAAAGAGTCTTCAGTAAAGAAGTGAAATAATTAAATACAAGAAATAATTTGCATAGAGGCTTTAAAATGAAGCACCTTCTTCTGACTGCAGGGCTATGTAATCTCGGCCTCAAAGCCTGGCTCTCCTCTGACCCAAAAGCACTGTGGTCTCACTTGCACTCGAATAGGCAGGCTAGAATTCCTGCACTGTATCCAGTGTATGTTATGGGATTGCTGCTGTTCTACCATAGGGAACAGAAGGCTTGTTGCCTTCCCTGCGGCAGGACTACAGCAGCCTCCATGGGTCTACTTGGACTACCTAGGCCAACTCATCTCCCCCTCCACTTTGTCCCTATGGAGTTTTGGGACAGTGCAGCAAGGTCTGTGCATTTCCATATGCTACTCTTCGTACCTCCAGGGTAGTGTAGAAGTAACTTATGTCACTTTTACAACATCCCTAGTTTGGTGCAAGGGACTTGCATGGACCTAAGGGTATTTTAGGATTTTCCTCTGGTAATGATAACCCAGTGGTGAGGGAATAGCTCTTTGTAGATGCTAAGAGTTATTCTTGTCTCCAATAATCTTTTGCATGAGAAGCAACACAAGCCTCATGTCATGGGTCTCTCTATTCTTCTGGCTTTTGAAATCAGCACGCACAAGTCACACCAATTTCTCTGGTCTACCTAAGAATCTACACCTAGCTGGAGGACATGTTCTGTGGGTATCTACTGTTCCATTCTTCAGTATACGGTTGGCACCAACATTTAGAAAAAGTGAAATTTTTAGAAAACCTCTGGATCTTTTCCAAGAGAAAGCAGTGGGAAATCTTCAAGGGAAGCCAAATGAATTTCTGTAAGACAAATGAAATTTCTCAGTAGGGTTGTGTTTTTTTGTATAAAGTTTTGCTGATTACAATTTTATTCCCCTTAATTTCTCTCAACAGATATGCCTTCTCTGTCTCATACAAAGAAGACGCTAAAAAGGCATGAGACTGCCATTATTTATTTATCATCTGACTTGAGCTGTTACTGGCAGGGGTTTTATCGGTTGCAGAACTGTGTGAAATACAGGGGTGCTGGTGATGTTCACAACATCTGGCTTGAATATGAATCCCTGGAGCTTGTTAAAGCCCATCTCAAAGGAGAGGTAAACTTAAACACCCCCCCATTCTTCTCCCACTCAGTTTAAGGGTGCAACCCTGGGGGACAGTCATTGAGACCTCCTCAAGCACCCTTAAACTATGGGGGACTTACTTTAGAATGAACTATCAGATGCTTGGCTGTGTATCACCAGGATGAATAAAAATGTTTCCCCTATGACACATTGTCTGAAGTGGACCAGAGAGTTCAAACCAAACTTCACTATTGCTAGATAATGCTACACATGATCATCATCTACAGGAGGTAGCAGATGTGGTCTGGTGGTTGAGCAGAAGGCTGCCAGAAGAATAAGCATGAAGAGAGAGGGTTCAATTTTGGATGGGCGACAAAAAACTGATAAAGTTGTCATGCACTTGATAAAGATGTTGACAGAGCCATGATTGTCTTCTTCCACCCTGTCATGCCTATAAGCCACACTGATGTACAATTACTGCCATCTATCCATTACTATTACTTTCTGCCCTCCATTACCTTCTTGCTAAATAAAACTAGAATTCCCAAGTTTGTGAAAACTGTATGAAGATGGAAAGATGCTTAAAAAAATGAATGCAGCAGAAGAGGCAACACTGATTGATCTGAGTTGGTATTGGGTGATGTCCCTGGCCATGCCACCCATTCTCATCATCAAAAAACATTTCTTCCTTTTCAGATTTCCTGTCCTTTCGTTCCTCTCCTTCAACCAAACCAGTATCTTTTTATTTGCTCAATTCATTTGTACCGTGAATTACCATATTAGAAATCATATATCAGTAGACTAAAAGATCCATTGGATAGCACCACAATTCTGGTTTGTAATGTCCAATTTGCATTTTCAGAATTTGCCAAACCTTTGCTGTTCTAAGACCTCCTGCCTCTGTTTGGAATATTGTATTGTGATCGCTCTAGTGATCATCCTTAACTTCGCCCAGAGGTTTCTACATCTATTAGCAGGTCTTACAATATATTCACGAACCTTGTGGTCTTCATTTACAAAACTCACAAAACTCAAGAAGATTCTTAAAAGGATGTACCGCATGAGTTAATATTTGACATTTTGCTTCACATTTATCTCTAATTTTCAAATGTTATTAATGTCACAGCCCTGTGTTGCTCTGTGAACTCCTTGGTAGTTCCCTATTAAAAAACAGGCTCACTGTGGGAGGTTGAATAATTCATACTTACATCTTCTAATCTTTCTTCTTGTTTACAAGTGACTCCCCGCTTTAAATTCTTGTGTTTGGAAGCTTTTTCTTCAGTTTTATTCCAGTTTATTATTTATTAATTTATTTATTATACTCCTTCTAAAATGGATTAAACTCATTGTCAGAATGTTTCTTAAATGATTCAGTTGTGGAAGCATGCAAGAAAACATTTGAATTTTTATTTTTATTTTAAAAAATTGATTCCTTCAATTCAATTCATTATAATTTGATTTTTTTTGCTCTGTTCACCTGTTTATTTCCCCATTTATTTGCATTTGTCATTGATTTCAGTGGAAGAGCCAGCCAGCCTTCTTATGCCAGTAAGCGTTTGCCATATCAGGCCAAGGGCCCATCTAGATCAGCTTCTCACAGTGCTCCACAGATACATCAGGGAGCACATAAAACAAGTTATCTACACTCTGTAGATATGGCTATATCTAAAATCCAGAAATAGCATACACCCATCATGGCTTGTAATAATTGATGGACTTATTTTTTTCTATCTTTCTGCCCAATTCTCTTTTAAAGGTATGTAGGCCAAGTGCCATCACCACATCCTGTGGCAAGGAGTTCTACAGATTAACACCTTCTGTGTTAGAAACTAACCCTACAATCCAGACTAACTACGGGAGCACGTAAGAGACATTACGTGTACCCATAGTTACTGCACCACCTAGTAAAAACCTATGGGAAATTCATATTGCAATCCAGAGCAAATTGTTCTTACACTGGAGCAAGGACTTCCCATAGTTACTCAGGATTGTGCCCATAGGGAAAAGAGTATTCATTTTATAGACAATTTTAAAAGGCACAGTCCTATTTCTTTCTTGGAAAGAAACATGATGGGAACATATTGGAAGGAAATAGACTTGGAAATTAAAATGATGGGAACAGGAAATATTCTAGGCTGCCACTGAGCAAGGAGCTCTGCATCGAGTGAGGTATGATATTGTATCCTATTACAATACTGTTCTTGAGCCTTGACTCTGAATCTTACTTTTGTAATACATCTCTTTGTCCTAAGTAAAAAAAAAGAGCAGTACTTGCAGTTCTGCTCTCAAAAAAGTTAAACAGCTTGTACTGGCAAAATCCTATCTGAACAGCATAGAATACAGTGTGAACTTTTTTTATGGTGCCAATTAATGTTGTACTTGCTTTTCTGCCATGCGATGAATTAAAAAATGTATGAGTTGGATGCTGATAAGCCAGAGAGAATCCCCTAAGCTCAACACTTCTTCCCCTTGATCTTTTTGCCCTCCTTGTTTGGCAAGGACTACCTAAAGGCTATCACTCAGATCTTTCTCTAACAGATGGCTCTCTTTAATACTCAGGACCCAATCTGGTGATTCCTTTTAATATGCTTTAGACTGATGAACACCCTGGACAGGCAGTTAATTCATTGCGCTGCACCCAGAAAGAAACGTAGGAGGAAAAAGTTAAGTCAACACATTTTCAAGACTATCTTCCATATCTCCCTGCTTCTCGCCAATCAATCAGCAGACTGTCTGCATCTCTTAGAATGTAGTTTCTTCAAAAATGAACAGTATGCAGAGAAACAAAGCAACTTTTATTTATGTGTTCAGAAAGTAAAGCAGATAGACCTGCATTATTTTATCTCTGGTTTTAAACTAAGCACCATTATGTGTTTATTTTTTAATTAAAACACTGGGTGCCTTTCAGGTTTTGTTAGAAAGTGTCTTAGGTCTGATTAGCTGAGCCCTGTACTAATTTGACATCGAACATATTTTTCATAAGGAAACTGTCACTGGAAGTTGTTTGTTATGGCTGCCTTTCTGGTGCCTGTGGGGCCTACAAAAAGTAATGGCTTGTTCTGAAACAGCATCTTTTCCAGGAAGCACATCTGCATAACAGCCCCGAACAGCTCACAGTAATGCCATTAAGCTGCGCGAATAAAAAAGGGAACCAAAAGATGCAGATAAAATGTTTCATTACCCAACTGTACACAGAGCGACAATAGAATTCAATCATAAAATGGTTTCCAAGCACAGTAAAAACAAGACCTAGAGAAAAATCCTGTGAAGAAGTCACTGATTATGAACAGCACGCCTCATGATATTACTGATTTAAAAGTGTGAGCAGAAGCAATCTCACAATTGAACCAACAGGGAACCGTGACCGATTCAACATATATTTAATTGGAAGGTTTCCAAGGATGTCCAACACAAAATATATTTGACGTAAAAAAGGAGACTTCCTAGAAATGAAGGAACTAGTAAAAAGAGGACTGAAAAGGAAAATCAAGAGGGTCAGATCTCTCATGGAGCTCATTTAAGGCTGCAATAATAAAAATTCAAGCAGAACGGATGCCACTGAGTAGGAAAGGCTCCTATCAAATCCTCGAAGACGCCAGCGTGGCTTACAAGTGGAGTCAAGGAAGCGATAAAAGGCAAAGAGAATGAAGTTTTGTGTCAAAAGACATGTTAGCTGGCAGTAAGAGAGTGAACAAAAACACAAGGAGTGCCTGCCTAAAGAAAAGTAAGGCAAACAATAAAAAACTATTTCGCACATCAAAAAGAAGTAAGATTGCCATAGAGATTTGGACTGTTCAATTCTGAGGGAATAAAAGGGAGGGTCATAGAGGATATGGAGATAGTAGAAAAACCGAATGAAATATTTGTAACTGTCTTCCCGATTGAAGACATATGACAAATATCTGAACTGACCTCAGGTAAGGAATCAGAAGTGAGAAGAAATGAAGTTGGAGCGCATATTGACAAATTAAAACCCAGTGATTTTCAACCTTGGGGTCATGACCCCCATGGAGTTGTTAAGACTCAGTTGTAGGGTTGCAACAACTTATGGGAGTGAGAAAGTTTGAAGAACCCTGGAGTAGAGCCTCATTTAGTAAAGAGGGAGATAGATGGTGTACCTGTCCAGGTACCATGAGTTTGTGGGTCTCAGTCCTCCTCAGGTTCTTAGCAATTTTGCTAACATAGTTTTTACCATAGTGCCAGGCTTCAGATAATTTTTCCTGCCTATTTGGTTACAGTGAATGGTGCTGGAAGGGTGTAGGTATCCCGGAGTGGTGCAGGATCAATAGTGGGATCGCCATCTGTCTGTCTGTCTGTCCATCCATCTGTTGTCTGCCTGCCTTATGTCTGTCTGGTGGGATTGTGGCATGAAAAATTTGAAAACAAGTGAAGTAAACTTCGACAGATTACCAAGTCCCGATGACATCCACCCAGGATAACGTATTGAACTCAAATGTGAAAGTGATGACCTAATCAAACTACCTAATCAAACTGTCATTTAAGTCAATCTCCATGCCAGAGGAGTGGAGGGTGGTCAGTACAACACCAGTACTTAAAAAAGGATTCCAGGAAATTATAGGCCAGCCAACTGAATCCAGATAAACCAACAGAAAGCATAATTAAAGATATAATTATGATGTAGACTTGTAAAGGAGAATCAGCATGATTTTTGCAAAGGTAAGTCCTGCCTCATTAACCTTACAGAATTCTTTGAGATGTCAACAGCATGGGGGTATCGGCGACTCAGCTGGCATCGTATTCTTGGATTTTCAAAAAGTGTTTGACAAAAGTTTCTCACTAAAGGCTTTTGAATAAATGTAGCACTCACAGAATCATAGTGCAGGTCCTTTTACTACCTGATAACTGGTTAAAAAATATAAAGCAGAAAGTAAGAATAAATTAGCTATTTTTAAAGTGAAGGGAACTAAATTAGGGCACAATCCAGAGTAACTACAGGCAGTCCTTGCTCCGACATAAGAACAATTTACTCTGGATTGCAGTACGAATTTCCCATAGGTTTTCACTAGGTGGTACCATAACTATGTCGATGTAAATGTCTCTTACGTGCTCCCGTTGTTACTCTGGATTGTAGGACAAGAAAGGGGCACCAGGTTTGGTGCTTCTTAACTTGTTCATAAGGGGTATGAAATCAGTGTGGCCAAATTAGGGTGCAGATGATATCAAACCATGATGATGAAAACCAATATGGATTGCAAAGTGCTTCATCTAACTGGGTGAAAAGCAAAGCATTTGGTAAATGTGGCTCAGTGTCAGTAGGTGTAAAATAATGCACAGTGAAGAAAAACTTCCAGTTTCACGTATACCCTGAAGGAATCCAAACTGCCAGTGATGGGTCAGGAAAAAGAGTTGGGTCTCATGATGGATAGGTCAATGAAAGCATTGACTCAGTGCAGTAGCTGTGAAGAAAATAAATTTCATGCTAGGAGTCATTAGGAAAGGGATCAAGAATAAGACTGCTGATTTTATAATGTAATACTGTCCCTTTTCACCCCATAACAGCACCTATTCTAGTAGCTTTTTGTAGGTATTCTTCTGCATAGTGTACCCTTGAATTGGAAGCATTGAATTATTTGACTCTGGCTGCAATCCTAAGCACACTTTCTGGGAGTAAGTCCTTTTGAACACAATGGGACTTACTTCTGAGTAGACATGCTTAGGATTGCACTGTATGCCTATAAACAGCTTTGTGAACATTTGTGTTGAAAAGTGGTACAAAATATAAATATTTTAAATAATAATAGTACAAATCTAGGTGTGGCCACATTTGGAATGCTGGTAGCCATACATCACAGAGGCAAAAGGAAATATTTCTTTACCCAGCATGTAGTTGGTCTATGGAACTTCCTGCCACAGGATGTGGTTATGGCATCTAACTTCAATGCCTTTAAGAAAGAATTGCACAAATTCTTAGAGGAAAGGACCATTGCAGGTTACAAGCCATGAGGGGTGTGTGTAGATGTGGCAACCTCAAAATGCCAGACTTGGGGGTGGGGAAGGAACTGGATGCAGATGTCATATGTGCTCCCTGAGGCATCTGGTGGGCCTCTGTGTGATACAGGAAGATGGACTAGATGGGCCTTTGGCCTGATCCAGTGGTGGCTCTTCTTATGTTCTAAGCTGCAAGATGCTGGACTAGATGACAGTGGTGTAGCAAGAGGGGATGCAAAGCACTAAGTTTTGCAAGGCACTGTGGCATGTAAGTGTTCCCTCTTCATCCTCTTTAAAGCCATTCTGTCTCCTAGGACCAAATACACCTTCCAGTGGTGTAGCTGGAAGGGATGCAATGCACTAAATTTTATCAGGTGCTCCATTTCAGCATGCAAGTGCCTTTCATCTGGAGCCATTCCCAGTGAGAGAACAAAAGGGGAGGGAAGGGGCTGTGGGGGGTCGTGGTGAAGCACTTTGCAAAACCTAGCATTTTGCACCCCGCTACCCTTCACAGAGTACCAGAAATTAGAAATTAATGCCATTCAGACATACTGGAGAAGTTTATAGTCACTGATCTGTCTTGCTTTTTCTTGCCCTTCTCACACTTTATACAAAAATCTAGCTTATTTTTTTCACATCTAAAAAGACAGGAATTGGGAATCTGGTATAAAGTGCTACATCTAACAGAGAATTATTGTTTCGTTGTTGATTATTTTGGGCCTTATTTTGAGACTGTTATTTTAGACACTTATAACCGTACGTTTGACCAGCCATGAGGCCATAAAATCTTATTAAACTGCTTCTCCCACTTCACTTTCCACAGGATTTGACAGTTTATCTCAACTTGCTGTGAGTGAAATTATCTTTCAGTTTTGAGGGCTGCAGTGCTAGCTTTCAGCAATTTTCTCCTTTCTTACGTGAATGACGTTCACCGAAAATGGTTTCATATGTTCAGGGCTAGCTTTTAGTAAGGAAAATAGGAAAAACGTGAAATAAAATATGGTTGATAATAAATTTCCAAAAATGTGATCCTATCGTTGTGTACTAGTAGCAAAGTTATTATTATTATGTACTAGTTGTGGGTGGCGCAAGTGGCTAAGACACTGTGCCTGTTAACCAGCAGGCCAGGGTTCGAGACCCGGGTTGGCCCCACATAACAGGGTGAGCTTAGCCCAGCTCTGCGACGCCAGCTGGATCCAATCGTATTGGCTCTGCCTTTCCATTGGACTAATTCAGTGGTGCAGAGAGGGGGGATTTGCTGCTTGGGTAACAGCCTCTTCTCCATAACAATCTAACCCAGGCTTTTGTGCTTCACATGCAGCATATGCAGCGCCAAGCACAATACCATAGTCTTCCAAGACAGACGGAGGCCTGCTTAATTTCACAGTCATCAGGTATTTGACTGGAATTGGCTCTACTGTGATTTGGTTCCTGTCCAAGGAACTAGGAATCACAATGGTATAGTCTCAATACGTGTGAAGTTCCCAGGAGTGCTGCTTTTTGTAACTGGACAGTTGTGATCTTCTGGAGGGCCATTAAGTTTAGATGTTCCTGGAGACTTAATGGAATTGCTCCAAGAGCACCTATTCTTGGAATTGCTCTAAGAATCACAGTGGCTTTCTTCTCCCAGATTATCTGAATTTATATCTGTAGGTCCTTATACCGTGTGATCTTCTCATGTTCTTTCTCCTAAAGCCAACGATCTCTGGGTATTGCAATGTCAATAGACATTTGAAATAACATCAATTAACTTTCAATGATTCTATAAGATCGACATCCTTTTTTAAAGGAGCAAACCAGTTTCTGCTGATGTGCCAGACATCTCTAGAAGGGTCATGTGTCAGATACGTGTACCCTCCTGAAGCAGGTGAGATAGAGATGTTTGATTCCTTTGGTGGTGCAAGTGGTTAAGACACTGTGCCTGTTAACCAGCAGGCCAGGGTTCAAGACCCAGGTCCCCACAAGATGAGGATCTCCTGCTGCAGGCAGGGGGATGGACTAGATGATCCACTGGGACCCTTCCAACTCTATGATTCTATGATTGACTCTCCCAGAGTGAGGACAAATGGAAAATGTGCCATCACATGTGCTATTGAAGGTTCTCATTAACATCCACTCCAAAAGTTACCTATGGATTTCTGACAGAGCAGGATTTCCAGATTTCTGACAGAGCAGGATTGTAATGCTGAAGTTTGTGGATGATATGAGAAAGGAAAATTGAGAATTTATGCTAATGAAACTATTCAGAAAAATTTTTGGTGTTCCATTTATCACTTGTCTGTGTTGTTGATTTTGCTGTCCAACTTCACTTTTTACAATGCAAGAATTCCCTTGTGGCTAGAGGAAAAAGGGGGAAACTCTGATGGAAGGTAATGTCAGAATTTCCTTCTTGCTTATCCAGCAAGACATGCACTCTTCAGGCAGGAGCTTTCAGGTGTATCAAAGACTAGAAACATAACGTATCCATTTCACTTCATTTTTGATTGATAAGTTATATTTCTAGACTCCGATACACCTGAAAGCTTTTGCCTTAAGATTCAACAAATAGATCCTCACCCATAAGAAGTCTTCCCTTCCTGTAAAGCATGCTCTTATTCAAGTGGTTGCACAATTGAACCACCAAGTGATCTCCATTGCAGTAAGAGTCCTTATGGCTTAATACAGTGATGTGGTTGTTTTTGACAGTTGTAGTGGTATTTACATCTACGAAATAAAACTGGGCATCAGCTGACCCAATAGTTTTAAGATACAGTGGTGCCTCACATAACAAGATTAATTTGTTCTGGAAGCATGCTTGTTATGAGAAATGCTCTTTATGTGAAGCAGATTTTCCCATAGGAAATAATGGAAACTCAGATGATTGGTTCCAGAATCCAAAAATATTCATATAAAAATATTAACTGTATGTAAAAATTATGACAAAACTCTGGAATTGAATTCAAAACATGCATTCAGTGTGCATGATCCTATGAAGTCTACTTAGGCTGCAGACCTAAAGACACTCTCCTAGGAGTAAGCCCCATTTAACACAATGGGGCTTACTTTTGGGTAGACATGGTTAGGAGGCTGCAATCAAAGACACTTTCCTGGGAGTAAGCCCCATTTAACACAATGGGGCTTACTTCTGAGTAGACAGGGTTAGGAGGCTGCAATCCAAGACACAAAGTGTCTCTCCACTTTCTCCTTCTCTCCATCTGGAGCCTCTCTCTCCCTTGCTCCCTTCTGGCTAGCCCTGAGCTGCTTCCCTCTTCTCCACTGCTGTTCTCTCCCTCTGCCCAGTGGACGCTCAGCCACAGGAGGAACAGCGCGGAAGTGTTGCTTTCGCTATGGGCAGGCGCACCAGGCAGTCCTGACACTTTTTAAAGGGGATGCCGGCCAGCGCGTCTGCCCCAACTGCCAATGAGTGTGCTTGTTAAGTGAAGCAACACTTGTTATGTCAGGCAGAATTCTAGAGAAATTTTTGCTTGCTATGTGAATAACTTGTTAAGTGAGGCACTTGTTAAGCGAGGTACTACTGTAACTTTTACTCTTCCATATTTGTTGTCCAGTCTATGTTTCTAGGATAACCTCTGGTGTCATCTTTATCTTCCGCACACTGATTCTGTATTTTTGGTTGAAGATGTTTTAAAAAACATAAGTAACTAGAATATTATTAAATAAATAAAAATTCAAACAATGTGATCAATAGAAAGCATGTGGAGTCACTGGACAACTGGGAAATATAGCATAGCAATAAGTTACAATTGAATTTTTAAATTACACTTATAAGTAAACATTTTTTTCTTTGACATATTAATATAATGCATGATGTGGTTATAAAAACTTCAAAAGGAACAAGTCCTTACCAATATGTGAAAAACCTTAATTGGGTTTAATTTGTTTCAGATCTTGAAAAATGGTGATCCTGAGCAATCATGATCACCAGCCATGGAGGACAAAGCATTTATACAAGTTCTCAAAGAGGCACTACTTTTCCAGCCTTCTGGCTTTGGTTGCAACAAATGATTTCACTGTTATTTATTATTTCTATAGCATCAATGTGTGGGACACTTTCCAAAGGAAAAGGAACAGTTTCTGCTCTAAATACGAAAAGACCAATTTGTCTGCCAGATCTGGAGGTCTTCTCTGGATAAGGAAATATTGTTACGCCTCTGTGGTGTGGAGGGGTCCACTTAGACCCATGCCAGCAAAATATTTGCAGTAGGTTCATGTGGACCAAGGCTGAAGGATCAAGTCTTGGAAGAAGGTTTAACTATGGTGGCCACCACTACTGAAAACACCCATTCTCCCCACTTCCATCAGATCTTCCATCAGATCAAGGAAAGTTTGGGGGAACTTGGGATGTTCAGTATGGAGAAGAGGAGGCTGAGAGGAGACATGATTGCCCTCTTCAGATACCTGAAGGGCTGTCATAGGGAGGAAGGGGCTCATTTGTTCATAGCTGCTACTGAAAGCAGGACTGGAACCAATGGGTACAAACTGCAAGAGAGGAGATTCCGGTTGGATATCCGGAAAAAATTCCTGACGGTTCGGGCGGTTCAGCAGAGGAACAGATTGCCAAAGGAGGTGGTGGACTCTCCCTCATTGGGGATCTTCAAGCAGAGGCTCGACAAGCACCTGTCGGGGATGCTCTAGGGGGATTTCCTGCTGCAGGCAGGGGGTTGGATGAGATGACCTACTAGGTCCCTTCCAACCTTATGATTCTATGATTCTATGATTCACTGCCTCTCAAACTTACAGGATCTGAATCACCCTTGCACTCACACAGCAACCACATGAACCCTTCCCCAGTTTGCGTGAAATCTCATGCCATCTCAGCTTAGCAAGCCAGAATGAAACAACACTGTACCTGTCTGAGTGTGCAATAGTGCTCCATAACATCATGGCACATGCTTTGAGAACCTCTGCATTAGAGACCTTTCAGTAGCTGAGGCAGGCCACAGCTTGGTCTGAAAGCCTGGAATCTGCAAATAGATTATACAGCATTCACTATTATCCTTAGTTTTGGGAACTGTGGTAGGTATTGGAACATATCCCATGTGGATTCAAAGAGATACTGTAGTTTCATAAAGTAACATGTCTATTGCATCCTGAGACAATTGAATGGTGGTCATGGACTTTTCCTAGACCTTTGGCCCACATTTATGATAAACTAGCGAAAAGCGTACCCACGTTGCGGGAGTAACATTTCCCTATTTGCCATCCCCCCATGGCGCATCAACACCCCACGCGCAACATTCCCCCATGTGCAATATTCCCCCCATGTGCAACTTCCCCCATGTGCATCATCGCCCCAGGCGCATCATCCCCCCAGGCACAACTTCCCCCATGTGCAACTTCCCCCATGAGCAACTTCCCTCCATGCGCATCAAACCCCCATGTGCAACTTCCCCCCATTTGCATCATTCCCCATGTGCATCTTTCCCCCATGCACATCATTGCCCCAGGTGCATCATCCCCCATGCGCAACTTCCCCATGCGCAACTTCCTCACATGCACAACTTTTCCCCATGCGCATCGTCTCCCCATGTGCAACTTCCCCCATGAGCAACTTCCCTCCATGCGCATCAAACCCCCATGTGCAACTTCCCCCCATTTGCATCATCCCCCATGTGCATCTTTCCCCCATGCGCATCATTGCCCCAGGTGCATCATCCCCCCAGGCACAACTTCCCCCATGTGCAACTTCCCCCATGAGCAACTTCCCTCCATGCGCATCAAACCCCCATGTGCAACTTCCCCCCATTTGCATCCTCCCATGTGCAACTTCCCCCATGCGCATCATCCCCCCATGTGCAACTTCCCCCCATGCGCATCATCGCCCCACACGCATCATCGCCCCAGGTGCATCGTCCCCCCATGAGAAACTTCCCCACATGTGCAACTTCCCCCATGTGCAACATCCCCCCATGCACAACTTTCCCCATGCACAACTTTCTCCCATGCGCAACTTTCCCCATGCGCAACTTTCCCCATGCGCATCATCCCCCCATGCAATTTTCTCCCTATGCGCAACTTCCCCATGCGCAACTTTCCCCCCATGTGCCGCATCCTCCACAGTGCAACCTCTTCCTCCGAACAACATCCCCCCAGTTCACCAGGCACTGAGCACCAAACTGGCTGGATGTTATTCAGTCTCCCATGTTAAGTATAGGACAGAAACACGTTGCCCCCTTTTCATCCCCTGAAGGGTTAAATGTCTCCAGATGGTTCTTGGTGGGAGTTCAGGTGACAGAAGGATCCCTCCCAGAATTCCATGCTTCAGGCCCAGCAGTTGGGGCGGAATGTTGCTGAGTCAGCAATTCTCAATGCAAAGTATAGGGAGGAAAACGCGTTGCGCCCCTTTTCACCCCCTTCCGGTTGGAATTTCCGAAAACTGGTTCTTAGTGCACCCCTCAGTCATTGAAGGAACACCCACCCCAAACTTCACGCTTCTAGGCCCAGCGGTTTTGGCAGGGCGGTGATGAGTCAGTGAGTGAGTGAGTGAGTGAGTCAGTCAGTCAGTGACTTTTCTCTTATATATATAGATTTTTATTACACAGTCAGAAAAGTACATGCAAAATTTACATAGTTGCTGTTTCCATGTTGCAATGGGCAATACCACTGTCATAACTACTTAGGGATTAGGAGATATCTGACTAAGGATAGGATTTTGACCAGTGGCCTTGTTTGGCCAATGCTCTCACTATGGTATATAAATCCTTCCCCATGAAAGGTGAACTAGAATTGCAAAAAACCAAATGCAAATACTTTGAAAGATATTTTTAAGCAGTCTGGTAAACATTTAGTAATAATCTTCACATTTTGCAGAACTTCACAGAACTTTGTGTATGTTCAGTTTCTGTGAAACGTGATGCAGTAGACTGACACCCAAGCCCATTTATGTCTCTTGGCATCTAGTATTTGTCTCACTGTCAAACCCATCATGATAGTCATGTTTGAGGCTGCACCATTACAATTATCCCGAAATGTCAGGTTCTACCCTTTTCACACTAGCATTGCACTCATATCTGCCTGTTTCTTCTCAAGATGGATTATTTCCTGGCACATGTCAGACTGAATCCTGCTATTGAGATACTCTTAATAGTACGAAGTCTAAATGCAGCCTAGTTGTGGCTAGAAAGTCAAGGAAAAGTCAAAGGTTAGACACTATGTAGCTCTTTTGGCATAAGTTTTATAGAACCTTGAAAGATGTGATAACTTGTTACTGCTCTACACGGTATAGGAAACATGCTACATGGAAATATTTTGGTCTAAGCTAAAAACTGATATGATTTGCCCTATCAATACATAATTTGCTAAAGGGAATCAAATTTCTTTTTACCCAAATTTACCCAAATTGTAAAATGCTTGTTGAAAGAAAAAAAAAGTTTTATTCCAGTAACGGTCTATGTATGTAGAAAAAAAATGTTCTTGTAAGTTTCAGCTCAGATTTGGATGGGAAGGTCAATAAGTTAGCATTAGCCTGAAAAACAGAAGCCCAAAAATATTGGTCAGAAAAATAATGTGTTCAAACCATTTCTTTAGGGAAATGAAACAAAAAACCTCCTCTGAATCAGGGTTTTCTTGTATAAATATGGTGAAGCTGCAGAAGCTGTTGCTCTTAGGAAAAGGTAGACTTCCAGAAACTAGGCTGGAAAACTGTATTGTGTGTAAATATTGTTTCAGTTTGGAGATGGGCTGCAATCCTAAAGACACTTTCCTGGGAGTAAAACCCATTGAACACCATGGGGCTTACTTTTGAGTAGACCTGGTTAGGATTATGCTCTAACAATAAAAGAGTCTAGCTTACCTTTGTTCATATTTTGACCCCTTCTGTCCATTTTTTAACTACTTAAAAACTGCTCTTCTATTGAATGAGGTCCCATCTGAAGCTGGCTCAAGACCCATCTAGTGGATCCTCACAGTTTGAGAAACACTTACCAATATACTGTAGTGCTTAGGATTGTGGGTTGCCAGTGAGTGACCCAGTATGTAAAGGGAACTATCGGTTGAAAATGTTTGGAAACCACTGGCCTATGTGAACAAAGCATATATGAAACATAAATGAATTTCCTGTATAGACTTGGGTCCTCTTCCCATTATGTTTTATGCATATACAGTAGTGCCATGTAAGACCAATTTAATTTATTCTGGAAGCATGTTTGTCTTACAAAGCATACTTCTTCCAAAGCAGAATTTCCCATAGGAAATAATGGAAACTCGGATAATTGGTTTCCCAAAAATATTTCCCAACCCAAAAATATTCATAAATATTCAAAAATATTCATATAAAAATATTAACTGTATGTAAAAATGATGACAAAACACTGTACAGTAATCAAATTCAAAACACTGTAATATAATACAGAACACAATTTCTGTAATAGAACATTAATATTCTGTACAGTAAAACAGAAAAGAAAACCCTTTATGGCCAATGATGTCTAATTTTCACTAAAAGAGTCATTGGTGTCTTTTGGAGCAACTTTAACAAGGAACCCAACTGTGTGTGGTGAGATCTGTCTATGCAAACCAGATAGGCAGTTTGCAGCAGGACCAGTAGCAATGGATTCTCCCTTGAAGTTAAAGGGGCCGCATCCTATGATCTCCTCAGAATCAAGGCCCATTGACTCTACTGGGACTTACTCACAGGAAAGTGCATAGGATGCCAGCCTGACTCCAAGTTTGGAACAGCAGCAGGAGCTGGAGCTGGGGTCCAGGCAGGGAAGGTGGTGGGAGGGAGAGGGGAAGTTGTCATGGGGTCCAGGCAGGGAGGGGGTTTCTATCGAGGGGAGTTCCAGACCAGAAAGGGGTCTAGGAGGGGTTTCCCTCCTACCTGAATGTGGCTGCTCTGCTCCTGGGACTGGGCTGGGCTGGCTGGATTGAAGCCACATGCCTGCTGGAGACTGGGAGAGTGCAGGAGGCTGGCTGGGGAAGCTCCGACATGCAAGAGGACCCTCTGCTGTGGGTACTGCAGGCAGGATGAGAAATCCTGCTTCTGCCACCCAGCCCAGCCAATGGGGATTTGTCTTACAAAGCACATTCATCTCACAAAGCAGAATCCCAGAGGAATTTCTGTTCGTTATTTAAAGCATTCGTCCTACAGGGCTTTTGTCTTACAAGGTACCACTGTATTTCAATTTTTTTTTAAAAAAAATTAAATCCCCTGTCCATTGCTTAGCTATGCTATTGATTATATGCAAGAAGCTGCTAGCCCAGTCACTTGTTGGCTGGCATGGAGAAGGCACTTGCATTTAAAACAGCTCTCTGAATATCATAAATGATGGAGGGCACATAGGGTAGGGAGAAATCTTTCCCCCAAAGAAGAAATAAAAAGAAAATGTTTGCTTTTCTCAGTTGCTAATGAGTGAGCTACTGCTATGAGATCTCAGTTGTTGCTGTTGCTGCTGGGCCAAGTCCAGAGTTCAGGATTATCCTCTGCAATCCGGGCTCCGAATGGCTTGTTCAGCACACAGACAGGAGAGAAAATATAAAGAGAGAACTTGCTGGGCAAGAAGGACACTGCTTGACCCGTAATACGGCTGCAATCTGGTGAATACAACTTTGGAGGCACAATGGCTGCTGCATAAAAAGAACCAAAAGGGGCTATTTTATTTATAAATGCAAAGCCCTGAATAAAAAGCACTGATGGATGCCTGCCAGATTATAGCCCGTTTAACAAGAGAAACATTTTATCATTGTGTCTGTGACTGTTCATTTAGCTTTAATTGTATTTTGGCATCTGAAATAAAATGTATTCCCAAGAAACTTTTCTTTTTTAATCCCTAACGTAGTTGGCCTTCCCTCTAATTACAATGAACCCAAGCCTTTAAAGATGATCAGATGAGCCTTCTCATTACCCATCCGTCACTCCATTCTTTTGACTGAATTATTTTGTTCATAATTAAAACACAGCCAAATGCAAAGCGAGGTCACAAAAGACAAAGGAGATACAGAGATTCAGAGGGAAACGAGGCACGCTGCTCTTTGAACATTTTCCATATAGACAACTTATATCTTCCCTGCTGTTCAGAAACATCTCAATCTCCATCTGTGTTTTTGACTTTAGAAATGAATTCATAAATATAGTTAAATGTTTGAAAACCTGAAATGCTTCTGGCCTCACAAACAGCTAGTATGGTTGTCTCATAGCCCAAAAGGCAGTGCCTGCAGGTTGCATAAAGCGTATTGCCGCAGCACAATGAAACAGTGCGTCAGGCGGAAGACTGGAATCTTCTCGCACATGAAGTGGAACAACAGTAGTCCACTCAAGTAGGTGAGCTTACCATGGGGCAGGTAAGCTACATGGGGCATAATAGGGCAAGGGGTGGATCAATTCAAGGGTAGGAGTGGGTTAGATGGTGGCAGGACATCTTGATCTCCTTTCCAGGCTTGATCCAACTGCATGGATCAATGTGCTGATGTCATGACGCCAAAAAGGCATGCATTGAATCCTGGAGTGGGGGAACAACCCAAGGGAAAACAGGAAGTAAGTATAAATATTTCATATTTACTTCCCTTTAAGATAGGTGTGCCGTAATTCTCTTCCACAAAACTGGGACAGAACCTCAGTCCAGTTTGCCAGTATGTGAACACAGTCCCTCCAAATAGGACTGTCCCTGTTTTTTGGGACATACGGCAACCCTACTGTAAGCCCTGAGGCCTACTTTGGATCTCCTTCGACATGTGTCATCACTTTTGTTGGCATATAAAAGAGAAACATGGTAGGGAACATTGGAATGGGGATGACAGGATTTGACATGAATTGTTACCACTTGATCTACCCCTCCAAAATGTCAAATTCAGCTCCGAGTTCCTCCCGCTTTCCACTCTTTATTCCCACAGTTCACCCACTCCCTCCCTTCCCTACCCCTCACAACTGACATACCCCCAAATCCAGAGTAAATACTGGAGCACATAAGAGACTTTGGGCGCAATCCAGAGTAGCTACAGGGAGTCTTTGCTCCCATGTAAGAACAACTTACTCTGGATTGCAATATGAATATTCCATAGGTTTTCACCAGGTGGTGCAGTAACTACAGGTGCACATAATGTCTCTTATGTGCTCCCGTAGTTACTTTGGATTGTGCCCATTATGTGCACCTGTAGTTACTGCACCACCTAGTGAAAACCTATGGGAAATTCATATTGGAATCCAGAATAAGTTGTTCTTACACTGGAGCAAGGACTCCCAGTAGCTACTCTGGATTTTGCCCATATAGGATTTGGTGGGCATAGCAATGTCTGGTGATGGAATTGCCATGCTGCCGCTGCTTGCAGCAGCTTCCACAGTATGGACATATAAAACCCCGTGTGGGCTATTAACAACCATTTTATGACAGCAGAAGTTACTTTGGCTGTTGTTACCTGCTCAACCTGGCTACCAAGTCCTCAGTATACTGTTAGATCTATAGTAGCATGTATAATCAAAATGCCAGATGCAGGGGAGGGCACCTGGATGCAGGTATCATATGAGCTCCTTGAGGCATCTGGTGGGACACTATGTGATATTGGAAGCTGGAGTAGATGATGTCCAGGGGAGGCTCTTCTTATGTTCTTATTCTACTTTTCCAGGTGGTGAAATCTGGAACCGATTGTGAAGGGCTCCAAAAGGTGGTGGTGGAGGACAACTGGTGGAGGACAAATGTCAACTCAATGTGTGGCGGCTGTGAAGAATTCCAATTCCAAGCTTGGGAACATTTGCAAAAGGGATTTGAGAATAAAATGCTGCATAGACTGGCAGAGAGGCTGTTGAAATGCCTGTATGAAAAAAGAAACCAAGCCTATCTGTCCCAATTCTCATATCTGTAATTCTTTAGGCACTTCTTTTTTCTTTTTTCTTTTAAATGGTGCTTCAAACACAGGATTCATTTCTGATTATTTAATGCCGCCACTGTCCAATAGCATTACATTGGAATATGCACTGAAAATTTCAAAGCAAGTTTAAGCTGCCCTTTTATTGAAAACTTTAGTCACTGCCACTTCACAGTCTTCAGGTTATTTGTACCAAAAAGATTTGCTTTTATACAGAATATAATAATGACCGGATAGGCATGGGTTGGGGAGGATCAGAAGACAAAATGCTTACTGAATTTTTTTAAACCTAGAGCCTTCAGTTGGTAAAGGACAGAGGCATGCTTTTTTGACATGCTGCTTGGTTTTACTGAAAAGCATATGTTTTTTATATATACAGTGGTACCTCATGTAACAAATTTAATGTGTTCTGGAGGCATGTTCTTTACGTGAAACATTCTTTACGTGAAGCGGATTTTCCCATAGGAAGTAATGGAAACTCAGACGATTGGTTCCACAACCCCAAAAATATTCATATAAAAATATTAACTCGATGTAAAAATGATGACAGAACACTGGGATTGAATTCCAAACATGCATTCAATGTGCATGATCTTATGAAGTCCACTTAGGCTGCAGTGCAAAAGACACTTTCCTGGGAGTAAGCCCTATTTAACACAGTGGGGCTTACTTCTGGGTAGACATGGTTAGGAGGCTGCAATCCAAGACACCTTCAAAGTGTCTCCCCACTTTCTCCTTCTCTCCATCCTGAGCCTCTCTCTCCCCTGCTCCCTTCTGGCTAGCCCTGGGCTGCTTCCCTCTTCCATCCCTCTGCCCAGGGGATGCCTGGCCACAGGAGGAACAGCATGTAAGGGTGTGTCAGATGGACTGGGACGCTTACCAGCGCTTCAATCTTGAACCCATGGGGATATACATGGGGGAGAGTCTCCGAGTTTGGAGAAGACCAAGTTCCCCCCCTGGCTATAAAGGACTTCCCTGATGCCATGGAAGTATGGTCCATGGAGGACATGGTTGAGATGTGGCGAACTGGAGGACGAGGGGGACCAAAAGGGAGGGGGATAACGGTGGGACCGTCCACCCGTTGGTACGCTCACAGAGGTGTACCCTCATTGGCGGGAATATGGCGGGAAGAAATGGGCGGGGGAGTCGAGGATATAAGGGAGAGGGAGGGGGAAGTCGAGGAAGTCCTTTGGCGGGAAGAGGTGCCTTGGAGAGAGAGGAGCACCTACAAGGCTTGGAGAGACAACCCCGCAAACTTGACTCTAGAGACCCTAACCCTTGAAGCGCAGGAGCAGCAGCTGGGAATTGAATCTGAGCGCCTGAGACCCCTCCCTGATTTGAGATGGGGCTTGCCTGTCAAGGAGAAAGGAGGAGGAAGCCACAACGAAGGAGACCGCACCTGTGAAGGAAAGGAGAAGTGAGGAGTGAGTTATGCCTCCGTGGAGAATGGACTATAAGTTGAGAGAGGGACACTTACCTATTCATGGTGGTGGGGTTCTGTTGCAGAGACGTGTGTTAGATGTTTAATCTGGAAAGGAGAAACCTGTTAATGAATGTTTGAGCTGGAGGGAGAAGGAGAAAGAAAAGTAAAAGTGTTTGAAACTTACCTAACCCGTGTCCACGTGTGACATGTATGCTTGGGAGGGAGACGATGATGAGACTCAGATCTCAGTCATCCTGGAAGACCAAACCCCAGATGACAAAAGGGGGGGAGGCAGAAGAAGACAGACCCGTGACAGGGTGCAATCCACAGTAACTATGGGGAGTCCTTGCTCCGGTGTAAGAACAATTTACTCTGGATTGCAATATGAATTTCCCGTAGGTTTTCACTAGATGGTGCAGTAACTATGGGTGCACATAATGTCTCTTATGTGCTCTCGTAGTTACTCTGGATTGTAGGGGAAGTGTTGCTTTCACTATGGGCAGGTGTGCTAGGCAGCCCTGACACTTTTTAAACAGGCTGCTGGCCAGCGTGTCTGCCCCAACTGCCAACGAATGTGTTCTTTACATGAAGCACTTTCTTTACATGAAGCAGAATCCTAGAGAAATTTTTGTTTGTTATGTGAAACATACTTTATGTGAGGCGTTCTTTACGTGAGGTGCCACTGTATATGGATTCTTACAGATACTTTACTGCTATATTGTTTAAGTGTTTCGATTAACTGTTGTCAAAACACTGTTAGATTCTGCCTTAAAATGCATGTGGCACAGCTTTCTAAAATGCATACTTCAATGATTTTGAGATATTTCTCAAGAGACTCCTCCTGCATGAAACTAAAAGACTGCTGAATATATGTGGTATGCAGCAAGCCTCCATCAGTCTTGAAAGACTATGGTAGCATGCTTCGTGCTGCATACGCTGCATGCAAAGCACGAAAGCCTGGGTTGGAATGTTATGGAGGATAGGCTGTTACCCAAGCAGCAAATCCCCCCTCTCCACACCACTGAATTAGTCCAATGGAAAGGCAGAGCCAATACAATTGGATCCAGCTGGCGTCGCAGAGCTGGGCTAAGGACAGGAGCTCACCCTGTCTTGTGGGGCCGACCCGGGTCTCGAACCCTGGCCTGCTGGTTAACAGGCACAGTATCTTAGCCGCTTGCGCCACCCACAGTATGACTTACTGGAAAAATAAGAGGGGGGCATTCATATTTGTATATCACTATACTAGTGAAAAGTACCCATGTTGCAGGAAGACAATACCTCCATATGCCCCCCGTTGAAACGGGCTTTTATGTTAGCCCGATTTAATATTTTTCCTTCCGCTGTTCACTATGGTCGATTCCTCCATATCCCTCGCAGTAAACGTCTGCTTATTTTGCAGAGAAGTTCCAGACACCCTCTCACATATTCTCTTTATCTGTCCTTCTCATTCTTTTCAGCGGAACTTGTACCTTGCCCCTTGGCTCCTATTATACCCACCCACCTCCCCAGCATCTCTCTCACTGTTTATGGAAGACATGATAGAGCCTCTGACATTTGCTGTTGCCTCCTTTCTTTCAAATATATTGTCCAAAACTCCTGTGTTAAAAAAAGCTCAACCTGCCCTTATAGATTTCACTAACCTCCAACCTCATTAATTTTAGGCTATAGATTAGTCTCACTTCTTGTCGGCTGCAATACTCAATTACAAGATATTTTATCTGTTTATACTTTCCTTTTAAATGTTCCACAAGTTTCTCTTGTGAACTCAGGGTGTGAGCATCACTAGTGTTATACTTTTCCTTGTTATGTTCACTAGTGTCCTTTTATTGCTGTATATGCCAATAAAGGTTTATCGTATCGTATGACTTACTGGAAAAATAAGAGGGGGGCATTCATATTTGTATATCACTATACTAGTGAAAAGTATCCACGTTGTAGGAAGACAATACCGCCATATGCCATTCCTCCATTGCGCATCATCTGCCCCATGTGCAACACTCCTCCATGCGCAAAACCCCTCCATGAGCACCACCCGACATGCACAACACCCCTCCAGATGTGTCATGCTCCCATGCCATCACCAATCCATGAGCGTTACTTCCTCATGCACATCATGCCCCCTTGTGCCACATTCCCATGCACTATACCCCCTGATGTGCCACCCCCTCTCATGTGCATCATCCCCCCTTGTGCAATATCCCTCCATGCATGTCATTCCCCCATGCACTTAATATTTTAATTGCTTTTGCTTAACATGAAAATCAACATCCACAGAGGTTCCTGGGATGGAACCCTCGTGGATGCTGAGACTCAACGTGTATAATCCATTTTTGGGGAAAAAATGTTTTGGTTGAAAGGCAGGGATCAATTTTTAAAATATATTTTTTTTTAAAAAAAAGAAAACTCATAACAGCCATCTAATGTATTATCTAGCTTGATATTCTTATAATAGGAAGAGAAAACCCTTGATTAAAAATGAACCAAAAATAATGAACAGAAATGATAAGAGCTGGGGTAAAAAAGTAGTCTCTTGTGTTTGAAAACACTTTAAAAGGTTATGTCAAACATTCAGCTGAACGTAGATTGCAAATTGTTGTTATTCTTCTTCACTAAATAACAAGGATAAAGCACTCTTTCATCCTCCTGGGAGAGCTTCTTCAGGTGACAGGACTATAGAAGCAGAGAGGTTGAGTGGTCTACTGCAGTCCACAATTTGCATTAGCAATTAAAAGAAGGGGTTGTGTCTGGGAACTCCTAACTGCTAATTATTGGCCGAATTGTTATAGTTTATTAATGTTTATCTTTCAAGAGACTTACCGATAAGGAATTGTGACTCAGGTTGAATTTGTATTTGGATGGAATTCTAACCAACTTTCCAGGGAAACTGTGCTGGGGCAAAGAGGAATGGTTATTCTTTCCCTGCTAAATATAAGAGGAGCACCACTCAGAAGTGCTTGTATACCCAGTTAGCGTGGGTTAACTGTATTATGATATAGATAGATGATATAGATATATGGGAATGACAGGGCTGTGGGTGGCACAAGCGGTTAAGACGCTGTGCCTGTTAACCAGCAGGCCAGGGTTCAAGACCCGGGTCGGCCCCACAAGACAGGGTGAGCTCCTGTCCTTAGCCCAGGTCTGCGATGCCAGCTGGATCCAATCATATTGGCTCTGCCTTTTCATTGGACTAATTCAGGGGTGTGGAGAAGGGGGATTTGCTGCTTTGGTAATAGCCTATCCCCCATAACAATCCAACCCAGGCTTTCGTGCTTCGCATGCAGCGTATGCAGTGCAGAGCACAATACCATAGTCTTTCAAGACTGACGGAGGCCTGCTTTATGGGAATGAGAGCGGATTCATATTAACACCTTATTTGTTCCATACAGTATCAGAATTACATCTCATTGGCTCTCAGAGTAATCAGCATCATGAGTTAAGAAAATCTATTATTTGTTCCATTGGCTCTTGTGTTTTAATTTTTGGTTAATTGGCCATAACGTTTGATAGAATATAGATATTCTAATGCGGTTTGTTTCCTTGCATTCTGCAATTAAATTACCTTTCCAACAATATATAACATGATGGTATTATCATTCATATATAGCCCGTTTTCACAATTTTAGCCACTAGTGTCAAGCTCAGCTTGTAGCTCCCGTAAGGCTTGCAGCCCGATGCAACTGCACCCTGTGCACCCCCAGCTATGCCACTGAACCGAGGAATTCTCAAAGTAAGGCAATGTTTCTTCTCTGATCTCAGGGTTGCATTGCATCAGTGCTGGAAAATTGTTGCTTACGTAAGGCCCACTTGATCTACTTGCCACTGTGGCATTGCAAACTTCAGGGTAAACCTGGTTGGGTTTTCTTCGGGGATTGTTTCTACTTCTAAAGATCTGCCTGATTCCCATATTTGGAAGAGAGAATCTAATTATCTTCAAGACTGGCCATGTTCTCTACTATATCATATGATAATTTGGTTCTCATATGTTTATTTATTTTCTTTATATACACTTATGAAGGATTTCCAGCCAAATTCCATAATTATGGGTGAATTCCTAATTTTGGCCAACACAACTCATTGGTCTTCCTCTTCCTGTGGTGATGTAAGGAGGCTGGCAGATGTCTCTGCACTGGCCTAACTCTCCCCCAGGAGTGGTGCTGAAGTTTCTTACAGCACTTTTGTGACACCCCCAGGTCAGCACAAGGACTGATGCCAGGGTTTAGGCTAGCCTAACTGGAGATTAGATGTGCAGCCTAAGGGTGCAATCCTAACTTAGGTTGGCACAACTCATTTCTCTTCCTGTTCCTGTGGTGATCTAGGGAGCCAAGCGCATGTCTGTACTCTGGCCTAATTCCACCCCAGGAGTCTCGCACAAGTAACTTGCAAGACTTTTGTGACACCCCCAGGACAGCATGGGACTTCTCCTAAAGCTTAGGCTGGCCTAACTGGGGATTAGGATTGCAACCCAAATCAATGTTTATTAGGTTACAAAAGTCTATATCAATTAAAGACATGTATTACTGTAACATTTTGCCTACCGTGGCAGACTTTTAAGAAGCCAACATAGTCCATTCATATGTTTTACCTTTGGAATTGATCAAACCAATTCACAAAAAATATAGGAAAAAATAAAAATATGTGGTCATCTGGAGCTATTGCTCTGAATTATTGCTTGCTGTGCCTGTGCTCTCTGTGATACTGTCTAGTCTAGATTGTATAAACTGCTTCTTCAGGAAAAAGATGGGGAGAGGAATGGTTTTGTTTTCGACTGTCTTGTAAGCTTTTGTTATATTTTCCAAAATTACAGCAGGTCTTTTTAGCACATGAATTAATGACCAATAAAGGTATGATGGTTCATCTTAGCTGTTACAATGATGAGTCAGACTAACAGTCTAATTCTATCCTCTGGAATGTGTGTTCCACCCATGGTAGAACCAGGTCCATGCTGAACATTCAAGAAAATGGAGCTTAGAGCAACAGAAGGGGTGATACAACACAGGTTTGGGAACAGAAATGGAAACAAAAAGTGACTGCTTTTTCCTTACTCATCAGTTGGCAACACTAAAATACTGGTGTGATGGAACCAGAACAGGTGGATAGGTGAATGGAAAATAGACACGGTTATTGCACAAAGGAGGGATAGTTGCTAAGAACAAGACATCAAATCATTGTGCTTACAAAACCAGGAGTCTTCCTCCTGGACTGTTGTTGTGTGTCATCTTAGACCCGACATTCAGCGTTTGAGAAAAGCAGTGCATTGCTCTGATGTATCTTAATCTATAGCATTGCATAGAAATTGCAACTCATAAACCATTGAATGGTAGAGCCTGAAGATGCAGGAAGCACTGGCACAATAGGAATAATTTTTTAAATAGTGTTAAGTGATGCCAAGACACCTGCCTGAGGATTCTGCACGGAAAGGCCTTCGTACAAGAGTACACATCAATTTGGTACACAGTCGCTTTAGCGGATTACATCATGAGCTATATTTAGATGGTCTCCGATGCAGCCATGGAAACAGCTTCCTGCTTAAGCTACCGCATTAATTCGTTCGACAGAAGCTGGGAAAGGATATAGAAATACTTTAGGGCGCTTAAGGAACAATTTCCTCCTGTTGTCCCTACTGATACAATTTCGGGTGCACAGTTGCTGGAAAGTTTTCCTACGATGCTGTGGATGTCAGAAATTGGAGACTATTCTCACTTATAATTTATTCCGTTACTTGTTAACAATATGCTGGCATATGCAAATAATAAGAGTTGTTCAATACTGGTGATTGTTGACAGTTCTCTATTAGTGCAATCCCAAATTGCAAACACATAAACTCAAATTTGGAGAAAGTCACAATTGTAAATCCCATTGAAGTCAGTGGGACTGACTTCAGACTTGACATGCATAGGATTGCACTGTATTATTTTTTTAATTTGGGTTTTTACAATTTTTAATGTATTTTATAACAAGTGAACAAGTGGGTGTTCCTCTTTTATTTAGCAAGGGGAGAGTAACTGGCCCTCCCCACCCCAGCAATGTCTGTTCAAGTGGCTTCTGCTAGTGTTCTTTTGCATTTTAGATTGTGAGCCCCTTTGGGACAGGGACTCATTAGCTATTAATTAGCTATTATTATTTTTCATTTTCTTTGTAAACCACTTTATGAACTTTTTAGTTGAAAAGCAGTATATAAATACTGTAGATAGATTTTGAATGGTATTTTATTATCTGGTTTTATTATTTTAATGTAGTTTTTAATTGTATCTTCTCTGTACTGTTTTTAATTGCTGTAAGCCACCTTGGGTATCCTTTATAGGTAGAAAGATGGTGAGTAAGTAAGTAAGTAAGTATGTAAGAAAAAATAAATAAATAAATGAATAAATGAATAAATAAATAAATAAATGTATTAACGGCTTGCCCCAGTTAGGCTTTATGCCAGCATAATGTGTAAATTCCTTTACTGTTGTTGCAAAATGAGACACACCATTCATTATAGCTGCATTGCCACAACTGGCAAGCAGCAGGGGTTGGCCAAACAGTTGATGTCTCCTGGCAATGGTATGTCAGCATGGAGGGCAGGAAGGAGGTAGGTAGGAGGCAGAATGGAGGGGCAAATGTTGTGGATTTAAGTCCAGAAGGGGATGGCCCTGCCAATATCCCATCCTGTTCCCCCTTTAGACCTTGATTTGTCTTCCCAGGTTCATGTAGATTTGTACCAGCAAAATCTCTGGTGTGGGTCTGAATAGATCAGTTCCAGTTAATGGAATGGGCAATCACATTCCATTACCTGGAGATAATGTTTCCTTACTTTATAAATATTACCTGATTCAGAGGAGATCTCCAGGATTCCCCTCCACCTAGCAGAAAGCATGCACTTCACTGGCACAGAAACATCGGCAGCAGTGATGGGCTTCAAAGAAATTAACAACCGGTTCTATGCCCATCTGGCAGCCACTTTTAAATGGCTATTTTTAAACTTTATATGTCCGATCTCTCATTAACAACCGGTTCTATAGAGTAGGTGCGAACCTGCTGGAGCCTACACTGATTGGCAGGGGAGGGAAAGTAAAAAATTGGAGCCACATCTGATTGAAATCAATGGGTCCAAGTAAGTCCGAATGAGCTTTCATTCTATGGACTTCAGTGAGTCATGACAAACTTTCTTTGGGTATTGAAAACAGAATTGCTTCAGCTGGAGTTGGAGCAGCAGTACCAGAGGAGAAGACGACTTGATGAAGGAGACAGAACTGGAGACCTCTGCCACCTAGCAGTGTGACCAGAAATGCACATGATAAGCAGCAATAGGAGATTGGCGTGCTCAATAAAGCCCTCTTATCCACTTTGTGAACCCAACTCTATGCACGTCTACTCAGAAGTAGGTAATGGGACTTACTCCTAGGTAAGTATGGATAGGATTGCATCCTCAGCCTTTTACTGGTGTTTGTTGCACTGAGTCTGGTCTCCCAGTCAAGAAGTTACTGGGGATGATATTGCCAAATGTTTCCAGGGGTACTTCCAAGAGGTGGACCTTGCAGAATGGTACAATGGGGGACAAACATTAAGAAACACTGGTCTACAAACTTCAGACTATGAATGGAACTGCTTCAGAAGGTAAACCAGTGTTTCTTTCTTAGGTACTAGAAAAAAAGGTCCACACACTTAGTTAAGGTTTTCTTAATTTGGATGGAGGCTGTTAAGCTCTTTAACAAGCTTGATAAATGGTCTTGCTGTTAAAATAATTAAACAGGCTGTTTTATGGAGCTTTAGATGGATTTTTAAATGTTTGTCTTGATGATGTTGGTTTTGCCAGCTTGAATATATGGAAAATGACACTTAACAGCCTGACTACATGAGGAAAAATAAACTATACCTAAATCTGCACATTAGTGTTGGTCACTATTTTGAATTGTGCACTAATACAAAATCTGGAAATTTGTGTCTCTTGATATCATATAGCAATCAGTTCTATTTTTTCATTACAATATTGGTCTTGAGAATCACGATTTCCACAGACATTCATCTCCAATAATTTGTTAAGCAAACCCTACAATCCAGAGTTATTGGAGCACATATGAGACATTTACGTCGACGTAGTTACAGCACCACCTAGTGAAAACCTATGGAAAATTCATATTGCAATCCAGAGTAAATTGTTCTTACAATGGAGCAAGGACTCCCTGTAGTTACTCTGGATTGCACCCTAAGTCAACAGAAATTGCAATCCACTGCTGCAGCTCTGCTCCCTATAATGGGGGAGGTTGGCACAGGTGACATGGAAGTTCTGCTTTATATATACTTGCCGAATAAATTCCAGTTTATCTGGAAACTATAAATTGCAAATTACCAGGCTGCAAGTACAGTAATAGTCCCAGTGATCACTGCCCCATACATTTTAGACTGGTATTTAAGACCGCTAGGGAGATTAGTGCTCTAAAAACCCATTTGTCAGAGATAGGAACATTTTTGCAATGGCTTATACTGAGATATTATAATTTATTATCATGGAACACAAGTGATAGTATCAGGATAGTCACTGGGGTCTAGGAAATGGTGTGTAAATAGTATGGATAGTAATAAACTCTTCTAAATTGCATCCTTCAAAGATTTCCCACAACCCACAGTGTGCATGGCATTTTTGTTCATTGTAGGACTTTTACAAGCATTATTTAGAAATATTAAGCATTCTAGGTAATATTTGTATGGGTGTATGGTGGACTCAAGGCTGGGGATGCAGTCCTAACCAATTTTCCCACTCCAATGTAAGTTCAAAACAGGTGTGTAATGCAAATACATGCCGCAGGTGATTTGCAGCTCTCTGCATGTATATGCATGTGTATGCAAAAGACAATCTGTGCAAAATATACTTGATAGCATGTGTGAAATAGATCAGACAATGGCTGCAATCCTACAACCCAAGTTTTAGTCATATTTAATGCAATGGCACTTACTTCTGAGTAGCCATGCATCAGATTGTGCAATTCTATGTATGTTTACTCAAAAGTAAATCCTTTTCCAACAGGGATTACTCACTGGTAACTGTGTACAATTGCAGCCTCAGGAGCGTCAACCATAATCCTTGGTGCTTTTATTAAAAAGTAATTTTTGCTCCTATAAGCCGGAGGAAAATATATTTACATTTCTCATGTATTCACTGTGGCATTTAGAAATCCCCTGGGAAAGAAAAGCGCTAGCTGAACCTTTCAGAAAGAACACTTGCATACATGGTTTCGGATTTTTAATTGACTGTTTATTTTGACCAAGTTCACACCCTCTTTATTATTTGTCATTCACAGTCTTTCAGGAGAACAGAATTTTTTTTGCATATTTTATTTGTGAGCAGATAGAGTATTCATGCATAGACAAAAGTAAATTATTCTTCTTTGGAAAAATACCATGTCTACTGGGTATCTTATTAATTATGATTAATCAATGGGTATTTTTCAAAAGATTGTTAAAAAGAATACCATAATTTGTGGTCTCTCTCTCTCTCTCTCTCTCTCTCTCTCTCTCTCTCTCTCTCCTCACCAAATAAGTCAATAGATAAATACTATGTTTTGTTATTTTCCATACTGGTTTAAATGATTTTAAAAAACAAAGTTTCATTTTCCAGACTGAAAGTCAGTGAGTTAGGCATTTTTATTGCCATTGCAGCATCAGAAAATATGAGCACAATCCTAACCATGTCTACTTAAAAGCCCCATTGTGTTCAATGGGTCTGACTCCTAGGAAAGTGTCTTTAGGATTTCAGCCTTTGTTTAAAATCTCCAAAGCTACAAACGAAATGCAGAGCAAATATTAACAACTATTAACAGCCCACAGCTATCGCTTACAGAGGTACAATATAATAACATTCCTTAGTAAATCTTCCTTTCCAGCTTCTCATCTTCCCCTGTTTTCAGTGGTAGCTTGAATGTTGACAGTTGCAATATTCACAGTTCCCTCTCCTCAACCTGATTAACTGACATGGAATGTTGTCCAAAAGATGTGGATACCCTCACACGCAGGATCCAGTGGATGTGCCTCTACCAGTCCCTCCTCCTTCCCAGACTGATCCCTCCTTCTGTTCCATCTACTTGACCTGGAATGCCATTCATATCAAAAAGTCATCTGATGGTGCTACTTACTTCTGACAGTTCATCATGAACATCTTCCTAACACTAAGTCTCAGCACCAGGACTTGCTCTTCCCTGGTGCCCCAAATGTGCTTTATGATACATTTGTGACATCCAGAGCTGATGGTATGCATGTACTTCCGGTGCTCCAGAGATTCCTATTGGGCTATAAGTGTGCTTAAGCCACATGGAGCATTAGCCATTAATTTTTTAATTTTCTTTGTAAACCACTTTGTGAACTTTTTCATTGAAAATCAGTATATAAATACTGTAGGTAGGTAGGTAGGTAGGTAGGTAGGTAGATAGATAGATAGATAGATAGATAGATAGAGAGAGAGAGAGAGAGAGAGAGAGAAGGGTAATTAGAGCATCAGACTTTCTTTTGGGGGGTACATTAAAATATATAGGCTGCAATGGCTAAGTGATTAAAGGTGAGGTGCCTCTCAATTTGAAGTGATCTGATCAGTGGTTCGAGGCCTGAGTAATGTAAGACGGAGTAAGTGCCCATCACTTACCCAGCTCCTGCCAACCTAGCAGATCAAAAGCATGGATATGCAGTCGATAAATAGGTACCACATCAGTGGGAAGGTAACAGTGTTCTGTGCACCTCTGTGTATGGTCATGCTGGCCCCATGACCATGGAGACCTCTTTGGCCAACGCTGGCTCTTTGGCTTAGAAACGAGGATGAGCAAAGCACCCTACAGTTGAGCCAATCATGTGGCTCAAAACTAGCCTTTGTATGGGGGGTTATATTTTAATATTTTACATTAAAATATAATCAATAGGATGTATGTATGTAATGCTTTTCCCATATCCTGTCATCCTGATGACTATGAAACTATAGATTGCATGAGGTATGGTTTCACTATTGATCTGCAACTTCAGGGAAGGTTGCACAGTCCATGATCCAAGAGTTAAATATTCTCTCAACTTATGCTGCAAACCTAAAGACGCTTTCCTGGGAGTAAGACCCATTGAACACAATGGGAGTTACTTTTGAATAGACATGGTTAGGATTGTGCTCTTAATCTGGTCTGCCCACAGTGGAAGTTTGAATGTTCTTCTAATAAAGGTTCCCTTTATGTCACCTATAATTTAATTTAACTATTTAATTTTCTCTGTAGACCACTTTCTGAACTCTTTTGTTGAAAAGTGCTGTATAAATGCTGTTGACTGATTGATTTAATCCCAACAGGGCAGTTTTCTCTTGTTTGGGAAACAAAATCTTGAACTTCTTTCAGTTCCTGGGCCGCCTTTCTAAAAATAGGTGATGACCAAGTGCAGCTAGGCTTAGAAGTTCTTCTTTTCCAGGCATCACCTCTGAGTTTCCAGGACCCAACTTCCTGGCTTCCCAGGCATAAAGCCTTAGGAGAGACAATGTGCTTGTATATCTGATAGAGAAATTAGGTGTATGATCCCAACTTCCATGCATTCAGCCAAAAATCTGAATATTGGCACCATATCTACCATAAAAATATATACTCCACACCTGGATTAGAGAAATTCATGCTGATGCATTTTTGAACAGGGTTCTGCATACAGATACCATTTGAAGATTCTTCTTCTCCTCCTGTTTTGTGAAATTCAAACACCTTTACTAATGTAATAAATGAGAAGCTCAAACCTAGCGTGTCTCTCTTTGAAGTACACTACTTAATATTCAAAGTGAGATCAAATGGCACAGCTTCTTTTCGCTTGGAAAATATTTTTTAAAACTTAAATCAGGGTCCATGTTGGGGCAGCAAGAAGTTATATTATTCCCCTAATGAAAATACTTAGCTACACTGTGCTGTGGAGCCAGCCGAAAGGATGAGGTTAAGTGTTCAAACCTGCAATTCTAAATACACCTTAAGTAATGAGTAAGTTCTACCAAACACAATAGGATTGGCTTCTACGTAAATATGAATCATGTAGGTCTTCACTGTGAGATTTCTGTACTGTTTATGATTTTCCCCCTAATCACAATCAATCATTACGAAGGTAGCATGGTTTGTATTTCTTGCAAGCTAAACCTATTAATTTTGATTTTCAGAAAAAAATGTGAAATTTACCATAGCAAGAATAGACTTATGTCAACAGGTATCTTCAAGTGACTTTAGAGGAATCCCTTCTGATCACCTCTTTATGACATTCCTTTAACATCCACTGCCACTTTTTCTGGCCATCTTGTGCTATTACTCAACTTCCCCATTAAAACCTTCTGCTTCTTGGAGCAGGGGTAAGTTTACATGGGAACTTCCCATGCTGGCAGTCCATCAGTAGGAAAAGTTCACCACCATCCCAATGTGGACCTTCAGCTAAGAACTAGACATAGGGGCTGTATACCCCAGGGTCGTTCTCAGTGGGCCCTGTCTGTCATGTGGCCATGCACAGAACTGGCAGAGCCTCATGGTGTGTCCATTTGACTTGCTGAGCAGCCATATAGTGGATGCACCTTCGACCTTCTTAATACCCTCTTCTGCTCCCTGTTCAGTGTTATATGAAGTATTGCAATTGGTTTGTTACAAAATGTAAAAAATAACGGAGATTACATGTATGTAGTTCTTTGCAAAGATTTGCTGGAGCCACTTCCTTGAGTCTTAAGCTGAGTCCTGAGTCTGCTCCTTTGATTTGAGTCACAGTCATATTAGAGGGCCTGCATGACTCATCCAGAGGCATTTTGAGAGTCAGTTTTATTCTTCTAGATAAATAAGTTTTATTGTGGAAGTGGTGGGGAAAAAGCAAGCAGGTACACACAAAATAGTTGCAAGCACACACAAAAGCAAATCTTGACTCGAGTCTGTGACTTTTCAGTTTAAGTGTAAAACCCCGAGTCCTAAGTAAGCGCCCAGGTTTTTGACACATATGACATGTGTTTGTATGAATAGCATAAAACATATGCTTTTTCGATTCAAGTCTGAGTTTGCTGAGTCATGACCCATACCTGGTTCTTTGTTAGAAAAGGGTATTGTAGAGTTGGAAATAGTGCCAAAATCCTCATCCAAAATTATGTGGAGAGGCACCTTTCATAAAAGAAAATGCTAAAAGGCATTATAAAAAGGCATTATAAAGAGGTCTCGAACCCTGGCCTGCTGGTTAACAGGCACAGTGACAAACAGCCCAATCCAGAGCAACTAATCTGTCCACATAAGAGCCCTTAGGTTGCCCTATCTAACACTAGGTTGGAGCAACTGCAAGATGCTCCAGCCCAGTTACTCTGAAGGAGGCTTAGGGCAGAGCAAGGCAAGATAGGGTGCCCTAAGAGAGGTGGACCTGCTCTGCCCTAACTGGGGCAGCCTAAGCAGCTCAGGAGAGGCAAGTTGAGGGCATGTTTAGCATTGCCTAGGGCAGAGCAGTTACTCCGTATCCAGAGCCTGTTTCCAAGGCAGAAATGCCCTCTTCCAGCCCTCAGAGTTATACCACCTCAGGAGCAGGTATAGTAATGAGTAGACCCATAGGGGTCCATGATAAGGCCCGAGTAAGAATGGCAGTGCTGACCAAAAATCTGAGTTCTTGGCCAGCCTAGCTGCAACCCCTTCCTCTCAGCCTCAGGATATGGAACAAACTACGGCTGCCCACAAACCTCAGGATACAGCAGGCCACTCCAAGAAGCCCCTTGTATTTACTGTAGAATGTACTGGCATCTCATCAGGGACTCCTTATAAGGCACTCCATATGGGGTGATGTGCCGGAGGAGTTTGACTGTCCTTTGGCAGGCCCCAGGCGTCAGCACACCCATTCAGGCCTGCTCCAAGGCGGAGAATCAGCCAGAAGCTGCCACTTGTCTGAGGAGCTGGCCTGAACGGCCATCTGAGGTGCACTGCACAGAAACACACTGAGCATGCCGAACAGCTTCAGAGGAGACTTCCTTAGAGCAGAGAAAGTCCGCGCCTCTGCACAGCCATTCGGCCTCACTCAGGAGGCGGAGCGGCAGCCAAATGGCTTCAGAAAGAGTACTGCACAGGCACCAACTCTGACGCCTGCACAGTCTCCCCCGAAGCCAAAAGGCTTCAGAAAAGTACTGCGCAGGTGTCAGAAATGGTGCCTGCGCAGTACTCTTTCTGAAGCCAGTTGGCTTCAGAAACAACTGCGCAGGCACCAACTTTGGCGACTGTGCAGTCCAGGTGGGGGGGGGGGGTGCGCATCCCAGGGATGACGCACAGACTTCCGCACCAGGTGATGTGCAGAGTCATGTCACCGCTGTAGGCACCACAGCTGTTCCTTGTTCAGTGTGATCTGAGGGGTGTCTCCTCAGGAGCAAGTCTTCCCTTTGTGTCAATTACTTAGCATGCTCTGGAGCAGTTAGGGCAGCCCAGGCTTCCTGACTCTCTGGATTCAGCATAACTTTCTGCTCTGGATACAGAATAGTTAGGAGAGTGCAGTTAGGTCAGAGCAGGCTGAATTTGCTCTGGATTGCAGCCTTAACCACTTGCGCCACCAACAGCCCAAATCAGACCCGGGTTGGCCCCACAAGACAGGGTGAGCTCCTGTCCTTAGCCCAGCTCTGCGATGCCAGCTGGATCCAATCGTATTGGCTCTGCCTTTCCATTGGACCAATTCAGTGACGTGGAGAGGGGGAATTGCTGCTTGGGTAACAGCCTATCCTCCATAATAATCTAACCCAGGCTTTCGTGCTTCGCATGCAGCGTATGCAGCGCACAGCATGATACCATAGTCTTTCAAGACTCTTGGAGGCCTGCTGGTGATGAAAAAGGAAGCATGCCTGTGAGATGTTTGAGTGTGCAGTAAATAAATTAAAATATCAATCAAATAAACCAAAATCAAGTAAATGATAGTATACTAAAGGCTGACAAAAGGAACAACTTCAGTCCATATCTTATGTAATTGGCTGTCACTAATATTCCAATCTATAGAAACATATATATTTTCTCCTCATCCACATTGCCTCCGATGGTATCCAGAAGAAATAGGCCCCACTGAATTCCCATTGTTCAAGACACACATGCACACACATTCATAGTGGACACATTCATTGAACTAAGCTGGCTGACGTATTCTCCAGTTAGATTTATGTATTTAGTGTATGGCAAATACATGGACTTATGGTAAATCAGATGTTAATGTTCCATTGCCATGTATTTTGAGAGCCAGGAATTCCACAATGATGTCTGGCTGTCAGCTGTAACAAACTGCCAATTCTTCAGTGTATTCTGGCCGTCAATTTAGTTCACACTTTCATGCTATCTGGGGTGCACCACGAGGAGGCAAACTAGCATCACACCTTAACTAGCATTACAACCTAGAGGCTATTAGCGGTAAACTGCAACTGGAAACCATAGGCCAATTCAATTAGATTATCATCAGATTGAGCCCAGGGTTTTAGAAGTAAATATTTGGCATGCATTAATCCCTGGAGCACATAGCTCTTCTAGAATCAAGCTTTTGAAAATTTTCATTAGAGGGTAGAAAAATAAATTGGTAAGGTGACAGATTCTGTGATTTGATGGAAGCTCAATTATAAATGGATAACATAATATAACAAGAGCACATGAAATCCTATTAAGGTCTGAAAATCCAATATCTCATCTCTATGACTTTTAATTGATCTTTACACATATTGTCATTGGAGCCAGATATGCAAGATGATTCCTGTACACATAAACAAATGTAAGCACATTAACCCGGTTAATAATCTTAACAAGCAATTTGTATTTCCCATTAGACTGTCTTATATTTTGTTTTGGTATAATTAAAGATATCATCAGTGATAAGCCTGATGCAGTATTCAAAGTCAAGTCTTTCCCCAAGATCTACTTTTATCATTAACTGCAGCTTGATAAGATCTATGTACATGATGAAGAAATTAGATTTCATCTCTCCTGAGCAACTAGTTAGAATTTCAGGAAATTCTTATGTTGTTCTCCGTTGCACAGAAGATTTTGTCTGCATTGCTTGCAAGTACATTTCCATTAATGGCTGTAGGACAAGGGTTTGCTTCTGATGAAACCATCTATGCGCCTAAGGTCCATAACATGATTTTCCCCCTAATCACAATCAATCCTTACGAAGGTAGCATGGTTTGTATTTCTTGCAAGCTAAACCTATTAATTTTGATTTTCAGAAAAAATGTGAAATTAACCCTAGCAAGAATAGACTTATTCTATGCTATGAAGCTATGAAGCTGCTATGAAGCTCCATCACCTCCACAGGACTTCAAAGTTGACCAGCATACCATTAGAAGCAAGATTTGAACTCTGCTCAGGGCATATCTAAGATGTGGCAAACCAGGGCATTTGTGCTGGATGCCTCTGAAGGGGGGCACTGGTGCAAACTTAACTTGGTGGCAAGAAGTGGCAGCATTAATAAACTGTGGCGAACCTAATAAACCAGGCACTAATAAACTGATACATATTTATCAGCATCAATCTGTTTGTTAAAATCTTCTTATAAAAACCATTAGAGGGTGAGTTATGAATGTTCATCAGCTTTTCACAGAAACTGCAGAAGTGTTTGAAAACATGATTTTACTCACCAGTAAGCCTATGGTGCTCTGTTAGACTCAGGCTGCAATCCTGTCGAAAACAAAACACCTGTATTATGAACTGCATTAAATTTATGTTTCTTTCATTGGATTTCATTCTAAAATCAATTTCACTTAGTAAGACAAATGAAATTAAATAAATTTCATTTATTTATGATCAATTTCATTCTGAGAATGTCCTAGTAGAGGATATTGAACTCTCAGGTTTGGAAGCGTTTCCTTTTAGTTTTGGAGCACAGAGATTTTCAGGAAGGGTACAGAGGCAGTGGGTTAGATAAAAAAAAGCCCTTTTCACTGACTAAAACCACAATCCTAACCATGTCTACTCAAAAGTAAGCCCCATTGTGTTCAGTGGGACTTACTCCCAGGAAAGTGTCTTTAGGATTGCAGCCTAAGAGACAGTTTCTAATCTAGTGAAAGGGCATTTTGAGTTGTGGTATTCCAGATCATCAAATCCGGGCCGTCTAATTTGCATATTATACAAAAAATCTGCTAATTATGCAAATTCCATGGCCAAGAGGTTAAGCATCACATAGTTCTACTTACATCTCAAATAGCTCCCTCCCAATGGTTCCCTGCACATTGTTGCTCCATGTTATAATATTTCACCCATTATAACATTTCACCTTTAGGGTGCAATCCAGAGTAACTACGTGGAGTCTTTGCTCCGGTGTAAGAACAATTTGCTCTGGATTGCAATATGAATTTCCCATAGGTTTTCACTAGGTTGTGCAGTAACTACGGGTACACGTAATGTCTCTTACGTGCTCCCGTAGTTACTCTGGATTGTAGGGATAGTCATCAAATGGCTCCAAGGGAGTGTATAATGTTGTGTTCCACAGAAAAAGGGCAAAAAATGGGGAAAATAAATCAATACGTTGAACTCAATGGTACTTCTGAGTCAACACAGAAAAGCTTGTACATATTCTAAATGTACAATCCTATGCAGCTTTACTCAGAGGTAAGTCGTTCACTGATAGTTGTTCACTGTACACTTACACTTTGGTAAGTATACACAGGATAGATCTGTAGGTCTAGTTGTGTAAAATGCAGTCACTGACTTTGTAAGTTGTTTTACCTCTTCTTATGTATGACAATATGTTACGTATTAACAGTGCAATCCTAAGCATGTCTACTCAGAAGTCCCACTGTGTTCTGTAGTACTTACTCCCAGAAAAGTCTGGTTAGGATTAGAGACACAAGTGTTAAAGACACTTTCCTAGGAGTAAGAGCAATTGAACCCAATGGAGCATACTTTTGAGTAGACCTGATTTGGATTGTGCTCCTAGTTGACAGAATATGCTACAGCAGTTATTGTATGTGAGAAATAGCAAGGTGCGCAACTGATGGCTCCAAAGGGGAAGTAAAGGCACTCCTTGCACTCTGCGATGAGGATCCCTGCCAAACTTAGTGTTTTACACCCTCTCTAGCTACACCACTATCAGTACAATTCTATTTGTGTCTAAACAGAAGTAAAGTCCACTGAGTTCAATGGGGCTTACTCCCAGGAAAGTGCTCTTAGGATTGCAGCCTATGTTAATGTAAAAACACAGGAAGTGTTGCATCTTATTTATGTCATTGACATCAGACATCTTACTGACATACAGAGCTTCTCTCTGTTTGTCCTCTGTTAAGCATGTATCTCTGTACATAATTTAAATTTAAATACAGGCTTACATAATATTAGTCAACATGTTTAATAGGTTTAAAAAGAGCCAGATCCATTCCTTCTTTTCATTCCTCCATGCCTATCATGCAAATGTGCTCTGAACCAACTTATCTCTGATTTTAAAAGTATTCATTGTCAAGGTGTGGAACAAATATATGAATATTTATTTTTTTCCTGCTTGAAATTGGAACTATTTGCTTGTGGAATATGTGTGACATTTGGGAACTTTCTTGAGATAGTCAGCCACAATCCATCAGAGTTGTAAACAAAAGCAACTTTTAAGGCCAGCTGTGACTAATCCATTGCTTAAGTTCAATAAGCAGAACAAACGTTTGATTTGCCAACAGCTGAAATTACCATGCGAGCTTGAAGAAAAATATTTTCTGGATGAATGATGTTAACAGACAGGTATAGGCACATAAATCCATTTTTCAGGAAATGGTGATAACTCCCAAGTTAAGGTATGAAAGCAACTTTACCAAGTGTGAAACATTAGCTCAATTTTACTTTTATTTTTTTTCTGTTATGTAAATGTGCTGACACATCGGGTTGTGTGTCACACTGGGTTGGGCTGTGGGTGGCGCAAGTGGCTAAGACACTGTGCCTGTTAACCAGCAGGCCAGGGTTCGATTCCTGGGTTGGCCCCACAAGACAGGGTGAGCTCCTGTCCTTTGCCCAGCTCTGCGATGCCAGCTGGATCCAATCGTATTGGCTCTGCCTTTCCATTGGACTAATTCAGTGGCGTGGAGAGGGGGGATTTGCTGCTTGGGTAACAGCTTATCCTCCATAACAATCCAACCCAGGCTTTCGTGCTTCGCATGCAGCGTATGCAGTGCCGAACACGATACCATAGTCTTCCAAGACTGACGGAGGCCTGCTTTGACACACTGGTAGATCCTGACGAGCCAATACTTCTGCCATGCTTGTCTCGTGATACTACAAAAAAGTCCACAGGCAGATGATAAAGAAGACAGGTCCTCCTATGGATAGATTGAATAATAGGGAACAGGGACTGTGTGTCAGAAGGCAATTTTCATGAGAACAGGGACATACCCTACAATCCAGAGTACCTACGGGAAGATGAAAGAGGCATTTACTCTGGATTGCTCTATGCATTTCCCATAGGTGGCACCATAACTATGGGTGCAAACCAGAGTAACTACGGGGAGTCGTTGCTCTGACATAAGAACAATTTATTCTGGATTGCAATACAAATTTCCCATAGGATTTCATTAGGTGGTGCCATAACTACGTTGACGTAAATGTCTCTTACGTGCTCTGTAGTTACTCTGGATTGTAGGATATGTCAGTGTAAAAAGTCCCATAGTTACTCTGGATTGAAGCCATAAGAACATAAAAATATAAGAAGAGCCTCTGCTGGATCAGGCCAAAGGCCCATCTCGTCCAGCTTTCTGTATCCCACAGTGGCCCACCAGATTTACATTGCCATATGTCCTGGAAAACCGGATTTTGGGGATTGCATTCATTTACTGTCAAGTTTGATAGAGGGTCCTGTCCTGGTTTTGTGGAAGAGAATTATGGCAACCCTACAGCAGATGTCTCAGGGAGAACACACGACACCTGCATCCAGGTGCCTCCCCTGCACCTGGCATTTTGAGGTTGCCCACATGTACAATTATCTATGCACACACACACGCACGCACCCACGCACGCACGCACGCACGCACACACACACACACACACACACATACACACACACACAGGAGAAAGTGGGGTATCTGAAGGATAAACTTTTCAACTAGTCCATAAATGTCCTGGAGCCAGATATAAGTAGTGAGATGCCCAAGTTTGTGGATCACACTAAATTTATCTTATTTTCTTTGAAGGTAAGAAGGGATCTAAAGGACTTCTCTAAACTGGAGGAATGGGTAACAGAATGGCAGATGTACTCATGTTTAAGTACTATATAGGTATTTAAAGTGATGCATGATCATATCTGGAGATATTCTGGGCAACAAGCCAAGATCGCAGCACTGGATGAGACCACATCTTAAGATTTCATCATATCCTTATGAAAGTTTATAAAAGGGGCTGGAGATCCTATTACTCAGGCATCTGGTATTGGTGAGGGATGGCTGCGTAAAACATCCCATGAGAGGAATGCATCAATAGAAGGAGGCACAACTTCTATGACACTGTGTTTCTTTCTGTCTGGGGAACTGTTGCTTGTGCAAAGTTAAGTTGGTTTCTATCTTTCTCCTGCTGATCTGTTCCATTGCTTCCAGATCTGTAAAGAATATTCTGACAATACAAATATCCACACTCAGAGACAGTACATCCAATGGTGGAATTCAAATACCGGTAAATTAACAACAGGTTCTATCTCTACAATCCAGAGTAACTATGGAAGCATGTAAGAGACATTACGTGCACCCATAGTTACTGCACCACCTAGTGAAAACCTATGGAAAATTCATATTGTCATCCAGAGCAAATTGTTCTTACACTGGAGCAAGGACTCCCCTTAGTTACTCTGGATTGCGCCCTAAGTCCTAATAGCCTAAATTAACAATAGGTTCTATGTCCATAGAACAAAAAGTTCTATGTCCCATTAGGAACTGGTTCTCAGAACCAGGTGCTCATTAGCAAAGGGTTCTATAGAACCTGTGAGAACCCCCTGAAGCTCACCACTAGGTACACCTCTGGATAGGAGGAGTAAATGTAGGAGAGGAAAATTGCCTTCATGACAGAAGTGTCCCAGAACCATCTGAATGACCAGGAAACAGAATCTTGGTCTTGAAGACTCTTTGGTCTGAAACAGTATAGTTTTTCTTATGTTCATACTTATAATTTCCAAGGTGGAAATTTCATGCTCTCTTTCCTGGACCCACAGTTTTATGGTAATTATTGTATACATCTCTGATTTTCATTCATCTGCTTCCTTGGTACTGTCTCCCACAGCGAGTGTGTCATGTGCCTCATGTGAATCATGTGTCATGGATTCTACATAATTACAGCTGTTCATTCAATACCCTAACCAATTAGGAGCACCATCAGGCAGTGGTATCCCATCAGCATGACTTCTGGTGTCCCTTAAGGCATTCATGTGAACATTTTAACACATGGGTGGGGACACATAGATGGATATAAAATGGATAAAAATGGGAGTTTTCATGCTGTGTAGTTCTAAGTCTGTTTCCTGATATTAGTACTCACTTGGTCACACACAGTTCTATCAGACAGGGTTGAGGGATTCATTTTATTTCGATAGCCCTTTGGGGTTTCAACTTTAATATGAAATTACTATTCTTTGCTTTACTTGATTACATTTATTATGTATGGGATAACAGTATCTCTGCACTGAGATGCTAGCAGTTAAGTTTTTCTGAGTTTTTTTAATTGCTCAGGTAAGATTTATTGCAGCAGGAAGAAAATTTTATTTTTAAAACTTTTTTGGGGCCAATTTTTTGGGGCCAATTTTTTGGGAACATTCTAATCCCCTCGAAGCTTCAGAGTTCCTTCAGCCTCCAAAAAGTTTGATGTATCATGTTGTTTCAGCAGGAGTCATTGTCTGGTGATGCTTCCCTGCAAATCTTCAAATTCAGGATTTTTGGATTCGAATCTTTGAATTTTTAACGTCTTTATCGTCTGGGTAAGATAATAGCCAGCAATCTGCTGAGACGAGCATCTAACACCTGATTGGGCACTGCAGCAGCCCTGGCATTGGTACATTGGTATGAAGATGGGCAGTGGACGGGGATGGGGAAACAGGAAAGGCAAGAGGACAAATAAGGCAGAGAGTGGGACCAGGAATTGGGTGGTTATAGGTGCAACAGTGTTGAAAATCCCCACTTGCAGGGCTTCATATTTTCCCCAGTATAAGGGGTAATTCCATCCTCCCCCCGCCCCCAAGAGATCTCCGACTGCTTCCCAGTGCTGGTTGGTGGTGGCCACTTTGGTGCAACTATTCCAGTGAGCGCTGGAAAGCTCAGGATTGGGCTTTAGTCACTGGGCAAACGAGACAAATGCCTCATTTGAAGTGGTTTTGAAGCATACAATAACACCATAACTCGCACAAGATCTTAATTTCCCCATTATTTCCTGAAATAATGTCAGACTATATTTTCGCATCTTGGTTTCGATGGTACACAAGGGGCTTCTTTAATAGGTATCCAAATGATCTCATAGATTACTGTAGGTGTCTTGCTGAATTTGATTATTTCGAGACCAATTTGTTGGCCTCTTTCTCCACAGAGATCTGAATTATATTTTCTGCACGAAACACATTTGCCAGACTGTTTATAGCAAAAGACAGGGCCGAGCATAGCAGTAGCACAGAAGTGCTTAAATATTTATGATATAGTTTTACGTTAATTTTATGCAACATTTTAACAAAACGCAGACCGCAAAGTTTAAGGAAGACTTTAGGGAATGCCTAATAAATTGCCTTTCATATCCTTAATGGAGCTTAGTAATGATCAGACATGATGTGATTAACAACCATTTAAAAATAACAATAAAGTTAAATACAATAATAACATTTCAACCTCTCCCCAAATTATTATTTTCACTTTTGCTGCCAAATTTGACAATTACAGAATTCAGGAGGAATACTAAGGTTCTATCAACTGCCCATTTTTTAAAATATATTTTTCTCATAAGATTTTTTTCTGGTTCTGAATAAATCAACTGCTTCTATTCCTTTCAAAAAGTTTCTTAAGTTGTTTTGGGAATGAAATCAGCTTTTTTTACACACAGCCTATTCTTACCTAAATCCCCATGGGGCGAAATAGCTGAGCATTGATTGCTGGAGGTCTCCATGGGGTAAGGGGAAATTTATCCCCATACCCCAAGGTAAGCCACAGCAGACTAGAATGTGTGCCAGTGATATTGCTGGCACAAATCCAACCTGATGGATTAGGCCCAGAAAGGGAGTGTAGATATTTCGCATGCAGGTGCCACTTGGTGCACCAATTCGGCACACCAACACTGTGGCTCCCATCCACTTCATCATCACATGCCCTCCATTTTATTTCCACCTTCTCTCCATCATCTCTTCACTTTTTCCCTGTCCTTGCATTCCTCCTCCCCAATGTGTCGGGTCATGCACTGTTGCAAAGTGCTTTACATTGTTTTCAGCATAATACACAATGGTGGGACACATGTCTTATTGGTACAGACACCAGTAATAATTGCAACATCAGAAGGCGTAATTGTGCTTCCAAATTATACAGATACATTAATGCTCTGCAATTTCTCCCTTTGCTAAGATATCCAGATGTGATAGCATTTCTAAACAGTGGTCATACCTTAAGGCTTTCCTGGGAATAGGTTCTGTTCCGTGGTGGGCTCCAGCAGGTTCGCACCTACTCTATAGAACCGGTTGTTAACGAGAGATAGGACATATAAAGTTTAAAAATAGCCATTTAAAAGTGGCTGCCAGATGGGCATAGATCCGATTGTTAATTTCTTTGAATCCCATCACCGGTTCTGTTGTCTATCATGGGACTTACTTCGACAGAAGTAACAGCCAGAGTTAACTACGTGAGCATGTAAGAGATATTACATGAACCCATAGTTACTGCACCACTTAGTGAAAACCTATGGGAAATTCATATTGCAATCCAGAGTTAATTGTTCTTACACCGGAGCAAGGACTCCCCATAGTTACTCAGGATTTCGCACTAAATTTCATTATCGTCAATGAGACTTACACCCAGATAAGTGTGGATAGGATTGTGGCCTAATGCTGCCATCATTTGTTCACTTTCCTAGGCTACTTTTGATTAAACCTGACTTGGATTGCGCTGTAAGTTTTCAGTTTGTTTACTGAGTCCATATAATTGTCTCCACAGAGAAATCATAACTTGTGGCTGGACACAAAGAGTTACTCATATTTGTGGACAAACGAGTAAACTAGTTCACAGATCAGTGCAGAAAACCTGTGAGATACACTTATTGTCAGGGGGAGGAAAAATAATTATTTTTTGTTGGAGATGACGAATAATACCTCTCCTAGCAGGAACTGGTCACCATTTCAGAAAGTGATAAATCGCAAAGCTCTTGGACAGGATTTTTATTATTATTATTTTTATTTTGGTACCCTTACAGCTGTAATCATGCGTCTTGTCAAGTACTGCAAAGATAAAGACAAATGCCTTCCATGCTATACTGTCTTTGCATTTCGATATAAACCAAAGGACTGCACACCTGTTAGGAGGCAGGAATATGCTATCTGTCTTGTCAGTGGGAAAACAAGGCACAACTTGTTTAGACAAGGTCTTCAGGGCAAGACAAGTGTGTGTGTGTGTGTGTGTGTGTGTGTGTGTGAGAGAGAGAGAGAGAGACAGACAGACAGACAGACAGACGGACAGAAAATAGTGACAATTGTCTTTACCTTTTCATTGAATTCTATGAACATTTCTTTCCTCATAATGAACAGGGGTGTGTGTGTGTGTGTGTGTGTGTGAGAGAGAGAGAGAGAGAGAGAGAGCTGTTGGGAAAAAAGACAGCACTGATCTGTATGTGTCAGAAGAGGCAAGGAACCACCTCTGGCCCTGAATGACCTCTCTCTCCGTCCCCTCAGTGACCAACGCAGGAGATTGTATTAGGACCTTTTTCCTCTTCCTCTCTCCCTCTCTCCAGGTGTGAGCATATGGCTCTCCACCAGCCCCCAAACCCACATGGAAGCTGGGGCAGCTTTAGAGCCTCTGGTCCGATTACATATTAGGAACTCTGGTTATCACCAGATGCTATAAATATGATCCTTCATGAGTTTTAAGTAAACCTGTTCTAAAGTTTAATTCTGGTCTCAGTCTTGATTTTTTGCATGCGCCTAAGCAAAAAGCCAGGGTGGAGGGAAAGGCTTCTGAGCCACAGAAGGGGATGCTCTGTGGTCATCACTCTGCTGAGTTGATTCACTTTCCGACAAGAGCATGGTCCTTGCCTTTTCATAGAAAATGAAAATTTTCATACCAAATGAAAATTCTATTAAAAGTTACTGCCTTGCAATGAACAGTCATTTGTTGTTGTTGTTGTTGTTGTTGTTGTTGTTGTTTGTTGTTGTTGTTGTTGTTGTTGTTGTTGTGTGTAAGATGCAGAAATCCTGTGTTTGGAGGGGGGCCAGGCTAGGCTGAGGAAGGGCAGTATGCAGAACCACACAGGTCATCTACTTGGAGCTCCCAAATAGTGACTTTCCTCTTTGGTCGCCTGACTTTTCCTCCGATCAGGAATCATCATCATCAGTTTTACATACCACTCTTTAACATGTTCAATAAGCTATTTATATAGTAAAATAATTAAAATAAATGGTTCACTATCCCCAAAGGGCTCATGATCTTAAAAAAAATACAAGAGACACCAACAATAGTCACTGGAAAAGCTATCATTCTGAGATGAAGAGGGACAGTTACTCTCTGCCTGCTAAATATAAGAGGAAACCACTTTGAAAGGGGCCTCTTTGCCCAGTTGGCAGGTCTTTATTTATAACTACTTAATTCAAATGTGGCTGGTTTTTATACATGATTTTGAAAATCAAAGTGTGAATTGGTCCTTAGTTGATGGCCTTGTGCAGATCAATGTTTCCTAGTCAAACAAATTGTTTTGGATAATGTGTGGATAAATTGCCACTGTAGGCTCATGGAGGAAAGAGGGGTTACATATGTGACCATTAAAGAAATAAATGCTTGAACTAGAGTGTTCTATAATTGCTTCTCCTACAGTGGGTAAAGAGCGTTTTTTGGGTTATAAATCCAAAATTACTACCCGTGGTTTAAAGAGAACCTGAAAGATATGATCACATTATGGTTTATTTAACATGTTTGTGGTGCCAGCACTATACTTGACGTTGTACAGTCAAATAAAGAGGAATCCATTGGACCTAGGAGGGCTTTCAACTTTTCTTGCCAAATCTACAAGTAAACAGTTTCACTACCATGAACTTTAATTTTTATCACTATCTTAGTCCGCCACAGGAGCAGATGGGTCTGACGTTAATTGTTAAAATAAATTGCCATATGGATATGGAAACCACACACAGCCCATAATTGTGTTAACACTAATTTTTAATATGCTTCATCATGTTATCACAACTACACTTGTCATCATCTTCTGCTCGGTATAGCCATTCAAGAAATTTACAGCCCAGGATCCTATTACTAACATATGGTATATAAATAGACCTTACCACCTGGGGCCTGATTTTTTTAAAAAATCCTGTAAGGAAGAGATTGCCAGAGTGTTAACTCCTCACTGCTGGAAGTCAGTTTTCCAGTACTAGACTCTTAAAGTCTTTGGAGACTTTTTTTGGATTGTTGAGCAATCTAATTACATTATAATGCCCTTTAAGAAAAGTTCAGCACAGTCCTATATGGTGAAGCAGCATATTTACATCCTGTAGTGGAATTTAGGCTGCTGGAGGTCTCAGGGTAATGGCATATTTGTCCCCTTGTACTCTGGGATAAGCCCCAGAAGACACAATGGGTCAACTCAGATCTGCACCTGCTATATTGCTGGTGCAATTCTTGAGTTGATCCATGCAGGTGGATTGGGTCCAGGAAGGGAGATAGGACATGGTATCCACTCATGCTGCTGATTTGTCCTCTTAACCAGATTCATCCATTTCTTTACCCAACATCACTCTCTCCCTTCCCTGCAAGTAATATCTGGTCCACTGGGCATCATTTTCTCCATTATTCTTCATTGGAAGGCACTGGTCTTTCCAGGAGCTTTCCACACAGCCTGGCAGGGATTTAGCTATTAGTTATGAGCACAATCCTAACCATGTCTACTCAAAAGTAAGACCCATTTTGTTCAATGGGACTTACTCTCAAGAAAGTGTCTTTAGGATTACAGCCTATGGCTGCAATCCAGAGCAAATTCAGCCTGCTCTGACCTAACTGCACTCTCCTAACTATTCTGTATCCAGAGCAGAAAGTTATGCTGAATCCAGAGAGTCAGGAAGCCTGGGCTGCCCTAACTGCTCCAGAGCATGCTAAGTAATTGACACAAGGGGAAGACTTGCTCCTGAGGAGACACCCCTCAGATCACACTGAACAAGGAACAGCTGTGGTGCCTACAGCGGTGACATGACACTGCACATCACCTGGTGCGGAAGTCTGTGCGTCATCCCTGGGATGCGCCCCCCCCCCACCTGGACTGCACAGTCACCAAAGTTGGCGCCTGCGCAGTTGTTTCTGAAGCCAACTGGCTTCAGAAAGAGTACTGCGCAGGCACCATCTCTGACACCTGCGCAGTACTTTTCTGAAGCCTTTTGGCTTCGGGGGAGACGGTGCAGGTGTCAGAGTTGGTGCCTGTGCAGTACTCTTTCTGAAGCCATTCGGCTGCTGCTCCGCCTCCTGAGTGAGGCCGAATGGCTGTGCAGAGGCGCGGACTTTCTCTGCTCTAAGGAAGTCTCCTCTGAAGCTGTTCGGCATGCTCAGTGTGTTTCTGCTCAGTGCACCTCAGATGGCCGTTCAGGCCAGCTCCTCAGACAAGTGTCAGCTTCTGGCTGATTCTCCGCCTTGGAGCAGGCCTGAATGGGGGTGCTGATGTCCGGGGCCTGCCAAAGGACAGTCAAACTCCTCCGGCACATCACCCCATACGGAGCGCATCCCCAATGCAGCCCACACCAGCCGCACCAGTCTGGTGACGCCACTGGGTGCCTGCCTTATAAGGAGTCCCTGATGAGATGCCAGTACATTCTACAGTGAATACAAGGGGCTTCTTGGAGTGGCCTGCTGTATCCTGAGGTTTGTGGGCAGCCGTAGTTTGTTCCATATCCTGAGGTTGAGAGGAAGGGGTTGCAGCTAGGCTGGCCAAGAACTCAGATTTTTGGTCAGCACTGCCATTCTTACTCGGGCCTTATCATGGACCCCTATGGGTCTACTCATTACTATACCTGCTCCTGAGGTGGTATAACTCTGAGGGCTGGATGAGGGCATTTCTGCCTTGGAAACAGGCTTTGGAGACAGAGTAACTGCTCTGCCCTAGGCAATGCTAAACATGCCCTCAACTTGCCTCTCCTGAGCTGCTTAGGCTGCCCCAGTTAGGGCAGAGCAGGTCCACCTCTCTTAGGGCACCCTATCTTGCCTTGCTCTGCCCTAAGCCTCCTTCAGAGTAACTGGGCTGGAGCATCTTGCAGTTGCTCCAACCTAGTGTTAGATAGGGCAACCTAAGGGCTCTTATGTGGACAGATTAGTTGCTCTGGATTGGGCTGTATGTGTCCTATAAACTGACTACACATATACATGAAAGTCAGTAGTAAATGGCCTTGACTATGGGCGCAATCCAGAGTAACTACGGGGAGTCCTTGCTCCGGTGTAAGAACAAGTTACTCTGGATTGCAATATGAATTTCCTATAGGTTTTCACTAGGTGGTGCAGTAACTACGGGTACACGTAATGTCTCTTACGTGCTCCCGTAGTTACTCTGGATTGTAGGGTAAGGCAGACTAAAGATGTACATAGCATAGCTAAGGCAGGTGGCACCTGAGGGCACAAAAACTCTGACACTCCTGAAATGATAACATCCTGGAATCAGATGTTCAGACTGGTGTCTGGGAGGTGGTTTGAGGCACAGGGACGCCACATGCTTCCTCCCCAAGACCTAACATACCTCATGGAAGCCTTAGAAAAGCACTTCTGGTTTTGGTGGAAACAAAAAAGTGCCTTTCTTGGACTTCCAGAAGTCCTTCTGAGGCCTCCCCAAGCAAGAGAGTTCTCCCAAAGATACTTTTTTAAACCTCAAGTCCACCATCACGATGTGGGTTGGCAACCCCCTCAAGGCAAGGTGAACCCCCCCAACCCTCTTTGCTATGCCACTGGGCTTGCAAACTGTAAAGGGACCATAGTTAATAACACTTTATATTCCTCAAATGAGCAAGTAAAACAAACCAACCAACAAAAAGATGAATTCAGAGTGGGAGAAAATGCAGTTATATCTTTCATTAAAAATTGAGATATAAACGACCAGATGCCTGGAATGCAGAGGTGCAGCTGTCACTTTCACTGACACTCTCTGCAGCCTGACACAATGTCAGCCTTAACTTTGAATTACGGGCTTTGGTTGGCTCATGTTCCCACCGTGAGGCACAATTTAAATGTACTTTTTGTCTGCGGATATAACTATAGCTCTTATATTGTCAATAATAATAGGCTTCTTTTTTGGGCCCCCTTGGGGCAAATGCTCCAACAAATGTCATGCGAATCAATAAACACCGTCGACTGCTCTATTTATTCATGAGATGCATATCTCTTGGCAAATTACTTCGGGAGAAAAAAATCTTTAATTCTTAATCCCACCATATTGGATTGACTGTTTATCAGTTTTAAATTAGATCTGATTCATACTTTTCTTGCCAGAAAATGAATCTCGGGAGTCTGTTTTTGTGTGTCTAGACCCAATTCCATTCCTATTTTTCTTCCGTTTTCCTTTTCTGCAAACACGGGCCCAGGTACAAGAGCAGGAGGTAAACATATGGCATCAAACTTGCATATATCACCATGCTTGCATTAGGATATTCTATAAGCCATGCTTCTATCTGCATATGAAAGGCTGTTGTATAGCCACACCAACGCTTGGCTTCCCATCCACTAGTGACAGCCCAATTTGTTTTATTTCCTCTATCCCCCATCCGACTCCTTTGTTTTATCGGGCTCATTGGCAGCTGCTCTGGGTGGGGATCAGCTTGGCAGGGTTGAATACAATTATATTTCTAGGACAACAAAGGTACTTATGAACCCTTAAGCATAACCAATGAACCTTGTGCCATTTTAGGTCCTACCTATGACGGCTTCCTGAAAAATTCAAGAATAATATTTTGCTTGGGGCTCATTTGAATAATCTCACCATTCATTAAGGACAGCTGCAAGGCAAGGAATGACAGAGTTCAAAAAGCAAACCAGGGGAATATATTAGGAATAAAATTATCTCACTGCCTTCAGGCATCTCCTCGATCGCTCCACCTCCTCCCATTCTCCAAAGAGCGCCATTAGTTATAACAACAATCTTGTCATTCACAAACTTCAAAAATGTTGTATTAATGTTTTGGTCTGGGAGAGAGAGAGAGAGAGAGAGAGAGAGAGAGAGAGAGAGAGAGAGAGAGAGAGCTCTAGCATTCTTGGAAATGAGTCAAATTCTTACATTTATTGGGTGGTGTTCAACACGGGCTTTTCATTACTGCTGAACTGAAAAGCTCAGACGATGCCTTTCGTTTAAGCGATCCATTTGTCTCATATTTAAAATCTAACATTTATACCTGTGGTTTTTTCAGAGGCTCCAAACTTGCATGGAAATGTTGCGTTCAGAGATGCAAATGAGCCTAGCCTTTGCCCATTTTTTTCTGATTAAATTCTAATTAAGAAGTGCATTTGTATTCTCCGCCAAACGACAATTGTTTGCCCATTAAAACTGCACCTTTCAGTCAAACAGGTGACATGCTTCGAAACCCCATCTGCTAATATGCTTGTTACAGCAAGCGGCTAGCATAGAAATGGATTGGGGACTTTCCATTCCATTTGTACAGTCTGAGAATGCCAAAAATGCTTCAGGGTTACCAAAATGTTGACATCTTTAGTGCAATTTTCATCACTCTGGTTGTTAAATAAAATAAACTATCAAATAGGGCTCTGGAGATTGGAACATTGCCTTTCCCTCTCTACAAATCAAGAATATTTTCATTCTTTAATATTTATCAGCTTGCATCCAGAGGGAAATACACAATCTCAATCTTGGCAATATACAATTTCCCGTCACTTATAGGACGGGTGATTCTAGAACAAGCAATGATTTAAGTGCATGTGGTGTTTTTCTTAATGGGGGCATGGAGAGAATTTGGATTTGGAAGTTTATTGTATATGTCAGAGCGAATGGAAACTAAAATGGTTTGTCTTGTTTTCCATCCGCTCCTTTTCTCAAGCTTCTCAAATACATTGTAGGAGTTGTTTGTGAAAGAAAAATGTACAATGAAAGCAAAAAATCTACTATGAAAGCAAGTAAAGAGTGGCCAAATAAGTTTCTGTTGTGTTTTTTCACAACAGTAGTGACTCAAGGAAAAAACATGGAAAGCCTTGGATAACTTTTTAATCTGTGGTCATGGACCCAAAAGGATTGAAGACAAATATTTTTAGTCAAGGTTCTTTGTATGCTTGGCTGCAACCCACAGGTTACAAGAAAGAAATTAAAGCCCAGTCCCACTATACATGTCTACTCAGAAGTAAGTCCCACTAGAGCCAATGCAGCTTACTCCTAGGAAAGTATGAATAGGATTGCAGCTTGATGGTCCAATCCTAATCAAATTTCTAGTTCCAGTGTAGCCACAATGCAGCCTTGTGGCAAGGGAACAAATCTCACCCTGTGGTGAGATTGCTTGGGAGGACTATGAGAGGTACAACATGGAGCCGATGGGCATCTATATGGGGGAGAGCCTATATGTGAGCAGATGGCCCAGGTACCCTCCCTTGGATTTAGACCTCTTCCTGGACTCTGTGGAGGTGTGGTCCGTAAAAGACTTGGTGGAGTTGCGCAGCCGAGGACGGGGAGGTGGCAGGAGAAGGAGGGGGATCACGGTGGGTCCTTCTCCCCATTGTTATGCAAAGGGAGGAGTCAAGATTCTCCCGCGCTCATCACCAGGCTATTGGGGGAGGGCGGACGAGGCGGGAAATTTGAGTGGAGAAGAGATGCCAGAGGAGCAGTTAGAGACTTTGTCCTGGAAGGAGGTGGACGCAGGTCAGGGAGCTGCAGAGGAAAGCGAAGTCCCGAGGCTGGAGGGGCTGTCGCTGGCTGCAGAGGATCCTGAAACAGACAGAGAAGGCTGTTAGAGACCTGCTAATCCCTACCCAGGACGAGAGAAGAAGGGGAAAGGAAAGAGACTTGTGTTACCTGTTGAACTTACCTTTTGATAACTTGGTTATACTTACTAGTTGAAGGAGCCTGCGTTCTCTAGTTGGAGTTTAGATACCTGTAACCAAGAAGTGCCTTAAGTAACCGCTATGCCTTTATACCTCAACTTGCAGTACAGTAATCTTGTGTTCCATGCTTACCTGTACATGCCTCTTCCTTGAGATCATCAAGATGCAAAGCAGGGATGATGATGATGACACTGAGATTTCCTTCACTAATGGGATCCCCAGTGTAGAGAGGAGACTAAGGGGACCCGGAGAGAACGGGGAGTGTGACAGGCCCCAATAACTGTACCTCCACAACAGTATTTGGCACACATAGGGTTGCCATAATTCTCTTCCACAAAATCAGGGCAGGAGCCTCTGTCTCATTTGCCAGTATGTGATCACAATCCCCAAAAATCAGGATTGTCCATGTTTTTCAGGACATATGGCAACTCTAAGCTCACACCACACTGGCACAACTGGAAAATTGGATAGGATAGGGTCCTATATGTGAGAGTTAATGTGGGCAATAGAAACTCAATTCAGGGGGAATGCTAAACAAATACAAATCAAGGGCAGACAAGGCTTTTATGTTATCATTATTGTTCACTCCATAATTTCTGTACATACAAATAGTTACATACATCATCCAGACACATCATCATGCATCATCATCATCATACATACATCATACAGATGATTGCATACACATCATCTATATACTTTACAACAGCAAACTAGTGGAGTGCTTTGGCTCAGACTTCAGGCATCATCATCATCCCTGACTGAGGGATTCTCTGCCCCAACCCCTGGACCTAGAAGCATGAAATTTGGGGAGGGTGTTCCTTCTATGACATCTATGGCATCATCGGGCAACCTGATGGTTCTTTAACCATCAGTATGGCAGCAGGTGTGGTCGAGTGCAGGGCTGCTGAAGAAAGCTAAGCAGTGAAAGACTTGGACAATTGATGGGAGACTGCAAGCTAATAAAGCTGTCATGAGTCATCAGAGCCAGAAGGTGTCACTAGTTACAGCTTGGCTGACCTGACAACGATGGATGGATTATAATGGAAGAGGAGCCAGCTCCTTAGGAGTTGTCAGGAATGCCTTCACATTGAGTTTGAGATAATCCTCTCTGTCTTCCCTTGCATAACCTCCATCCTGATGTCTGCCAGGCCTGATGAGGCTGGTTTGCTCTCCAGCATCCTGCTGAGTGCTGCGTGCCTGAGCTCTGCCATTTGAACCTTCCAGGTGAGAAACAGATGATGTAGTTGAGGAGCATCTGACTTATCTGCTGCTGGTCTGTTCTGTTGCTTTGCCTGCTTTTTCTAGCAGAATCGGACTTGAAAGTCACTGTGGAGCCCTCTTTGTGATACTTAGCAGGATAGGAAATTCCCTGCGAATATTTGGTGGTTCTCAGCAGGGTGATGCCAGGCCCTTCTGGATTGGGGCCCTGATCTGTACATGTTGCACTTGCATAGGACCTGTTTGGGCGCACATACTCTCCAACATGCATTCCCTCCATTCTAGTTGACTTACATGTCAACTATGGTCCTTTAATGATAAAGTAATCACACAAGTCAAGGAGTTTAAATTATCTGGGAGTTTTATTCCACCATAGGCTATTATGGAGCCCACATCATTGAGCAAGAATCCACGCTGCCAATTTGCCATCACAGGCCATAGTATGTTTCTGAGGTATGTCTGAGATAATATGTATATACCATCAGCTTTACAGATCTTTAATGCCAAAGTCAAATCCCAAAGCCTGTATGGTATCCCTATATGGATGCAAGCTTTTAACTCACAGCTGGAGAGAATTCAGGCAAAGTTTTTATCTATACATATAACAATGAAAAGTCACTCACTCATTCACTCACTCACTCACTCACTACTGCATCAACACCCAGCCAAAACCGTTGGGCCTAGAAGCGTGAAATTTGGGGTAGCTGATCCTTCCATGACGGAGGCACCTAGTAAGAATCAGTTTTTGGAAATTCCAACTGAAAGGGAGTGAAATGGGGTGCAATACATTTTCCTCCCTATACTTTCCATTGAAGAATCCCTGATTGAGGGATTCTCTGCCCCAACCCCTGGACCTAGAAGCATGAAATTTGGGGAGGGTGTTCCTTCTATGACATCAACACCCACCAAGAACTGATGTTGAGAAATTTAACCCTTAAGGGGCTGAAAAGGGTTGCAATGTGTTCTTGTCCTATACTTAACAGGGAAGACTGACCAACATCCAGCCAATTTAGTGCTTGGTGCGTGGTGCATTGAGAGGGATGTTGTTTGGAGGAAAGGGTTGCACTGGGGAGGTTGCTGTGCATGGGGGGGTTGCTGTGCATGGGGGGTTGTTGCACATGGGGGATGATGCGCATGGGAGGATGTTGCACATGGAAGGTTGTTGTGTATGGGGGGTTGATGCACATGAGGGTTGATGCAGATGTGGGATGATGCACATGGAGTGGATGAACATGGGGGATATTGCACATGGGTGGTTGATGCTCAGGGGGATGTTGCACATGGGGGTTGATCAGGGTGACCATATAGAATGGAAGACAGAGTGCCTCTACCTTTAACAATTGCATAGATGAGACAATTTGGGCAGGTTCTGCTATTTAAACCCTTCTATGATGACCTAAACCTGCTTCAGTTCCGTCCTCTATGCAATGATTAAAGGTACAGGCATGATGTCCTCCATTTTATATGGTCAGCCTGGGGTTGATGCGCATGGGGAGAAGATGCGCATGGGAGACCAAACAATTGGTCTCTCTGTGGAGCTCTTAGAAAACGTTTCTTTTTTTCTTTGCCTTCAAAACCCTGAAGTCCAGATTCGAAGATACAGAAAGACAAGAACTCTTTGCAGCCGCTAACACAACTTGTTCACCCCTTAAATGGGCACTTTCCTGGTCCATAAATAAACAACCAGAGCATCTGTATTTTCTGATCAATCCAAAGGAAAGAAGAGCTTTCACAAGTAGTGCTCTTGGCATGAACTTTCAGCAAAAATATAGTTTACATTGTGTATCTTTGTGTTCCTCTCTTTCAGTTGTATCTACATGAAGGTCTAAATGGACTTTAGCTTATTCTGTATTATGGTCTGAGTGTGCTATTTGCAGCCCAGACAGATACTTGTCCCGTGCAAAGAATGGGGAGGGGGGGAGAGGAGGGGAGCAAAGAGCAAGAGAAATTGGATGAAAGGTGAATAGTTAACCCTTTCCCATCAGTAATATTTGAAACATATCAGGTCACCAACTGTTTTTATTCATTTCATATTTGCAAGCTATGTATCAAGTAGTAAATATAGATATGCAACACTGCATAGGTAAATTTAATTCAGGAGAGAGGCCTTGAATAAGGCAAGCCTATGTAGTTTCACACTTAAAACACTTGGCACCAAACAGCAGAAAAAGTTTTTTTAAATCTGTAGATAGAAAACGCAATCCTATCTACATCTTCCTGGGAGTAAGCCCCACTGACTACAATAGGACTCCCAGGAGTCAATACCATCCAGGAGTGCAACTTCAGAGACAAAGCAACTGGCAGGTAAAATGCTAAGCAATTCCTTCCCTCCTGTCTTAATTCAGAAAGAAATCCTTCTTTCCCAAGTGTTCTTTATAAAGATGTCTATTAGGGCTTCATCAGATGAACCTGGAGTATATAGTATACAATAATATACTGTAATGAATAATCTATATGCTGACAGTATTCAGGTTCGTTTAAAAATAATCTGATCCAGATGAGACAGTAAAGGTGGCCTAAAGAGCACCAGGAATCTGTCACAATCTTCACAAAGGCAATTATTGCAGTTTAGTTCTGAAAACATTCACCATCTAAAAATAGCCTAATTTGCATAAATTATAATTGCCGGTCAGTTGATCCGGTTGGTCATCTAATGGTTACCAGAGAAGTTGGGTGGTGTTCTGTTTTGAGCAGTGTTTTTAGCTGGTTTTGTTATAATTTTTATGGTGGGTTATTTTTAAGTAACTGTCTGTTATTAATGTTGTTAGCAGCCTTGAACTGGCCTGGCTGAGAAAGTTGGGAGAAACATTCTGCAAATAAATAAATAAATAAATAAATAAATAAATAAATAAATAAATAAATGTATGTATGTACGTATGTACGTATGTGTATATATAATATATATATGTGTGTGTATATATGTGTATGTGTATATATATAAAACTGCTAGCCAGATTCTTCATTGCCTTTATTTAGGACCCCATGTTAAAAACATGTGCAGAAGACAAGGCTGCAATTCTAAAGACACTTTCCTGGGAGCAAGACCCACTGAACACAGTGGGGATTACTTTTGAGTAGACAATGTTAGGATTATGCTCAGAATGGACCTGCCAGCTCATTCCCAGCTTCCTTCAAGCCCTTACAATCTAGGCATCTGTTGGCCTGCAAGGCAGGAGAAGGGTGCAAACACAAGCTTTATTTCACAGGTAATTAAAATAACTGAAAAGCCATGACAGAATATAATAGGGTGGTTTTTCAGCATTTTGTATTTAGTTCACCTATTTATATTTAATGTGGCTGCAAAAAGAAGGCAAGAAGGTTGCTTTGCGAGAATAATGATTCATTAGAATAGGAACAAACTTCCTAAGTTTTTGCAATCTTGGTATATCTAATCAGCTCAGATGCTGTTTTGGAGTCCAGTGTGAACACTTCTGAGCACATTTTAGAATCTAGATGAGGCAAGGAAAGAAAAATAACAGAAAGGCAATCCCAAATCCCTTTTATTCTTTTTTGTACTTTGTAGCCATAAACAGCACGCAAGCCTAATTGAGGGTTTGAATTGCTCCTTCTGCAAGAACTGTTGGCAGTCAGGACAAAATTGTTTCACATGAATTGAAGAAAATTATCATTGGATAACTTAAATGTGACAAAATGCAATAAAATGTAGGCATTGCAGTGGCTCAGTGGTTAAAGATGCTGTGCTTGTCAACCTGAAGGTCGGCAGGTTGGAGGTTTGAGACCTAAATACTGCATGATAGCGGGAGCCTCCATCATTTGCCCAATTCTGGCCAAAAGGAGTTTGAAAACATTTAAATTCAATTAGGTAAATAGATCTGTGGCTAGTTGGCTTAGTAGTTAAAGGGACTGTGCCTGCCAATATGAAGATTGGCAGATTAATGGTTGAAGACCCAAGTACTGCAAGATAGAGCTAAGTACTCCAATACTTAGCCCAGCTCTGCCAACCTAGCAGTTCGAAAGCATGCAAATGCAAGTAGATAAATAGGTACTACAGTCTCAGTAGGAATGTAACAGTGTGCATGCTGGCCACATGACCACACATGTCTTTGTATAAAGCTGGCTCTTCCATCTTGAAACAGGAATGAGCACTGCCCTTGGAGTTGGTTCTGAGTAGCAGGGTAACCTACAGAAGACACCTTTAGGTTTTATCTAAAGGGATTAATTTTGACCATTATTTTCCCCAGAACACATAGGTAAAAGTTCAAAAGATGTGTGGTACTTTCCCTTTACATGGGATACAGCATACCCAGTGGTACATAGAAAGTATTAAGTAGGAGGAATTGTTTCTAGGCTGGGTGTTAATGCCATGGTTCGGTCATTATCCTATGACCTAATCCTATTTGTATTTCTTGTTCATTCTGGTGGTGGAAGATTATTTATGGCTAATGCAAAACAGATAAAGCCATGCAATAGTTTTGCTGCCATGGAAGTGGTAAGTGATAGGGTAGGTTGGCACTTGTAAGTCAGTGCAGGGACTGGAAGGGAGGTATGGAGGCAGCAGAATAAGGTGGGAGCAGGGGAGGCAATTGGGCATGGAGGACAGCTGAGTTCAAGCATTCGAAAGAAGGCTAGGAAAAATAGTTGCCAGCATATTTGATTTTTTTTAAAATGTAGCAGGTATGGAAAACAAGTTCCTACAAGTCCATTGTTACAAATCAGAGTCATTTCCAGCTGTACTTTACTATGGAAATAATCCGTACTGTCAAAGGGAAAAAATTGAGATTAAACTTCCATAACGTCAGTAGCATATTATGAGATCTGAAAGGCCTTGAGCACATTATCATCTCCTACGCTTCATTTACCTCACTAGTAATCTTTATTAGAGCTATAGGATATATTCCAGTATTCTGCTCTTTGGTAAGTGAAGCTGCATCACTAGGGTTGTGTCATCCCATGTGGGAGATCAGAGTGTCACTGCCTTGATGGACCTCCTCTCTGCAATGGGTGGGACAACAACCGAGGTGGTAGGTGTGATGATATTCCATCATCTTGCCCTCTCTTGTTTTTTTATTGTACCTTGTCTATCATTACACAATGTGTGTAATCCAGTGTGGGCTGCAACTCTGAACCTCATTGAGCTGCCACTGCATAAAGGGATCTGTGGATGCTGGTGAACCAATAGGTCTTTGCTTCTGTGTCTGGTTCTAAATCCCCTTTGTGCAGTTGAGTGACCTGAATAACAAAGTGATGGTTCTAATATCATAGCATTTGTATATGTAGAAGCATGGAAGTGGCTCATATCCAAAATCCTAAGTATGTCTACTCAGAAATACATTCTACATGTATTTGCATCCATCTGTGTACAGTCTGCGCTGATTATCTGTAGGTTTGTGATCTGCAGGATTGACTCATAGCTGGGTTGACTCAGGGTTGTTCATAGCTGCTTCTGATAGCAGAACTAGAACCAATGGGTAAAACTGCAAGAAAGGAGATTCTGGTTGGATATCTAGAAAAATTTCCTGACAATGAGGGCAGTTCAGCAATGGAACAGATTGCTGAGGGAGGTGGTGGACTCTCCCTCACTAGGGGTCTTCAAGCAGAGGCTCAACAAGCACCTGTCGGGGATTCTCTAGGAGGATTTCCTGCAACTAGACTAGATGACCTACTAGGTACCTTCCAACTCTATGATTCTATGATTCTATGACTCAGATAACAAGCCAATGCTCAGAAGACCTCCTGGATGCTACAGGAAATTGTTTTGGAAGACCTATTAGATATGGGGAGGCCGTGCACAACCTCTCTGCCACTCAAAAGGCTTGCAGGAGTCTTTTGAGTGGCACATCTGCTTTTCGCTAATGTGCATGGGGAGTCTGGGAATGGATCCCCTATAGAGACCAAGAGCCCACTATTTACTCAGCCAAATCATTTTTTGGCTAACTATGACACTTCTTTGGCAAATGTCAAGAAGATTGCTCTTTTTGGTGACTCAGACATTGCTAGTTTTTCTACAAGGGATGTACGTTTGCCTTAGAGGATTTCCAGATGTGTGCATTTTAGAACAATCTTATTTGGAACTACGGTAATTGTTGATAGATAAAATCCATATTGTGATAAAGGCAGTGGTGGGCACCAGCAGGTTCGCACCTACTCTATAGAACTGGTTGTTAACAAGAGATAGGACATATAAAGTTTAAAAATAGCCATTTAAAAGTGGCTGCCAGATGGGCAGAGAACCGGTTCTTAATTTCTTTGAAGCCCATCACTGGTTAAAGGCCTTCTGTAGTATGATCTTTAATCAAAGTAAGGTTGGTGTCCACAAAATAGCATAAAAATGATCAAAATAATGTACGTTACAGTTGATGCAGGGAAAGGTGATTGAACAGAGAGAAATTAACAAACAAATGCTGGGGTTTATATGACAAAATTGTGTTGTTCATACATAACTAGGCAGCCAGTCAAAATTCTTCCCTAAAACTGAACTACTGCTTAAGATGCAGCAGAGATAGAAAAATAATGTGTCAGTTTTGCAATAAACAATATCATTATCATAAAGGAAAATTGATTAGGCCAGCCCTGGAAAGAATCAAAACTGGTTAAGAAAGCTTTCAGCAAAGAGTCTCTTTAATGACAAGTGTCAGTTTAATAAGAAATCTTCTTGGCCAGATAATGGGGCTACAAAGCCAAATAATAAAATCTGAAACATCAAATTAATGGAGGAATTAAATGCTGATTTATCTGCTGCATCACTGAGAGCTGAAAGGAATACAAAGTCTCACATATGATAACAGAAATAAATAGAAATATGTTGTTTGGTTGATGTTTTTAGCTTTCCGAAGAAAGCCTACCAAGGTATCAAAGTCAGTGTTATGTATAAAATGATCAAGATTAATCAATCAAGGGCAAAAATATATATAAGCAAGTGCATTCAAGCACAACCCCCCAAAATTGGTCTGGCTTCTTTCTCTAATCCACAACCATTAGGTTGCAACAATAATATTGCAACTGTCAGTACGCAATATTTACTACAGATCTTGTGCTTTGAGGAAAGGTTTCGATTTGGTAGTAAAGGCCACGGTTTGCATGTTCCAGGTTGAATTTCTGTACATCTGAGAAAGACTTTTCATTTCGTGACATTCAGCTATTCTGAGTGTTGACAACATGAAGCGACATGGACCCAATGGCTTGACTTGGACTAAAGCAGCTTTAAATGCACATAGGGTTCCTGAAAAACAGGGACAATCCTGATTTTGGGGGATTGTGTTCATATACTGGCAAATGGAACAGGGGGTCCTGTCCTGATTTTGTGAAAAAGAATTACAACAACCCTATATGCACATGATCCTCTGACATGCAGAAATACATTTAAGCTTGATGTTCTTGCAGCTGTAGGAATGTAGACTGAGCAGTCTTGCTATACCAAATGATGATGAACTGAAGAACTGACTATCTGAGTTCAGGGACAACATTCAGAGCAAGCCTTGCGGACTAAACTCTAGAATCACTAAAATACACTTTGGGCAAAATCCAGAGTAACTACGGGGAGTCCTTGCTCCTATGTAAGAACAACTTACTCTGGATTCCAATATGAATTTCCCATAGGTTTTCACTAGGTGGTGCTGTATCTATGGGTACATGTAAAGTCTCTTACGTGCTCCCGTAGTTACTCTGGCTTTGGGGGTTTGTCATAAAATACGAACACTAAAAAGCAAGAAAATTGCATATGAAAGCAACATCTGTTCCTGATACAATACCAATCTCCAAGCATTATCTAGTGTTTGGTACAGCAATGATCCCTACAATCCATTCCTTTTTATTTAACTGTATTATCACCTTCAGAATACATTCCCAACAGACGAGGCATACAGATTTCACCGCAGTCTTCCTCTTTGACCTTTCATCATTGCAGCTGTTAATAGATGCTGATAGCTCTTTTCTTATTGAGAAGCGCAGTACATATTCTCTTGAAGTCAGTGGCAAACCATCAATCGATTTGAAGGGATCCAACAGTGGCAACTTTTGAAAAAACACATACGTCCTTGACAATCAGACCATGTTACACTCAACCTGAAAATGTAGGCCTAGGAGTTAGAGGGCTCTTCTACACCCTACTGACACCCCTATACTGCTTTCAAAGCAATTTTGGTGCCACAAACAGAATTGCTGGCCACAGTGATGAACTTTATAGCTCATAACAAAGAGATTTTTAATGAATTTGTTATCAAAGGTTCATAATATATTCTCCCATTTTAGGAATTTGGTATGGTTTACAAACCATCATGTCAAGACCACAGTGGGAAACTTGTGGGGGACATTTTGGGGTGTCCTGCAGGGATCTATGGCTGATGGATGGCCTTGATTCCACACCCCCTGAGGATTAGACCAAGCCAACAACTGGAAGCTGCCCAAGTGTTGCCGTCCGACCTTATCATGGCAATAGATCGGTGTTTAATTTTTGGTGGGCTAAGAGCAACAGCAGTGTTCTATATTGGCCAATGGGGTGGATTAGATAGGATTGGGTTGCAAGACAGTTTACTAGAAGAAAAGCCCCATTTAACACTGTAAGACTCCTCAATAACAATGTGTAGGATTGCACTGTAACTGTAGAAATTAATAATTAATACTTAATTATTTAATATTTAATTATTATTATTATTCATTATTATAGCATGGCTAAAGACTTAATTTTGGGGGAACAAGACAACAACTGATGAGCTTACTGAATGGGAGAGTAATATTTATATAGATAATTACATCATTATTTATGGAAACAAGTTAATTAAAAAAATGCTAGCTGATTATTGATTAAGGCATTGATTTCTGTAGGTGAGCGAGGAAATAACTTTTGAGCCAATTGACTCGGGAATTAATATTTATGAGGAGGCAATATGTTTGAGTGGTTTGGTTTCATATGAAACTGTCACAACCCACCAGCCAGGAAAGCTGCTGTCCTGCCCCTTTAAGATTTCAAGATTAGACCCCCCCAAGAGGGTTCCAACCCCCACTTTGAGAACTGCTGCTCTAAACCTTCAATTCTCTCATTGCAAATATATTTTTTTAAACCCCAAATTCTCATATTCTTGTATGTTGATTCCTGTGCCCTTCACTTTGCCCACTTCAGGATACACCCAACCCTCCCCAACAACAGCACATTAATGTTAAGCCAATGTGGTTTATTATCTCCATGATTCTCAAAATGCCCAGCCTTCTCAACCATTTTCTTTCCAGGTACCAGCTCCGCTTAAGAGATCTGACAAGATCACTACTTGACGTAAGCCGGTAACTCTTATAAAGTCACTCAAGGCGATTGTAACGTTGCACGCTTGACAACAGGCTGTTAGCTACACAGAACCTAATAATTTTATTTCTTTTACCCTCCTGAAAACATCCACACTGACATGAAATAAATGTCAAGTTAAAAATAACAATTTATAGATCATGAAGCTTAAAAGTGGATTCGTTACATTTCATTGTGCTTGTGTTTGGATGAATGCGGTTGATTTTCCTGAACTGGGGAGCCAATTTTTGCTCAAGGCTTCAATATATATTAAACTAAATATGAAATACCGGCACCTGCTTTCTGAGATCTTCACCGCTCAAAATGCCAGAACAGATTCCACAGCAATTCTTTGTTCTCTTAGCCCATTGGCACTGTAATCTTTTTTGTATGTTTAGGATCATGTAAATAGTCATCAAAATAGAATTATACTTTTTGTGATGTAGTTTTCCCATACCAAAAAAGGTGTGTGACAATAAAAAGTAGACTTCTGGGATGCTTTTGGAATACAAATAGAGCCAGAAGGTGTTTATTGCAAGAAAATGAAGCTCATGAAATAGGCTATAAAACATGATATCTGCGCATAACAACGTATGAAGCAAATAATTCAGAGAAAGAAAAGTCTTTCATCAAGCAGTTTTCCCCCTAATCAGTGGCATGTGTTTTGCTCATGCACAAATTATTTTTATGGATTCTGTGAAGTGATTTATTCTTCCCAAAAGAAATTGCAGTAATTTATTGTGTAGATCAGCAATTTAACCCATAAAGGCAAAATCGCACCATTATTCTTTTTATCTTTATTGTTTGGATGTGGCCCAGTGCCAAACATCAGTGAAACTACCTATAATATACCTTTCATCTGAATTTTTACCCAACTTCCCCCCGGCCTGCAGGATACAGAGTTAGATAATTTTTGTATCACTTTTAAATCCTTGTAGTCCGATGTCTCAGCAGTAAAATTATTGAAGAAAAGTGCTGGAGCAAGACTGATCAGTGGTATCCATAATAGGATTGTAATAACTCAATACAGTTTTATAAATTTTTGATTCACTCTGCATTTTTTATTTGACAGCTTCCCAAGTTCTACTTTCCATCTGATCGTCTGTGCATTAATAATACATTACAGTGGGTTCCACTGGAAGGCAAATGCCCCTCGTCTTCCTGAACACTTTTACCAACAAAATAACTATACAAGTTTATCTTCTGTTGCTCACTCAGCGTGATGTCCCAAACATTTGATCTCAAATAAATTGTCATGAACTTGTGAAATCATAAGAACCATACTATTGAAAGAACATGCAATTCTGTCCAGTTCTGAATCTGAAATATTCAGATATTCAATACCTAACATTTCCCCACAACAGACATGAATCCAAATGGGGGACTTTTCAGCATCCAATAAATGAGCAGGTAGTGAGTCCAATAAATGAGTAGGTAGTTAACTTGAGTCACCTATTCTAGGATTAAACCAGGATTCCCAAAGTGTGTAACATGATGGCATTAGGACATTATGGCACATTCTCAGGGGCACTGTGGGATGTTCCCAGTGCCCTTCCCATCTGTGCCCCTGTGTGCCACCATCTTGATTTCATGAAATCTTGGAAGATTTGGGTGTCATCTCCTTGGATCTTGTGAAGCAGACCCTGTGGGAAGGCAGACAGGGAGCAGAGCCAAGACCAGGCACTTGTGCCCAATCTTAGCCCCAATCCTGGGCAGCTCAAAGACAGCTTCGGGCTGCTTGGATATGCAGGTGATCAGATCTGAGTTGCCCTGTTGGGGCAGCTGAAGTTCTACCTTGGAATTCTACCTGAATTATTTCCCCTTGTCTTGGGGCTAAGCCACAACCAGCCCCAAACATGCACTAGATACAGTGCGGCTCTCCAGCCTGCCTGTTCCAACATGTTGGATCGCATTTATTGACAATAAACATTTTGCTATTTTTTAATCTTTTCATTGTTTATCTTTCATGAATGGCTTCAATCTGTCCTTGTTTTTATTTCACAACTTTTTTCCATATCTCAAGCATTCTCAAAAAGTATAGGGGATTTGGGGAGGTGATGGCAGGGAGACCTCCTTTGCCTCTACTCAGACATGTACCAGCTAAAGGACTTGTGCAGTAGACCCATTAAGTACATTGTAGACCCAATGAGTCTCCATGTGGGAATGTGTGGGAACAGAGTATGGTAAGTTAATGTGGGAGTAGAGAAAGGTAAATAAATGAAATGTTTCCTTTCCTCTCTGTCTTGGCATGTTTTCCACATAATGTAGAATAGCTTGCGCTGGCAACATTTTGCAGGCAGCCTTTAGTGAGATTTGGGCCCTGAGGCCACAGTCCTATGCACATTTATCCTGGAGTAAGCCCTGTTGATTATAATTGGGCCTGTTTATGAGTAGACATGCCCAGGGTTAGGTTCTGAGGCTCAGAAATGGAAAACCTGTTCTCCTGAACCAGAAGTCATCTGGTCTGATCTGGAGAGGTAACATCAGTGGTGGGATTCAAATAAATTAACAACAGGTTCTATGTCCTAATAACCTAAATTAACAACGGGTTCTATGACCCTCTAGTAACCGGTTCTCAGAACCAGGCACTCATTAGCAAAGGGTTCTATAGAACCTGTGAGAACCCCCTGAAGCCCACCACTGGTAGCATCCAAAGCCAGAGGTGTTCATGAGGAGCATTCTGAGCCCCGAGGCATCTATGTCAGTCAGATAAAGAATTAAGTACTACAGATTATGCTTTTCCCAGCACTCATTTTCTTTTCCTTTCCTTCATAAGTAATTTACAGCTTCGTTTTTGTTCAAAGTTTCATAGCCTTTTGCATGTGGAAGATCAAACGGTGGCTTTTCAGACCTGACTGGTAAAGTCTTGCTGAAATTTAGACTGGCTTTGAACACCAGTTTTGGCTCAGGCCCACAAAGAAAAAGAAGGAATAAGAAGATCGATGCTCATTAACTCTCACAGCTCCAGTGCAACTTTCCAAGTAATTAAGTTAGGTACAAAAGACGTCCCTGGGTGAGTCAAGATATATTCTTGTTTTTCAAAATTAATCTGGCTGAATTAACGATGATACAACTCCTCAATCATAGTCTCAGCTGCAGAAAGATTGGACTCAAAGCTGTTTTGCAGGCTCCAGTTGGGAATCACTTTCTTGACAAACAGACCCGAGATAAACAAATGTTCTCTTGCCTGCCCACACTTCGGCCCATCTGTTTGGAAGGCATCAAGCTTACTCAAAAGGAGCCCAGAACCTTACTGGCCAAGACACTTGCCAAGCAATGAAAATTTTTCATGGCATGAGGCCAACCCTGAATGTGTCATCTGTCCTGCCAAAGATCGTCCTTCTCAATAAGAACCAAAGCACAAGGTCCCTTCCACCTTTTTTCAATTCGTCACACCTGCTGTTATCGCTCTGCCAAAAACAGAACAAGGGGGACTAGGAAAAGATAGCATCAGTAGGTATTGCATATAATTTTCAGCTTCTCATAGTCTCTATGTCACTCATGACGGATGAAACCAAACTCCAACCTCCACTGAGTTCAGCATCCTATTGACAGAGGGCAGGTAGATACTCTCAGAAGATCATACATGGGATATTAAGTCAAAATCTGTATCTTGCCACTGCCATGAAGCACTTTATACCACTAGAATTTGAGTGTCTGGGTTTCTTAGGATTGGCCTCTGGTCCATATGAAGACCAAGCCCAAGTAAACTGGTGGTCTGTAATTACTATTGAAGTGATGAGGAGCTAAACATTTTTATTGGAGGAGGACTGAAACATTTATTTTTACCATTATAATTTATTTAGTTAGTGTATGGTATACAGTATATTGACTTATGGTAAATCAGATGACAATGTCCAGTATGTTCAGAGTGGCCGATAATGAAAAAACCAGATACCGGGCTGATGTAAGCTCTTGATGTACAGTCAGTGACAATGTGAGGAATAGTTTGTTGAGGAGCACAACAGTCACACTAAGGGATAGATACTGTCCCCATTTGAACTGGTATGGATCCTGTTCAGAGTTGACCAACACTGATGAGATAGGATGAAACCTTTTGTGTTGGGTTTACTATGGCACCAGTCCTGCTACTTATTGATCACACCTCAGTGCCTGCCTGTATCTGGTTATTAAGCCATTCATCTTGCCACTGTCCGGTGTCATCACTAGGGTTTTGCATCACCTGGTTTCCATTGGACATTGATGTTAAAGTTGTTAAAGAACTGTTGTGCGAGTACAATTTCCTCGATTTAAGCCTGCCAACTGATAGATGAGGAGGATCAGAATGCATAAGTTGAAGTGAGTTGCTCATAATTTTATTATATCCTTTTTCTTAAGCCATCTTGTCTTTGTAGAGTTGGTGGTTCTCTGTGGCTCAAAACAGGGAACCAGCAAGTAGGAGTAGATTTTATACAACAGTTTAAAATCTTCATGGCTTCTTAATCTAGATTCGATCTTACAAGTATGACAGCTGTTAAGCCATACAAGGGCACCACAGGTGGGCACTAGGGGGTTCGCACCGGCTTGCCAGAACCAAATCTTAAAATTTTGGGGCGCTGGTGAGCCGGTTGTGGAGGGGGGGAGCAAGAACCAGGGGGACCGGTTCGGAGGAGTTTCTTGGGGGGCAATGGGGGCGCTTTAGAGCCAATTCTGGGAGGTGGGAGGGTGACTGGGGGCAGTTGTGGGCAGTGGGGGCTGTTCAGAGGCAGTTCTGGGGGGTGGGGGTGATTGGAGGCTTGGTAAACTCAGTAGCGGTAGCTATGGCTAACCACTACTGAAATACTGACTTTCACTTGCCGGAAGAGTTCACTTGAGGTCCCCACCTATGCAGGGAATCTCTAGCACTCTCCCAGGCAACTAATTTTAAACTAGTGATTTTTTCGGAATATTTCAGTAGCGGTTAGCCGTAGCTACCGATACTGAGTTTACCAAGCCTCCAGTCACTCCCACCCCCCAGAACTGCCTCTGAACAGCCCCCACTGCCCACAACTGCCCCCAGTCACCCTCCCACCCCCCACAATGCCTGGCACTGCAGCCTCAGAGCCCAATCCTGACTACTCAGAAGTAAGTAATTTCATTTTTTTAATTTTTTAAAATTTTTAATTAAAAACCTCCCTGGCCCTGCCCCCTGACCCTGCCCCCTGCCCCTTGCCCCCACCCTCGCCCCTGACCCAGCCTGGCCCCGCCCACTTCCAGAGAACTGGTTCTTGGGCCAGGCCGGGCCCACCACTGAAGGGTACATATTCTGCTGTGGAATAGACCACCCTAGTGCTGTTATTCTCAGGAGCTCTATGCAGGAACAACAAATGAGCCCTCCTTTCCCTCCAAACCAAACTCACTGCACAATTTCAGAGCAGCAGCAGCTGCACTTCCAGGCCCCCTCCTTCCTCTGCTCTCCTCTCCTTCCTTCTTTCTTTTGCAGCAAAGAGCAAGCAGAGTTTCCTCCCTCCAGTTCTCTTTCTCTGCAAGGACTGGGAGCCACTGCCAGGTACAGCCATCTTCCCAGCCATTAGATGGATACAGAGGCTTCCCATCAAGCCCCTAAGAACCAGTCTGCAGAATGGGATCTGCAGAACCAGTCATGCATCTGCGATGCATGCAGGGATGGGCAGGGCATGGCCCAGGAACCGGTTCGCCGGAAGTGGGTGGGGCCAGGGGGCGGGGCCAGGGCCAGGAGGTGGGGCCAGGGAGGTTTTTAATTCAAAAATAAAAAAATCTAAAAAAATTAAATTACTTACTTCTAGACCTGCATAGGATGGGGCTCTGAGGCTGCAATCCTCACCACACTTTCCTGGGAGTAAGTCCCATTGAGTGTCATGGGACTTACTTCTGAGTAGTCATACTCATTTTCCCGGCCGGCAGGGGAAAGGCAGGAGCAGCGCCTCGAAAGGCGTGCAGGCGCATCAAAGCCTCCCCCAGCCAGCGGGGGAAGGCAGGAGCAGCGCCTCGAAAGGCGTGCGGGCGCATCAGAGCCTCCCCCAGCCAGCGGGGGAAGGCAGGAGCAGCGCCTCGGAGCGCGCACAGCCGCGTGGCCTGCAAAGGGCTCCGAACCGGTTCTCTAAGTTACGGCCAGCCCCCCCAACTACCGGTTCGCGACCGGCGGGCTGATCGTAACAACCGGAACACCAGAACCTGTCAGAACTGGTCTCAGCCCATGCCTGGATGCATGCTGAGAGATGTAGTTCTTCCACCGATGGCTTGGAAAGGGGCTTTTTAAATTCATCTGACTTTCTCCCCAAAACTCTAATAGGGTCATCTGCATCAGGATGCCTACTTCTCCTTCCTCAAAGGATACTGTCAGTAATTCAGTCTGAATTACTGAACATCCAGTGCTGAACTTCCAGTGGATGTTCAGCTGAACACTGGATGTGCTGAACATCCAGTGGGGAGAGGGCTCGACTTGTTGCACTTCCTCCCTAAAGATGTTTAAAAAGTGTTTTATGTTCTGTTTTTCTCATTTTCAGCTCAATAACTGGCAGGGTCAGAGCTGAAAGCACCAGTTTTTCTTTAGGGTTTTGCCCCAGCATCAGGGGACTGTATGCACCACCTGGGTTGCCACCTTCCCTTCTGTTCCTCAGACTGGACCCAGAAGGACCAAATGATCAAAATACTTCCTAATAATTTTATAAGCAAATAATTCAGACTAGGTGCAAATATCCAAATCAAACAAGACTATATTACAAGAGCAAATCTGGAAAAATATGTTCTGACTTATTATCTTTACAATGGGCCAGAGATCTGGCTGTCAATTCATTTTCTGTTTGATTTCTCCAAAGGGTACTTCTACAATGCTGTGGTCAGAAGCAAGCAAGACAGCCCTTGGGAGGCGGTCAGAAATGATGCTATCGAATGGAGAAATGCCAGGGGAGAAAGAGTTGAAATGAGAAAACATAGATAAAGAATATGCATTTATAGGACACAAATCCACTGGGGGTTTGTCTTGCTCAAGCTGCAGCGAACCGTGCTCTTTTGCAACTCCTATTAATTTCAATGGGGCTTGCATGGAAGAATTTCCCTGCAGATTGTACCCAGTGTTGGCAGGGAAGTAATCATTTTCGCTTGCCTTATTTAAAATCTCCTTTAATCCTTCATCTACAATTAATAAGAATTACTATCGCTGAAAGTTCACAAGAATTCTTAGTAGGAACTGAAACATAAAAGACCGCCGTTAGTCTTTTATCATCTAAAAGCATGTATATAAAACCTTGAGAATAAAATTCACTTTTTAAACATCTCAGAGGTGACAACTTTGAAGAAACAAGTGACATGTGGTGGGTAGGGCTTTTTGCTATCTAACATGCTTAGCACACTGGTTATTTTTTGTTTGAGCTCAAACCTATTAAAGAAGGCAACCTCCATACATTTGACTTCTACTGGCAGAAACATGGTGACCTCCTGACGTTAGAGTAAAACCATGGTGACCTCCATATATTTGACTTCTATGACTTGACACCATTGTCCCAATCCTTTATTCTCCTTTTCTTTTGAACCAGATATTTTGAACCAGACATCAAGCCCCAGAGCATTATTTGAAATGTGATGGCTCTAGAGTCCAAATACCTTGGACCATTTCTGGGCAGAGCAACCAGCAGAGACCACTGCAAGTTAAACTGCTTTGTAGGTTATGTGATCACAGCATACTATATAGAGCAGGGGTGTCTAAACCTTTTGGCCAAAGAGCCACATCAGATATGAGGCATGGTGACAAGGGCCAAAAAATATATTTTAAAGATAAAATTTAAATAAACAGATTAGAGATGGAACTTGGATTAAGGAATAAATGAGCTCAGATTTCTAAGATTTCTGCAAGCCCCCATGCACAGCACAGAAATAAGGCGCATACTTAAATGGACTTCTATTTCACCCCACCCCACCATCACAGTTCCAGTCATGGTTGGTCAACTGAATCAGAGGAGACCAGGAGTTAAGAGACTCACCATGGGCCACATCTGGCCCCTGGGACAGAATAGAAGGTACTACTTTTTGGCTTTATCATCAAAATACAGTAATAGAATCATAGAATTGGAAGGGACCTAATAGGTTATCTAGTCCAACCCCCTGCCTCTGCTTGACATATTAATCCTCTACATATTAATTTTGAAGCAGATACCCTTTCCTTACTTGTTGTTGTTATTGTTGTTTTCAAGAACCATTTGTTGGACATTTTCAGTGTTTCTATTTCTATTTCACCTAGAAATCCTAGCTTGAAACTGCAATCCTAAACCCCAATTATGATGGCATAAGTCCCAGTAGAAGTCCTGGGCTAACCAGGGGTGTCACAAAAGTGATGTGAGACACATCCGCACTACTTCTTCCCCATGCCTATGCCGGAACAAGAAATCATGAGTGATGCCGGCATAAATTGGTTAGGATTGCACCCTCAGTTTTTTTATTACTTCCGATTTATCAGGAATATGCTTTTGTTTCTTAATTTCAATGAAAGGCTCCCCCATCTGCAAAATCTCAGAAGCCTAGCTTTGTAAGTATCTAATGGTTGTGAAAAAGATAACAATCTTTGTGTCCATCTTCTCCATTAATTACTTAAAGCAAAGCCAAATTAAAATACCTTCACTCAATATCTATAGTCAGTTGCTCTAAAATGAACTGTAATTAAACATAAAATGATATTAAGCCGAGGCACTAAGATTACTAATTGGGTCAGTAAACAAACACAATAGTTGAATAATCAAACAAATCTAGACACCTTCAGTTCATTGCAGTTAAATCAGCTTTTATTAAACAAAACACCTCTAGCAGGCTTCACTGGACAATCTCATTAATGAAACAATAAATGACTTTAAGTGACACTTCAAACACAACAATAGTTGTCAATCAAAGTATTACTTATTTCCAATAAGTAAAAATGAAATCCGTATTATTCAACAACAAACCATCAATTAGTTAAAGGTATCAACAAAGAATGGAGCCACTGATCTGCAAATGTAACTAATACTGGTTCCCACCAAAGATCTAGATGTACAGGTGAGAGTGATCACAGCATACTATACAGAACAGGGGTCTCTAAACTTTTTGGCCAAAGGGCCACATCAAATATGAGGCATGGTGACAAGAGCCAGAAGATATATCTTAAAGATAAAATTTAAATAAACTGAGATGGAACTTGGATCAGTGGCATTCCTCGGGGAGGGCTTGGAGAGTCCTGGGCTCTGGGTTCCACCCTTAGGAGAGTGACACCCTGGGGCGACCAAAATCACAAAAATCGCTAAAATTGCTTATTTTTTTAAAATCACATACCAATTCATATACCATTTGATGTGTATTTTCCAGCAGAATCCAATGGAAAAAAATTTGAAATATCTCCTTCCTGTCAAAAGTTATGGCCAAAAAACAAAAAGGAAAAATGCATGGAGCTCTATGGAAAGTGAAACTGAGCCATATTGTCCCTTTACTCATGAATAGGCAAATTTGCCTTAATCTTATGGAAAGGGTAGACTTAGATGAACCCAACACTCCCCAGAATGGTCCTGATCCAATGAACGCAGCTCCCACAAATCAACTCAGAAGGAAGTCCTTAATAATTGCATTGAGTCCTATGGAAAGTGGAACTGAGCTACACAGAGATGTTTACTCATGATAAAGCAAAGGTGGCTTGGATCTTGTCAGGCCAGGTTCAGAGGCAGGTAAGGCCATCAGAATGGTCCCAATTCACAGAAAATGAGCTCAAAAAGTGCTTGAGAAGGTAGGCTCCCTCTCAAAAAAAGGAATAAAACAGGCTTTATTGGCAAGGTGATTTTTAAGTTATGAAAATATTAATTAATATATAATTAAGTATTAATTAGTACTTGTAATAATTAATTAAATCATTTTGATTTATGGTATGTCAAAAAATTTGTGGGCCCAGCGTGCCAAATAACTAGGTATGCCAGTGAGTATGACCATATGATTATATAGGTGGATATAATCCACATATAATTATAAATGTAGAAGTTCAGTCCACTGGAAGTGTAGTCAGGTCTAGCAGGCAAGACATGGGAACTTTACAAACTTATATCACGGTAAATGTATTCTTTATAATATGTAGTTTGCTTAGACCTGAACTGGAAAACTTGCATTTAAATGACTTTTCTTTCAATAATGGGAAAAAAACATTATGCAGAAGTGAGAACTTTTGTTTTAGTTGTGATGCATTTGCCATTTGTAATAGTGAGATGTGTTATATTAGCTGTTAGTTTGGATCCTGGGAGGTCTGGAACGCTCCCAAGCGAGGTTAATAAAGGAATTGGAAAGCAAGATGCACTTCACAGCAAGATGTCCCTGGAGACACGCAGTGGATGTTGTGAAATTAAACGAAAACTTTTAACAGGGCCAGGACTTTGGTATGTGTAGTTTAATCATGTAACTATCTTTAAAGTTGTGTCTTCCAGATTACACCATCCTTTATTCCTAAATGCATTTTGAATACTGCCTCATTTTCTCTTTACCATGCCTGGAAACCTAATTGTATTGTCCTATTACACACATCCCAGTAGGAATTCCATATACAGAATTGTATAATTAAGATAAAAAAAATAAGAGTTTAAATCAGTGGCGTAGCTAAGGGGTGCAGACTGGACTATAAGCTTTAGGGGGCTACAAGCTGAGCTTGACACTAGTGACTAAAATGGTGAAAAACAGGGTTTGTATGAATGATAATACCATCATGTTATATATCGTTGGAAAGGTATTTTAATGCAGAGTGCAATGAAATAAAATGCATTGGAATGTCTATATTCTACAAAAAGTTATGTTCAATTAACTGGAAAATGAAAACACAAAAGTGGATTTTCTTAACTTAAGTGGATGGCACAAAAAGTGGATTTTCTTAACTCAACTTTCCAATGATACTGATTTCTCTGAGAGCTAATGAGATCTAATGACAACTAATAAGGTGTTAATATGAATCAGCTGTCATTTCCATATACCTATATCATAATCAGTGGTGGGCACTTACCAGTTCGTGCCTACTCGCCTGAACCGGATCTTCCTGTTTCCCTGCCGCTGGCGAACCGCCAGCAACAGGGAAAGGCAAAAACATAGCGGACTGGTTCGGTCCGCCATGTTTTGCACCCACCACGCCTGCCTAGAAGTGGGCAGGCCCGCTTCTAGGCAGGCTCCACGCAAGTGCCGACATTGGCACTTGCGCAGAGCCTGCTTAGAGGCCAGCCTGCCAGCTTCTAGGCAGGCTCTCCGCAAACGTCGCTGTTGGCGCTTGCACAGAGCCTGCTTAGAAGCCGGCCTGCCAGCTTCTAGGCAGGCACTGTGCAGGCGCCAACATCGCCCCGCCCCTCACCCCTCCCCAGTCCCGCCCCCTGACCCTCCCCGCCCCTGACCCCGGCCTGGCCCCTCCCACTTCCGGCAAACTGGATCTTGGGAGAGGCCGGGCCCACCCCTGATCATAATACAGCTACCCATGCTAACTGGGTATACAAGCACTTCAAAGTGATGCTTGTCTTATATTTAGCAGGCAAGAATAACCATTCCTCTTTGTCCAGCGCAGTTTCCCTAACCAATAAGGGACATTATCTTCGCATGGGGAGGTGGGCAACAAAATCAGAGTAAGTGAGTGGTGAACTGCTGAGAAGGAGGAGACAGGTTTTTCCCAATTTTCTTTTTTAAAAAATACCTGGGGATGACACCACTTCTGGGGCAATATTTGAGCTTTGCACTGGTCTACATGATCATTAGCTACACCTCTGGTTTTAATGTCCCAATTCCTGGAACTACCTCAGTGCCTTAAAACATTTTTGTGAGCATATCCATCATTGGGGGAATTTCCAAATAGAACAGAGATAGTTTCCGCTTGTTCCTGAAAAAAAGATCTCCTGAGTCCCGAGTCATTTGTGGTTTCAAAATACATGTTTTGAAAGTGCATGAGTCACATGTTTGGTGAATCAAGTCCCATGTGGCTGAAGAACATCTAAAGCAGCGGTGGGCTTCAGAGGGTTCTCACAGGTTCTATAGAACACTTTGCTAATGAGCACCTGGTTCTGAGAACTGGTTACTAATGGGACATAGAACCTGTTGTTAATTTAGGTTATTAGGACATAGAACCTGTTAATTTATTTGAATCCCACCGCTGGATAAATGCCCATTTGGAAACAATATCATATAGTCCTATGAAATATAGCTTCTTTTTCGACAACATGATAAATAGTGTCCAAGCTCTAGAGTATTCCAGCATCTTCAAAAACATGCCAGGTTAATTATTCAAAAATTCAATTCTTCAATATGGATTAAGTCACAGCAGGTGGTGATTTTCTTTCTAACATAGTTAGGGAAAAAGTTTTATTTTGGTAACTTGTTCTTTAGTTGCCAACCTCCTGTGGAGAGGTCTTCGACCAATGCTGGTTCTTCGGCCTTGTAATGGGGATGAGTACAGCTCCTGAGTGTCAGTCACGACTAGCAGGGCAACCTGAGGGCAACCTTTACTGCAATAAACAACAGCACTGGACCATCCATGTACACACTGGATTTCCTTAAGCTGTCAATGTGTGGTGTGTACCTGTTGCCCCTTAATTCCCTTTTCTTTACCTGGTATTTAGCTTTTCTCTTCATAACCAAGATAATTACTGTATGTTTCACTTTTCAAGACGCACCTAAATCTAAAACGTATCTAGGTTTAAAGGAGGAAAACAGGAAAAATATCATTGCACATGACCAGACACCAACATGTTGCACAAATCTCATTGCAAATGGTTCAGGCTTGCAGGAATGTTTGGGGGGGGGGGAGGGGGTTTATTTGGGTGGGGAGCCAGGTACGTAGGGAAGAGTGGGGGATCCAAGTAGGTAGGAAGGGTGGGGGTATTTCATTGGGGGGATCTAGTTAGGTAGGGAAGGGTGAGGAGATCCAAGTAGGTAGGAAGGGTGGGTTTTTTTTCTTTTTGGGAGGTGGGGGGATCCAGGTAGGTAGGAAGGGTGAGGGTGTTTCTTTTGGGGGTTGGGGGATCCAGATAGGTAGGAAAAGCTGAGGAGATCCAAGTAGTTAGGAAGGGTGGGGTTGTTTCTTTTGGGTGGTGGGGGGATCCAAGTAGGTAGGGAAGGCTGAGGGGATCTAAGTAGGTAGGGAAGGGTGGGGGATCCAAGTAGGTAGGAAAGGTAGGGTGTTTCTTTTGGGAGGTGGGGGGATCCAGGCAGGCAGGGATGTATAGGATTGCAGCACTAAGGACCAAGTCCTGTGCATGTCTTCTCTGGAGCAAGTTTCCACCCAACCCAGGGAGCACAGGCAGAGTGATGGGATTCAAAGAAATTAACAACCAGTTCTCTGCCCATCTAGCAGCCACTTTTAAATGGCTGTTTTTAAACTTTATATGACCCATCTCTTGTTAACAACCGGTTCTATAGAGTTGGTGCGAACCTGCTGGAGCCCACCACTGCACAGGCATGCAGCAGCAGGAACCTTTCTCTCCTGGGCTGCTTCCTCCACCCCTTCCCACCAGTGACCCTTGTTCTGCTAATCCTCTGGGATCCTCTGGGCTCCTTGGTTTCTTTGAGGAATGAGCCTATTGGGAAGTCTCGGTCCCTCCTCTCCAGCTTGCCCTTGTCTCCCTATAGACTTGCCCTACCCAGGGGGGCAGAGAACAGCTGCAGAAGGTGTTCCAGGACTGGCCCCTTTGTTTTTTAAGACGCACCCATATCAAAACTTTGTCGCAGAAACAAAAAAATATGGTAACCATTATCCCAGTGTACTCTTAGCAGCATAACGATTTGGTTCTTTAGAAGTGCCTGAAATTCCAGACTGAGTGGGTCAAAATTCACACTGTATTTCGCCAAAATTCAGTTTTCTTCCCTAAATAATACACATGGGGGTAGAAGTGATCCAGATCAAGACTGAGGAATTGGCAATAAGAGCGCTGATGCTTTATCCCTGCCAGACACCCAATCAAGATCAGATTCTTCCATGAATATTAGAAGGAAACTCACATGTTGTAGCACCCTAGGGTGGCACAGTGGCATAACTGAGGTCTCTGCTACCAGGGCTGACAGAAAATTTGGCACCCCCACACAAACAACACAATCAAAATTAATTAATTCATCATTAATTCAACCATGTTATGAAGAAACAGTAATACATTATCAATCTCTTGCCACAAAATTCAGCACACTAATGAAATTAGCATTCTAATTTAGACAATTGAGGGAAGAAGTGAAATAATATCAACATGAAACTAAAACTGAAATATGAAAGTTGGCAGAGAGAGGTGAATGAATAAAACAAGACAAGTAAACTAATTAAAAAACTAAATTAGACATTTTTTTCATAAATATTTCCAAACGAAACTGAATAAATTTGGGCAGTAGGGTGAAAGCAATAAAATCAACAATTAGTATTGAATACTGCAGTGAAAAATATATAAAAACAAAATGGCAGAACTTGCTAGACTCTAGCTACATTGGAAAGGAGTTTGAGCACCATCAATTCAAATATGAGTTATCAATGCAATGTTGCTAGGAAAACATCAAATGTCATTTGTGGGTTATATTAGCAGACCTGCTGAGTACATGGCAAGAGGTAATATTGCCTGCCCTTTTTAAACACAGCTTAATTAAGTTTCAATTAAAAAAGAATTAATATTTGCCTGGATTCCACCCAATACCATGATGCTGTGTTGTGAAAAGGTAAGCTCAGATTTGCTTTGCATCAATAAAACAAATTCACCGACCGTTTTTGTAGGATTCAAATCACACTATTATTTCCAGCATCAACTTTCCTATATATTAATGCTGACTCTGTTCCAGTTATTGTCCAGCACTGAACAGGAGAGTTAGGCAAGAGAAGGTTAAACCCTTAAAAGACAGAAAGATCTTGAGATAAGCAAAGCACAGGAATTTGGACCAAACCTGTGGCATTCACTCTTGAGCAGGACAAGCAAAGGGAAAACAGCTTCGAATACTTTTTCTTGAAAATTGGTGTATAAATACTTTGACTGATTGATTGATTACCCATTGGCTGCCGTGGTGGCTACTGACATCAGACAAGGGAAGCGTGCCACTACCCCATCCCTCTGATGACCAATGATGCAATATTTATGCTGCCCAGTGGCTACCGTTGTGGTCCAGTGGGCCACAGCAGCTTACCAGTGGGCTTGGGAGCTCTCCACAGATGCTCCACAGTCTCACTTCTGTAGTCAGTGTTGGGGATTGACCCCTGACTTGCTTCCTTAGAGCTGTCACTGTGGCTGATGGGAGGGCTGCCTGCCATCTTCCCCCATCCTCTGTGGAGCCAGGTAATCTAAGTGGATCTAGACACCTGTGACATCAAGACGTTTAATGTTTCTAATCTGCATACCCATAATCTTGTCCAACAGCCATTCTGTCTGTTTCATTTACCTCTGTCCATGACATTATCCTCTGTCAGCTGATAGTGTGGTAATACAATTTAACTCCTGGTAAACTTAACTGGGGTTAAATTGCTGGATTAACTCACACCCATTGTATCTAATCAAGGCTCAACCTGTAAACAGCTTTCCTCTCAGTTAATTACAGGCAACATTAATATATATGTTGCAACATTAATTACTTAAATTATCATTCATTAAAGACATAGTAATGGCTGCATTCCAACAAAGAAACTTGTGTTCCTCCTAGTACCCCCTCAATTAAAACCCAGCTTGCGTCTTTGAACTAGTAAGTGACTGTAGAGTCTGTATTGAACTAGTAAGTCTGTATTGCTTCAATCTTCTTTCCAGATGGAAGGATCTTCAGGGAGATGAAGCCCAACTAGTTTTGGAGAAAATAATCTTAAAATACATAAAAAGCTATAATTTAATAAGGCCTCTTCAAAGAAAATGTTCACAATGTTTTAATTAGAAAATATTTTTGATTAGACATTTTTGGGTTGAATCATACAGTTTATTGATGGGATGTTGTATCGCTGATAAAGAATGCAAGAATTCTTTTAGTTCTAAATTAAACATTGAACATAGTCTCACAACAGAGGGAACATTATACAAGCTGTGTTTCTTGACAATCACCATTGCTTTTGGTTGGACTTGCTTATTTTCTGGAATTGCTTGGATTAAAGGTTAAGGGCACAAAACTGGGCATGTCCACTTGGCCTGCCTAATCAAGCATAGGTAGGTGCATCAGTCATATTTTTCCCTTTCCTGGAAGGCAATATACCTGGTTTATACTAACACAAGACATTTCCTTCTTTTCTTTCTTTTCAATAACTGAACACCATGCCATATTAGATGTCTTTTGGACTTTCCCTAAATTTTGAACTACTTTGTCATGTGTCATAGGAGGCTGTTTGAGGAAAAAAATAGGTTTTCCAGCCTTGGGTTCACAGAACTAGGTTGCAGTCCCAACACCCAGTTAAGCTGGCTAACTGCATCCCGTTACATAATTCTACAGGTTATGGCTCATGAATAGATGGGTTCTGTGATGGGATTCAAAGAAATTAAGAACCAGTTCTCTGCCCATCTGGCAGCCACTTTTAAATGGCTATTTTTAAACTTTATATGTCCTATCTCTTGTTAACAACCAGTTCTATAGAGTAGGTGCGAATCTGTTGGAGCCCAGCATTGGATGGGTTGTTCGTTCAGCACCAAACAACCAGTGGTGGGCCCAGCCTGGCCCAAGAACCAGTTCTCCAGAAGTGGGTGGGGCCAGGGGCGGGGGCAGGGCCAGGGGCAGGGAGCAGGGCCGGGGAGGTTTTTAATTTAAAAATAAAAATAAAAATAAAATTACTTACTTCTATGCATAGGAGACCTGCATAGGATGGGGCTCTGAGGCTGCAGTCCTCTCCACACTTTCCTGGGAGTAAGACCCATTGACTATACTGGGACTTACTTCAGAGTAGACTTGCATAGGATGGGGCTCTGAGGCTGCAGTCCTCTCCACACTTTCCTGGGAGTAAGACCCATTGACTATACTGGGACTTACTTCAGAGTAGACTTGCATAGGATGGGGCTCTGAGGCTGCAGTCCTCTCCACACTTTCCTGGAAGTAAGACATAGGATGTGTCTTCCACTTTCCTGGAAGTAAGACATAGGATGTGGCTCTCAGCCCCTCCCCCCCCCCCCCCGCCGGGAGAGGCTTGGAGATCGCGCTGGGGCTGTGTTCCTCCTCCTCAGCCTCCCCGCTGGCAGGGAGAGGCTGGAGATCGCGCTGGGGCTGAGCTCCTCCTCCTCAGCCTCCCCGCTGGCAGGGAGAGGCTCAGAGAGTGCGATCGGGCTGCGCTCCTCCTCCTCAGCCCCCCCCCCCCGAGAGGAGAGTGTGGTGGCGGCTGAACCGGTCCTCATTGTTCTGGGGGTCTCCTGCTGCTGCTGGCTCGCCAACGGCAGGGGGATTGGAAGAACCCCCCCAGAACCGGAGCAAGTAAGCTTGTGCTCACCTGTGTAATCAACCAAATATTGTTTGATTTAACTCATTAAAAACAATCATTTGAATGCACTCAGATATTTTGAATCACTCTCAAGTTTTTAAATTTTGACAGTGTTTTTTGTTTCTCCTTGCTGAATTAAATCTGCTGAAGTGCCACATTTTGATTGTGTTGTGATTTGCTAAAATTAAACCACTATTTAAAATTATAAAAAATTTAACACAATTGCAATCACTAGAGTTTAGTTCAAATGCCTTATCAAGGCTTGTTTTATTTGGGCATTAAAAATATTCTGTAAATATGTTAACCAAAAGCCCCACCCTAAGAGAGCATATGGCCAAACCAAATGCTACACTAGAGCCATGGGTAGTGCTAATCAGTGGCGTGATTCAAATAAATTAACAATAGGTTCTATGTCCTAATAACCTAAATTAACAACAGGTTCTATGTCCCATTAGTAACCGGTTCTCAGAACCAGGTACTCAGTAGCAAACAGCCCAATCCAGAGCAACTAATCTGTCCACATAAGAGCCCCTAGGTTGCCCTATCTAACACTAGGTTGGAGCAACTGCAAGATGCTCCAGCCCAGTTACTCTGAAGGAGGCTTAGGGCAGAGCAAGGCAAGATAGGGTGCCCTAAGAGAGGTGGACCTGCTCTGCCCTAACTGGGGCAGCCTAAGCAGCTCAGGAGAGGCAAGTTGAAGGCATGTTTAGCATTGCCTAGGGCAGAGCAGTTACTCTGAATCCAGAGCCTGTTTCCAAGGCAGAAATGCCCTCTTCCAGCCCTCAGAGTTATACCACCTCAGGAGCAGGTATAGTAGTGAGTAGACCCATAGGGGTCCATGATAAGGCCCGAGTAAGAATGGCAGTGCTGACCATAAATCTGAGTTCTTGGCCAGCCTAGCTGCAACCCCTGCCTCTCAACCTCAGGATATGGAACAAACTACGGCTGCCCACAAACCTCAGGATACAGCAGGCCACTCCAAGAAGCCCCTTGTATTCACTGTAGAATGTACTGGCCTCTCATCAGGGACTCCTTATAAGGCAGGCACCCAGTGGCGTCACCAGACTGGTGCGGCTGGTGTGGGCTGCATTGGGGATGCGCTCCATATGGGGTGATGTGCTGGAGGAGTTTGACTGTCCTTTGGCAGGCCCCGGGCGTCAGCACCCCCATTCAGGCCTGCTCCAAGGCGGAGAATCAGCCAGAAGCTGCCACTTGTCTGAGGAGCTGGCCTGAACGGCCATCTGAGGTGCACTGCGCAGAAACACACTGAGCATGCCGAACAGCTTCAGAGGAGACTTCCTTACAGCAGAGAAAGTCCGCGCCTCTGCACAGCCATTCGGCCTCACTCAGGAGGCGGAGCGGCAGCCAAATGGCTGCAGAAAGAGTACTGCACAGGCACCAACTCTGACGCCTGCACAGTCTCCCCCGAAGCCAAAAGGCTTCAGAAAAGTGCAGTCCAGGAGGGGGGGGGGGCGCGCATCCCAGGGATGACGCACAGACTTCCGCACCAGGTGATGTGCAGAGACATGTCACCACTGTAGGCACCACAGCTGTTCCTTGTTCAGTGTGATCTGAGGGGTGTCTCCTCAGGAGCAAGTCTTCCCCTTGTGTCAATTACTTAGCATGCTCTGGAGCAGTTAGGGCAGCCCAGGCTTCCTGACTCTCTGGATTCAGCATAACTTTCTGCTCTGGATACAGAATAGTTAGGAGAGTGCAGTTAGGTCAGAGCAGGCTGAATTTGCTCTGGATTGCAGCCAAAGGGTTCTATAGTACCTGTGAGAAACCCCTGAAGCCCACCACTGGTGCTAACCACCTTCTTTTTTTGGCAATGGATTATTTGAAGCAGATGAAAATAAACTTTGTGTTGTTAGCCGCCTTGAGTCCACTTTTGCAGCAAAAGGGGAAAAAATGAATAAATGAATAAATGAATAAATGAATAAATGAATAAAGAAAGAAAGAAAGAAAAAAGAAAGAAAGAAAGAAAGAAAGAAAGAAAGAAAGAAAGAAAGAAAGAAAGAAAGAAAGAAAGAAAGAAAGGGAAGACAATGTGTAGGGAAAGGAACAGTGCATAGGGAACATTGTTTAGGGTAGGTGGGAGAAGGGAACCGTGTGTAGGTGCAACTTTCATAAGAAATTAGGTGTTGCAAGGCATATCAAGTAATATATCTCTTCTTCCTGCAGCTTCTCTACTGAAAAAATCACACCTCCCCCAGAAAGCACGGTTAAAGAGATACCAATGTAAGGAAAACATTAATGGCACACACGGCTGTGGTATAACATTTAGCATGACTCTCAGAGATTCAGAAAAATATTTTTTTGCCATTCCAAGTTTGGCCATTACAGTTAATTAAAAAAAATAGCAGGACAGGAGAAGTAATTGGCCATTACTTAACTCTTCCCATCCAAACCTTGATAATGCTAGCTGGATTCCAAGCTGTGTGTATATTTCAGAAGCAGGCTTTGTATGACTCAGAACTGATGTGAAGCCACAAACTGATTCCACGTATGGAGTAGTGACATAAATATCAAGATATAATAACCTTTGGTCCTGGTTGACTTTTAGGGAAAAGTCTCCAGATACGTTTTAGCAGTTCTACCAACACTCTGATCATAGGGAATGTCCCGATGTTCTCTAATGTTCACCAAAGATTTAAAAAAAGGCTCCAGGTAGCTTTTTTAATCAATCCCGTCATCAGACTGGTCACCTAACTACTGAACTTCATACCAATATTATCTATTTTTATCAAAAAGAAAAAAATCTACAGTATAAAGGATACTCACTCTTTGGTGTTTCGATTGCCAACTTCAATTTTTGCTTTGGAATTATAGCGCACACCCAAAAAATAACTATTGAGATAGAAATATTTTGTATGACTAAATCCTTTCACTTCAAGAAATGCACCTTGAATACCTGCAAACTCAAGTGTTTAAGAAAAATCTCATTGAAGAAAGACTGCAGGGCCCTTTTTCTCCGAGTGAGAGGAGGAAAATCTTTAACAAGAGAGTGAAATTGCTCCTTGGGTCACCATTCATAACACAAAAGTGGATCTAAACTCATGTCTTTCATGTGAAAAAGACGGTTGAATGATTTGAAAATTACAGCTTGAATATTTTATGCAATTTTTATACACCAATTGAAGTTGAAAATTGACTCCTAGAATACAACTGCCTTTTTAAAAAATCACATTTTTGTAACAGACAATCCTTCATTTTATAGTTTTTATGACTTTCCAGGTATGTCATTACACACTGTCGGAAATGTGTAGAAGACAAAATTAATGCTTTCGGCAAGCTTCACTTCTCTCTCGGAGTTAAAAGGTCAAACACGATGAGGCAAATTTAACACTGGAGTAACTCTGAGGAGATACGGCTCTTCGCTATGGAGAATGGCCTGCACAAAGATTTTACGTTGTGCTTATTTGACCCTGTCACTTTCTTTCAATCAGCTAATTCTGTTTATTCTCAGCCCTCTCACTTACACCTCTTTATATAGCATATATTTTGACCTGTTGCAGAGAACAGATAGAGGGGGGGCCTCCCATGTCTTACGAGGATAGGATACTATGAGGACACCATGACCTACAAGGATAGGCATGTATAGTTTGCAGAAGTTTATCTGAGGGGCTGTCGTGAAGGTAAGAAGATCCCAGCTGAATTTGGCCAAAGGCCCATTAAGTGCAATGTTCTGTGTCTTACACTGACCCATCAGATGCCTCATAGAGCACATAAAAGAACAAGATATATATGTCTTGCAAGTACCGTAACTTCCTCCTTTGAATGGCATTTCCTTAGATTCATGACAGTCCGCAGCAGCCCTTTCAGAAAGTTTCTCTTATTTATTAGACTTATGCTGCAATCCTAAAGACACTTTTCTGGGAGTAAGACCCATATGGAGCTTACTTTTGAGTAGACATGGTTAGGATTGTGCTGAAAAAAGTGATTTTTTTTCCAGGCCTCTGGAGTGAGAATTTAAGAACTGGGAAGACAAAAAGAGATGTGCATCCTGGCGACACTGCCTTGAAGATGTGGACGATGGCGCAGATATTTTTCTTGGTGATTCCAGAGTGTAGGACCAGAACAAGTGGGTTTAAATGTGGCAGGGGGTTGTACTCAATGGTCATGCAGATCCATTCTGATTCATTAGTGCTTCTGTGAGAGATCTGCTGAGGTGCCGCAGTAGCTCCAGTGATGTTAAATGGAAACTTTTTGTTACCAAGATCTATATGACCCATCTTATCTAGAATACACCATCCTGGACCACACTTTACACTAGGCCACTCAGATCTATGTCACCTCTTTAGGTGTTGCAGATCAAAGTAGTCCTATGGGTTATCTGCCACATGGTATGAGATAAGTGGAATGAATTCTCTTTTCTCTGAGCTGTATAGCAGCCAGCCCCAAATCTACTCTCTATACAGATTAGTCCAGGTGGCCTTGCTGTCCAAATATGGGTTAGGATTGAGATGGCAGCAGCAGTACTTCAAGCAATGAAATTATCCTATTCTGATAAATGAATGGTTTCAAATAAATTTACCCCAAAATCCAGAGTAACTACGGGAGCATGTAAGAGACTTTACGTGCACCCGTAGTTACTGCACCACCTAGTGAAAACCTATAGGAAATTCATATTGGAATCCAGAGTAAGGTGTTATTACACTGGAGCAAGGACTCCTCATAGTTACTCTGGATTTTGCCCATAGTTTCTATGTTGCTCATGCCAAAACATTTAAATTAAAACTGCTACCACTTCCAATTAAAAACTTGTTTTTTAAAATGTAGAAACATCTGTTTTGTAGGAAATTTAGAAACAGGGTGAATCAGACATCGTGCCCCAGGCCCAACGCCAGCTACCAAAGCCCTGAAGCTCAGTGCTTCTTATTATGGTTTCTTTATTTTAAATCACCCTCCTTCTGCTCTATCTCTTTTGGGCATGATCCATTTTTCTAACACATAACTTGGATAACCATCATGTCTAGTTAAACCCCAATTATCTTCTTTTTCCCACTTGCCAGAAGGACAGAAATTGTTGCTCTGTTCCAAATGCAATCCTGAAAGAAGAGGAAAGTCATAAAGCCAGAACTCATTTTAAACCCATGTCAGGTATGGAAGCCAATATTGGGGATGAATAGAGCCAATTTAGAATATTAAGATCAGAAATCTCAAGATTCACTTTTAAGGAGACCAAACTCTGTCTCCTGATTAACATCAAAGTGCTTAAGCACCTGTAATAGTATGTAAAAGATACAATTACGATGGGTAACAGCATTGAATCTCTCATTAGCAATATGAAGAAGAAAATGCTCTTTTAAGAAAGCATGTTAAATAAGTTGACATTTTAAAATCAATGGCTCCAGTGCAGTTTTTCTCACTGTGTGTTTTAATTGCCCAGAAACAAGGTAATAGAAGCCAGGAACATTTGCAGGCCGCCTAAATTGCTCTGGCGTGGAGCTGTGCCTGTGGGGCATCCTTTCTGGTAGCTGGAAAAAAATCTTTGCTTAGATCTCAGTGACTTGGAGTCCTTATCAACTCTGGGTCAGATAATGTCTCAAAATCTAATAAAGAATCCAAGCCACGAGGCACACATTGAGCAAAAAAAATAAATTTTCCTCCAAAAATTCAACTTGAAGTATTTATTTTTCACACCAAGTTTCTTCTTTTACTCAATTTCATGACCAAGACAGCTTCTGAGTTGCTCTAGGGACAAAGCAAATCATTTGTTTATCTCGAACTGTGGGCATAAGACTTTAGTTCAAGTTTTTAATGTGTACCATTGCAACACTCTTGTCTTCCTTGACTTTAGTCCTTCAGACAAAATAGTGCCTAGCAGATGGTTTACATTTTTGTGGACTTTCTACACAACTCTTGAAATGAAGCATTGTATAGTATAGGCCAGCTAGATAAAGTGACAGAAGGATAGCCTGAAATCAGTGAAGGATGAGTGAAAATATGAAATGGCAACAATTTCATTTTTTACTTAATTAAATTTGATTTTGTTGTTGCAGGGGAAAATAAAAAAGATCCCAGGATGACATTACTTCTGGTTGTGACATCACTTCTGGGGCAACATTTTGAGCATTGCACTGGGTTACATGATCATTAGCTATGCCACTGGGTTAGAAAGCTATGGGAGGGGATGGATCCAGTGGAAATGGGGTATGCCAGATCCTATCTTCCTTATCCACAGTCTCTTCTTACCCATCTGTCTTCAGACTTGTGCTGGTGAAATCTCTAGCCCAGGTTTGAAGAAGCCCATTGTGGGACATGAAGCTTATGGAAGGGTAAAGGAAAAATATGAGGATTAATCTAAAAGATTTCTTCAAAGAAGTTTATAAAGGAAGTAAAACACACACACACACACACACACACACACACAACATAATTTTCTCTGTCTTTCTCAAGACAAGTTTACTTACATTTCTATTTCTTACTTAGACAATCTGAACAGAGTTAACCGGCAAACAACCTGACATCAGTGTTTGGGTGGGAATAAGCCATCATTTCAGTTAATTAATATAAAATATTTTACACTGACAAAACAGAGAGCCCAAAATAACTAAAGCAAGCACACACACACACACACACACACATACACACACACACACACACATATAAGAAAAACCTTATATAAATAATGAACACCCCATGTTCCTAGAACTTAATTAAGTCCACCCACATGAAAACACAACCTCAGCAAGTGATCTTTCAAAAATATCGATGCTATAAGAAATAGATTTTCCAGAATGCTTCTTGTTTACAAACCATTTGCACTTAACTGGATTAAAATGTGAACTATTTGATAAAGCAGCTCCTGTTCTATAGATCCGACTGCTTTCTCAGCTTGGTGGTGAGATGGGGAAGGAGGTGTCTGCATCAGCTTCATCAGCTTCAACAGGAGGAATTGCCCACATAGTCCAATAAAGACACCAAGCAAGATGTGTGCATGGGTTGAGAGGCCAGCCTCTGTAAGGTGCACGTCCTTTTCCTCTGATCCCTTGATATTTGCTCAAAGGGATCCCATCCAGCATCCTGAGCCATGAAGACTTCTGGGATCAGTCTTGAGTCTCCTTCAACCAATTTCTTCAGAATAAACACTGATTCCACTGTTTCATGTGAAAAGAGGGGGCTATGTGCAGGGGTGGGCACAGGCCTATTCGCTCCGGTTCGAGAGGGGGTGTTCTTCCAATACCCCTGCCGCTGGCAAGCCAGGAGCAGCGGGGGCCCCCAGAACCATGGGGACCGGTTCCTTCCTCCCCCCGGCTAGGGGGAGGCAAGCAGGATGCTGCGTGCTCCACCGCGCTCTTCTTTCCTCCCTCCAGCCGGGGGGAGGCACAGAGCCCCAGCCTATGCAGGTCTACTCTGAAGTAAGTCCAAGTATAGTCAATGGGAATTACTCCCAGGCCAGTGTGGAGAGGACTGCAGCCTCAGAGCCCCATCCTATGCAGGTCTACTCAGAAGTAAGTCCCAGTATAGTCAATGGGACTTACTCCCAGGAAAGTGTGGAGAGGACTGCAGCTTCAGAGCCCCATCCTATGCAGGTCTATTCAGGAGTAAGTAATTTTATTTTTATTTTTTAATTTTTAAATTAAAAACCTCCCCGGCCCCGCCCCTGCCCCTGCCCCTGGTCCCACCCACTTCCAGAGAACCGGTTCTTGGGACAGGCCGGGCCCACCCCTGGCTATGTGTATATATTAAGCTACTCATATGTTATAATACAGAAGGCACTTTTTTATGGAACAACCCACTAACGCATGCTAAATTGCTGCTAAAAATAAAATGGGAATAGAGGCAGAAAAAAAATTTTCAAATAAAATATTTTGATCCCAATTCAAAAAAGCATGTACATCTTCATTGACAGTACAGGTCCAAAACTGTGAAACAGGAGTCTATTCTCTCTGCATGGGTTAGTGAGATCTGTTGGCATGGTGGGGTTCATACAGCTCATAGAGAGGTCTGCATGCTTAGTGAATCAGGAAGAGAGAGTGAGAAAGGAAGCCAGGTGGACGTACACACCTAAAGGGAAAAAATGGATCTGGGTCTTAATAATAATAATAATAATAATAATAATAATAATAACAATAATAATAACAATAATAATAATAATTTCTGCTTCTGACTTTCCGTAGAGCTTCAAATCATCCATGTACAATAGATGTGAAATTTTCTATGAATTTTTGGCAGTTTGGTAACCCAGATTTGCCTTCTGTACGATCACTGACAAAGGGATCATCGCAATAACAAACAGCAATGGGGACAATGAGTCCCCCTGGAAGATTCCCCGTCTAATGTTGACAAGTCCATAACTTTCATTGGCTACGAATAATTCTGTCTTCCAGAGTTTCATTGCATTTTCAATGACATCAACATGGAGTTTGGCCTGGACAAATGTGCCACAATGGCACTAAAGAAAGGGAAGATCACAGAAAGTGATGGCATTTAAATGCCAAATGGCCAAACCATTAAATGCCACTAGCCTGAAGCCTACAAATATCTGGGCATACTGCAGCTGGACAATATCAAGCACGGGCATGTAAAAACTGTGGTCAGCACAAAATACATACAATGGGTTAGAAAAAGTTTGAAGAGCAAATTGAATGGCGGCAACATTATAAAGGCTATAAATACCTGGGCCATACCTGTAGTTAGGTATACTGCTGGCATTGTGAACTGGACACAGAAGGAACTGGATGACTTGGACAGGAAAACAAGGAAATTAATGACCATTCACCATGCTTTACATCCACGTAGTGAGGTTGACAGGCTGTACCTGCCTAGAAGATCAGGGGGCAGAGGACTTTTGCAAGTGAAGCAGTCAGTGGAAGTAGAAAAACATGCCCTAGCAGATTATGTGCGAGAGAGCCAGGAATCTGCTCTGATTGAAGTCAGCAAGAGAAAGTTGTTGGAAGTGCAGCAGACCAACTGTGAATATCGCAATAGTGCAATTCAAGCTCGGACTGCCAGTTGGCAGAATAAAGTATTGCATGGCTAATTCCTTGCCAAGATCAAAGGAAAAGTGGATCAGGATAAGACCTGGTTGTGGCTCAGAAGTGGAACACTGAAGAAGGAGACAGAAGGCCTGATACTTGCTGCCCAAGAACAGGCAATCAGGACAAATGCCATCAAGGTCAGAATTGAAAAATCAGCCGATGACCCAAAATGCCAGCTCTGCAAAGGAGTGGATGAAACCATTGACCACATTCTTAGTGGCTGCAAGAAGATCGCGCAGACTGACTACAAACTGAGGCACAACACTGTTGCCCAGATGATCCACTGGAATCTATGCCAAAAGTATCATCTGCCAGCGGCAAAAAACTGGTGGGACCACAAGCCTGAAAAAGTGGTTGCAAATGAGCAGGTCAAGCTTCTGTGGGACTTCAGGATACAGACAGACAAGGTCTTGGAACACAATACTCCAGATATCACCATCATAGAAGCAGTAAGGTGTGGTTTGTTGACTTCGCCATACCAGGTGACAGCAGAATTGAGGAGAAACAACTGGAAAAGATCTCCCGCTACCAAGACCTAAGAACTGAATTACAGTGTATGTGGTGTAAGCCTGTGCAGGTGGTTCCAGAGGTAATTGGCACACTCAGTGCAGTGCCCAAAGACCTTGGCAAGCACCTGAAAACTATTGGCATTGACAAAATATCACTCTGCCAACTGCAGAAAGCTGCTCTTCTGGGATCAGCATGAATTATACGCCGCTACGTCACACAGTCCTAGACTCTTGGGAAGGGTCCAACTGGTGATGTGAATGAAACCAGCATGAAATTGTTTGCTGTGTATTTATGATGATAATAATAATAAACTTTATGTCCCACCTTTCTACTGGAGGGACTCAATGGTTGACCAAGCACAGATTGATCATTAGATAGTAATCTATTAGACCAACCAAGTGTAATGTTACAGTTCATCATTGATTTGGGACTGTTCACATTCTCACTGAACATGTTCATATGCTCACATTGAGTAGCTACAAGATAGGGTTGCCATAATTCTCTTTGGGTGAAATCCAGAGTAACTATGGGGAGTCCTTGCTCCAGAGTAAGAACAAGTTACTCTGGATTGCAATATGAATTTCCCATAGCTTTTCACTAGGTAGTGCAGTAACTATGGGTTCACATAATGTCTCTTACTTGGTCTCGTAGTTACTCTGGATTGTGCCCTTTCACAATATCGGGACAGGACCTTCTGTCCCATTTGCCAGTATGTGAACACAATCCCCCCAAATCAGGATTGTCCCTGATTTTGGGGACATATGGCAACCCTTTTTGGGAGATATGGCAACCCCTACTACAAGGGGACAGGTTCAGAGCAGTGTGCAACTGCTCCAAACATGGTGATACTAATTGCAGTGAAGTCATCACATTACCACAGTTTCTTCTGGGGTCAGGGAGAGTATTTGCATTCCTAATCCCAGGGTAGTAGAGATGGCTCTGTGTGGCACAGTTATATGGATCACAGGGAATGATCCGAGGTTGGTACACTTGCTGTGGTACACTTGACTGAGTATAATTCATTGCTACATGTATTGATATGTTGACATACTGATATATTTTGAATCCTAATTTCTCACTATCTCATTTGTGTCCCAAATACAATTTGAGTAGTGAAATCTTATTCATAATTCATTACCCAGAAAATGTGTGGTCAAAGACAAGTTCTTTGGCAATAATAGAGGCACATCTCCCCAAACAAGCTATACTCTGCATAGACACGTTTCTTAGAAAATTCTCTTATGACATGGGTGAACAGTTTCACCGCTGGGTTTAACTAACTAGAATCAGGGGGAATGTGTCTACAGAGCAAGAACTGAACTCAAGAGTCACCCAGAAGTCAATGATACCTTTTTATTTTGACACAGAGACTCATAAACAATGATCTCAAGACCAGAGGGGCAAAAACAGCATTTCATCAAACTGTAAGGTTGCAATTCACATTTTAAATAGAAAGGCTCATTGACTTAAAAGGGACTTAAAAGGGACTGGTTTGCCCCTGTAGCTTGAACCACAGACTGACGCACACACGTTTTGTTCCACTATGATAAGGCTTTGTTCAGTCACATCAACCAAGGGGCAGCTCCTAATCATATCATTATTGTGCATATGGAGTTTAAATGAATGGAAAAGGCCTTGATGTGTGCAGGGTCATCACATGACACATCACAGTCTTGTGTAACTGTTGTTCGAGACGCAGGTCGGCCCACAAGATAGGGTGAGCTCCTGTCCTTAGCCCAGCTCTGCGACGCCAGCTGGATCCAATCATATTGGCTCTGCCTTTCCATTGGACTAATTCAGTGGCGTGGAGAGGGGGGATTTGCTGCTTGGGTAACAGCATATCCTCCATAACAATTTAACCCAGGCTTTTGTGCTTCGCATGCAGCATATGCAGTTCCGAGCATGATACCATAGTCTTTCAAGACTGACGGAGGCCTGCTTTATGAATATGTATATATGTATGATTGTAGTATGTTAACAATATGCATTAGTCATGTTTGAGAGTGGTGTGAATGGTGAGAAAGTGAGGATGCAGTTTGAACACTGAGAAGGTATTACACAGAACAAGTGCCCACTTATTCATGCCCACATAGGGCACAATCCAGAGCAAGTTCAGCCTGCTCTGCCCTAACTGCTCTCTCCTAACTATTCTATAACCAGAGCAGAAAGTTATGCTGCATCCACAGAATCAGGAAGCCTGGGCTGCCCTAACTGCTCCATAGCATGCTAAGTAATTGACACATGGGGAGGACTTGCTCCTGAGGAGACACCCCTCAGATCAAACTGAACAAGAAACAGCTGCCTAACTGGACTGCGCAGTCGCCAAAGTTGACACCTGCGCAGTTGTTTCTGAAGAACCGGCTTCAGAAAGAGTACTGCGCAGGCACCATCTCTGACACCTGTGCTGTACTTTTCTAAAGACTTTCGGCTTCAGAGGTGACTGTGCATGTGTCAGAGTTGGTGCCTGTGCAGTACTCTTTCTGAAGCCATTCAACTGCCACTCCACCTCCTGAGTGAGGTCGAATGGCCATGCAGAGGCGCGGACTTCCTCCGCTCTAAGGAAGTTTCCTCTGAAGCTGTTCGGCATGCTCAGTGTGTTTCTGCGCAGTGCACCTCAGCTGGCTGTTCAGGACAGCTCCAAGGACAAGTGGCAGCTTCTGGCTGCTGCTCCGCCTTGGAGCAGGTCTGAATGGGTGCGCTGATGCCCGGGGCCTGCCAAAGAACAGTCAAACTCCTCTGGTGCATCACCCCATATGGAGTGCGTCACCCAATGCGGCCCGCACCAGCCGCACCAGTCTGGTGACGCCACTGGGTGCCTGCCTTATAAGGAGTCCCTGATGAGATGCCAGTACATTCTACAGTGAATACAAGGGGCTTCTTGGAGTGGCCTGCTGTATCCTGAGGTTTGTGGGCAACCATAGTTGTTCCATATCCTGAGGTTGAGAGGCAGGGGTTGCAACTAGGCTGGCCAAGAACTCAGATTTTTGGTCAACACTGCCATTCTTACTCGGGCCTTATCATGGACCCCTATGGGTCTACTCATTACTATACCTGCTCCTGAGGTGGTATATCTCTGAGGAACTGGAAGAGGGCATTTCTGCCCTGGAAACAGGCTTTGGATACAGAGTAACTGCTCTGCCCTAGGCAATGCTAAATAGGGCAACCCAAGGGCTCTTATGTGGACAGATTAGTTGCTCTGGATTGTGCTGTTACTCAATATGCATATCTATTCAGAAGTAAGAGACCAGTTGTGGTCAATGGAGCTTAGTCCTGTGTTAGTGAGGATAGGATTACAGCATTGATCTGTAAGTTTATGTGGGTCTGTTTAGACATGGAAATGAGAATCTCTGAAATCTTTCTTTCGTTCGTTCTTTCTTTCTTTCTTTCTTTCTTTCAGAACAAGACGATTTGTGGGAATGGTTGAATGCAGGATCAAGAATGATGAGGTGAAAAATCTCTGATTTGAAATTCAGATCAGGACAGTGTCATTGTAGGTGGCCTTAATCAGCCCAGTGGCATCACTAAGAGGATGCAGGTGGTGAGGGCTACATCAAGAGGGTGACAAGAATGAGAGTTACCACTACTGGTCAAAAATTTTTGAATAATACCATCATGTTATATATCAATTGATCCAAAATGAAACAAACTGCATTGAAAAATTTCTATTCTGTAAAAAGTTATAACCAAAAAACCATCAGGGAGCAGGAAGATGGAGCAACACCACACCCATCACCAAGGACATTGCCCCATTCATTCCATGGGAGGAGGTCCATTATAGGGGTGATATGCTGGCCTTTAAGATCAGGTGACATAAATGCTAGTGATGCCACTGATCCAACCACTGTCTCTTCATCAAGAAGGCCTGCGTTTCAGGATTTCATCCACATATTTAATTTATTTTTCACATTTTTGTGTGACCTCAGAGCTCAGGGTGCTATGCATGGTTCCTCCCCTTCATTTGTCCTCACAACGACCCTGTAAGGTAGTTGAGGCTGAGAGAGAGAGAGAGAGAGAGAGAATGGCTGGTCCAAGATTCCCCAGGAAGCTTCCAGGTCCAAGTCGAACTCCCAAACCACTGCCCCATCCTGCCTCTTCTTCTTTTACATGAAAAGCTTCAGGCAGCTTGACAAAAAAATGCTGTTTAGAAATATCATCCAAGCATTACTATGCTCATGTTTACAACGGATTACATGCAAATAACATCACTCTGCTCTCCATGTTCCTTGGTTGTCAGCTGAAGTGCATAAAATATTTAAAGCAGAATAAAGTGTGTGACAAAAAGGCAGGCTTTGTATCGTTTAGCGTTCTGAGTTTTAGAAGGAATCTGTTTGGAGGAACAAAAGAATATCAACAGCCATAGGTTCCTTTTTATTGGTGCACTTCAGGAGAGGGAAGGCTATGCCTGGTAGGACCCCTATTGGGGCATCATGAAAGATTTCTCTGAAGTCAGAGAAGATCATGGCTGGGGTTCTTCCATCCTTCCAGCCTGTTAAGGAATCCAGTAGACTCAGAGATAGACAGGGACAGGATTATGTCAAGTGGCTTTTGGCGATACCTTTTGATAGAACAGAGATATTTCAATGTGATTTTTTCCATTGCATTTTGAACAAAATTACACATTGATTGATATATGACATGATAGTATTTAAAAAATTCAAGATTTTTAAAATTTTGGCACGTGGTGGGCACTTTTCCTGTATATATCACAAAGTGCAGTCTAAACCCCCAGCGACACTACTATCTGCATGTAAACTGTCTCCAGAGGGCAAACAGGAGTGGAGGGAGGAAAAACAAACATCTACAGGTTTTCACATTTGAAAAAGAAAACTTCACCTAGCAGTTAAATGCTAAAAAGAAATGTCTGGGCTACTTAAAAATAGTCTGTTGCAACTCTGTGTTCCTATAAGTGTGTCTTGTTCATTCTTTTGGATAGTCTTTATTTCATATCCTTCAGAAAAGAAGAAATTAGGTGTACGTGACTTCAGATTGTTTGGCAGCACATCATATAACTTGGTGCATGATTTGCAATCCATTTTGAACATCAAATAAATATATATTTTCCAGACACAAATAGGACTGTTCTTCCTGTGGCTTATATATATGGTGTTCCAATCTGGAGGAAAGATTTTTCAGCTGTTTTTTTAGTTTGTTTGCTATAACTAACTATCAAGAGATTGAAATAAATTTGGTTGCAAAATTCACCTGTGCAGATTTTGGGTATTCTCAGGCATCAAATTTGTCACCCTATTACTTTTTATTTCAATATCTGATATCTGTAGTTCCTTTTTAAAAACAGAATATGAATTTGAAATGCAATTGTATTTTTTTTGCGGGGGGGGGGGGGGAGCAAACGGTTTTCAGACACAGAGAATGGTTTTCAGATGTCCTACTGAAAGGCAGTGGGCTGTGGTGATACAAGTGGTTAAGACACTGTGCCTATTATAATATAATAATATAAATATAACTAGGCATTTATATACCGCTTTTCTGGACATTTTTGGATTGCTCCTCAGTCTTTATTCAAAGTGGTTTACATGGGCAGGCGAATCTAAACCCCTTGAAGGGATTTTTACAAACACAGATTTGTTCTGTCTTTCAAGAAACATTACATTCAAGATGTTACATTCACAGTCTGGTTAACATCACTGGCCCCGATGTCTGAAATGCTGGCTGACCAAGTTCTCCTTCAGCTTTCACACGGGCAGCTGAGAAAGCTCCTTCACTCCCACTGAAAAGCGGATGGAAAATCTCAGCTACAGTAGCCGCTTTTCAAGATCTTTCTTCGGATCTGACTTCCAGTTATCTTGATCCAAGGACCTTCAGTTCTTACCTTCAGGCAAGTGGAGGCTCTACCCTCTAGACCAGACCTCCTGAGGCCTCCTTATCCAGAAGGCCAGAGTCCTACAAGACGGGGTGAGCTTCTATCCTTATACCAGCTCCTGCCAACCTAGCAGTTCAAAAGCATGTAAATGCAAATAGATAAATAGGTACTACTTTGGCAGGAAGATAAAACAGTATTAATGAGCCTTTGGCAGTCATGACCATGGAAGTGTCTTTGGCCAATGCTGGCTCTAAAGACTTAAAAATAGGGATGAGCACCACACCCTACAGTTGTTCACGACTAGCAGTATAACCTGCAGGGAAAACCTTTATCTTTTTTTTTTTTACTATAAGGACATTTTTTACTATGGGTAGGTTCAGACCATACTTCCTGAACTGGCCATTCTTAGTGTGACCTCTTTCTGTTGTAGTTTCTTCCTCCTGACCAGGTAGTTGGTGCCCCATGACAACAGTGAGGGGAGGACCATAGCCTTAAGATTTTCTAAGAGCTTGGAACATTTTCTCTCCTTCACATTGCAATTTATACCCCATGTCAACTGAGAGATAGATAGACAATTCTCGGTATCCACAGGAGTTTGGTTACTAGAAAACCCAGCAGCTACCAAATCAATGGATATAGATTCATTGATCCTATGGGATCAGTGGGGTTAACGGAAAAAAGTCAAACTGGCATGAGTACCTTCTGAGTGGTGCTTTTATGTTTCTTTTATGTTTGACTTTAAAAAACTTTACTGAAATAAAAGACAAATATCTAAATAAAAGTTCAGAAGGACTGCAGACAGCTTCAGAATGGTCTAGAGCAGGGATCCTTAACAACTGGTCCATGGCCTAGTGCCGGTCTGCAGCACCTTAGCTGCTGGGGTGAGCCGCGCTGGCACTGGGCCCTGGACCAGAGGCAGGAGTCCTGGTGGCGCTCAGCCCAGGCCCAGCCCCAAAAGACAGGTGCAGCCAAGGGCTGTTTCTGTGCAGTTTGGCCCAACTCCGGGGCAAACTGTACAGGCATGGTCCTGTGCCCGGCCACACCTGCACAGTTCATCCTGGAGTCCCTGCCAGAGTCCCAGCCAGTCCAAGGGGAATTTTTTTCACATGGACCCAGTCCATAATCCTCACAAGGCTGAGGACCACTGGTCTAGAGTATCAGACTGGCTATGGATAGGCAAGAAGAGACCACTAAAGGGGTTACAATCAGTGGTGGACTGCAGAAGGTTCGCTCCTACTCTATAGAACCGGTTGTTAACAAATGATAGGACATATAAAGTTTAAAAATAGCCATTTAAAAGTGGCTGCCAGAAGGGCAAAGAACCGGTTGTTAATTTCTTTGAATCCCATCACTTGTTACACTCTTTCTTCCTAAAGATAAGCAATTCCACTGGAATAGAGGGCAAAGATACTAAGAACTTACTATTAATTTTTACCATATACTATTCATCTCATGAATATACTTTGGGGGACACAGACCCCCCCTCCTCTGCAGTGTAGATGATTTTTTGGCCTGTGAAGATATTGGCCTGATATATACCATTAAGGTAGTCAATATCGGGGCTATACTCTAGTTTGAATTAAAACCTGCTACAAAGCCTCTATTTATATCCTATTTCAAGGTCCAATGGAAGGCAATCTTAAAAAAGGAAATGATTCTAATAGAGGATAGCATCACCTACCTGGCATCTACTTAATTTGTTTTCCAGAAATGAAAAACAAATGAAAGAAAGAAACAGCAAATTACCTACCAAGGAACTGTGAAAAATATAACAAAGGAGTTCAAGGAACCTACAGGAAATATATAGACTTTTTGTTAGGTTGATGGTGAAAATCACAGCTTGTATTGTTAGAACTTTTCATGCACCTGTGAACGAGACAAGTTTACTTTTTTTTCTTGTTACCCTCCAGAATGATAACCTGTATCATTTTCTTGTTTTGAGGGTCACTTCCTAAACTATAATTACAAATGTATCAAAGCGTACCCTTTCTTTGAACACCGAGAACAGAACCCCAGGGTCGTGTTATTATTTGGAAACAATTGTGACATGAGGGTTGCTGGCTGAAAAGTGAGGATTGATGTGCGGTGGAGGTTGTTACAGGGAAGATATTTCTTCCTGGTCATACAATCCAGAGTAATCTTGTAAAGTCAGGTATTGGTCTGATAAATCTCCTGGACTGGACATGAATTAGAGTTGAAAGAGAATTATACATGAATCATAGCTGAATTATGGGTCCATAGTGTAGTAGGTATTGTTAATAAGTCCAGGCTGTTAGTGATTAGTGTGTGGGCCTTGTTGGGCCCCTATCCTGTTGAGGCCTTGTGCTGCTGGAACTAGTATTTTCCAATTGTATTGATGCTACAGTCACAAGACAATAGTATTATAATACCCTCCAGCATGGCTAAATAGGTGTAGGTGTAGGAGGGAGGCAAGGGGTGGGCAGAAGGGGATGGGAAAGAGGAAGAAAGGGCTGAGATTGGGGATGGGAGGCCAGGAAGGGGTTAGTATCAGTGGTGGAAGTGCTGATCCCTCTTCTTTGTGTCCAGTCCGTCTTGTACCAGCTACATCACTGGCACAAGTCCGAGTAGACCAAACAGGGCAATGAGGACCTATCCCCAGGAAAAGGAACAAAGTTTCATTCTGGGCAAGAGAATAAAAGAGTCTTCTGGGACTGTCTTCCCATAGGATGTGGTTGCATCCAGGTTGCTTCAGGATTGTGACAAAAATGTGATCAAGAAATGAGACATGCCCTTATTGCAAATCTATGGTGTGACCATATTGTGATGGAGGGACAGAAAAGAGGAGGTCCTTTTTCACATAATAAGCCTCTGGAATTCATTGCCACAAGACATGGTGATGGTGACTACTAGCTTGAATGGCTTTAAAAGGGGATTGGAGATATTTATGGAGGACAGATCTATCAGTGGCATCTGGGCACTATGGCTGGGCACAACCTCTAGGTTGTGTGGCAGTATGAATATCATGGAGGAGCAATGGTGGCAGAAATGTATGTGGGCTTCCAGCGGTATGGACCACTGTGGGAAACTGACTGTGGAATGGGCTGGGCTTTGGGCCTGATCCAGCTGGTTTTTAAAAATGAAATAAAGCTTACCTAAAATTGTTACTATTAAACTGAAAAATCTGAGGCTGCATCTTCTGTAGTCATTGACACTATATAGTCCTATATTGAATGATTGCAGTATTCCAGTGGAGGATGACGTTGGCACACACATCCCTTTCTCTATATGGAACTCTGTGTTCCCCCTAAAAATTGGAGCTCCTGCACTGAGCCATATCTGCATAGCTTGGTGACATTTCCCCAGAATTTTATGACGATGCTATTATTTAATTGCTGAATTCTAGTCCAACCCAGCTCTGCTTGACTTCCTTAATATTTAAGAGGCATGTTGTGTGATAGAAGATGCTAATTTTAAGCCATCTTAATAAATATTATGAAAGCAGCATATGTACCAAAGACTGTGGCGTCTCTTTGAGAACAGTATTATAGATACACGCATTAATAGACATTAGAAATAGTCTTTCCTCCAGTGTGTATCATGAGTGGTTCTGCCTTTCTAAGAATTCCTCAATTTTAAAGAACAGTAAAAGCTATTGCAAAATGAACTGTTCCTGAATCAAGTGCTCAAGATGATGTAGCGTAATTTTAACTGCAGTGACTGCAAAGGATCATAATCCTTTTAAGGAGGGGGCAAAGCAGGCATTGATGAGCTGTGCTTCCAAATCCCAGAGAATGGTACACATTCTAGTCATCTATGTTAATTAAAATTTAAATTGAAAACTGGGTTCTAATGAAGAGAAGCTTAGTGCTGGTCTTTGGGGAGCATCCTCCAAGAAGTAGAAGGAAGAATTCACACTGGTAAAAAGAGATTTCATTTGTACATGCAGTTACTGTATGAAATGATTATTGTATTAAACGAAATCACAGCACCGATTCCTTATTCATTGACAAGTCGCTGTGGCAGGTGCATAAGAAAACCATACATCTAGCCATACCATGTGCCGTGTCCAGTGCGCTGCAGCCCTTGTCACCAGGTGTGCTCTAAGACCCCAGGGATTAATCACACCTACATTCCAACAAGCTTCACATTTTTTAAACGATCTGCAAAATTGAAGTTCTAATAGTCTGACTTTTTGGAAAAGTAGTTTTTTAGGATGGAAATTATAAAGGAATTTACCCCTTTCCAGCAGGAATCAGTAAGGTCCTTCTTATTTGCAGTGCCCATCAGTGTTGCATCTGATTCATGGATTAAAAAATCAGTGTATAAAAAGGTTGGACCTGTCGTTTGAAAGCCGCCTCTCTTCTTTTCTGCTGGCATCCTTGAGATGGGAATGAACTCTCATCTTTCATTAGAGCTGAATGGCACATTGTAGTCTAGGGAACAAGAGAACTTGCCACTAATAAGTCATGTGGTACACAATGATGGATCCAACACAGCTAATCTGAATTGTGGAACACAACGCTCCGCAATTCTCCAGGGCTTAGAGGCCATCGACAACAACGTATCCCCTGCTGGATATATTGTGGAGAAAATGGGGACCCTGTGTGTAACACACACACACACACACACACACACACACGCAAGGACAGATTTAACAGGGACAGCTAGTTGAGCGGAATTAAAGCTTGCTACATTTTTATTTTTCTCCCCATTTAACTGTGAGCTTCAGTCACTGTTGTTTAATGTCAAGTGCTGTTAATGAAGCTGTCAAGCTTGTAATTTTCATTGAATGCCAGCTTTGCCAAGAAACTGGTACTACAATTACCTCCAGCTCTATATGATTAAATTCATCAGCGCTCACCGAGGCTCCAGATAGTGCCAGACCTTTGAAGAATTTCCCTGCGGCTTTGTTAGCCCAGCGCCACTCGGAACTGTTAAAACAATGCTTTTGCAAAGACAAAACATACCAAGGAAAGTGCTTCCAGGTATTGTTTTACCACAAAATACAGAGGTTGGATACATTTACTACTGTCGTTTGGCAGCTTAAACGTAAGGCTTTCCATCACCACTTAATAAAACTGTCCTTGGCCATAACCATTTTTCTTTGAGAGTTTCCAGCCACACCACACCACAAACAGTGGTCTGTTTTTTGGGGTTTAAACCAAAGACAGGGTTTATAGTAAACAGCACCTGATAGGTTAATTCCATAGGCTGTCTAAACTTTCCAGGAATGACGCCTCTGTTGTGAATTTTGTTGTGCCAATTTTTCTGGTGGTGGTGGGAAATTTTTCCGGTGAATTTTTCTGGTGGTTTGAGGCCTCCTTAAAGTAAAGGATTGTTTTTATAAGTATGTGTGTGTTTGAGAAAATGTAAAGCCTTTTGAAAACTTCAAAATGCCAGGAAGGACAAAATCTATATGACTTATTTTACAAACCCCAAATCCAGAGTAATTACAGGAGCACATAAGAGACTTTACGTTCACCCATAGTTACTGCACCACCTAGTGAAAACCTATGGGAAATTCATATTGGAATCCAGAGTAAGTTGTTCGTACACCGGAGCAAGGACTTCCTGTAGTTACTCTGGATTTTGTCCATAGTTGGTGATCTATACCTTTTCCTGTACGTTACTGTGTTCCAGCTATGTCTTACACAATATGTGTATGGTAAATTCACCCTGCCATTTTCTTCCCCGTTGTCACTCTCCCTAGATTCTCATGCCAGGGGAATAAAAACTATGCCTGGCATTGAATACAGCTAGTTCTTCTACATGGTCCTTTGAGCTGATGAAAAACTGTGCAGAGTCCAGAGACTCACATACTTGTAATTATGTACACTCAGGGAACCCACATCCTTAATTTGTTTTTTGCCTCCTGCAGAGTGCAAATCATGACTTTTCTTTTTTTTTTCTACCTCTTTTGTGGCAGCTGGAGGTAGCTCTTTGCAATTTTTCCCCCCTCTGTTTCTCCAGGTTCTCAGATCCTACACGAAGGTTTTACTGAAAGGTTCCCATTAGACCCCTTAAAGAAGAAAGATTTCCAGGGTGAAGATAGTATATTAATAAATGAAACCCAACCTTTTTAAAAATTAAACTGTCAGAAAAAGCCATTAGGCAGTAAAAGAGTTGAAGTAAACATTAGATTTTAATACCTACTCCAGCGTAGATATTTCTGAACTGGAAAAAAAATCCCTAGTGAGCACTTAAAACTTCATTACTACAGCAAAAGGTTGTGAAAGGCTATTTAAAGGTTTTTCAATTTTGCTGAAGTCTAGAGGTTATTACAGCAAGAAAGAATACAAACCTTAATATTACATGGAATGAAAGGAATCAAATTTATGTTCTCATCTCCCCTGCAGTCTAATCCATTTCTATTAGGTTCATTGGAAAAATTAGAGCAAATGGAAAGTTTTTACAGGTCTGATGAAAAATAATATTTCGTTGTGATAGGAAAGCATTTCTATCCATTACTGACATTCAAAATATCTCCTTTTTTCTAGTCCACAGATACAAATTATATTGTGTCTAGGAACCCTCAGGTTATATGACCTGTTGTAGACCTGTGCAAAACACATCCAGAATTATACAAGTGCCATCTTTGATTCCCACTTCAAAAATTATCTGCAAACGAACATCCACATTCTTTGTTGAATGCGCAGTTCTGTTCCGTCGGTACAGCAAATAGAATAAAAATATCAGTAACTGTTCAGCACACCACAGGTTGCTCACCACAGACAAAGATTTACACTTGCTGTGAAGTGTATCACTCCAGATCGCTGTTCTTAATTGAATATTGAACATAGGATGTAATGTAAAACAGATATTTTGAAGCAACTGCCCAGTGCAAGACAAGAAGTCCAAATTTAGTTGGAATCAATTAGTATAGCGGTTCCCAAAAATGTGGCCCACTGGTCAGCGGAGACCTGATTTTTAGTGGGTCACAAAGAGCCTCCAATGTAAATACAGGTATTAGGAAGATCAGATAATTGCATCAAGTCCCAAAATTCAGATAGCTGCTAATTATCCTGGAAATAGTTCAGTTCCTGGAGTATGCAGTTTGCTCAGCTCTTGCAGTTTACAAGCATATGTAAATATAGGGAGATTTTTTTAAAAAAAAATCAGACTGTATATTTTTAAAATAATTCTGGGGAGAAATGTGGAAAAGGAAGGAGAACATTCATGAAACTTCATTAGGACTTCTTCATTATGAGAAATTGAGTTTTTGTGTATTTTTGTAAAGAAACAAAATATTACTAGTAAGTAAATAAATAAAAATATTTATTTCTAGATTTTTTTTTAAGTCTCATAAACTGAGGAGTGTCCCAATAAGAGTGTCTATAAAAAGTGCACACTGATGCTAAAAAAGTTGGGGAACCCCTGAATTAGTATATATTTTCCACCTCATTTGAGTACATATAAAATAAATCAAAACCATGCTATTATTTTACATTGTGGCAGAGAGCATTTTCACGGAGAAAATGGCTCATAGCATAATCCTAGGCATGTCAACTCATAAGTCAACCCCATTGAGCTCAATGAGACTTGATCCCAGTTTATATAGGATTGCAACTTTGGGCGCAGTCCAGAGTAACTATGGGCAGCCCTTGCTCCAGTGTAAGAACAATTTACTCTGGATTGCAATATGAATTTCCCATAGGTTTTTACTAGATAGTGCAGTAACTATGGGTGCACGTAAAGTCTCTTATGTGCTCCCATAGTTACTCTGGATTGTAGGGTTTGGGCCCAATCTTATGCTTTTCACTAAACAAACATGTATACAGCCTCGTAATGCGGAAATGAATGACAATCTAGAAAGTCAGAGACCAATCTGCAAGAATATTTTGACTTGGTAAGTATTGTTTTTCATATGCTGTGTGGATACATGTCATTAGATAGTCTTCCGCTGTGGTATATGCCAGTATTAATCTATGCACATATCCTACGTGATATATACATATGCCTAGGTGGGAATAACGCTAAGATGATGGAATCTGTGCACATATCTTCCCAAACTGCTATACAGACATTTTCTCTCATCAGTTCTTGTTTATACTTTTCTTTTCAGGTAGTCTGAACTTAATTTCTTTAAATGTTGGCATGTGTGCGTTCCCCACCATACCTTTAAAGGTCACAGTATAGGTTGTGAAAAAAGAAAGAAGTAAATAACTGCTCATTCACCCAGGAAGACAGGTGATATTTGAATCATTCTTACCAGGCAATTTTCATCCTCCTTCAAATTTATTCTTTGTGTCAGGAACAACAAATCAATCACAGGTTGCTTGTTAAAACGGGTTCTCTTGTTTAGCAGGTGGAAAGGAGATTTTGGGAAGAAAACTAGAATAAAATTGAAATGAACTGGAATCTGACTTGCGTGTATGTGTGTGAGAGGGGAAAACCTTGTCAAAAAGGCTCGGTTAGCACCTCGAGAGTATTGAACTCAGCCTTGCAATAGGCTCTTTCAGCATCTTCCATGGCTTATTGTACTTACCCGTTTTGGTAAATTCACAAAATTGGGCCATTACTGGAACTGTGTGACTCGTTGTCAAATCCCATCTGTAAAATATGCTGGTGTGTCACTACATAGGATGTGCCAATGGATGTGCCCCAGATACTAGTACTGCACCAGAAAACAGAAATCCATAGATAAGAGGCCAAACTGGGAAGGAGATTAAGGTTGCAATCCTGAAGTACACTTGGGATAGCCTATCTATCACTAGGCTGGCCCAATTCCAAGATGGGCCAGCCCAGTTACACCAGAAAGGCTTGGGCCAGCGTATGTCAACATAGGCTGGCCCAAGACAAATGGACATGGGCTGGCCTAGCTGTGCCAGCCTTGGCAATCCAGGAGAGGCACGTTGAGGCATGTTGAGGGCATGTTCAACATGGCCTAAATTAGTGCAATTAGGCTGTATCCACAGCCTGTTTCCAGGCCAGACATGCCCCTTTACAGCTTCTAAGTTAGAACACCTAAGGACCAGGAATAATTCTGCGTAGACCCATAGGGGTCCATGATAAGCCAGAATAAAATTGGAAGTGATGGCAAAAAATTCTGAATCCTAGGCCAAACCCTGCCACTCAGGATATAGCAAAACTTCTTCTTCCAACTCCCCCACAGGGACTCAAACACATGCCATGGAGGGGTTTCTACATGCCACGGAGGGGTGTTTGCCTGGGTGTTTCTGCCCCTTTGCTGCTGATCCTGTTGTGATGAAGGAGAGGTACTGTGATATACTTTTGCCATGTGTTTGCATATGGTGTCCTTGGGTCATCTCCCTATAGTTGGTGGTTGTGATTGTTGCTGTGTTGCTCATTCCTAGTGGCCACCAAGTAGCATCTCACCAGCAACAGTAGGAGACTGGCCCTGTACATGCCCCGACTCCATGCTTGGTAGCAGTTCTCTGTCCGCTGGCAATTGTGTGGATGTGCTGTCTCCTTGGACATTGCACTGATGATTCACTGATTTGCTCTGGAGATGCACTAACAGGACCCTACTCCATGGACTACCCTAATAGTACCCTCGTATCTACTCATACCATCATGACATATTAAAGAGTTTCTCTTCTGCCTTGTCGACCATAATGTCTTTAGTTGGCCACCCTGATTGCTCCCTGCACACTTTGTACCAGCCACTATATATTGGTCTATGAAATCTTATAGGAAGAGCCAACATGCTTTTTCTAGGTAATGGCCACAGTAAATAGTAGGATATTACTGTTTGTGGAAGGTCAGCTAAAAGCTTTAAAGCAAAAGTCCCTTTCCTATAAATACAGCCTTCTTCTAGCCATATAATAGCTACAGAAACAAAAGCCTACAGCTGTGATTTCAGCATGATTGTGGTTCTTTAAAAGCAATTGGATAATAGTATTCCTCCGAATGAGATCACTGACAAGTGTTTCCCAGAAAATACGCAAACATCTCACAGTTACCTACAAAATAATATGTGGCACTGATGCAAGATTAAACAGGGTTTGCCAACTGAAATATAGAAATAGGTCTGCCAATCTCATGGTCTGTTGAATATTACCTGTAGAGAGGAAAGCAACTTTTTGAACATGCAAAACCAGGTCACATTAAATTGCTTATTGGGTACTACAAGAGAAAGTTCAATCCTATACTGGGAAGGGGCAGCCATATATCCTATACTGTTGGCAGTTGTCTAGGCACCAGGATGCCTTTTGTCTTCTGTGTTCCTGAGGCCAGGGCCTCCAAGAGAAATTTTTGAAGGCGGTACAAAACCCATTTGGGGCCCCTAAGACTTGCATAATTATTTTAAAATAAAAAAAATTGAAGCTAATTAATGTGCAACAAACTTCAACAAGTGCTCATTTACTGATCATATAAAACATTATGTTAAAATATACCGGTATTCAAGTAATGTGACTCTGGGCGCAATCCAGAGTAACTATGGGGAGTCCTTGCTCCGGTGTAAGAACAGTTTGCTCTGGATTGCAATATGAATTTCCCATAGGTTTTCACTAGTTGGTGCAGTAACTACGGGTACACGTAATGTCTCTTACGTGCTCCCGTAGTTACTCTGGATTGTAGGGTCTCTCTCTCTCTCTCTCTCTCTCTCACTCTCTCTCTCTATCTATCTACACACACACACACACACACACACACACACACACATATAAATTTTATTATTTTTATATATGTGACAATATAAAATACTAAAATCTTATCAAGGAAAAAAATTAGAAAAAATTGAACTATTTAATAAGTGCTTTCCTGGCTTTCTTATGTGCAAAATTTCTAATAACGCTAACAAAATCAACTTGTCTGGCATAGTTCCAGTCCCTAACCCATGAGATGAGCATTAGTATTGACTGAGCATTAGTATTGACTGAGGCTGCAATCCTAATCTATCTAAGCCAGTAAAACTCACCTGGCATAACTTCCTGTGGTGGTGTGAGGAGGCAGCACATGTCTGTGTACTAGCCTAACGTTCCCAAGAATGGGGCAGGGCATGCATTGGCCTCTCCACTCCACCACAGGGAATTATGCCAGGTGAATTATGCTAGCCTAAATATGTTAGGATTGCACCCTGACTGCCATAAAGTAGTCAGCCTCAGTTCTAAAAATGAGCTCTGACTGTTTGGGTGTGCAAGTCAGAAAGTCAGAGCATCCTGCCCGTGTTGTCAATTTTTCTGCCAGTTGTCAGAGCGGGAGCAAGTAAATCAGCAGGAGAGGTGAAAAGAGATCTGAACAGGAGAGGGAAGGCACAGCAGATCAGGGAAGGGGTAGCCATATATCCTAACCCACTTCTGGGCTAGATCCAGAAATGCAGGTCCATGCAGATCTGTGCCTGGCATTTTTATCTCTTGTCGATCTGAATAGATTTTCCTCTCCCCCACTCCATGCTGCAGAAGCTTAACCCCCCCATACTGCAAAACAATTGTTCCCTTAACCATCAGAATCCTCTGCAGCTGCCCCACACCATATGATGCAGCAATAACCATTTTATTGCCACTGGATTGGTAGAGGGGAAAGGAAAGGAAATGTTACCTTTGCTTTTCACCTGTGAAAAAATTTCCAAAACGCCAAGGTGGTGAGATGAGCAAAATATATTTTGAACACTTTGGTAGATATCGGAATTGTAGTTCGAAGTGCAGATACTGGAATTTGATATTCTCTACAATCCAGAGTAACTACAGGAGCATGTAAGAGACATTACGTGCACCCACAGTTACTGCACCACCTAGTTACTGCACCACTTTACTGCACCACTGCAATTCATATTGCAATCCAGAGCAAATTGTTCTTACACCAGAGCAAGGACTCTCCGTAGTTACTTTGGATTGCGCCCATTGAATATTGTAAGTGTAGATATTGAAACTGGATATGCAGATATTGAACTTTGCACAGGAAAAGGTATCCCCCCTGCTCATCTCATGGGTTAGGGACTGGAACTGTGGTGAAAAGTGGAAATGGTTGAAAAGTGGAACCCAATCTTTTTTTAGTTGACAAATATTGCTTCTAATGCTGTTTTGGCAAGCAAATTTCAAATGCCCTTTTTATCTTGCAAATTCCTGCTGTCACACAAAGATTTCTGCAGATGGATCTGATTAACTCATTTGGGAATGGGAATTGACCAGGAATTAAAGTGACCATGTGTTTTCTCTCTCTTAAACACACACACATACAGCACACATACACACATGTTGAAACAGTCTGAATTGCCATGTCAAAGGCATGTCAACATGGAAAAAAGCCATTTTTGGCCTTTAAAACACCACAGAGAGGTTGAATGGGCTGATCATGAGTTGAATAAATGATTTATTTCAACATCTTTGAAAGGTGTTGAAAGAGTGGATCATCATAAAACAAACCGTCAGAAAGCAAGGGATATCTGTATTGTGAAATTTGCACAAATATTAGAATTTGCACAGATGTTGTGCAGTTTGCAGACATGATATTGGAATTTGCAGGCATGAAAAGATCCCATAATCTTTTACTACTTACACTACAATCCAGAGTAACTACGGGAGCACGTAAGAGACATTACGTGCACCCATAGTTACTGCACCACCTAGTGAAAACCTATGGGAAATTCATATTGCAATCCAGAGTAAATTGTTCCTACACCGGAGCAAGTACTCCCCATAGTTACTCCGGACTGCACCCAGCCTGGCATTTGATAGAAAGCAAATCCCAAACCCTCCCTGCCAAACCATCAGATGCTGCTCCTGCTGTTGATTCATCAACCCCAATGTGTTTGTCCTTTCCTGGAGGTTAAATCCAAAGGAAAATGAGCTTTTTCATTTGATCAACATGTTGTCAGGCAGCGTGAACAAGCTGTTCATCAGTAAAGCTTAAAGATTTAACAATATAAAAAATTCAGCTATTATATTGTTCATTCCCAAAGAAAATAGATCACTTTTAGGGCATTCTGTTCTACTGTTGCCAATTTATTTAACTCACAAAAAACTGAATCAAATGATGTGCAAAACCCATAGCCATCAAAGTCAATGTGTGTGTTGTAATGAGCAGTACTGGCAAATCCAGTGTAACTATGGGAGTACATAAGAGACTTTACATGCACCTGTAGTTCCTGCACCACCTTGTGAAAACTTATGAGAAATTCATATTGTAATCCAGAGTAAGTTGTTCTTACACTGGAGCAAGGACTCCCTGTAGGTGCTCTGGATTTTGCCCAAATTCTAACAAAGGATCTTGCCATATATGTTGTAAGTGTGCAGGCTGTTTGTGCGAGGTGCCCTTTCTTCATAGTTCCCATTCCCATAGTTCCCATTCCCATTACTTTTTCATTTTCTTGTAAACCACTTTGTGAACTTTTCAGTTGAAAAGCAGTATATAAATACTGTACATAAATACTGTAGATTACCAAAATTCCCAAGTGTCTATAGCATGAGACCAGAGTGTTAGGGCTCCATATCATGTATCTTCTTGTCTGAGTTCTGGTGTCCCCACCAGGGGTTTCAGTATTGGAGTTGGTGTGTTGGGGTTGGCTATGAAGCACATACTGTATCCTATGATTTGGACATATACAGTACAATCCTAACCATGTCTACTCAGAAGTAAGTCCCATTGTCTTCAACAGTACTTTAATGAAAGTTTGGTTAGGACTGCAGCCATAGGCATGATGGAGTGATGGAAGATTATATAGAGTTTTTATTCCCCCACTGAGGATTTTCAACCTCTGTGCCAGTTTTGTTGTATACATAACATTTTTGGGTATGTCTGTTATCTAGAAGGGCTGTGGTGGCTCAGTGGTTAAAGATGCTTTTCAACCTGAAGTTTGGCAGGTCAGCGATTTGAGACCCAAATGAGTCCCTCTACTGCCAACCTAGCAGTTTGAAAGCATGTAAATAGGTACTACTTTGGAGGGAAGGTAACAGCATATTGTGTGCCTTTAGCATTTAGCATTTAGTCAAGATAATCTTTCTCAGAAAAAATTACTTTCTGCCAAAATAGCTTTGTGACCCTCAGTGCCTTCTGAATATATGAATACTGTGATAATTATCATTATTGAGGACTGTATTTTTTCTGCACATAAAAAAATGTTTACACAATGCAAAGCAACTGGAAGTCTGAAGAGTCTGTATCATTACTCTTTTATTAAGTTAATCTGAAGTACAGCAAGGGCATGACTCTGGCTGCTAATGTGCTTCAAAGGATCTAGGTAATAATTAATTGGAATTCCTGCATAACATTTCATAGTCATTTGCAAAGTGCCCAGGCAATTAGTTCAGTGCATAAAGTATTTTTTAAAGGGAACAAATCTGCATCTTTGAAAGACTGGGAATTCTCACTGGTTGTGCCAAGCAGTGGCATAAGTAAAAGGGGGTACAAAACATTAGGTTTTGTAGGGAGCATCGTTCCCACATGCAAGCATTCCCTTCCCCTTCCCTTTGGAGCCTTTCTGGGTTGGGGAGCAAAATGGGCATTTGTCCAGGGTGCGCACTTGTTACTTTATGGTGAAATGGCAGCTAAAAGGCACGGGACAGGTGCAAGAAAGAGCAACTCAACTCACAAAACTCATACATGATTCACCAAACATGCGACTCATGCACACTGAAGTCATGTGGGATTTAAAACTGAAAGTGACTTGGTACTCAGGAGTTTTTCTCAGGAAGAAGTGGAATCACTGACTCAGAGGGTGCAATCCTAACCAATTTAGGCCAGCACAACTCACCCGTTCCCTGTTCCCCGTTCTGTGGTGATGTGGGGAGGCCATCACAAGTCTGTGCACTGGCCTAACCCACTTACGACACTTTTGCAACACTCCCAAAACCAGCATGAGACTTGTGCAGGACCTATGCTGGCCTAACTTTAACTATAAACACTTTCGCATAAACCTATTGACTCTAACGGGATTTATTTCTGAGTACTCATATATAGGATTAGGTGTCAGAAACTCAAGTCTTTTGGGCAACTGCTCTGCTTATGCGCTCTCTCTCTCTCTCTCTCTCTCTCTCTCTCTCTCTCTCTCTCTCTCTTTGTGTGACTGTGTTTAACCATCATAAAAGATAAATTCAAAAGTTAAAGCAATGAAAATTTAAACTCCAAACCTTGAATGATTAAAGCTCAAACATTCAATGATTACAGGCTTCTGATGCCAATATCTAATGGAATCTAACTGATTAATGATGTCTTTCATTTACACAATTAATGATGAAAAAATTTGAAAGTCTGTTTTATCTTCCTTATACAGTTTGCAAGAGTTTCAACATCCCAACTGCTCATTATGCATAATTACAGACTGCCTGGAATAAACGGAAAGTGACAAAACCATGTTTCTGAAATACAAATATGACAATAAAAGTGAAAGCCATTTTGGGGGGAAAAAGGAAAAAACTAAAACCCAGTCCAAAATAGTGTTGACATATGAATAATTTCGCTGCCTTATTTAACAGTCGCAAATGGGTTTTCTTCTTTATATTTGTTTGTGTGATGGATTGTCATTCCCAAAAGCATGCAAGATAAATTAGTTTGGTGACAAGCTTTGTGTGACAAGAATTTCTGTCAAGCAAATCCAGATCGAGGTACATGTGTTTAATATTTCTCCTTCCACCGGACTTGGGAAGTTTGGGGTAACTGTTTGTACAGAAGCAGTTTCCTTGTGGACCGGAGGACCCTGGAGACATACTCACCCTGCATGGGTACAAAAGCAGGCCTCCGTCAGTCTTGGAAGACTATGATATCGTGCTCGGTGCTGCATACGCTGCATGCGAAGCACAAAAGCCAGGGTTAGATTGTTATGGAGGATAGGCTGTTACCCAAGCAGCAAATCCCCCCTCTCCATGCCACTGAATTAGTCCAATGGAAAGGCAGAACCAATACGATTGGATCCAGCTGGCGTCGCAGAGCTGGGCTAAGGACAAGAGCTCACCCTGTCTTGTGGGGCCGACCCGGGTCTCAAACCCTGGCCTGCTGGTTAAAAGGCACAGTGTCTTAGCCACTTGCGCCACCCACAGCCCGATGGTACCCTATGGGTACAGCAAATCCGCAAATACAAGTGTCCCCCACTTTCCGACGGTTCAATGATTTCCAATGATACTGATTTCTCAGAGCCAATGAGATGCAATTCTCATACTGTTTGGAACAAATAAGGTATTAATATGAATCAGCTCTCATTTCCATATACATATACAATAATACAGTTAATCCATGTTAACTGGATATTTAGGCACTTTTGAGTGGTTCTCCTCTTCTATTTAGCAGGAAAAGAATAACAATTCCTCTCTGGCACAGCATTGGCATTGGCATCCTTCAGTCTCGAAAGACTATGGTATCGTGCTCTGATTAGAGGTTCTGAAACTACCCAGTGTGGCTAAAAAAGCCAATTCGAGAGTGGCAGTCCCTTCCACACTGAGGACAAAGAAATTCCGTCCCCTGCCCAGGCCCAGGTTTCGCTGCTTTCGGGTCTGTCTCTTTGCTTCAGCCTGCCGAACAAGTGTCTCTTCCAGTTGGAGAAGGCCATGCTGGGTCTTTTGCCTCCATGCTGAACGATCGGAGGTCAAGCTTTCCCAGCTGTTGAGGTCCATTCCCAAGGCCTTTAGATCCCTCCTGCAGATGTCTTTGTATCTCAGCTGTGGTCTCCCTCTAGGGCACTTTCCCTGCACTAATTCTCCATATAGGAGATCTTTTGGAATCCGACCATCAGCCATTCTCACGACATGCCCAAGCCAGCGTAGACGCCGCTGTTTCAGAAGTGTGAACATGCTAGAGATTCCAGCACGTTCCAAGATTGCGTCATTTGAAACTTTGTCACGCCAGGTGATGCCGAGAATACGTCGGAGACAGCGCATATGGAAGGTGTTCAGCTTTCTCTCCTGCCATGCATAGAGGGTCCAAGACTCACTGCAGTACAAGAGTGTGCTCAGGACGCAAGCTCTGTAGACCTGGATCTTTGTATGTTCCGTCAGCTTCTTATTAAGCCATACTCTCTTTGTAAGCTTGGAGAATGTGGTAGCCGCTTTACCAATACGTTTATTCAGCTCAGTATCTAAGGAGAGAGTGTTGGAGATAGTTGAGCCAAGGTACACAAAGTCATGGTCAACCTCCAGTTCTCCTCAAGCTGATTGTTAGTCCAAAGTCTTGGCAGGCTTTGCTAAAACGGTCCATGAGTTGTTGAAGGTCTTCAGCAGAGTGAGCAGTAATAGCAGCGTCATCGGCGAAGAGGAACTCCCACAAGCATTTAAGCTAGACATTGGACTTTGCTCTTAGTCTGGAAGGATTGTAGAGTTTTCCGTCTGATCTGGTCTGGAGATAGATTCCCTCTGTTGCGTTTCCAAAAGCATGCTTCAGCATGACTGCAAAAAAGATCCCAAATAAAGTTGGTGCGAGGATGCAGCCCTGCTTCACTCCACTTCGGATGTGAAAGGAATCTGATGTTAAGCCATCAAAAACTACAGTGCCCTTCATGTTCTCATGAAAGGACCTGATGATGTTGAGGAGCTGAGGTGGGCATCCAATCTTGGGGAGGATTTTAAAAAGGCCATCCCTACTAACCAAATCAAAAGCCTTTGTAAGGTCTATGAAGGCTACAAAGAGTGGCTGTCTTTGTTCCCTACATTTCTCTTGCAACTGTTGAAGGGAAAATACCATATCAGTGGTGGACCTGTTGGCTTGAAATCCACACTGTGATTCAGGATAGATTCTCTCTGCAAGCACCTGAAGCCTCTTCAGTATGACTCGGGCAAGCAGCTTCCCTACAACACTAAGAAGAGAGATGCCACGGTAGTTGTTGCAGTCACCCCTGTCACCTTTGTTCTTGTACAGTGTGACGATATTAGCGTCCTTCATGTCCTGTGGTACTCCACTTTCCCTCCAACAAAGGCAGAATATCTTGTACAGTTCAGTGGAAATGGTCCCTCTACAGCACCTCAGAACTTCAGCAGGGATGTTATCTTTCCCGGGTGCCTTGCCAAAAGCAAGGGAATCCAGGGCTTCGTTTAGTTCTTCTAAGGTTGGTTCACTGTCAAGCTCCTCCAAGACAGGCAGGCACTCAATTTTTTTAATGCTTCTTCAGCTACTGCATTTTCTCTGGAGTATAGCTCAAAGTAGTGCTGCACCCAGCGTGCCATCTGCTGTGCTCGGTCCTGGATGACCTCACCTGTAGCGGACTTAAGCGGGGCAGATTTCCTCACTGTTGGACCTAAGGCCTGCTTGATGCCATCGTACATCCCCTTGATGTTGCCTGTGTCAGCTGCTACCTGGATCTGAGAGCAAAGCTGCAGCCAATAATTGTTAGCACATCTCCTGGCAATCTGTTGGACTTTGCTACGGGCGGCTCGCAGGGCTTGAAGGTTGCGCTCACTAGAACAGGCTTTATATGCAATTAGAGCTCTCCTCTTTTCCTCAAGGGCTGGTGTCAGCTCCTCCGTGTGGGCACAGCACAGTTTCCCTAACTATTAAGGGGCACAATTTTCATATTTTTCCTTAATTAAATTTGATTTTGTTGCTGCATTAGGAAAAAATCTTTTTAAAAAATACCCAGTGGTGACATAACTTCTGGTTGTGACATAACTTCTGGGGCAACATTTTGAGCTTTGCATCGAGCTACATGATCATTTGCTATGCTACTGAATGCCACCAAGGCTCTGAAACAAAAAATACCCCATTATTTTCAGTGTTGTGTGTGTGTGAGTGTGGGTGCAATTAATAGGGATCTGTTGTTTATACAGTAACTGCAATTCTCTAGGAGGCTGCCAAACTGGGCTTCCTGCTGCACCAGGGCAAAACCTAGCACTGGTCCCAATGACGAAACAACAGAACAAGTTCCCCTTTTGTACTAAAACTCTGGCCTCTTTCTCCAGGCACCACTTTGTGAAACATCCACTACCTTATTTGCCTTTGGGTGCAATCCAGAATAACTATAGGGAGTTCTCGCTCTGACATAAGAACAATTTACTTTGGATTGCAATATGAATTTCCCATAGGTTTTCACTAGGTGGTGCAGTAACTACGTCGACGTAAATTTCTCTTACGTGCTCCTGTATTTATTCTGGATTGTAGGGTTAAACACCTTCCTTTACCCCACAACAATCCATTTCCCCACCCCAGATGCAAGTTCGCTGCTGAAACCTTTTAACAAACAAAATACAGAGACCGAAGATCTTGTTTTCTGGGCTCGTTTTCCCTGACGAAGTTCTGAAAATTACAGAATAAAATGTTGGACCTTTGTAACAACATGATCATTGTATCCGGATATATTAATTTTTTAAAAGATCTCATCTTCTGTTTCCTTCTTCAGTCTCTCCATTCTGCTTTTACCTTCGGTCATGCAAGCAATTTTTTTTGCCCTCTATTGGCACAAATCAATTCATAGCAAATAATCCTAGTGAGATATCTATTAACTTGTCACCGGGGGTAAAATGTATTCAAAACGTAAGCCTGTTTTGCTCCATAAAATGCTACCCGGTGCAGCCATAAATAGTACATATTTGCTGGAGAAGAGCACTCGTCAAGAACCATGTAGAGAAATACAATCTACTTAGTCTTTATAAATGAATTAAAATCAAAAACCATAGCCATGACATGATGAGTGTCCCAAGAGTCATGCATTCCATTGTTGTCAGCGTCTCTTGCACACTGTGACAAGCAATTGATTTCAGTTTTCTTTTAAGTCCTACTCGGTAAATAAGTATTTGCTATCATTTTCAAACAAAAAATGATTAAAAGCCAGAACTGAATCAACCATGATTCCTAACTGCAGAGCAGGTCACCGGTTCAGATAAGGTTCAGGGTCTGAAATACTTATTTTTGAAACTTTGTTCTTGTTTTGCATTTCAGAAAAGGGAAGTGAATGTACAAAAAAACTAAGCAATATCAAGCTTGAATATCGGCATAAGAAATAAAGTCAACTGATTTTTCAAGGAAGAGGCATTAATTTCTTTCGAAAACAACTCGAAGGGGGGAAAAAAACAGAGGTCATATTTTAGAAGATTTAAAAACCTTTTCAAGTGTAAAGGAGACATGTTGCTCTCTTTTTCTGACTACCTCCTACTGTTAACTCCTCCTTTGAGATATGTTGAATTGGCCATTTAGCAATTTAGTGTACGTCAGAAGGCTGCTGATTCCCCCTTATCAGCCTGTGATTCATTTGGCTAGTAAAATCCCTATTGAAACCCATTTTGCATCATTAACTGCTATTACTAAATCATTTAAAAGACCGAGGAATTGCAGCCACAGGAAAGGTTGCATGTCCAATGTGAAGCACATTTGATAAGCATTCAGCAATAAAACCCCAATGTCTCGATCCATCGTGTCTGTGAATGAAATGAAACCCAGCACAGGCGTTCAACACAAGGGGAACATTCCAAGCACATTTCAGTGCTACGCTTTTCATGTAAGAAGAGCGAAGTGTGGTTTCTTGGCAAATGAATATGCTTTGCTCTTTGTCTCAATGATATTATTTTTCATAATGGCTACAGTCCAGAGTAACTACACGACCTTTTACACTGACGTCGTTATGGTGCCACCTATGGGAAACCTAAGGGAAATGCTTAGAGCAATACAGAGTAAGTGCCTCTTAAGTCTTCTCGTGGTTACTTTGGATTGTAGGGAATGTTTAAAAAAAAGTATCTTCTGGCTTTGTGGGATGATATTTAACAGTTCCATGATGACAGGAAAATGGCAAGAGATGCTGGAAGCCTGTTGTTCAAGGGTCCCAGAAGAAAAATGTGAGACACCTTCATGGGGTTTAATACAGTTTGCCACACTTTGTAACTGGGCACAGCTAATTTTATTGATATTGGCAAGTTGACATTGGCATACTTCAGTCTCAAAAGACTATGGTATCGTGCTCTGATTGGCGGTCCTGAAACAACGTCTAGTGTGGCTTAAAAGGCCAATTCAAGAGTGTCCATCCCTTCCACACTGAGGACAAATAAATTCCGTCCCCTGCCCAGGCCCAGGTTTTGCTGCTTTTGGGTCTGTCTCTTTGCTTCAGCCTGCCGAATAAGTGTCTCTTCCAGTTGGAGAAGGCCATGCTGGGTCTTTTGCCTCCACGTTGAACGATCGGAGGTCAAGCTTTCCCAGCTGTTGAGGTCCATTCCCAAGGCCTTTAGATCCCTCTTGCAGATGTCTTTGTATCTCAGCTGTGGTCTCCCTCTAGGGCGCTTTCCCTGCACTAATTCTCCATATAGGAGATCTTTTGGAATCCGACCATCAGCCATTCTCACGACATGCCCAAGCCAGCGTAGACGCCGCTGTTTCAGAAGTGTGAACATGCTAGAGATTCCAACATGTTCCAAGACTGCGTCATTTGAAATTTTGTCACGCCAGGTGATGCCGAGAATACATCAGAGACAGCGCATATGGAAGGTGTTCAGCTTTCTCTCCTGCCATGCATAAAGGATCCAAGATTCGCTGCGGTACAAGAGTGTGCTCAGGACGCAAGCTCTATAGACCTGGATCTTTGTATGTTCCGTCAGCTTCTTATTAAGCCATCCTCTCTTTGTAAGCTTGGAGAATGTTGTAGCCGCTTTACCAATACGTTTATTCAGCTCAGTATCTAAGAAGAGAGTGTCGGAGATAGTTGAGCCAAGGTACACAAAGTCATGGACAACCTCCAGCTCATGTTCAGAGATTGTGATAGAGGGAGGTGGATCCACACCCTGACCCATGACTTGTGTTTTCTTCAAGCTGATTGTTAGTCCAAAGTCTTGGCAGGCTTTGCTAAAATGATCCATGAGTTGTTGAAGGTCTTCAGCAGAGTGAGCAGTAACAGCAGCGTCATCGGCGAAGAGGAACTCCCGCAAGCATTTCAGCTGGACTGTGGACTTTGCTCTTAGTCTGGAAGGATTGTAGAGTATTCTGTCTGATCTGGTCCGGAGATAGATTCCCTGTTGCATTTCCAAAAGCATGCTTCAGCATGACTGCAAAAAAGATCCCAAATAAAGTTGGTGCGAGGATGCAGCCCTGCTTCACTCCACTTTGGATGTGAAAGGAGTCTGATGTTAAGCCATCAAAAACAGCACAAATAAATCAACTCTAATTCTTAGCTAAAGTGAATCTATTTATTTATTAATTAAATTTTTATCCTGCCTTTTTCAATCAAGACCAACCAATTAGTCCAGCTGCAATGATGCACACCAATCAACACCTGTTTCAGCCTCAATATTTAGGGTTTCTCTACATTGGCGCAATGTAAATCCTGCCCATGACCTTCAGTAGGTTAGCTAATAAGGAGGTTCTGCTCATTTCCAAATCTGTAGCCATTTAGCTTGTATGGGTGCATAGAAGAATCCTCAAAAGCTGTCCAGTCCCCTCTATTCAATGAACCTGAAACCTGGAACTCTTCCATATAACTGCATAAAAACCATAGTTTGATTTCCCTTTAAAGCTTCATTTACTTCTCTCTCATCCCACATCATTCAATATGGCTTGTCAAAACCACTTCACCAGGCCAATGTAAAACTCATTTGCTGACCTGGATAATATGAACAATCTCTTCCACACATTTCCCTGTGGTTTCTTTTTTACCTGAAGAAAAAACAACGCACAAGTGAATAAGCTGGATAGGGCACAGAAATATGACACCGAATCCGAATCAATGTTCATCAAATTTCGTTAAATATGATCCTTGAGTAAAGTGAAGTAATTCAATGTATTTTGCAACAAGGCAAAGGTTCATTTGGTTGGTCCAAATCAAGAACATAACATTCAGATCCCTAGCCCAACACATGCATGAGTACTTCCCATGTTATCATGGATGCATCCATATACACATGTACCCACAATATGCATGTCTTTGGCTGTGATGCAGTACAGATGGGTACCAGGAAGGGATGGAGGACATGTGAAAGGCTCCATATTCAGAAATGCTGAGTTTATTGAATAGTAAAGTAATAAACAAAGCTTAAACAGTTAATGTCATGTTTTAAATGACATTAAACAATGTATGCCATGTATGGATGGCTGAATTCTGATAAGAGCAAGAAACCTGTGGATCTTTCTTCTACTGATTTGGTATCCACTGATTTTTTCCAAACCACCAGGGGTTCTGAAATGGAACCCTAGTGGATCACGAGGCATGACGTGTAGTTCACCAACCATCTTCTTTTTACCAGGAAATATAGTGTTGCCGGGCATTGAATTCTGAGGACCTAAATTATTACTACTTCCATCAACACTTTGGTGCTGTCATTCAAATCTGCAATAATGGAAGTGAAAAATAAACAAGATTCTCCCCGTGGTTTGTTTCTCTATTGGACATCGATTCCTGCTTGCACCACCTGCTTGTGACAATAATTAGAAACAAACTAATTGTTCAGTTTGTTACTTAAAATATTATATTTAATTTATGATGAACTTTTAATTTAATCAATAAGGCATGACAGGACATACATTATAATAAATATGATATTAGGCACTTAGCAAAGCAAAGCTCTCCAATAAATCAAGAAGTGGCATATTTCTTGCCTAACTCTCACATCCTCAAGGGTCTTATTGAAACCACATTTTCTAGCTTCCATGATATAATGTCCTTTTCGATTCTCCTGATAGGTTCTCATTAGACTTTAATGATTACAAAATGCGTATTAGGATGGAATAATTTATTATAGAACTATTACTGCAACTTCTATTTTTCATCCTTTGCATCTCTAACAAACATCTGAGCATGGCTGGATTTTAAAAAATGTAAATTCCATCCCATTTGAATGCATAGATTGTATTAATCAATTCGTGAATTCTGCATGCTACTAATAAGGACATCCTTGACTTTTATTTAATGGGTTGTTCAGCATTTCCTTTGGCCACCAACATCAACAAAATTAATGAACAAACATGTTATCAGCCTCATTTGATATTTAAACAGTCCACACTCTGTATAATCATTGAGATACTATATGTTCCTTTTCTGCCAGCTGGAACACTACAGAGCCACACATATCAGTATAGTGTCAAAGATCTTCAGACACATTGGCTGGATTCCAACCCCAACACTGCATTTATCCTACTGTAGAAACTCTATGAAATTTAAGGAAATTATAGTGGATATGACCTCCTTCAGACTTTGTAGCAATAGAAGTTCTTGATCTCAAACAGGGCAAGTAATACAGGGTATTATTCACTGAATGTACTTCAACTAAAATACAGAATGAACTATTTCATTATTTTAAAAATACAGATTCGAAAGCTGATTTTATTATGTCTGCAGTTTGGTAATACAGCTTGATGTGAGGTTGAGATTTTATCAGTATGCAATAGGTTGCCCTCCTAAATACACCTACTCAATATGATGTAGGTGTAACCCAGAGCCAGATGAAGAATGCATAATGCATTATTTGTAGATCTCCTGACTTTGACATCAGGATCAATGAATTGTGAATGCTTGGGAATAGCAATGTAGCTAATGTTAAATATGCAAGACTAATAGCTGGAAAGGAAAGTGGTGTTTTCATTTTAATTTGTTTTAAATATGTATTTCTGTTCTAAGAGAATTTGGGTGCCAAGGATGGGAAGATGCAGGGTGACCATATAGAATGGACAGAGTTCTGTTGCCTTTAACCATTGCATCGAAGAGGAATTGAGTAGGTTTAGCTCATCATAGAAGGGTTTAAGAAGCAGCACCTTCCTCAATTTCCTCTTCGATGCAATGGTTAAAGGTAGAGGAATTCTGTCCTCCATTCAATATGGGCACCCTGAGAAGATGTCATGTCCAAGAATATACATTATACGCAATTCTTGCACACACAGTATTGGCATTGGGCACAGGACTCCCCAGATTGATTCCAGGTCAGCCATAGTTTGAATTAGATGTCCTTTAGTTTCCACCATGGACGTCATGGATACTGAGGGAAATCCACTTCTGATTTGTTCATCAAACCGCAAGTCATTTTTTGATGTCTTCAGGAGTCCTTCTGAATTCCTCTGAAGGCCTCTTGAATGCCTTAAAAATTTACTTCCAACTTCCAAACAGAAGTTGCCACCAATACAATAGCGAATGGATCTCCTACAGATACAAAGGGCAGACTGTATGACCAAATCAGTAAAGCAGTTGATGTGGCCCTCTGGCTGAAAGGTTTGGATAACTTGCTATACATTGTATAGGGTGGCATGTTCATTGGCAAGGATTCCATGGTTCCCCTGGCTGGTTCTGCAGCTCCCTGGAAAGCCATGGTTCCCAGTTCCCATAAGCTTCATGGTGTTCCCAGTTGGGGAACCAGTGGTTTAGGTAGTAACCAAGGTGCATGGTTTTAATCTGACATCCCATGAGCTTATTCTTCCACAAAGCCCTTTTGGTTGGTATCATATTTGACTGCCCAAAATCCCCCCATGTGACAAAAGGCAGGAAAACTGTGTAAAATAAGAAATTTTTGTGTCATTCCTTTCAAATGAGACAGGCTTAGCAGAAGCATTGATTATAAACATGTAATCAAAGGCAAATCACTGCTTTTTGAAAAATCTGCAGCTTGATTGCACAGGGTTAAGTGTTTTATTTTTACACTTTTAAGAAGTCCGACGGTCAGGTGGTGGGGGGTTTAGAGATGGCACATCAAGAGACAGACCCCACGCCAAACTTCATCCAGAAAAGCTTAATCCACTTGCTGATGCTGTGGGCACACCCACAGGAATCTAACTGGCACACACAGCGAATGCTTTATCATCAAGCAAGATCTTTCAAATGCCAGTCTTTATTTATTGATCTTTCAATTCTATGTTATCTCAACCAGGCTGCACAAAAAGGAATACATTGTGTGGGAATTAATGCTTGTAATTCTATACGGCATTCTCGCTGTGATAAGTCACACTCCTTTTGTCTCCTCATTATCTAAACAGACATGCCTTTCTTTAAGTCATCAGCAGAGGTCATCACAGAAATGCCCTTGTGGAATATTCATTCATCTAATAACTAATTTGAAATGGATCGTCAAAGCATTATTCTTCCCCCATCGTTCTCCTTAGATCAATTTAAAGGCCTTATGTGTATAATGATTAGGTTGATGGTTAATTAATTGTGAAAATCTGAATTAAAGCTTGGTGAGAAGATAAATTATTATCTGACATAGAGGAAAATTTCATTCCATTTGACTTACTTTGGGAATCTTTCCAACACCTTTGTCTCAGGATGCCACATTTTCTCAGGGACCCAGCAATATTAGCATCTGTATAGCACTTTGTGTGTTCAAAATGTTTTGCATGGTATGAGCTTACAATACTCAGCAGAAGTCCTGCTTCCTGACCTCCATCACTAGTTCTAGGCCTAATTTTATATTTTATTTATTTATTTATATTTCATTTAGGGCAAAATCCAGAGTAACTATGGGGAGTCCTTGCTCCGGTGTAAGAACAACTTACTCTGGATTTCAATATGAATTTCCCAAAGGTTTTCACGAGGTGGTGCAGTAACTACAGGGGCACATAAAGTCTCTTATGCGCTCCCGTAGCTACTTTGGATTTGGGGGTTATTCATTTATTTATTCATTTATATATTTCATTTATTTATTATTTCATTTATATTTCATTTATTTGTGAACAATGAGTTAGCTTGCAAGAAAACATACCTAAACCACATATTATGACTTCATGGTTTTTATGTGCCTCTCATCACCTTAATCCTCCTTCATGTGCTCAACCTATGTTCAACTTGCTAACATAGGAAGCAAGGTCTTTTTGGTGGTGGTGCTGATTTTCTAGAATGCCTTTTCTGCAAATTCCAAACAGCTTCATTGTATACCGTTAGATCCATGGTAAAAATAGTTATCTAATTGGTTTTTATTTTAAAGCGAAGTTGTTGGTTCTGCCTAATTTTTTGGATACTGCTTATTTTGAACTGTTGTCTATGTACTATTCTAAAACTATGTACTATTCTAAAACTATAAATAAATAGTATATAAAACTCTGTACTATTCTAAAACTTTTAGCCCCCTTTTAAACATCTGCAGGAAAAGCTTGGACCAGAAATTTGGCAAAACTTCTGCCCATGGAGCGCTGTCGATAAAACGTGTTTACGAAATGGGAAACATTGTCATGGGCAAAATTGCAAAACTCCAACCACTCTTTTCCTCAGATAATTTCTTATTTGCATGCTAATTGTGTTGGAAAGTTCACTGCCGTTTCTAAGGGTGAGCAACCCATGTTTTGAGACCGCCAGCCAGTTGAGGTTAATTGATTTTGTTTGCTGTTCTTTGGTTGTAGCCAAAAAAGAATTTGAATTATATTTCTCCAGTTGAATATGCCCAAGTAAGTTTTGGAGAAGTTCTTCAGAATGCTCCACTGGAATCTGTTGGTGGACAACCTATGATCACAAGGTATATTCTCTCTAATTTGTCACATGAACTTCTCTTGTATTTCCATCTATTATATTTTTTCCCATTTTCATCATCTTACCAGTTATTCACTGCACCTGAACGTCAATCTGTTGAGCCTCCTGATGGATCTACCTTTGCCTACTAGCTCCATTAGGCTGGCCACCAGTGTTTGCCTTTATCTTTGGGTCAGGTTCTGAATATCACACTGGCTTCAGATTTGATTGTACCATTCTCCTGCACCTATCATGCTTTATGGACATTTTACAATCCTAACCACGTCTACTCAAAAGTAAACCTCATTTCGCATAGTGTTCAATGGATCTTACTCCCAGGAAAGTTTCTTTAGAATAGCAGCCTAAAAGGCCATTTTGAGACACATAGGCTATAATCCAGAGTAACTGCGGGACCTTTTACACTGATGTAGTTACAGTGCCACCCATGGGAAACCTATGGGAAATGCATAGAGCAATCCAGATTGTAGGGATTAGAGGGATAGACGCCATGGGGATATGCACACAACCTCTGCAGAGCTCAGAAGAACCTCTAGAGGTAAGAGCCATCCTGTGTATCTGAATTACCAGTATCTAGTATCCATTTCCAGTATCCACTTCAGAAGGGAATTCCACAGATACTATGTACACCTGCATATCTTACCTGTACATAGGTGTACCTATGTACACCTGCATCATTCTTAACTAAAACTTCAGCATATTTGCTGATGATTCAGAAAGAAGTATACCTTGTAATCTCTCTCTCTCTCTCTCTCTCTCTCTCTCTCTTTCTCTCTCTCTCTATCTATCTATCTGTTGTGTAAGCACATTTTTATCTGAATTAAACATATTTTGACAATGACTAATGGGGAGAATGAATCTGTTTAATTGTAGGAGATGCTTTCCTTGCACAGAGCTTAAATGAGATTACACCATCTCCTGAGATAGGATGCAATAATATTCAACATTAGGCAGATGTGCATTGAACAAGATGTCATTGTAACTGGAATGTTCAAAACTATTCCAGATTTAAAAATCAGAATTTAGCATAGATAACGCACCATGCAGGCCACATGACCACAGAGATGTCTTTGGATGGCACTGGCTCTTGGATTCTGAAACAGAGATGGTAACGCAAAGCAGAAACACTTTGGTAAATGGCTGCCTAAATTTATATTTTTAGCGTGTGGTGGAATGCTTTGCCTCAATTAATATTTACATGTGATGCATGTGATGAGTGATTCATTGACTGCATACACTTCAGTGGAAACAGCGCATTAAGGGGAAGAGCATGACCCTACAAAACCTAAGGTCAAATGTCACAAAGCTACTGTAGCACATTGTGACAAACAGGCAGACAACTAGAGTTATCAGATACAGGATCTTTTATTCAACACAGTGTTGGGCCATCTTAAGGGACTCTCATCCAAAGCAAAAAGCAACCAAGATGGCTCCTGGCCCTAATCTTTTATAGTAGCAAAACCGGTTTCAGAAAGCAAAAAGACATTAATTTCACTCAATTGGCGACTTCAACCAACATGATCATAACAAATAATTTTTTTACAGGTGACCATGCTCTGAAAGCGCTAGGTACTTTTCCAGTTCTTTGATTCTTGCTGACCCCCTCTATTCTAGGACCGAGTCCACATTTTGGTTAGTGTTGCTTTCTCAGAAACATTTCCAGGCTTTGGCTACAATCCTAAAGACACTTTCCTGAGAGTAAGACCAACTGAACACAATGGGGCTTATTTTGGGGTAGACATGGTTAGGATTGTGCTCCGAGTTTCTGCCTTAGTTGTTACAGTTAGTTTGGACAGATAGTAAGCTTGGTTATGTTCAAGGGGGGCTTGCACCGCCTCACACTACCACTAATTGTAGTCCACTTGAAGTGTTATTTTAATAAATAAGACGTTTATGCAATTCTTGTAACTTGTCCTTCAACCAAGCAGCTCAAAGCAAAGTGAATAGAAGGATTTTGTTTTCCCTCTTGCATAACTCTAGTCCCAGAACCAGAGGATATCTGCTAAAACTGAGTATCAGGAGAGTTAGAACAAACAAAAATTTATTTTACTCAGTGTAGCATTAATCTGTGGAACCCTTTGCTGCAGGATGTGGTGACGGTAACTGGCCTAGATGCCTTTAAAAGGGGAATGGACCAATTTCTGGAGGAAAGTCAATCGCTATTAGAAGCCCCAATGGTTAAACACAATCTCTTGATTTTGGGCTATCTATCTATCTATCTATCTATCTATCTATCTATCTATCTATCTATCTATCTACCTATCTATCTATCTACCTATCTACCTATCTATCTATCTATCTATCTATCTATCTATCTATCTATCTATCTATCTATCTATCTCTCTCTCTCTCTCTCTCTCTCTCTATCTATCTATCTATCTATCTATCTATCTATCGTATTTATATACTGCTTTTCGACTAAAAAGTTCACAAAGCGGTTTACAAGAAAATGAAAAATTAATAGCTAATAGATTTTTGTCCCAAATGGGCTCACAATCTCAAATGCAAAAAAGAACACTAGCAGAAGCCACATGAACAGACATTGCTGGGGTGTGTAGGGCCAGTTTACTCTCCCCCTGCTAAGTAAAGGAGAACACCCATTTGAAAGAGCGCCTCTTGCCCAGTTAGCAGGGGTTGAAAGTCAAATGTAAAGGATGGAGATTTCTTGTTGTCTTGTGTTAGGCACCTGATGGGCCACAGTGAGATGCAGGATGATGGGCCTTTGGCCTGATCCGGAATGTTCTTACATAAGCAACAGTTTCAGCATCCATTATTTTTTGACAAATGTCACATAGGCCCATATCCTAAAGTCAAATTAAGCCCTTTGCTCCAGAGCAGTTAAGGTGACTTTCCATAAAATAACACTACAGGGTGACATAACTGTGTGGATCTGTAACTGCTTTGGATTTTGCCCATTGAGAGATAGTGATTTTTCCAAGGTCACCCAATGAGCCTCAAAACTGGAAGAGGATGTACACAGTCCTTGATATTCCCTCCCCTATTTTTTTAAAATTACATGTCAACTCCATTTTCTGTGATGTTCATTTCAAACGATAATGCATATTAGGATAAGCAAGCAACAGAGTAATAACCACACTCCATTGTTTTCACATACAAACACATTAAGCTATCAATGGCATGATACTAATGTATATATTAAAGCCTCTTACTTTAGTCATCATTTTCCATTTCATGCATAATGATTCAAAGGACAAGAATATCATTAATGAATTTTTTTTGACAAGTGTATTATTATACAGTAATCTGTGCCCACAAAACAGGCAGATTGATCCTTCAACCCAAGATGTTTTATGCATCTTATTTTATATGGGGGGATGATACAGTCCCTAGAACTGTAATGTAATGAAATCTCTCATCTCATGACTGAAAACATTTAGTGCCATTTCAAAGAAATATGATTACGACTCTCTGGGCCTTAATGTATAATTTATTTACATTCACGCCTGCAAAAGAGCCATTTCATTCATCTCTTAAATGATAATATAAAATAATAGAAATGTAATATCTAATGAACGTTATTAGTTTCCCACTTCCATTTCTGGCAGAGAATATCACTGCTGTCAGCCCTATTGCACAAATAGCTCCAACATGGAGGTAGTGGTGTTTCTAGAGCAGTGGTCTCCAAACCCCGGCCTAGGGGCCAGATGTGGCCCTCAGCAAGCATCAGAGTGACCCCAGCAAGACCCCTCCATGTATCTTGTCATCCACACCAATACATTCTTAGATGTAAATTTATGTAAATGTATACAAATTTGAAATCAAATTGTATACAATGTAAATGTATACAAATTAGGGTGCAATCCAGAGTAATTACGGGGAGTCCTTGCTCCGGTGTAAGAATAATTTGCTCTGGATTGCAATATGAATTTCCCATAGGTTTTCATTAGGTGGTGCAGTAACTACGGGTACACGTAATGTCTCTTACATGCTCCCGTAGTTACTCTGGATTGTAGGGTTAGTTTTCTGGCCCCTGATACGGAGTCAGAGGGATGATGTGGCCCTCCTGTCAAAAACTTTGGAGGCCCCTGCTGTAGAGGGTGCAGGGTGCATGATGCACTGGGTGATATGCCCTGGGGTTATACCACTACTAGCCAAAAAATTTTACATCTTGGTGTCCTTTGTGCAGCTCCTGCCAACCTAGCATTTTGAAAGCATACAAGTAAATAAATAGGTACCACTTTGGTGGGAAGGTAACAGTGTTCAGGCGCATGCAAGCTACATGTCAGAGAACTCTACGGCTCTAGAAACTGAGATGAGCACAGCACCCTACAGTCGGTCATGACTAGCAGTATAACCTGTGGAGGACACCTTTACTTTTACCTTTAATCATGTTATATATTTGATGTGTGATTTCATGTGGAGCCCACTAAAACAAACAGCACTGACTTATGTCTGATCAAAAGGTGTAGCCAAAACCCAAGGACTATGGTGCATCATGATGCCCACCACCTGGGACATTGCCTACCCACTGCATGGAAAAGGTCCGTCATGGGGTTATTATGCTGGCTTCCCGTACTGGGTTATGCAAACCCAAGTGATGCCATTGCATGGTTGTGATGTTAAAAAATCTAGTTGTAAGGCAGATAAAAGGGGAGAAAATTGCTTTTTGTTTCTTGGAAAAATAGCAAAGTTAACTCAAACCAAGCCTGCCCAAGGTTGGCATTTAGATGCCGGTTGCCGAAGCAAAGCCACTTTTAAAAATAAAGAATAAAAGCCACATCAAGTGAAATGAAGAATTATGGGGGGGGACTGCATTCTAATTGGCAGTTCTGTTGGCGTTGCCTGGTGCTGACCCGTTCGTTGTCTGTTGAACAAATGCCGCATTTGCATTTGGGATCACTGCTGGCATTTCTGACGGCAGCGTTGTTGAGCGGGAAGATCATCGCATTTCATTTACCAAACACGTTTCATCACAGCAACGAAGCGGGATAAGTTTTGATGAGGAGAAACCTTGACTCGGCAGAAAGAACTTTGCCAGGAACATTTGTGGGATCGACATGAATCTGGGTTAGCAAAAGCTCAAGCTGTGGATGTGGATATCACTGTTTCTCACTTTCAAAAATAAATACGTGGAGACAACTCTCCAACAACACCAGACTCCAATCGGCGCCAAGAAGCAGGGGGTATTAGCCAAAGTCCCATACTTGGGACTGTGCTCATAAGGACAAAACCCATTGTTAAATAAAACCCAGACATCGCTAAAGGGAATCTCGCAGGACAAAAAAATGTGCCGTCTGCTTTTACTAAGCAAACAAAACATTTGCAAGCTTGCTGTCTCTTTCAGCGTTATTTTGTTATGCTCAACAGAAAAGGCACATTTTATTGCAGCATTAGGGGCAATAAAGTGTAAAAACACAGGGAATGTATTGCACAGGCTAAAGTGCTTATTTTCAACAAGCAGTGCTAAGGAAAGAAAATTGTTGTCTTCAATAGTACGACTCTTCACCGTTCTCAAAACAAACACATTTAATTAGAAATACTGAAATAAGAGATTAGCCTAGCAAGAGTCTTCCCCAAAAAAGGATTGAAAGGGAAAATTTGTTGTATTTTTCTGTGCCAGTGCGTCTTGGGATAAGTAAAGGAATGGGGAGCATGTAGGGTGGCAAGGGCAACAATTCCACTTCAGACAGTCTGGGAAGCTAAGCTTAGCTAGATCAGACTTGCAGATGCTGTAGTGACTGCATCAAGATGTTTGATAACATCAAAACCAAAACATTAGGGTACAACTTATACACACTCCTCTGCCTGTTGATCGGGACTGTGAACATTTCCAGGACTGACTCAAAGGGGCTGAGGGTGCAATCCGAACCTAGGTCAGCACAACTTGTTGGTCTTCCCATTCCCATTGTGATATAGGGAAGCAAGTGCATATCTGCGCACTGGCCTAACCCTTCCCCAGGAGTGGCACAGAAGTGTCCTTATGGCACATTTGTGACATCCCCAGGTCAGCATGAGACTTATGCAGAGGGCTCAGGCCAGCCTAACTGAAGGATTGCTGGCAAGCCTAGGTTAAGATATCAGCCTTACCCTACAATCCAGAGTAACTACAGGGGCACATAAGAGAAATTTACATCGACGTAGTTACAACACCACCTAGTGAAAACCTATGGGAAATTCATATTGCAATCCAAAGTAAATTGTTCTTACGTCAGAGCAAGGACTCCCCGTAGTCACTCTGGATTGCACCCTTAGTCTCCTCCAGACCAGGAATTAGTTCCAGGGGCTCCTTTGTGAATTCCTCATTTTAGGAAAGTTAACCAAACTGTGTGGCCATTTCCACGGCAAAAGAAGTTGTATGAGTCTCTGTTCCTCTTTTGTAACAAGCAGAATGACCTTTTTCTCTTCTCCCCATAATTCCAAAAGTGGCTTGCTTTTAAAAGTTCACATTTGTCAGGCAGTGAATCCTGGATGAAGACAAGAGCATGTGACACGTTTGGGGAACAATAGGCTTAAAAATTAAAAAGGTATTAATATTCAGATTAGTTAACCTTTGCAGTGGTATCAAATTCATTGGTGGAAACAACACCATGAACCCGGGACTTATAAATATTCTAACGTGCACCTAAGTCACGTCTTTCAGACATCATGCTGACCTCATGTCAACGCATCATGTGGTATTCAGGAATTCATCTATATATTCATGGTAATGATTTGTATAGTCATTAATCCAGTGGCTCAATGGAATAGTTTATCATTTAGGATAGCTTATCTCATTATTTCACAGCCCAATCCTATCACCCCCTGCTATTGGCAGAACAGATGTTCTGCTTGCAGGAGGAGGAGGAGGAGGCCAGAAGAACATCACTTCCACCAGCAAGAGCAGTGAGGCCACCGATGTAATTGCTGGTATCTGGGGGCACTGACTGGTGGAGGTTAGTGGCAGTGGGGGGCAGGCAGTGGGGGAAACAGAGGTGGAATGGGCAAGTTTCATCCAGAGAGTCAGGAAGCTTGGGCTGCCCTAGCTGCTCCAGAGAATGCTAAGTAGGCATCACGTAAGTGACACCTGGGGAGGGCTTGCTCCTGAGAAGACCCGCCAGATCACACTAAACAAGGAATAGCTGTGGGGCCTGCCATATAAGGAGCCTCTGACAACCAGTAACCGCTGCAGCATGAGAATGCAATACAGCAGTACCTCTAGTGGAGGGTGGATGCAAAGAGGTTCTTGGAGTGGCCTGCTGGATCCACAGCTTAGTGGGCTGCCGTAGTAGTGCCATATCCTGAAGCTGAGAGGCAGGGGTTGCAGACAGAACTCAGAATTTTTCTCAAAACTGTCATTTTTACTCTGCCTTATCATATGGGTCTACTCATTGCTATGCCTGGTCCTGAGGTGGTATAACTCTGAGGAGCTGGAAGATGGCATTTCTGCCCTGGAACAGGCTCTGGATACAGACAGTGGTGGGCTCCAGCAGGTTCGCACCTACTCTATAGAACCGGTTGTTAATGAGAGACAGGACATATAAAGTTTAAAAATAGCCATTTAAAAGCGGCTGCCAGATGGGCAGAGAACCGGTTCTTAATTTTTTTCTAGCCCATCACTGGATACAGAATAACTGCTCCACCCTAGGCAATGCCCTTATCATGCCTCTCCTGAACTGCCTAGGCTGCCCCAGTTAGGGCAGCCCAGACCCACCTGTCTTGGAGCAGCCTATGTGGCCTTGTTTTGGTCTTCTGTGTCAGACAGAAGCCTGGTGGAGGTTTCATTACAATCTGTAGAGACTTCCTGCCAGCACAAATCAGAGAATATTCTTGTAGCATGTATAATAAAAGGTTCCCGGCAGTACTTGGGCTGAATTATAGGTTCTGTCATATATACTGACAACTCTGCTGAGCTGAATGGTTCCCGCACTGCCTTATTGCAAGGATGGCATCCTGTAAATCCACTCAAATTATAGCTCCAGGAGTTTGGCACAGTCCATAAACAATTTGTTCAAAAGATTTTTTTAAAAATAGATTATCAAAGATTGTCCAACTGAATGAGAGTCCAAAGAAACATGCTTAACATGGTGCTAATAGCAATAACTATGCACTACTTTCATCAAAAATCCTCTATCTATCTATCTATCTATCTATCTATCTATCTATCTATCTATCTATCTATCTATCTATCTATCTATCTATCTATCTATCTATCTATCTATCTATCTCTCTCTCTCTCTCTCTCTCTCTCTCTCTCTCTCTAGATATATAGATATATATCAATTATATATATATAATTAAAAAGTCACTGACTCACTCACTCACTCACTGACAGACTCTCTAGACCTAGATAAAACCCTCTAGACCTAGATGCATGAAAACCCTCTAGACCTAGATGCATGAAATTCAGGGTGGGTGTTCCTTCTGAGACACCCACCAAGAATCAATGTTGAAAAATTTAACCCTTAAGGGGGTGAAAAGGGGTGCAATGTGTTTTTGTCCTTAGCATTGAAGACTGACTGATCAACATCCAGCCAATTTGATGCCTGGTGCCTAATGCACTTGGAGGGAGGGTGCACTTGGGGGATGGTGTAAATGGAAGTTGTGCTTATGGGGGAATGGTGCAAATGGGGGACAGTGTGAATGGGGGAAAGGTGTGAATGGGGGGGATGTTGTGCAGGGGGATGTCACGCATGGGACAGATGGTGCACATGGGGAGTTAATATGCATGGGGTGTTGATGCGCATGGGCAGTTGATGCGCATGGGGGATGTGGCACATGAGAGTTAAAGTGCATGGGGGGATAATGCACAAGGGGTAAGTTGTGCATGGGTGATGTTGTGCATGGGAGGATTTTGCACATGGAGGGATGTTGCACATGGGGAATGCTGCACATGGGGGATGATGTGCATGAGGGTTTATGTGCATGGGGAGATGTTGCATATGGGGGATGATGTGCATGGAGGTAAGTTGTGCATGGGGTGATGCACATGGGAGGTTGATGTGCATGGGGGTTGATGTGCAGGGGGGTTGATACGCATGGGGAGTTGATGTGCATGGGGGAATGTTGCACATTGGGGGATATTGCACAAGGGAGTTGATGTGCATGGGGTTAGGGGGATGATGTGCATGGGGTCATGCACATGGGGGGATCGATGCAGATGAGGTTGTTGTGCATGGGGGTGATTTATATTCAATGGAGGGTGGCGTACAAGGGGTATTTTATTCCTCTAACATGGGCACATTTTGCTAGTTCAAAATATTTCAGAGCAATTCTATGCACCACTCAGTGTAAAATAAGTATGACTATTAACTACGCATTTTTGCTACAGTCTTAAAGACTCTTTCCTAGGAGTAAAACCCATTGAACACAATCGGGGTTACTTTTGAGGAGGATCTTGCTCTTTATAACTTGTGCTAGAAGGTTGTGGGATACACTTCTCATGTAATCAAAGAAAGGATTTTGGGATTCTCTACATATGCAAAGTGATCTCGCCACTTAACCAACCTGGATGTAAGGCTCATACCATAGTGATATCTAGATCAGTGCAACACACTTCAGTGCAGAATGCAGCCACTTGTGTATTGCAAGGGCTCATCAGTTCAGCTCAGTTTTACATTTCATTTCCAGGCACAATTCAAGGTGCTAGTTTTGACTTTCAAAGCCTTTTTGACTCAGGTATAGGATATTTGAAGAACCACCTTTTTCCATATACAGGCATCCCCCACTTATTGGACAAGTTAGGGACCGGAGTAATGTCCAAAAGTGAAAACGGTTGAAAGCCTGTCTTTTTTAGTTTAGAAATGTTGCTTCCAACCTTTTTAAGCTAGCAAATTGCAAAAGCCCCTTTTAATCTTGCAAATGGATTTCCATTAATTCCTTTGAGAATGGGATTAGATGAGGAGCTACAATATGCAGGAAGATAATTTTGGCCTTTAGAACAGCAGAGAGAGGTTGAAAGTGTGGAACATGGATTGAATGAATGAGTTCTGGTATAATTGAAAGGTGTTGAAAGAGTGGATCATCAGAAAATGAACTATCAGAAAGCGGGGGTTACTGCTTAAGGTAAGCAGAGCAGGCTGTTTTAACCTTGTCACCATTGATGGAGTTGAGAATAAGGTGATGGGACCCCAACTGTATAACTTCTTCCTTTAGAATTAAGAATGGATCCCTCTGTGGAGATCCTTCAGAGGCCTTAAGATCCCATTCAAGATGATATTTGATAGCTGATATGATAGCTGATAGTTTGATACGGAGTAGCATTTTGATGTGGTGATGGTCATACCATAAACCTCATCAGCATTTGTACCATATGAGACGATGTCCACTTGTTTTGGATTGGAGTTTCCTTCAATCCATAATGGATGTGACATGGAGATACCTGGCCAGCCTATCGTAGGGGCCTGTTGCCAGGACGTTGCCTTTTCCATCAGAGTGGTACCTATTTATCTTCTTGCATTTGCATGCTTTCGAACTGCTAGGTTGGCTGGAGCTGGGCTAAGGATCAACCCATCTGGAGGACTTGGGTCTTGAACTGCTGGCCTGCCGAGTGGAATTCCGGTCAAGCAGTGTTCTAACTCCAGCGTTCTAACCACTGAGTCACTGCAGCCCTCAAACAGGAGTGTAATGGTGATCATACCATAATGCCAGCCTTAAATGATATGGTAAGCAAATCAGGTTATAGAATCTGGCTAGAAAGGGAAAATGTTACTCTGTAAGGAAATACAAAACAGAAATGGGTGAACTGGATCAAAACACTGAAATTTTCAGAACATAACATGCCGAGGAAATCTGGGTCAAGCTAATATTGGCTGGGGAAATGCATGAAAAACCTACAGCCATGTTTAATTGCTTCTTCGCCTAAGTTCTCTTCCCTCCTTGTGCTTTTATTCATTTCAGGTAACCTTATTAATGCGTGCTGATGAACAGAAGGCAAAGTCGGGAAAGAAAGAGCAGAAAGAAGAGGTGTCAGCCTAGAGAAAAAGGAAGTGAGAAGAAAGGCAATTTTTAAAATATATTTTTAAAATTGTTCTGTGACCTACAGAAACACCTGGTAGACGGATAGCGGCAAGCTTTTCTGTTTGAAAAACGAAATCAAGGCCCAAGAAGCTGAAAATAAATATTCAAAAATAGAAGAAAAGAAAAGAAAAAGTCTGTCAGAAGGAAAGATTCTCCAAACGCAGACCAGGTAATTATAGGTGAATAGAGGGAGGAAGTTTTTAATGGCTTCTCTTCATAATTATTTCTGCCCAAATTCTGATGGTGACATGCTTATTTCAGTATAAGTGTTTTCCATTGTTGAATATAACATATTCCGTTTCTTTTAAGTGCTTCAGAGTAACATTTCCAAGAGTGTCTTAAAACCCACTCGGCATTCATTTGAAATGAAATATACTAAATTTAAGCCCTACTTGCCTGACTGAAATGAAGAACTCAGCTGCTAATCATTTGGCAAGCATGTGGTCTCTTTGAGAGTGCGGCACCTTCTGCAGGTACAAGGAATCTGTTTGTCACCTTCAGTCCTGGGAAATCTGACAAATCAAGAATAACACTGTGATGGTGGAAACACAATCAGAGTTTGATGTGGTTGTATGAATCGCTTCAAATGAAGCGGAAGCAGTGCAGAAACAGAATTATTTTGATACTACAAAATGTCACTAAATAGAACGAGTTCACTCCTATCCTTCAGTTACATCACTAGAACACACACTCCAGTTCACTCCTACCCTCCAGTTGCATCACTGGAACAAACACTCCAGTTGCATCTCACACATTCCAGCTGTTGCAAATGTGACAAGCCTGAGGGTGCAATCTCCGGATGTAGCAAGCAGACTGGTCCACATGGTGACACACCACATGGTGACACGCCATCCACTATTAAATCTAAATCTGATCTAATAGTATCAATTTTAATTGAGTAGGTACAAAGCTTCTTTCCATTCTGGACATGACTGTCTGCTCAGCATGGGAGAAGTTATTGATCCATAGGAAGAATTTCAGAACTCACTCAGTTGTGATACTTAACCATCAGAACTTTATTCTGGTGGATGTATGATGAAAGGAAAATCATGTTTTAATATCTACTGATAAATTTGTGCAGGATACTCCAGAGACTGCAATGTACGTGTGATTTTCATTTTCACTTCCTTACATAAATACAAAACTAATAAAGTGGAACTACCTGGACACTTTATGATACAATCCCGTCTCCTTAGCTCACTATTTGGATTAACTCTTCTTTATGTCTGACTTTTGAAATCCGTCAAGGATTATTAGGTAACTTTTACATAATCTAAAGAGAAATGTTTTGGAAAACTGAACTGAAAATTCACAGCTTTGCACCACTTTCGCTCTGTCTGGTTGTCTGTTTCCCAGGAACATTGTTGTTTCATAGATTGGACAGAGTTTTCAGCTGATACACTAAACACAAAAATGCATCTCAAAAGAAGAGGAAAGGCAATGACAGGCCTGTTCATTTTCTGCCAACTTAGATGATATTCCACAGATACAAAATCAAGCAGAGCTGAACTATTCCATAGCTTATATGCTACTATATATAAAGATATACAGTATATATCACTTTAAGAGGAAGAAAGTCTCTTTAATATAATTTAAGAAAAAGTCACAAGATGTGAGGGCTAGAAAAATCTGCTGGGCTTATCCACAACCAAAAAAGAGAACGACTCCTTTCTCTTGGAAGGAGGTCGGAACGGTATATACACTGGCACAGTATAAGACTGGAATGCTGCCCTTTGGATGGAGCTTTTAATATCCCACTGTCAGAAGAGGTACCTGGAAATCATTCAAGAACTGGTGAGTTTTGGTGACTCTGCAAACACCCTTGCGGTGTCCTTGAATGAAATTCTGCCCAGCTACCAAATATATTCCTGAGCCTGGATATGAACACCAAGGAAAGTTTTGCTCGTACATTATGTAAGAGGAGGTATTTATGATGATATACATGACACATTCCCAGAAACGAGTGATGTAGATTGTTTTCAAACCACTCAAATGCCTCACAAAATTGTAACTCAAAAATAAACACTGCGCGTGAGATGTATAAATTCAGGCAAGAAACTTAGCAGTGAAAAAAGATAGATGAATACCGCAACGGGCTAAGGTGAGTAGCTATATCTTATTCCCATAGAAAACATCAGCTTAGAGGAAGCATTTCAAAAAACAAATGGCCAGCCCAGGAGAAGATAAGAGCTGCCTACCTGCCTGTGCAAACATCTGCTCCAGGTTGTGGTTCTACACAGCTTTTTTCATTAATGACAGACAGACTGACAGACAGACAGACAGACATCTGAAGGTTACATGTGGTGTACCAGTGGAATAGTTACACAGTAAGTAATGCAGTTGCCACCACATGCCATATTGGTCCTTCCCACTGCCATTGGAGCCGTTCTGGGCAATGCTCAGTGCCTGGATTGTGGCACCTGCAGTACTTGAGACCCACAAGACAGGATCTGAAATTCTGAAGGAATCACTACAAAGTTAATGATTAAGTTAAGATATTTAACTATTTAACTTCCCTTTTAATGCTCTTTATAAAATTTTACCTGTATATGTGCTTACGACATGAAGAAAGAAATTACAAAATTGCCTGACCTGGTTGTAGGAGAGGTTGGTTAACCCTTTTTCCTATATATATAAAGTGTGTGTTTGTGTGTGTAAAATTCATGCGCTCTCTCTCTCTCTCTCTCTCTCTCTCTCTCTCTCTCTCTCTCTCTCTCTCTCTCTGACAGAAAGAATTCCATTCAAGAGAACTTTCTTTCACATGGTTTCTATGAGGGTAAGACAAATGTTTCAAGGAATGCATGATCTGTGGATACAGATTGTGAGAATCATCATCATCATCCTTCCCAACAGATTCATCATCAAAGAATCATCTTTGCTACAGAAGCTGCCAATCAACCTTTGTCAATAGCAGGTGCTGCAATGGTTAAAAAGGTCCATATCCACATATGCTTACATCTGATGTTGGAGACTCATCCCACACTCAATTCTACCCAGAAAAGATCTAAGACTCATAGGATGTCATTATACACAGCACTGACTGATATTAACACTGGCTGATCAATGGGATGTCTAAATTTGGAAATACCAGCTGGGTATGGTTTTTAAATTCCAATTTGCAGAACTTCCACCACCATCGTATATCCGCCTGCCTGGTTCTTATCAATGCGTCATTTATAGCCCCCTTTATCGTTTTTGTCACTACCTCTCCGCTGAGTGTCTTTGTAGTATTTAATATGTTCAGTCAAATAAAGAAATATCACCCAGCCACTAATATGCATTCCTTTGTTTACGGGGTGGCATAAATAAGTCCGCAGGAAGGTGGTCCTGTTTGTCCTGTTTTCTGTGACTGAAATATTAAAAGGTTATCTCTCTGTCTTAGCTCTGCAGCAATTCAATTTTAAAATTGGTTTCACTGTTGCCCTCTTCACCTCATTTCTTTGAGGGTTTAGTGTCATATTTTCCCATTGATTTGTCTCTTCTGACCCCGGAGAGATTGAATGGATACTTAGATTCAGCGATGCTTTTTCACTAAAGCTCAGATTTATATTCCAACTTTTCTCCACAGTTCCTTTTGGGATCAGTGGAAAATGGTATAACATCAGCCTCCCCCCACCCTCTATGGTGCATCAGCCCATGTGAGTTGCCATTAGCAGGACATGTAGCTAATGCACCACAGTGGGAAGCTGAGAATCCAGCATGTTCTCTTGAAAATTATGTGCATTTGTAACTTATGATGTGTTGTGAAGAAGGGAAAGTGTGCACACATTACAGACACCGCTACTCAGTGCTCAAGTTGAGAGTCCTGTTCTGATTTGGGAATAGCAGGATCCACCGTCAGAGAAGCCTAAAACAGTTCCGTGATAATGTCATGTGAATGTGCAGGCCATTTTGGACCCTTTAGACTCATAGCAAGCACATGGACCCTTTATTTGAGCCCTACTCAGTTTCAGTCCCTGACAGACAAGGACTCTTCCCATGCACCTGATGCTCAGTTACACATAGTTACATGCACAGTGTCGTTTTAAACACTAAGCTTCAAGTCTCTGATGTCAAAAACATCAGTCCAGAGGTTGAATGAAACAAAAAATCCATTTAAGTTGAAACATTCTTGTTAAAAAATGAAGATGGTTTGTATACTTTTTGGATTTTGCACTGAAAGTTTGTGTTAAAGATGGAGATATATGAGAAGAGCATAACTGGGATTGATTTGTCATTATAAGTAAGTTACTTGGAGGAGTTAAGAAAAGGCAGTTCTGGTGAGTCACCTAACTCCTTATATTGAAAAATCTTTATTAAACTGAGTGTGACCTATAGTTTTCCTACAGTTCTCTCTTCCTTGATCTTGGAGGTTTTATCCTTTGTGTATTCATCATCACCATAACCTTTTGCAGCATGTCCCTGCGGGACGGGATACCTTTTGACTAAAACTGAGCACGGCTCTATAAGAGAGTGGATGGGAACAGAAGATTTGATTCAGAGACTTTTTTTCCTCTGTTCACGTCTTTACTTTGAGCTAAGATTCCTTTCAAATGCAGGTGGACTGCTTGGATTCACACAAAACTCTCTCTCTCTTTCTGAAGTCAGGGTGTGACAGCAGTTCAGAAAAAAGTATCAAGTTTCATGTGAAATCTTGCAGCATTTTTTACTTATTTATTTAATGCAAAGGCAGCTCCTTTTACAGAAATCTTGAAAAATAATGGACTTTCCTGATGAGTAATGGGGAAATAAGCCATTAGGGCTGCACTGAGTAGTGCTCTGGGGACCAGGCAAGACTTTCGTGAGAATCATTGTGCTCAATCATAGAAAAACTAAGGTTGATTATGTCAGAGGGTTGTCTGCTGGATGAATGGAAACCCCTGGCCACTCTATTCCATTCCTTTACAGAGAGGTTTGAGTGCCTGCATCAGATCACACTGAACATGGAACGGCAGTGGTGCCTGCCTTATAAGGAAGCTCAAAGAGTCCCTGATAACCAGTAACAGCTTCAGCATGAGACTGCAGTACAGCAGTACCTGGAGTGGAGGGTGGATGCAAGAGGGATTTCTTGGAGTTGTGCTGTATCCAGAGATTGGTGGGCTATTGCAGTTGTGGCATATCCCATGGTTGAGAAGCAGTTAGGCTGGCCAAGGTCTCAACATTTTTACCATCACTTCCAATTTTATTCTGGCTGATAATGGATCCCTATGGGTCTACTCAGATTTATTCCTGCTCCTGATGGGGTATAACTCCAAGGAGCTGGAAGAGGGCATTTCTGCCGTGGAAACAGGCTCTGGCTACAGCCTAACTGCACTGTTCTAGGCCATGCTGAAGATACCCTCAATATACCCTCAAGCACAACTAGGGCAGCCAAGGTCGATCTGTCTTGGGCCAGCCTATGTTGACTTACGCCAGCCCAAGCCTTTCTGATGTAACTGGGCTGGCCCAGTTCCAAGATGGGGCATCTTGGAACTGGGCCAGCCCAGTGTTAGAAAAGCTAGCCCAAGTGCACTTCAGGATTGCAGCCGGAGTGAGTTAGAAGTTTCACTTATTTCCAAAATTTAGGCACTGGTAATTGAACAAAGAGTTAAGGGTTAATGATCTGCTTTTGGACCAAGATTCTGTGAATCAGAAGGAGTTTGCATGAACTCCTATTGCATGAACTCCTAGAACTCCATTCTATAGTAGCAGTTGTCAAACTCACAACTGTTGTCCATCAAAAAGCAGTCGATCTTTGGACTGGTGCTGCCCAGAGTTTCCTGGTGCCCAGATTTATTCAGAACACAGGTTGGAAGCAGAGTGGTAAGCCATGCTCAAAGGGTGTAAGGCTCTCCCCAAACCCCAGCTCTAGACCTGAGCCAGGATTTGGAAAGCCCTGCTGTAAAGGAAGGAGAATGAGACCTGGTTCATTTACATTTCCAACCTGTTTTCCCAGTTTTTGAGTTATGCAGACAAGACCTTCGGTGCTGGCAGAGATTTGTAATCCTGTTATACATATACAGCCAGCTAATCACTCCTTAGAAGATCAGTCATTTACTGTTTCAAACTAATTAGAGCAATTTGTGTTTAAGGCAATATTGATTTTAGATTGTGCCTTTCTCTTGCTTTACATTACACTGTTGTTTCCCTTCTTTAACCCTGATGACAAATATGTCAGCTGCAACCAAAACCTGTTTGCCAAAGAGCACCATTAAAGCAACTTTTGACAACTGAGGGGATGACTTAAATTGCTCTTAATTGCTTCTGCAAAGAAATAAAATATAAGACTTGAAACATGAAATTAAAAGGAGGAAGGATGCATGCCTTCCTTGCCTGGGTTAGCGTTCTGTTGTAGCGGAGCACCTTCTGAACTTTATTATAATGTTATTATTTCTGTTGTCTTTCCTAAGAACCATTAGCTTGCATTCATAGTGTTAGTTTGCATTCACAATTTTCTAGTCTAACAACGCAATCATACATGCATCCCCTTCAGTCTATGCAACTACACCACCTGCATCTGCACCAGTCAACAGCAGTGAGCTGTATCCAGCAAGGGAGGATATCCTTAAGGTCAGATAAGATTATTCCTATATCCATTCAATCTCCACTATCCAATGGGTCTCCTTGGATCAGGGCCAGGATTGGGTTAGGAAACTGGTACGTGCAAGTGCTGCTAATAACCACTCCTGCCTCCGCTGTTCCTATCCACACCCCTCCACCCAGACATCCCCCAAATTCCTCCTCTTCTTCACACTACTCCTCCCATTGCCCATCCCCACTGCCAACTTACCAGCCCAGACAGTGGGAATCAGTGATATATAGAACTATAAATAGAAAACATTTTCCTCGATCACTGTGGTCTCGGAGACTGTTTCTAATTTTTTCCCATTGATTTGTAGAGCAATACAGCTGGTGTCCCTGTGTTAGAATTTATAGACAGCCAGTTTGGATGAAGAGTGGCTGAATTATATATTTTAAAATGTTTTATTCCAAGGAAAACATCATAAAAGCACTGGCAATAAAACACCTGAGAAAGAATGGATTTCCATACAGTATGTTTAAGTTTGAACCAGTAAGAAAGTTTTCATGCATATTGTTTGATAGGAAACTGGCTGTACCTCAAAGAGACCCAAAAATGTACAGGTAAGAAAGATGACAACAACAAAATTCAGGCAAAATTCTGCCATCCTTATATGGGGAAAAAAACTAGCTGCCCCAATAGCTGTTCAATATCCAGCTGTTATCCAGATCTGATTTTGGTTTAGTTCAGTGAATTGACCTGTTCAGAAGTAAGTAACACAGATTGCTGTTAATAGGATCTTGGAGCAATATCATACTTTAAATATAAATTTCGGTGAAAGACTTTCTGGTGGGAGACTCTTGATTCAATGGAAAAGTCTCAAAAGCCAATTTTTTTTGAGGGGAGGGGGAATTGATTGCATTTGCATGAGAGTATCTACAATACCACCCAAGCACAATTGGAAATGTGGCCTTTTGGTTTCCTCACTAGGGGCTAAATCCAGAGCAGTTACCGGTCCACGCAGTTACGTCACCCTCTAGTGTTATCTTACGGAAAGTCATCTTAACTGCCCCGGGCAAGGGGCTTAATTTCACTTTAGGATATAGGTGCCCTTTGGGTAATGGAAGAATACAGAACAAATAAAAAATTAAAATAATGAATGAATGAATGAATGAATAAGTAAGTAAGTAAGTAAGTAAGTAAGTAAGTAAGTAAGTAAGTAAGTAAGTGAATGAATGAATGAATGAATGAATGAATGAATGAATGAATGAATGAATGTGCTTACCAGGGCCCCGGTGGGGAGGCTGCGTGCGCATGCACACACACATAGTTATGTGGAATACATGCTCTTGCAGTTCTTATGTTCTTAATCAGAATACATGTTCTTGCCATTATGATTTTGCCAATTTTGCCCTATTGATTCAAACAGAAAGTAGGATGCTGTTAGGTAGCTTCAGAATCTCAAATGAACCAAAGCAGCTGGAAAATAAAGCATTCAAAGATCCTTATTCTCCAATAATTTCTTACTAGATTGTCATGGAACAAATTTTGGGTGTTAAAGCAGATCTCACTACCTCTCAGTTTCAACCTCAGTATCAATCTCAATCTCAGTCTCTCCATTCCCACGGTTGAATGTATTCATTTACTCATACTTAATTTGTCCACTTTGCCACATTTTATCCTTCTATCCTATAACTCTTAGGATGCAATCCTAACCAATTTAGGCCAGCACAACTCACCCACCATCCCATTCCTGCGTTTGCATGGGGAGACCAGCCCATGTCTAACCACCCCAGGAGTGGCAAAGAAGTGCCTTATGCCCAGTGATGGGCCCAGCCTCCCTGAAGATCCGGTTCGCCAGAAGTTCGGGGGCTGGGCAGGGGTCAGGGGTCAGGGCCGGGGTCAGGGGGACGCAGGGAGCGTCCTGGCGCCAAGCCCCAGGATGCTCAGTGCACGTGCGTCCAGCTGGATGCAGGCGCACTAAGATTCCTGGCGCCGAGCCCCAGGAGACGCGGCACCAGCGGACACTAGCGAACCGGTCCCTGCGGCTCTTGCAGCCGCGGCTGTGACTGGATCGCCAACGTCAGCCCAGAGGGAAGATCCGGTTCGGGCGAGTAGGCCCGAACCGGCATCTGCCCACCTTTGCTTATGCCCCCCACCCCACATCCACAATTGTGCCACCTTAATCAGGGATTAGGATTTCACTGTTAATGTCCTACTTCTGCAACCCCTTGGAGCTCCTCTAGCCATGTCTGTGCTTCTAATCACCCGTCGCTCCTTTTAAAATAATCCTTCCTTTTTCATTCTCCCAACAATTTTCATGCTTCCTCCTTGTCTTCTCAAAGGAATCATACATCCTGCTCTGAAACCATGGAGTTATTGAAGCGCTGAATGAGCTTTTGGCGACTTTCAGAGAGGTGGGATATGAGCCAAATATTTGTTGCCTTAGATCAGGGGTTTGGGAACTGTTGTTTTTCATCTTCTCAGTCTCTCAGTATTTATTAATGGCTGCTTCTAAGATAATCCTGGGCTATGCACTGCTATGCATTGGCTTGCACTTTCCATTAAAAATCAATAAAAATGTAAATCAAACAGAATTACATTATTAATATTATTACAGTATTATCTGTTTTGCTGTCGCTAAAGGAAATTCCTGGTCAGGAGAGAGGGACTGATATGCAAAATACTTCACATAGAACTTCAGAACTGTATGTAGAGGCCTAAGCCAGGAAGAACCCCTAGCGATAAAAGGAGGAAGGGTGCTAGGTACTGACAGCGTAATACTAATTTACAATTATAATTGTATGTACGTGTGGTTGCAATCCCAGTGACCAGTTAGGCTGGCATAAATCCCAGCATAAGTCCCATGCTGGCCTGCAGATGTTGCAAAAGAGCTGTAAAGCAGTGGTCCTCAACCTTTGGAAGATCACAGCCTGGGGGGATGCGTATCCGCATGCACATCAGTGTGGCTGGGCTGGGCCTGCACAGTTCGCCCTGGCTGCGGGGTGAACTGCGCATGTGCTGCCCAACTGGGCTGTGCTTGTGCAGTTTGTCCCAGCTACAAGGCTATCCCAGCTACAACACAACCTTTCCTCGCATCTGGGGCAAAATGCTCATGTGCGGTTTAGCTGCTGGACCACCCTTGTGCAGTTCACCACAGCTGTGAGGCAACTGGGCTGCATGTGCTCCGTTGGGGCCAGGCCAGGGTTGAGCACCCCAAGGCTCCTGCATTTGATTCAGGGCCCAGTCCCAGGGTGTCATTGACCAGCACTGGGCTGTTGACCAGGAGTTGAGATCCCATGCCATAAGGCACTCCTTGGGAAATTAAGCCAATGCACAGACATGCACAGGCCTCTCCACACCACCACCGTGGGTGGGTTGTGCCAATCTAAATTGGTTAAGATTTCACCCTGTCTCTTTGAGTGCATGCGTGAAGATGCACACATATGCATGCATGAGCACGTGCGCATACACACACACACACACACACACGTGTGTACGTCCAAGCTTACTTTCTTAATCCTTTTGGATGTAAAGCACAAACCCAACCCAGAAGAATACAATCAAGTGTCTGTTGAAACTCAGTTATTGTCGCTTCCACAAACCCACAATTTAAATTGAGTTCCTTTTCTTTCTCTCACCTCTTCATTGTGATAGCATCAGGCCAGTCCTTCCATTATTTGGCTAACCTCTTCATTATTCTGTTTTAATATATAATGAAGACAAACGCCAACAGTCTAGCAACAGATTTGGGTAATGGCAAGATATACTGAATAATCGGCTACAAATCCTAATTGAATATTTTTTCCCCTTGATCTTTTTTGCCATTAATCTTCTTTTCATTCTGACTGGCTCCTGTGGACATTTCACTCTTCCTCCTTCCGTGTAGCCATAGAAAACATTTCTTTTCTGCTGTGTAAGAAGGTTTTTCTTCTTATCATTAGATTCTGTTTATCTGAAGATAAACTACTGAGTTTGGGAGGAAGGGAATAGCAGAAAACCCAGACAGGGCACTTAATTGGTATGCCAGCCCACGCAGAGCGATCTGATTGCATTTGGTAACTAGCGAGAGGCGGCCGGCACTTTCAAGGGAAATGATATCTAGCTGTGAGTGTGTGAATCTACATGTGGAAGAACTGAACAGTAAACATCAGCCTTAATTTTAATATTTTGCATTATACAAAACTTTAGAAAGATGAGTGCTCTGATATTCTCACAGCCCCTACTGGGCTCGTAATGTTATCAAACAGATATTATGGAAGCCAATGGCAAATCTCCAGCTGTCGGGAAAAACTCCGAGTTTTAAGAGCATCAAGAAGTCTTCAATCACTGTTTTCATCTTTTAGAAGACATTTTCCCTATTAGGGACAAGGGGAAACCTGTATTTCACTGGGTTTAGATGACTGCAGGCAACGTTGCCTTTCAGGTTGCGTTTTCTTATGGGCACACATGTAACGCTCTCAAATTGCCTTTCAAATGGAAAAGTGAAAATGCAAAACCGTAACGCAGCTCTAAACGGTCACTTTAGCAGTGATCACACCAATGCCCAGGAGAGAACTTGCCTCCATCTGTGAGTTGTTCTTGTTAAAACAGTTTTGCTACAAATGTGTGGTGAGGGCAATATTTCTTGTATGCGTCGAGCGCTTTTGCTCTGGAGGACAATGTGACTTAGGTTACAACCCAGAGTAACTATGGGACCTTTTACACCGACATAGTTATGGTACCACCTATGGGGAAACCTATGGGAAATGTATAGAGCAATCCAGAGTAAGTGCCTCTTATGTCTTCCCATGGTTATTCTGGATTGTGTAATTAGTGAGAGGTGCCATGTTTAGTACTAATGATTATATACTTACAACTGTAGGTCTTCTTGGCCCTTTGAGCAAAGTCAAAGCTTTTCTTAGGGGACAAAGAATATATTTATATATTATATATACAGAGACAGAGATAAACAGATACTTATATTCCATATAAAATTCATATAGATACTTATATTTTATATAAAATACATATAGAATATATCTGCACCAAGATCCCTTTCTTTACGTTTCTGTACATTCCTTTCATTTTGGTTTGCCGTGGAAGCCTTTGCTGCATAAAATGATGTTCTCCAATTGGGATTGTGAGTCACACACCTCTAGGGTGACCATATGTTATAACTGAAAAAGAGGCCAAGCTCTTCCTCCCCTCATAAAATAGAAAATGTAGGACAGCCAAGAAAAAGTAGGACATGACAAAATAAAAGCTAAAAACACTCATATTGCTTTCATGTGGTAAATTTAAAAATATTGTTATTAAATTTAAAAATATTACCTATAATTTATCCATTCCAAGAAAGTTACATGCTGGCTTCTTACCAGGAAATGGAGGATAATTAGGTTTTTTCCAAGGCACAAGACTTAAAAATGAGGGCATAACCTGGAAAAGTAGGTCATGTCACCTTGCATACCTCCCAGCAGTACCTCCATGTTTTCTGCAAGAGTTGTAGCTGCCTCTTGATTTCCATTCTGAAAAGGCTGCAATCCTAATCCTAAAGTCCTGATACATGTCCCTTAATCCCGACACAGGCTGCTGTGATACTTGGGGGTATCACAGGCCCCTGTGATACTTGGGGGTAACACAAATGTTGTGTAAGGCACAGACACGTACTGGCCTCCCCAAACAACCACAGGAACGGGGATCCAGTAAGTTGTGCCTATAGGATTAATAGGATTGTGACCATATTATCAGAATGACCCTATAGGGCTCCAGACAAGTCACAATGGCCACCTATTATGGTCCGTTCCGCATTGTGAGACAGAAAGAAGGCCTCCCAATACCTATTATGAGCCACAACCTTCAGCTATTCTTATAACCATAACCTTTGCAATTTCTTCTCCTGTTAACTAAAGTTGCATATAGAATTACCTTCCTGATACACAGGAATAGGTGCATGTTTTATTTTCCTCTATAGGGAGAGTTCCACTTAACCCTGCAGTCACTCTTACGCATGCAACTGGCTTTGAATTCAATGATGATCCTGCCTTTTTCAACCCCATTGGAAGGGAAAGGAGAGCTTGTCCTATAACTGAAAAAATCATACACACCATTCTCAAGATCACAGCTGAGGATTAAACTAAATATGCAGCAAAATTCATTCATTTACCTTGCAAGGATGGTAAAGGTTTTTAATGTTTTATGTTTTCAGTGCAGCGTTAACTACAGTGAGTCCACTTTGTGGAGAAAGGCAGGATACAAATCTATTAAACAAACAAACAAACAAATAAATAATACAGGAGATAGAGACCCACATAGTTAAAGCCTTCCAGAAAAGAAATGTCAGTCTGACATGATGCATAAGGAATGTAACCATCTCCTTGGGAGATCCAAGAGGGGGGCATGGATATGCCCCTTCCACAAATTATCATGCCAGGAGTGAAAGAGCACCCTCCAGAAAGGGGATCTCAGTTGGGCACTAGGGGGATTCCCATTGGGTGGGGAGTTGACAACAAGATGGTGCCCGCTGGGAGCTCAGGTTTACCCACATGGTAAAGGAAACACAGAGGTGAGAGTAGGAATGCGAACACATTTTTACATGGAACGTAGATCTGGGCTCCAAGTCAGATCTGGGCTCCAAGTCTAGATGGGAGCCTAGGTCTACTCTCCTAGCAAACCTTGGTCATGGAGGCCAAAATTCCACTGGAATCAGGTCTGCCCATCCAGTTGAATTGGGCTCTGGAGTTAAGATCATGCTCATGGGACCCCAATACACTGGATCCACACTTGGTTCGCCCAAATTGAATCTAGCACATCATACCTCCATTCCTATTATCCCATGATGGGTGGATAAATCACTGATTATATTAGGAAATTAGTTAGAGGCCAAGAAACAGCTTAAAGAATTCTTAGGAAGAAAATGGAACTAATATCTTTTATAACCCAATTTTATAACCCAATTTATAACTCAATTTTCCACAAGTGCTTTGCACAGTAGGAACAAGGAGAAGGGGAAAATACTACTGATGTTTGAAAGGTCTCGTGTGTTGTAATAAGAATTTGGGTGCAAGATCTAAAAGGCAAATATGTACTGGAGAGCTGTTCAAAAATTTTCCGTCAAAAAGGAAGTGCAATAGTTCACTTACTTCTGAGCTATGCTTCCCATAAAAATAAGTCGCTTTATCTAAGCAATAATCCCATGACATTTGAATAGGTGGTTTGGAGTCTGGTTTAAGAATGCAGCTTTAATTAAAGGAAGGTAAACAGGGCTAAAGCTTACTTGCAGAACATTTGGTGGAGGGAACAAATCTGATTTTTTCAGCATGCATTTGCTGCAAATTATATATGTAGCCCACTGGGGCATTTTCTTAATACTCCTCACTGCTGGTCACCTTAGGCTGCAATCCTAAACATGCCCTCAACTTGCCTCTCCTGAGCTGCTTAGGCTGCCCCAGTTAGGGCAGAGCAGGTCCACCTCTCTTAGGGCACCCCATCTTGCCTTGCTCTGCCCTAAGCCTCCTTCAGAGTAACTGGGCCAGAGCATCTTGCAGTTGCTCCAACCTAGTGTTAGATAGGGCAACCTAAGGGCTCTTATGTGGACAGATTAGTTGCTCTGGATTGGGCTGTAAGTTTCATTTGGACCACATAAGAAGGACCATGTAAGCAAAAACTAACTCACATGTCCTGCTGTCCATTTTGAACACTATAATGCAGTGAGTCAACACTTCATCCATTTTGCTTCTCTGTCCCCATACCAATTTCCATAGGTTTGCGCCTATGATGCCAGGAATAAGAAAGAGGCACACAACAAAATAGACATGTATAGCATATACACAGATCCCTGGATGATGCGATGATGCTGATGTGAGCTTTGAACAGCAGCATTTGAGCATAAAAGGAAATGTTCTTAACCACCATGAGTCTTCTATGTTCATGTTTAGATTCTGGGCATCCAAATATTCCATTGATGAACATAGGCTGAAATCCGAAAGACACTTTCCTGTGAGGAAGACTCATTGATCACAATGGGGCTTACATTTGAGTAGACATGGTTAGGATTGTGCTGTTAGTTTGCTTAGTGAATTGGGTGATTATGAGCACACTTCTAACCATGTCTACTCACCAGTAAGCCCCATTGTGGCCAATGAGTCTTCCTCCCAGGAAAGTGTCTTTCGGATTTCAGCCTGTGTTCATCAATAGAATATGTGGATGCCCAGAATCTAAACATGAACATAGAAGACTCATGGTGGTTAAGAACATTTCCTTTTATGCTCAAATGCTGCTGTTCAAAGCTCACATCAGCATCATCGCATCATCCAGGGATCTGTGTATATGCTATACATGTCTATTTTGTTGTGTGCCTCTTTCTTATTCCTGGCATCATAGGCGCAAACCTATGGAAATTGGTATGGGGACAGAGAAGCAAAATGGATGAAGTGTTGACTCACTGCATTATAGTGTTCAAAATGGACAGCAGGACATGTGAGTTAGTTTTTGCTTACATGGTCCTTCTTATGTGGTCCAAATGAAACTTACAGCCCAATCCAGAGCAACTAATCTGTCCACATAAGAGCCCTTAGGTTGCCCTATCTAACACTAGGTTGGAGCAACTGCAAGATGCTCTGGCCCAGTTACTCTGAAGGAGGCTTAGGGCAGAGCAAGGCAAGATGGGGTGCCCTAAGAGAGGTGGACCTGCTCTGCCCTAACTGGGGCAGCCTAAGCAGCTCAGGAGAGGCAAGTTGAGGGCATGTTTAGCATTGCCTAGGGCAGAGCAGTTACTCTGAATCCAGAGCCTGTTTCCAAGGCAGAAATGCCCTCTTCCAGCCCTCAGAGTTATACCACCTCAGGAGCAGGTATAGTAATGAGTAGACCCATAGGGGTCCATGATAAGGCCCGAGTAAGAATGGCAGTGCTGACCAAAAATCTGAGTTCTTGGCCAGCCTAGCTGCAACCCCTTCCTCTCAACCTCAGGATATGGAACAAACTACGGCTGCCCACAAACCTCAGGATACAGCAGGCCACTCCAAGAAGCCCCTTGTATTCACTGTAGAATGTACTGGCATCTCATCAGGGACTCCTTAGAAGGCAGGCACCCAGTGGCCTCACCAGACTGGTGCGGCTGGTGTGGGCTGCATTGGGGATGCGCTCCGTATGGGGTGATGTGCCGGAGGAGTTTGACTGTCCTTTGGCAGGCCCCGGGCATCAGCACCCCCATTCAGGCCTGCTCCAAGGCGGAGAATCAGCCAGAAGCTGACACTTGTCTGAGGAGCTGGCCTGAACGGCCATCTGAGATGCACTGCGCAGAAACACACTGAGCATGCCGAACAGCTTCAGAGGAGACTTCCTTAGAGCAGAGAAAGTCTGCGCCTCTGCACGGCCATTCGGCCTCACTCAGGAGGCGGAGCGGCAGCCGAATGGCTTCAGAAAGAGTACTGCACAGGCACCAACTCTGACGCCTGCACAGTCTCCCCCGAAGCCCAAAGGCTTCAGAAAAGTACTGCGCAGGTGTCAGAGATGGTGCCTGCGCAGTACTCTTTCTGAAGCCAGTTGGCTTCAGAAACAACTGCGCAGGTGCCAACTTTGGTGACTGTGCAGTCCAGGTGGGGGGGGGGGGGCGTGCATCCCAGGGATGATGCCCAGACTTCCGCACCAGGTGATGTGCAGAGTCATGTCACCACTGTAGGCACCACAGCTGTTCCTTGTTCAGTGTGATCTGAGGGGTGTCTCCTCAGGAGCAAGTCTTCCCCTTGTGTCAATTACTTAGCATGTTCTGGAGCAGTTAGGGCAGCCCAGGCTTCCTGACTCTCTGGATTCAGCATAACTTTCTCCTAACTCAGAATAGTTAGGAGAGTGCAGTTAGGTCAGAGCAGGCTGAATTTGCTCTGGATTGCAGCCTTAGCCATTCCCAGTAGTGAAAGGCCACCATCCTCAATAATCCCATCAAATCAGGCCATTACCACAACTTGGACTAATTGTAACTGCATCCTGATTGACAATTCAGTGAAGGTGGAGCTTAGCAAGTGCTCCACATCGCAGTCTTACCCTCTCCCCAAAAGGAATAAAACAGAGGCTTACTTGGTAAGGTGATTTTTTAAAACATGAAAATATTAATATCTAATTATATTGTACTAATTCGTACTGATAATAATTAATTAAATAATTTTGAAGTATTGGGGTATCCAAAAATTCATGGACCTTGGGTGCCAAATGAGCTAGGGATGCCACTGGCTAAGGAATAGGCTGTCGGAGGAGAGATATGTAAAGAAGAACTTTATTTACCTCCTCTACCACTTCCTGGTCCCCATGAGTCTACTCAGTGTTGGTACAGATCTGTTAAAGCAAAGGGGGCATATTAGGATGGGACAGGTTCTTGCAGGCATTGATGTTGTCAAGGTCTGCTGTGATCCACCCTGACTTGCCTGATCCACCCATGATCCACCCTGATCCACCCTGACTTTTCTCTGCCACCACCTTACCTGTGCCAATGGTTGGTCTGCTACTCATCACTACTGGTTGCTGAACTATCAGCAACAAACCACACACAATCAACATGGTTGCAGTGATGGTGGCCGATGAGATCCACCATTATATCACGTGGATAGGCTTGGGCTGCTGGAATAACAATAGCAATTTTTAACACAGTCGTCTGCAGATGTTGACAGATTCAAACATCATTCAAGATATTTCTTTAGCTACCCACATGTCTCCTTTGTGCCTTCCTAGCGAAAGTATTTTTCTCTCTCTATGCAATAAGCATCTGTCCTACATTAGAGCCTTGAATTTGCATAAACCTTATGGCTGTCTCTAGAAAAACCACATAATTTCAGTCACTTTTTTTTGTAGTTGCCTATAATGTTCTTGCAGTGTTAATGCTATTGACCTATAATCCATTAATAGGATTTTGGAGCCAGAAGATGAGTGAACAGAAACTGTGATGGTCACCCTAGTACTATAACCTTTGCCAAACTCAGCTTATTAATTCTACCTTTTTAAGCTGATAAAGTATTTGATATGCCTTGGCTTTCAGATAATTCACTGCATTATGAGGCAGTATGCATGAGAGAGAGAGAGACAGAGAGAGAGAGAGAGAGAGAGAGAGAGAGAGAGAGAGAGAACATTAACTATAACTATCTAGATCAAATTTGGAAGGCAATGTCAGATATTATATAATAAGTCATACAAACTCTGACATAAATGTGTATTAAACTGCACAGGAATTGGTATTTTTAAAGCTCTAGTGTCAAACTGGAACTGAAACTATGACAAAGCTGTAACCAATAATCGGAGTCTTAGGAACTAGAGCTCCAGAATGTAGTAGCTAAATAAATGTTGATCAAGAATATGGCCCATTTTACCTACTTCTGCTTCAACCAAGAGTTCCAGTTCATATAATACACCTTAGAATAGAATAATGTATCTCAGTGTTTGTTATCTGTTGTACCATTTCATGTGATCCACCAAGAAGTACAACCACAAGTAACTATAATCGCCAGTTATTTTTGGGTTGTGAGACCAGATGTGATTTGACAAACACCAGTAAGAGGTTTAAAATTGTTAGCAAGGCTTTTTCAATAGCCTTTTTTTTTTGAGCTCAGATTGCCGAGATGGTCTCTTTCTGCTCTTTGTTGTGTTACATACCTGGTCTCGATTTGGGTAGCAGGAGTCTAGGCGTCCTGTAAGTACCACCAGATACCAACTCAAGTTCCACTGGTGGTACCTGCACCATTAGTTGTGAAACACTGGATTAGAACATTGCTGTTCAAGTACAGGTGGTTCCCCAATGTCTAACAGTTCATTTTCTGATAGTTCCACTCTTTCAACACCTTTCAGTTATACCCAGAAACCATTCATTCAACACGTGCTCCACTCTTTCAAACTCTCTCTGCTGGTCTAAAGGCTAAAATTGTTTTCCATTTATGTTGATTTGCATGTGACGTGGTGATCACACTGTTTTTGGCATTTCCTTATGACTTTCTTCACTGAATAACCATTATTCCAATACATAAGATATTAATTGCCCACAAATGCCTTTGTTCATTTTACTGTAAAATTTGTTGTGTATTTTGGCCATGTGTCAATAAATATGTATTATTTAAGCTTTCACAAGTGACATCTATGTCTTTTTGGTGACCATTTTGCACTTGCAAGCTGAAAAAAGCTGGGTTTCACTTTTCAGCGGCTTTCACTTTTGGACAGTGCTTTGGTCCCTAACCTGTTCAATAAGTGCCTGCAGTATCATATAACTTAGCAAATATGGTCAGTGTATTTTATACGTAGAGGGAAAAAATGTATTTTATATGTATGAGTGAAGACTTCATTATCTTGTGACAAACATTACATGAGTTTGGGGAATTGGATGGACATATCGGTTAGCAAAATTCTGTTTTCTGCCATTGCTTCTATGCAGTGTGCTGAATCCAATTTGAGCAGCATTCTCCTTTAATGCATTTTATTTCAATTGCCTGGAAATGGAACTTCTTCAAGTGTGGTTCAGGTTTATGTATGCTGAAGCCCACTGATGGCAAATACTAGCCCTACAATCCAGAGTAACAATGGGAGAATGTAAGACACATTACGTGCATCCATAGTTACTGCATCACCTAGTGGAAACCTATGGGAAATCCAGAGCAAATTGTTCTTACACCAGAGCAAGGACTCCCCTTGCTCAATCTAGTTACTCTGGATTGTGCCCTACGTGCACCTGAATGTTGCCTTTGAGTTATAAACATTGGCATAAGTTACAGCAAACCATTCTTAGTGGAAAACAATTAAGCATTCAATGGGGGGGATTCAATAGGATGGAAACAATCAAGTTCATTTTTGCCTGATGCTGAAAGGATACTTATCTTTATCTCCCTATCAGCTTTTAATAATGGAGCCTTTTAAAAGATTAATTATCGCATCCCTGCTCATATATCTTGCCAAAGGATGATATTTTAATTTTCTAAATCACACCCTTTAATGAAATTATTATTAGATCTCCATGTGATTTGGAAGCCAAGCCATATCTTTATAGGTTTTAAGTATAATTCCTGAAGATATTGTGGCTTATTAAACATCCAGATTTCCCCCGCAAGTGAGAAACAAATGTTGCTATAACACACTGCAATTTTCTTTAGCCAAGTCTTTAATTGCCTTCAAAATATAGTAGATGTATTTCATGGTATAGCCATCTATAATGGTCTCATGGGATTTTCAGTCATTCTACATTTTATGTGCATGTTGAGAACTACTGAAGCACAAACTCTCCATTATCTCCTGGTCTGACTTGACTATCAAGGAAAAATACTTAAGAATTGGTCCGTATGCAATTTTCTTTATGGGGTACACAAATATGACCAAACAAAATGAGTGCAGCAGCTGCTGACAACTCAGTGCTTTCCATAAGTACTGTATAATACAGATACACCCCAAGTACTGTATAATAAAGATATCCCCCACTTTTTGACAGTTCGTTTTCTGAAAATCCACTCTTTCAATTCTACCTGGAACTCATATTCCGCTCCTTCAAACCCTCTCTGCTGGCCTAAAGGCCAAAATTGCCCTCCCCATGTTGTAGCTCCTGGTGTAATCCTATTCTTTGGGAATCCATTTGAAGACTTTTTTTTGTGTGGCAGTAGGAATTTGCAAGATAAAAGAGGCATTTGCTATTTGCTAGCTAAAAAGTATTGGAAGCAACATTTATAAACTAAAACCAACTGGATTCCACTTTTCAATGGGTTTCACTTGGAGACAATGCTCTGGTCCCAAATTGCCCAATAAGTGGGGGGTGCTTGTATGGACTCCCCAAAGTAGCTGAAGGAACAATTAAGCAATGCATTTTGGGCACAACGGTGGAAACATAGCATAGTGGAGAAATGGAATAGATTTGGGATCTGAATAACTTTCCAGTGCGGATGTAGTCATGCTAACAGGGCATGGGAGACTGTCATGGAGGTCTCCTCAAGGTAAGGAAATGTGTGTTCTCTTATCTCACAGATGAACATAGAACATAGAATCATAGAGTTGGAAGGAACCCAATTGGATCACCTAGAAGTCCAACCACCTGCCTGTAGCAGGAAATCCTCATCTTGTGGGGACCCAGAGCTCGAACCCTGGCCTCCTGGTTAAGGGGCCACAGCGTCTGAACCACTTGCACCACCAGAGGATTATTGAATTGTGGGTACACTGGTGCTGGAAATTTGAATTGGGTGGATGCTGCCTTTAGTTGAGGTATCTTCACTTTGAAAAACACTGGAAACAATATCGGCCTGTATTTTTTTGAAGGACACTATAAATTGAGGCAAGATTTAGGGAAGAAATATTCTGTAAGGCACCAAAGGCATGCCCCAAACAGGTAAGAAATTTAGCTGTTTCAAACAATGTTGTTTTGATCCCCTGCTGGTTTTCAGATTGTACAAATCTTTTGTATATACTGTATATAAAGCGCAATCCAGAGTAACTACGGGGAGTCTTTGCTCCGACATAAGAACAATTTACTCTGGATTGCAATATGAATTTCCCATAGGTTTTCACTAGATGGTGCAGTAACTACGTCAATGTAAATGTCTCTTATGTGCTCCCGTAGTTACTCTGGATTGTAGGGTATGGCTGAAATCCTAACCTGCTCTTAGGCTGGTCTAAGACCTAGCTTAAGTACTGTTCTTACCTGGGGGTGTTACAAAAGTGCTGTTAGACACTTCTGTGCCACTCCTAGGAGAGGGTTAGGACAGTGCACAGACAGGCACTTGCCTCCCAACATCACCACAGGAACGGGAAGACCATTGAGTTGTGCTTGCCTAGGTTAGGATTGCACAGTTATATATACCCTTTTGGAGGACACCCAGACAGAAGGCTAAAAAAGAGGACAAATACAGAAAATTCCGGTCATGTCATGCTGGTTTGGGTAAGACAGAATAGGATACCTGAAAAATCTGCTCTGTTCTTACCACTGGAAAGAGATTTTCAACCTTTTTCATCTCATGGCACACTGCAAGGTGCTAAAATTTTCAAGGCACACCATTAGTTGTTTGGCCATTAACAGGGCACACCATGCTGCTAATAAGAGGCTCAAATCCCACAATGGTATCTTCCCAAAATCTCATGGCATTCCCACAGATTGTCCATGACACACAAGTGTGGCACAGTACAGTAGTTGAAAATCACTGCCATAGGAAAACAAGCTGTTCCTTATAATGAAATACAACAATATTGATATGGGCATAAAGCTTGGCAAGCCAATGCTATTGATTGAGACGTTCGTACTATCTGCTTCCTTTTGGGGGAAAAAGAAAGAATAAAAATCTTTGTACAGTCTCAAATGAAATTATTCCAGGAGTGAGTTCATTTATCATTGCCACTCCTTTGCCGTTCTATAAAGAGAGGGTGTAGCTGATTTAGTTAAGACAAACGTTCATAAATGAGGTTTCATCTCTGGGCCAGTAAATCAGGAGATGGTGTCTAATCAAGCAGAAAAGTTGTACATTAATAACTTTGTGAAATGGCGAAATTGATCTCATAGAGAGATTCTGGAGAGGAATGAGGAAGAAAATGAGAGTCTCTGAAGAGCGACACAACTGAGCTCTCATTTCCCAAACACACTAAATGAGATGTATTTGAAACCTGGATTAACACTAGAACAAGAGATCCTTGAAATTCCTGGATCAATTTCCAATTTTTGGTTATTCGAAGAATACTGAGTAGCAAAACTAGAGGGGGTGGTGTGATAAGGACAGGCAACATTATAATGCATCAAATAAGCAACCCTTCCTGTTATTCATAATTGGAGCCATATGGGGAAGCTGTGGCAATGTGCAAGTGCTCGCCATTCTTCTGTACTTACAGTGCTGCTTCCCCTATTGAAGGGACTTGCACAAGCCAGTCTCAAAAAGCAGTTTTTCTTTCTTGAGCTTATGAAATAAGTTCCACAGTTCTTTGCATCACAACCAATGTGCAGGCTACGCTTCCTGCCCAGAAGGATAACTCTCCAGCCTCCAATTCTCATGATAATATAGTTGTCTCCTTAGGAAAGACAGAGCTTGCATGCCACCCAACATTTTTAAGAAACCTCACTTTTTAGGACCACATTAACAGCACAATCCTAACCATGTCTTCTCAAAAGTAAGCCCCATTGTGTTCAATGGTCTTACTCCTAGGAAAGTGTCTTTAGGACTGCAGCCTCACCCTACAATCCAGAGTAAATATGGGAGCACATAAGAGACATTTACGTCGACCTAGTTACAGCATCACCTAGTGAAAACCTATGAGAGATTCATATTGCAATCCAGAGTAAATTGTTCTTACGTCAGAGCAAGGACTCCCGTTAGTTACTCTGGATTGTGCCCTCAGTGTGACTTAAATACAACAGTACCTTGCACTTACATCTAGCTTGGAACCAAAGCCTGGACAAAAGTCAAAAATGGATGAATGTAAAAGCAGAGACTTATGACTTGCAAATTTACTTTCTGCAGCGAAAAATGTCTAATTATAACTAAATATGAATCAATAACAACAAATATAACATATGTGAATCAACATGTAAATTAAGTAAGCAAAAATAAAAGCAAAAGAAACATAAGAACATCTACAAAAATTGTGGAAGGTTGGGTGCAGTTGGCTACACAAGGAGAGCACACGGATGAAATTAGAAATTGTTTCCAAAACTGCTCCTTCCCATGTACTCATGTCATGCACATACATACCAATAACTGAAATTGAGGAAATTAGCAATCAGGAAGTTAAATTTAGTTAGTTTTATATTTTGCTACCTATTGCATGAGCCGCGGGATAATAGGAGCAGCCGTATTTCTACATCTGGAGCAGGCAATGGCGATGTGACTCTTTGTGTCACCCAGAGTGTGTCACCTCCAGGATGTATGTACTCCCTTCCGGGACTGCTCAGGCACCAACTCTGACACCTGCAGTCTCCTCTGAAGCCAAACAGCTTCAGAGGAGACTTTCTCCTCCTTAGTGGAAGAAGTCTGCGCCTCTGCATGGCCATTTGGCCTCACTCAGGAGGTGGAGCAACAGCAAGAAGCGGCCACTCTGCCTCCTGAGCGAGGCCGAATGGCCGCGCAGAGGCACACACTGTGCACGTCCAAGCCTTTGGACATGCACAGTGCGTCTCTGCACAGCCATTGGGCCTTGCTCCAAAGGTGTAGCCAGGGGCTGCTGCTCTGCCTTCGGAGCAAGGCTGAATGGCTGCGCAGAAACGCACTGTGCATGTCCAAAGCTTGGACATATGCAGTGCGTCTCTGCGCAGTGCGCCTCAGCTGGCCAGTTGGGCCAGCTCCAAGGTGGAGTGGCAGCTTCTTGCTGCCGCTCCGTCTCGGAGCAGGCCTGAATGGGTGCGCTGACACCCGGGGCTGGCCAGAGGAGTGTCATACTCCTCCAGCATGTCACCCCTATGCAGCACATCACCCGGTGCAGTCTGGACCAGTCTGGTGACGCGGCTGATCCCAGATGTTGGCAACAATTTCTTCTTGAAATTGTCCATTTCTTGGAAACGGACATCAAAAGTTGAGAAGTCAGGGAGAGACCTCAATGTAATCTACCACTTCATTCAAAAGTGAATGGCTTTAACTATAGATATTGTTTGTTGACTTGGCTTTTAAATTCTTCTCTGCAGGTGCTCTGCTGGAAAAGCAGTATTTCTGGAGAATTAATGAGGCATCGTCATTATAACAACTTCGTTGCTAGTCTCTGGAGTGTCTATAATTAACAAGTTATGTTGTACTTTAAATGCTATAAAGTATCATTATATTCATTATAAATCACTGCAAACTGCTGAATTATTTGTCACTAAAATTACTTAGGTAATTTCCTCAACTTTGTTAATACAAAAGAGTTCATCTGCTTCCCTTTTCTATCGGAGATCTCGAACCACAAGGGTTTTGGGATCTTAATGTTTCTGCATTACAAACCCACATCTGCAATGCAAATGCAATTACTGTTGTTAAAAACCAGCCATACATACATTATTGCCTGCCACACATAGAAGCACACGCCTGTATGCATGTTAGCATCCTTTTAAGTTCCTCTCCATTCTCAAATCATCCCTGTTCCTTCCAAGATGCATGGTAGTGATTTAATTTGGGGTGCTATGGGTGATCTGTAGGTGTGCCACAGGACTTTGGAGGATGTGAACACCCCACCAGCAGTGTAGTTAACTGTCCAAATAGTTAATTGTCCAAAACTGATGGTGTTGACAATTTTAGCTGTGTCCTCTTCCTTCACCTGCTCTAACAACTGCCTTAGAAAACAGAGCCACAGAATCTAATAGTTTTAAATTTAATGATAAAGAATATAGTATTTCAATTAATCACATGAAACCAATATGTTCGAGTGTTGTTAGCTTTTATTTAGCACTACATTTTTCTTGGGTGTCCTACATTTGGGGGCCTTGTCCTCTTTTGTGGCTGTGCCATCTGGCCTAGAACAACCTTGGCCTGGTTGGAAATCTTTAAAAAGATTGCATGTTGGTGTAGGAAGAACAAAGGAAGATAAATTTGAGAAAAGGGGGTTTCTTCATAGAAGACAGTTTATGGGCACAATCCAGAGTAACTATGGGGAGTCCTTGCTCCGGTGTAAGAACAATTGACTCTGGATTGCAATATGAATTTCCCATAGGTTTTCACTAGGTGGTGTAGTAACTACGGGTGCATGTAATGTCTCTTACGTGCTCCCATAGTTACTCTGGATTGCAGGGTATGTAAATGTGGAGAACAAACCTCTTCACATAAACCTTTGAATAAATATGGAGAAAGTTCTTGTGCTGGCAATGAAGAATGCTGTTGAAGTGGTGCAGTATTGGGCAAACGACATGGTTTTTTAAAAATGTCTTAAAAAACATTTCTTATCATAGAATCATAGAGTTAGAAGGGACCTAATAGGTCATCTAGTCCAACCCCCTGCCTGTGTGTGTATATACAATATATATTTCCTGTGTGTGTGTGTGTGTGTGTGTGTGTGTGTGTGTGTGAGAGAGAGAGAGAGAGAGAGAGAGCATATATATGTAAATTATTATTTTATATGAATAAAATTACACTTTTGTAGGTACTTCTGACACAAATAAAGAAGGTAAAGCTCATTTTTAACTGAATCCCAAAATGTCTATCTGGCAAGAAGATGGAAATTGGAAGAAAAATTATCTTTTCTTAATACTCTATACAACTTTGGTGACCCCCCTTCCCCCAAAAAATAAAAATAAAATAAAAATAAAATTGCACTCCACCTTTGAAATCTGAAATCAGTCTGAAATCACCATCACTAATCTGCTAAATGTGCTTTGTCAGACAAGCTGGGTCAGTGGCATAGCTAATGATCATGTAGATTGGTGCAAAGCACAAAATTTTGCCCTGGAAGTGATGTCACAACTGGAAGTGATGTGTTTTTTTTAATTTCCCCTGCAAGAACAAAATCAAATTTAATTAAATAAAATTGAGGTTGTCTCTGCAACAAGAGTCTATCTATGGCAAAGTTGTCAAACTCAAATTGCATTCATGGCACCAGGTGTAACATCCTGGAGATGTTGACCAGAAATAAGCACTTTGTTTTCACATAGAAACTCACATGGAAACTCGGAGATAAAATGTGCAAATCTTGTTCCTATTTTCAAAATATGAGAGAGCCCAATTATAACAGGAGTCAGATCAATAGAACTGGTTGTCCATGCAGGTAGTATTTATCTGCTACCCATAACTTGTAACAGACAGAGCTCTGCAGTCATGTTCAGAGTCCAATTTCTCAGCTTCTCATTACTGGATGTTAAATATATTCCAGTGACGCATCAGTGTCAAAGTGGAAACCAGTGACCTCCAAACCCAGCTGGGAGCATCTTGGCTGGGCCCATTAAGTTGTCTGCATAAATACTCGGTATTAAGTCATCCGCTTCTCCCACTGACAACGGTGGACAACAGAAAATTGAAGTTAAAGATTGTCATTAGCCCCCCTGGATTTTGCATGCAGATGCGGAAATCCATCAGACATTCATTTGTTTAGAAAATGCCAGCAGTCAAGTGTTAAGAATGTTTCCAGTGACAAGTTTTCATACAGCTCAATTCTTCCCCTCGCACTAAGTGATGCAAATATGAAAGGCTCGCATGGCGGGGGTAATATCTTTCATGCCTTGTCCTGTTAACACCAGGAAATTGCATTTAAGCCTTTGTGATAAAATGGTTTTGCAGTCTTGGTAATATTACAAATAAAATTGGACACAAAACCCTCCTTTTTGCTCCTGGAATCATAACACATTTTTTTTTATGGTTCTTCCAATCCTGGAGAGACCAAAAATGGGAAAGCGCCTCTATTATGCAGTGATTTGCAAGCACTGCCAAACTGTCAAAGAATCCATTTAATCAATCAGAAAATTAAAGAATGTGGTCCATGGCATGGTAGCTGGGGGTTGGTGCCAAGAACCCAACAGCAGCAAGATGCTTGTGTCACAATAGCAGCAACCTAATGATTCATTTGTAGCCTAAGTGTTGATGTAAAAAATGCAATTTAGTTTTCAAATTATTTACAGCTGCACTTTCATCTGGATGCAGAATATTTCACCTAAGGAAATGTTTACACGACGGCCGCTCTCAGTAATGGGATCTTTTGTTGTCATCCCCGTCATGCATTAGTAGAAGCTCTGCTCATATAATAATCATTCATGCGAACCAACCATATATAGAGTCTTTCTTAAGACAAGGCTGCTCCAAATGAGCCCTTTGCAGAAACTATTTTGGAATTCATAGTATTCACATTGCAGCAGAAATGCTCCCATCCCATCACGTGGAAGCCTTTTCCTTCTGAAAATGCACAGGCACAATGCTGTGTTCTGACCATTTTTATAGAGGCAGAATGTAGACGGATTCCTGGAAATTCATCTGTATTGTTAGCAATACAGAGAAAGATTCTGTGACCTGTCAAGAGTTAGGACTGCTATCTATAGGGGGAAAAGGCTAGTTTCTCAGGTCTGTTTGCTAAGAAGGACTTAAAAGTCAAGATAATGCTATAATCTAACACAGAGTTTCTCAAACTGTGAGGCGGGACCCAGTAGGTGGGTTGCAAGCCCATTTCAGATGTGTCACCATTCATTTCAAAATGTATTTTATTTATATTACAGTTGATGCTTGTTACATATCTGTACCTTTAATAGGCTTTAATGCTACAGATCTGTACGTTTAATAGGCTACTATGTATCTGCTTTTAAAATTTTACAATAATGGTCAAAAGGGCTTACTTCTGGGGAAGTGTGGATAGGATAAATATTCAGTATATACATTCCATAGATAATAAGAGACACTTGTTCGGCAGGCTGAAGCAAAGAGACAGACCCGAAAGCAGCGAAGCCTGAGACCTGGGCAGGGGACGGAATTTATTTGTCCTCAGTGTGGAAGGGATGGACACTCTCGAATTGGCCTCTTTAGCCACACTAGATGTTGTTTCAGGACCTCCAATCAGAGCACGATACCATAGTCTTTCGAGACTGAAGGATGCCAAAGATGATGACATTCCATAGATAATAAAACCTATCACCTTCATGGTTGTTGTAAGGATGAAAAAGTCAGACACTTTAAGTGCTCTGAAGTACTATATAGGTACATTATCATGTTTACTCGAATCTAACGCCCACCTTTTCCAGCCAAATTTCATCTCCAAAATCAAGGTATGCATTAGATTTGATGGCAGGTTGAATTTGAGTAAATATGGTATTTGATTATACATATAGGTCAGATTTGCTTTACACATTTAAAAAATCTCAATCCTTTTAAAGTAGGGATGCACATTAGATTCAATGGCATTCAAGTAAATGTGCATATTATTGCTGTTATATATGGTTGGCCCACTGTTCTTTTTCCTATATTGCTGGTTACTAATCCAGAATGTTCAGCTGATGTTTGGTCAACTTGGGTGAATGGTGCTAGATAGAAGGCCCGTGGGCCCAATCTAGACTCTGTAAGCAATTTATCCACCTCACATTTAGGTATCCCAAGTCAATAACTGGGCAGTCTCCTATCTTGAAAGTATGTACATGATCTGCAGATCCATAGCACATGATTTGCATAGATCCATATGTATGGATCATATATGGATCTGCATAGATCCATTTGTATGGATCATGTACAAAGTATGTACATGATCTGCAGATCCATAGTGCATGATCTGCATAGTACATGATCCATAGTACATGATCTGCAGATCAGAAAAAATTACATTTTTTGTAATTTGCAGCTAATTTGTAATTTGCAGCTGATGAGTAGTCTATGTGAAAACAAAGTGCTTATTTCTGGCCATCATCTGCTTAATGATGCCAGATTCTGTTTAATGATGTAAATTCTGTCCTAACCAGGCACCATGAATGGTAACTTGGCCCTCTGAATGAAATGAGTGATATCTCTGGTTTAAGCATTACAGTTTCTTTAAATATCAGAGAGAGAGAGAGAGAGAGAGAGAGAGAGAGAGAGAGAGAGAGAGATTTGTATTCTTAGCAATACGGGGGTCTTCAAGCAGAGGCTTCACGAGCACCTGTCGGGGATGATCTAGGAGGATTTCCTGCTGCAGGCAGAGGGTTGGACTACATGGCCTACTAGGTCCCTTTCAACTCTAGGATTCTATGATCTTTGAATTTATTGAAGGCTGAAAAGCTGGCCGCCATCAGTCTTGAAAGACTATGGTATCGTGTTTGGCGCTGCATACGCCGCATGCGAAGCATGAAAGCCTGGGTTGGATTGTTATGGAGGAAAGGCTGTTACCCACGCTGCAAATCCCCCCTCTCCACACCACTTAATTAGTCCAATGGAAAGGCAGAGCCAATACATTTGGATCCGCTGACGTTGCAGAGCTGGGCTAAGGACAGGAGCTCACCCTGTCTTGTGGGGCCGACCTGAGAATCAAACCCTGGTCTGCTGGTTAAAAAGCACAGCGTCTTTACCACCTGTGCCACCCACAGCCCCGAGGGCTGAAAGCCCCCTTGATTAGGTAGACCAGCAGTTATCAACCAGTGTGCCATGAATGATGTACCAGCATTGTGTGACTTCAGCCTAAATAGTGGAAAACTGCTGGAAAAGTACCAGTGCAGGCAGAGGTCAGTTGCCAAGTTGTTTTTGAAAAGAACGTCCCAAGAAATAAAAATAGATGCTTATGTCTTTGAGTGCCAAACGAAGAAATCAGGAAGCCACTTTCTGGGCTCTAAAAGGGCATCGGCTTCACTGAAGCATGTTAATAGCTCAGTCTGAAATCACCATCACTAATCTGCTAAATGTGCTCTGTCAGACAAGCTGGGTCAGTGGCGTAGCTAATGATCATGTAGCCTGGTGCAAATCTCAAAATGTTGCCCCAGAAGTGATATCACAACTGGAAGTTATGTGGTTTTTTTTAATCCCCCCAGTAAGAACAAAATCAAATTTAATTAGATAAAACAATGAAAATTGTGTCATTTATTGGTTAGGGAAACTGTGCTGGGCGAAAGAGGAATTGTTTTTCTTTCCCTGTTAAATATAAGAGAAGCACCACTTAGAAGAGCCTGTATACCCAGTTAGCGTAGGTAACTGTATTATTATATCGATATATGGAAATGAGAGCTGATTCATATTAACATCTTATTAGTTCCATACAGTATCAGAATTACATCTCATTGGCTCTCAGAGCATCAGTATCATGGTTTTTTAATATTTTATTTTTAAAAATCCACTTTATGTTCCATAGGCTTTTGTAGTTTCATTTTTTAGTTAATTGGCCATAATGCTTGCTATAATATATATATATTCTAATGCAGTTTGTTTCATTGCATTCTGCATAAAAGTACCTTTCCAACAATATATAACATGATGGTATGATCTTTCATACATGCCCTATTTTGCACAATTTTAGCCACTAGTGTCAAGTTCAGCTAAAGGTTGTAGCCCAGTGTCACTGAACCTCCTGCACCCCGTAGCTACACCACTGAGCTGGATCCTTTATAGGAGGAGCCACTTTTATTAATATCTGAACGTTTCCCACGAACTGGAAGTATGCAGATGAGCATATCCATACTTTACATAATTAGGCCACTTCCTAGCTTTGATAAGACTTGATGCAAGCCATTTCCTCCACCAATTTTCTTCCATCATGCAGAAGCTCCAGGAAAAGGAGCTGCAGTAATGAGAGGCAATATGTTACCTGCAGAGGCAATCTCTGCACGATGTCTACTGACTATATACCTTTACCATCTGTGGCTTTCTGATCCCCTCCCTTCAGTCCCTCAAGTTGCATCTTCCCCAGTTTTGGAATAAGGTATAAGGATGTTGAATAAGGAAAGCAACCCATTAGTTGGATTTAATACCAGTGATTTAATTTTTGTGTGCCCATATTGAAAGACATATTGATGAGGTGGTTCCCCCACTCCAAATGGGAATATTCCAGACTTCTTTCGTGAAAGATCAGACTCTGTGTAAAAGTATTAATTTAAGCGTTATCTGTTTTATTTATGGATGTTGTACATCTAGGAAAATGGACTATATTTTGTCAAATTGCATATGATGAAGTCGTACAGTACAATCAAATAGCATATGTGCTGGTCTAAGACCGTAATAAAGGAAAAAAATCAAATAGCACAAAATGGTGTTTATAAAAAAAGGGGTGCAACCCTGAGTGCCCCAGATCAGTGCAGCAGAAATCCCACACTTTTGGTGGATACAGCATCTGCGCACTGGCCTGTCTGTTCCAGTGCAAGTTAGGAGTGCACTGTAGGTGGGTCATGAGCCATTTTCAGGTGGGTCTTCATTCATTTCAGTGTGTATTTTTATGCTGCCATAGTTTGTGACTGCATTTGGGGAAATGCAACACATCTATAGTTTTATTAGGCTACTATATATATACTTTTAACATTGATAATCAGCTGGGCTTTCTCCCTTGTAAATATGCAGCTTTGGGTATATATGGTAAATTAAAATATAGATCAGCAACTGCTTGGAAGTATTAGGAAGGATTTTTATTTTAAATAAATGTTTAAACTTATAGTAAACTTTTAAATTACTTACATGCATAATTGATTTGATTTATTTGTATATATAGGGGGTTTGAAAAATTTTCTTGCTTGATTAAGGATGAAATCCAATGTAACTACGGGGAGTCCTTGCTCCAGAGTAAGAACAAGTTATTCGGGATTGCAATATGAATTTCCCATAGTTTTTCACTAGGTGGTGCAGTAACTACGGGTGCACGTAAAGTCTCTTACATGCTCCCGTAGTTTGGATTTGGGGGGATGTCTCTTCTGGCTATGACATCCCTTCCAGTTTAATAATATCACTTCTAGTGGGTCCTGACATACTGTCATTCCAAAAACTAGGTTCCAGTGCTAAAACATCTGAGAACCATTGGAACAAATTATATCCTAATGGGATCTATAGAATCTGATTATTCTGCCATGATTTTACCATCATCTTCCTCTCCCAAACATTTCAGAAAATGTGGGCTATTTGAACTAATCCTTATTTTGCTGGTGAATAGATGTGAATCCAGCCAAGTATCACCCACCATTCAAAGGCTTATATTTTAGCTATTGGAACTAGAGGATTAATTGTTCTGGTGGTATAGAATGCATGGAGATGAAACAAGCCTTGGGGAGAGAAAGTAGAGGGAAGCACCTTGACTTCCTATTTATGAAAAGGCAAAATGGGATAAATAGACAAACATAAAATTGGCAGTTCAAAGATGGGAGTACAGAAGAGACTTTTGAATAAGAGAGGGTTTCTCAACCAGTGGTACTGATACCACCAGTGGTACTTGAGATGATACAGGAACTAGTGGCACATGTGAGACTTCTGCCCCAGAAACAAGACAAGCTTCTGCCACTCAATAGCAAGACAAGCAGTATGGTGTGACAACAGCAGTAGGAGACACAGTTTGGTTTTAATTAGAATTAAATTGGATTTATAAGGTATGTTTATGCCATTCTCAAATCCATGGCCAAGAAGCATTTTATATACTATTACTGTAAATGGGCCACACTAAAGAAGAGTCTTTTATCTTCTCCATAGCATCCTATCTAACTGGCAGGCAAGTTGCTGAGTTGTTTAGCAGCCCATTTCCTGAAAGGAGTCGATTTGTTTTGTAAGTGATGATGATTTAAATCAATGGCCTCCAAAGTTTTTGGCAGGAGGATCACATCATCTCTCTGACACTATGTCAGGGACCAGAAAACTAATTTACATTTCAAATTTGAATACATTGAAATAAATTTACATATCAGAATGTATTGGAGTGGGTTACAAGGCTTGCCAAAAGACTGGATAGAGGGGTCTTGACAAGGTCAACATTGAGGATCACTGAGGGCCGCATCTGGCCCCTGGCCTGGGGTTTGGAGACCCCTGATAAATGAATAACAAAATCGTCTTCTTTTCATAATTCCTGTTTGCTTTTGGTTTCCATTGCTTTCAATGGGAGAATCAGTGGCTTTTCTAATGATGTTTGTGGGGGAATGACAAGGAGGACAAAAGCACTGTACCTCCAAAAATCCTTCAAGCCAGAAGATCTTTGACAAATCAAATACCGGTAGGTCAATTTTTTGGCCCCACAAATGAAAAGAGAGAATCAAAAATAACTCATGTTATGTTAGAATGAACACACAAATGGAAGAGCTGGCAAAGGGTGGTTTCTCTGATCCGTGTCGCTGGTTCATTTTGATAACATCCTGAACAAGGGAATATTTCTTTCTTCCTAAAGCGACTTCATGTAACTGTAGCATCCTTTGATGAAGGTCAAATATCCAGTGAGTTGTTTTCCCACATCAACCCTTTGGAACATTTCCTTCTGAAATACTGGAAATGTTATCAAGTCTCCATATTTTTCATTGGGTAGATTTGAAGAAGGTGCAACACTGCTTAAGGGGCTGACACACAGCAACTGACTCTTTAAAGTCCTTTGGAGCTAGACAAATTACAGAGGTAACTCTTCATTTCCATGGATCAGAACTGATACAAGAGCACTTGTTCAGTTGTGTAAGTGCCATCAAGTTTGCCACAGGATTTTTGTTGGATACTGATTTTTTGGTTGATCTATACTGTTATAGTGACATTAAACCTAATGATTCCACTAAATTTAGACCAGGTGTATGGTAGAGTAATTGATTAACAGGAGGAGGCCCATCATGGGAATGATACAATGATTTCTTACACTGGGTAATGCAAATCCTAGCGACACCTGTGATGTCAAGGTTTTTGAGAACAGCAACGTATCTGTAGAGGAGATGCAGAGGGCTTTGGTAACCAGTTTAATGGATGGGGACCTAGCTGCTTCCTTCATATTATAGTTATCCCACTGAGAACCAGAAGAAGTGTGTGTGTGAGAGAGAGAGAGTGAGTTAGTGAAGTGGTGGTGTTGGTACTGGTGGCTGGGATAGCTTCCCTTGTTCCTGCAATACCCACCAGAATTTTACCTGTTGGATCTGGGCTGTCCATATTTTGCACAAAAGATTCCTGGTGAGAACAGTTTTTATAAAAATATTTTATTGTATTTTATAAAATTTGACACACATAACTTGATGGGCTCTAAGTATATCTAACTTGATATACTTGTCTATATCAATTTAAATCATACGAAACAGAGATGGAGAAAGAATATTGACTAGTTGGACTGGTGTTTTAGTTATTTTGTTGTTTTATATTGTTATGTAAGCCTTAAACGCACTGGCGAAGGGTGGAAGAAGGAGTTATAAACCTTTTAAATAAATCAAAATCTTCTAGGACAAAACATTCATCTGTTACATTTATCTGAGATACCTCACATATTTTCTGTCTCATGGCTGAAAGATCTGTGACCCCATTAGACTAGGGGATGGTTAGCTTGCTTACTCATCCCATTATGCCAGAATCTAGACAATTAAAAATGTCATAAACTAGCTGAGGGTTAAGTGACTTTTCACGGGTGATTTTTCTGCCACACCATCTGGGCATAATGTTAATGGTGTTCTAGTTGCAAAGGATTGGTTGTGTCCTGGTTACAATGGACGTAAGCAACTTCCCAGATGAAAGGCAAAATGGTTGAGTAGTTTGGACACTTGACTGCATCTCGGAGTATTGTGTGCATGACTCATATTGGATGACAATAATAGATCTATTCATCTGTAAATGGATACCTAATCCATTGAACTGGAGCAAGCCTTCTTGTTTCAGTTTTTTGTAAAGGAAAGAACATACATAGCTCAAGATTCTCTGGAGACAGGTGAAAAGGAGCAAAGATTTCTGATCTTTACAATTTAATGTATTCTTTCCCCTACGAGTCACCAAAAACTGCTGTTACCTCTAGCTCTGGAATTACTGCCAGGAAAGGGAAAACTCCTGCTTCCCTTTTGCCACCAGTATAGAACGGAAATCAGGGAAATAAAAGGCCATTTAGCCTCAAACAGGAATCTCAAACTTGAAGAACCTCAACCCTTGTAAATTCATGTCATAGGATTTGTACCGGGACTGCAGTTCAAAAGGACCTGTAGTCATATATTCATTCTCCGCGCCCATATGTATACTGTACCGGAACTGAACTATAAAGGGGCAATAGTGATTGGGTTGCAGTGGTTAAAGATGCTGTGCTTTCAATCTGAAGGTCGGCTGGCCAGCATTTCGAGACCCAAGTAATGAATAATGAAGTGTGTTCCTGTTACTCAGCTCCTGCCAACATAGCAATTCAAAAGCATGTAAATACCAGTACAGTAAAACCTTGGATTGTAACTTGGATTGAGTTTTGCAAGACAAGCAAACATTTCTAATAAATTTTTGACTTGCAGTACAAGCAATGTCTTGTAAAACAAGCAAAAAAGTCAGTGCTGGGTTACGGCCAGTTTCAGCTCTCCACCAGTTCTGGTCACCCCATCTCAAAAAGGATATAAAGCAGGGATGGCCAAACTTTCAACTTCAGGGCTCCTAGATCTTTAACAAGTGTGTAGTAGAGGAAATTTCAGCAGGTATAGCATGTGATCTGTAAGATGAGAAACTGCACCTCCTGAAATTATCTTCTTTACACATTTTTAAAGGTCCAGGAGCCCTGAAGTTAAAAGTTTGGATACCCCTGATATAGAGGAAATGGAGAAGTTTCAGAGGAGAACGATTAAAATGATTGATGTTCTGGGACTGTGGGTGGCTGTGGGTGGCGCAGGTGGTTAAGACACTGTGCCTGTTAACCAGCAGGCCAGGGTTCGAGACCCGGGTCAGCCCCACAAGACAGGGTGAGCTCCTGTCCTTAGCCCAGCTTTGCGACGCCAGTTGGATCCAATCGTAATGGCTCTGCCTTTCCATTGGACTAATTCAGTGGCATGGAGAGGGGGGATTTGCTGCTTGGGTAGCAGCCTATCCTCCATAACAATCTAACCCAGGCTTTCGTGCTTCGCATGCAGCGTATGCAGCACCGAGCACGATACCATAGTCTCTCAAGACTGATGGAGGCCTGTATAAGGTCTGGGACACCTTCCATATGAGGAAAGTCTACAACTTTTGGGGCTCTTCAGAATAGGGAAGAGGTGCTTGAGACCTGATTGAGATATACAAAATTAAGCAAGGGATGGACAGAGAGGTGCTCTTCTCCCTTTCACATAACACCAGAACTAGGGGACAGCCACTAAAATTGAATGTGGGGAGGGTTAGGACAGACAAAAAAATATTTCTTTACTCCGCATGTAGTTGGCCTGTGGAACTCCCTGCCAAAGGATGTGGTGATTGCATCTAGCCTCATTGCCTTTAAGAAGGGATTGGACAAATTCCTAGGAGAAAGGAAGAAAATAGGAGAGGCTCAGCCTCTCTTGAGAGACCAGCCTACGCATGTCTACTCTGATGTAAGCCTATTACAGTCAATAGGGCTGACTTCTATGTAAGGGGGCAATGGAAATGAACCTGAGAGTCCTAGCCTTGCATGTCTACTCTAAAGTAAGCCCAGTGGAGATCACTCCTGTGTAAGGGGGCAGACTGCAGCCTGAAATACTACGTGCAGGTTAATTTGTTTCATTTTTATTTATATTTTGTACTATATTACGGTATTGTAATCATTTTTATATGTGAACACTGCAGTGGCTCAGTGGCTGGAATGCTGGAGTTAGAACATTGCTTGACTGGGATTCTGCTCAGCAGGCCAGCAGTTCAAGACCTGAGTACAGCCAGATGGGATGAGATCCCATCCTTACCCAGCTCCTGCCAACCTAGCAGTTCGAAAGCATGCAAATGCAAGGTACCACTTTGATGGGAAAGGCAACATCCTGGTGACAGGCCCCTGTGACAGGCCTGGCCAGGTATCCCCATGTTGCATCCATAATGGATTGGAGGAAACTCCAATCCATAACGAGTGGACACCATCTCACAGGGTACAAATGCTGAAGAACTTGCCTTTTGTAATAATTTCTATATGAATATTTTGGGTTGTGGAACCAACTGTGTGAGTTTCCCTTATCTCTTATAGGAAAATTTGCTTTGATATACAAGCTTTTGGATTATAAACCTGCTTCTGGAACGAAGCATTATGCTCCTAAACCAAGGTACCACTGCGGATAAATAGGTACCACTTTTGTGGGAAGGTAACATTGTTCCATTCACATTTGGCCACATGACCATGGAGATTTCTTTCACCAATGCTGGCTCTTCTGCCTTGTAATGGTGAAGAGGACTACCCTTAGGACTACCCGGCAACCTTGCTGGGATGCCTCTACCTTTTATGGTAGTTGTGCAGTATGAATACGAGAATTGGGGATGGGTGAGTGCGTTGGTATATTGCATATTATACTAATTACATAGCATATGCCAGACATCCGTCCATGAACTATATAAAGCAAAGCAGTCCACAAAAGTCAGCTTCAAAGAACAACTGTTCTGTATATTTAATTAAGATTAACATTTTGTGTGCTGTGTTGTTCACATAGATCAAAATTTCAAATTAAACGAAATGGTACTGGGATGCCATGGGAAATATCCCATATAACTTTTGATGCTGCTGCACCATCAGAATAGTCAATTTTGACAGCACTGCAGAGCTAAATAAGAAATCACATTTGATGCGTTTGAGAGAAAGAAAAGGCAGAAAGTTACAAAAATAAGTTTTATTAAACATTTAAATAGGAAAGGTCCAAAAAATAGATGGTGGGAAAAGTCCACAATTGTAACAGCATTGAGTATTCTCCAAAAGATGGTTAGATGGTTGGAATCACCACCCAGAAGGAGAGTTTGAGAAGACTCACAATATTGAGCAGATCTTGGAGCTTTGACGAATGTTGAGGGATGCAGTCAGACACATGCTGAGACTTCATTCAAACATTATCTTGACAGCATAGGAACCACTGCAGCATGGCTCGTCCCATGTGGTTTCCATAATGTTTGTAAACATGCACTATGGGGTCACAAATGGGGTGACGGGACTGTTTTCATGCCACTCGCTGGCCCACCCTAGAATCACGGTGTGTATCCCCTACTAGAAATCATGTTTTAAAATCAGGAAAGGAAGAGCATACTCTTTAGGAAAAATGTGTCAATGCAGAAAAAAATCAATCTTTTTTCTACTTCAGCTCTATCTTACTGATGAGATCATTCCCTGAGTATGGGAGTAAAGGAACCTGGACCTTCTCTTAATGCCATTGAGTGTATTGATCCAATGCTTTTGTTTATTGTATAGTTTGTATAATCCAGTGCTTCATCACAGTGTTTAATAAGAAAAAAAAATAAAAAATACTTAAAAGATGAATTGTCTTGGTAGAAACAGTCCTCTGGTGGCGCAAGTGGTTAAGACACTGTGCCTGTTAACGAGCAGGCCAAGGTTTGAGACCTGGGTCCCCACGAGATGAGGATTTCCTGCTACAGGTTGGGGTTGGACTAGATGACCCACTGGATCCCTTCCAACTCGATGATTCTATGATTCTATGAAACTACACCCCTTCTCCCTCAAATTCTATAGGTGAGACAATGAGGAAATAGGGCAAGCATGGCAGCAAGACAACATTCTACATCCATTTCCAATCATTGTTAGCATATCCACCACTACAATGCATCTATTCTGATGGCTCATCTTAGTTGATGATTTTTCACAATGTATTTCATGGCTTCCATCCCTACATGAGACTTTATTACTATCACATAGGAATAAAAAGCCATAAAACACTAAAGTGAATTTATCTTGATCAGATGCAATACTGATTTTCTTCACATGACTTCACAACCATTTCCAAACTAACTGACGATTTCATGCTGCGTTACTCAACATTTTAAAAACTACATTTCAAACGATTAAGAAACACACCACAAATGGTTACATCACAAATTAGCAGCACTTTAGGATTCAGAGAGGTTGCTAGCTCAACAAATTGAGGGACAGTCACAACATACAACCATTGAATTTCACTGAATAGACAAGGACACCACAGAGATAGCACTAGAACAGACATCTTTGAACACATAAAAAAGACAAAGAGCACTATAAAAATAAGCTTGACAACTTTTAAGACTCCTTTAACCCACTGTCGCTTCCCAGTGTGGCCATTGCAAACCTGGAGTTTGCTCTGGGGGTAGGGTTGCCATAATTCTCTTCCACAAAACCAGAACAGGACCCTCTGTCCCATTTGCCAGTATGTGAACACAGTCCCCCAAAATCAGAACTGTCCCTGTTTTGGGGATATATGGCAACCCTATTTGGGGGTAAAACAAAAAATCATACACCAGCATACGAAAACATTTCTGATTAACAGGGCTGGTGATCTGGATGTGATAAGCATGATTCTGTAAATGGCAAGGCTCACAAACCCTGTTTCAGTCCATAAGAGCCACTATCTACAATCCTATTTCTGTTGGCTGGTGAAGAAACTATCTAAGCAGTAGAAATTATCTATTATTTCCAAAGTCAGAGATTTTGGAAAAATCTCATAGAAAATCAGAGATTCTTAAATGATCTTCTATTTCCAAAATCCTGATAGGAGTCTAGACATCCTGGAACGAATGTAGTGATTCACAAATGAAATCACTATTCTTATTCCAAGTAACTGGCCAAACTGAAACACAAGCCTCTAGGATCTCTGAGTTGTCAATAAACAGCACAATCCTAAGAAAATCTACTAAGAAGTAAGTCCCATTGTGTTGAATGAGGCTTACTCCTTGGAAAGCCTTTTTAGGATTGCACCCAAAATGAGTTACATTCAAAGCCCTTTGGGAATAGTTTGTCTCCGCATTTGCAGCACAATCCTATGCATACGTAATTCAAAGTAAGTCCATTGAGTTAAATGAGACTTACTCCTAGGTAAGTAAATACAAGATGGCAGTCTAAAGAATATCCAAAGTACATCCAAAGGCTAAAAAATCAATACTTGAAATAAAATAACGAATGTTAGTCCTAGTAAAAGAATGCTAGTGTTACGATTATTTTTTTAAATTGTAGTTAATAATTACCTTTGAAATCCACCTTCATTTTATTTACCAAGTGGTATTCTCTGCCTATCAAATAAATCCTGTTTCTACTCTAGCACAATCTGGTCAGCATAAATAAACCCATAAATGAAAAGAAGTGCATAAATAAATTAAATTATCATGCATAAAACATGCAAATGATTTAAATACTGCATATGAAACGCTAGTTTATATTCATTAATCTCAGGTTGCACTTTTGAGGGACAAATAGGCACTAATTAGGTCCAGATTAACACACTCCCAAACCTTCCAATATGTTTTTAGGTGAGATTTTAAATGAGCTGAATTAAAATATACACAGCTGTTCATCAGCTATTGTCTCGCCCTCTCATTTTTTTAAGGGGCACTGACAACAAGTACAGATCAAGCTGGGATAAAAATATTTATCTAATCCCCAATTAATTGGTATAAATCTAAAGGGTACTCATCATATGAAAAATAAGGTTATCTGCAGTTACTAATTTTTTTCTCTTTTCCAAAAAAGCATCATGGAAAATGTTGAAGGGAAAAAGAGGTTGTCATGTACTGCCATATGTATGTCAAGTATATATATACCTCAGCAAGTTTAAAGCCTTTCTGCAAAGAGAAACTGGCTTCCGCGTGCTCAACCTATGGGTATGTGGCTATCCATCTTGGATACATAGTCACTGTGATATTCACTTATGGTACATGGAATTGGATGCTTTTGGCTTTGGATGAGAATATACCATGGCTTGTGTGTGATTAAATATAACTACATTGGGGCCCCTTTTATATGTCTGCTCTTCTTTTAGAAACAATATGGTTTTAAACACACACAATTTACACAAAATCAAGCACTTCTGAATCCCATTGGTTTCTGTAGGAGATTTTTGTAAATACATATTTCCTTGGGATATGAAATTTCTTAAATTTTGGCCCAGTTCAGCCCGGAGTGTCAGATGGGGAAACTGCAGTGTGTGGTGGTTCACGATGTCCCCTCATTCTTTGGGCTACTTTGAAGAAGACTCATGTCTAAGTTTGCTTAGAAATCTTAGCTATGTGGGAAGCCCCGAATCATGAAACTTGTTTTTATTTTCAAATGAAATGAAGGAGAAGAAAAGGAGACTTTTCTTCTATTGTGCTTTGCTCAGCCGGCCAAAATTCACATAGCAAAACTGGCTCTTGGCCAAATTAATCCTTTCATTTGTGAGGACTTCTTAAGGGATATAGCCTTGAGTTGAAAGTTTCCTTCAGTGCCTTTGCACCGCATTGCAGGCCTTTATTTGTAGAAGCAAGGAAATTGTTTACCTCAACAGCGCTCCCTGGTTGGCTGAGATTCAGGAATGAAAAGGAAGAAGCAAAGAACTACGGGAGAGATTCAGCAGGGAGGAATCATGGCCTCTGATATTAAATTTTTTTTTTTTAAAAAGGAAGTCTGCATACCTGACACTGCTCTGAATGCAATGAAAAAGAGGACTCCTGAAAATAGGTTTGGGGGCTAAGATATTAGGCAAAATCCAGAGTAACTACAGGGAGTCCTTGCTCCGGTATAAGAACAACTTACTCTGGATTCCAATATGAATTTCCCATAGGTTTTCACTAGGTGTGCAGTAACTACGGGTGCACGTAAAGTCTCTTATGTGCTCCCGTAGTTACTATGGATTCGGGGGATAGTTTATGATTTTTCTTATGTGGTAAAAGGACCTGAAGGATACAGGTTCAAATCCTTCTTTGGCAATTAAGGTACCTGGGTGACTTTGGTCCAGTCACTCACTCTCATCTTCACCTACCTCACAAGGTTGTTGTGAGAATAGCAGGAAGGAAGGAACTAAAGTTTTGTATGCTGCCTTGGGCATTTGCATTGGCATTGGAAAAGCAGGGTATAAATCCCTTAAATAAATAAAATAAAAGGGTGGGAACCCAGAAAAAAATCTTAAATTTGTACTGTAAATAGATACATTTGTCTGTGTGATGCTTCATAAATGGCCATGTATGTTATTTATGTCTCCTTAGCATACATGTATTGAAAATTAAACTGTCGTCACAGAACTCTCAAGTTAAATACAGTAATATATTTAACTTGTTTTGGATAGAATTGAAACCACAGTGCGTCCCTTTGGGGAAAAAAATGGAAGCCATGGACAATAAGAATTACCACAAGGAAGCAAGGACACATACAAAGACAACATACACACATCCACATAAATGCTTTCAGACACGCACATTTATTGGAGTCTCCCACCTTAAGAGCCTTTTGATGGCTAGTTGGGCATATTTGCATATATTAAATTAGCTCCCATCAACAACGACAATAAAGAATGACATCAACATGGTGACAGATGTTTGCACAACATTAAACCCAAAATACACTTATTCACAAATTCCTAAAAGGAAAAAAAGATGATATTTACAGTGATCTCAACATATTCACCTCATAAAACCGTTCTTTCAACTAGCCCCTTGGCATTGGCCGAAATTATTTGCAATAGTTAGGCTACTTTTTCATTTTCTGCTGACTCCATGTGGATTATTTTTCTCTCATTATTAAAAGTGAATCTGGCCATTCATCCAAGGCATCTCTTTAGGTGTGGCAGGGCCCCAAGTGGATCTTTTTTCTCCGAAACATATTGTTGACAGCTCACTGCCACATGGAAGGGGAAAAACCTGAAAGTGATAAAGTGAATTTTATAGATATCTATATACACATATTTTAGGCCAATATATATACAGCTGTCAGGTGAAATGGACTGTTTACCTCGGAAAGAATGGTCTCTTTTTTTCTCCAAATAATCATTCAGACCTGAATGTCATCCAGAAGCTATTCTGCCTTCTCCAACTTATCCAGCATCTGGGGCTGAGAGATAACCCTCATAGGTCTGGCCTCCTTTCCTGACTCCTTCATTATTAGCCTCCTGGTGGGTGAGATAGAATACAGTGAATGTAATAACCATACTTCACACAACAGGCCCTCTCTCGCTTTTAAATTGAAAATCCCCTTATTACAAAACAAGGGGTGTTCTTTTTCTTCTACCTTTAAGTAGGATTGCCACATTCATTGGTTTTTACAAAAACGCAGCTGTTTTTTAAGCTACAGATAAATAGAATCTGCTAGGCAGTAATTCTCTTCAGTCTGAATTGCATTATTTTCTGAGATGCTGGTCACACACACACATGCATGCATTAAAACACACACACACGTGCCTGTGTGTGTGTGTGTGCATGCGTGTGCTTCACCAGCAGATATACATGCTGGAATGAACAAAGAAAGTCATTCACTCTCCTAATTACAATTCTGTACTGTTTTGTACTATTAAATTTATAATTCCACATCGAGCAGCCCGTGGGGTTTTGTGTTTTGTTTTCAATTTTATTTTTCCACAGCAGATACAATACAATTATTTTTAATTCTAAGGAAATAGATAGTTTGAAGATTACAAAGACTTGGGTTAAAGGAAAATAATATCAGATGTCCAACTAAACAGATGTATTTTCAGGTTTTACAGCTTTGGATAATATGAGACTTTGGTGTGGCACCACTGAAAACCTTGACAATTTAGATCCCTGATAAAATATATATTATATATAACATAGAAAATAATTGCATTATATTTAAAGATGCACTAGTGCTCGTTGTCTCATATTTGTCTCTGCACACCTGTGCATTAAACATAATCTTCCCTGTAAAAGTACGAAATAAATCCTATAATAAATCAAGAAAAGTTTAACATTAGGGCAGCTGAATCTGTTCTTTCTATATGTTTCAGATCATTGGAGCTGAGGGAATAAAAGGACTAAAGCAGTCCATTAAAGAATTAATTCCTTAATTCTGGATTTCAAGCTGATTATAATGCAATATGTTCTGTATAAGGATATGAATTGTCATTAATGCAAACAATACATGCTCATCTCTTGATGCTCCCGAGTATTGACAATGATTTTCATACCAAACTACATGTGAAAAAAAAATCCATCAGTGATTTTCATGTTTTTCATTTCATGGCACACTGAAAGCATACTAAAATTTTCAAGGCATTCCACCAGATTTTCGGGACAGATGACAAGGCATATTGATCTGCCAGTGCTGCATTTTGGGGCAGGGAGGGCAGGCCACAGTCGGGACTGAGGGTGGGTACAAGAGCGAGTGAGCACCAGTGAGTGAGTGGCAGGACAGGGACTAGGCACTTATGCCAGATCCAACCCCCATTCCTGTGGCAGTCTGGGGCTTCTTGAATTTGGACTGTCAAATCAGTGACGCAAATTTGAGTATACCCATTGGGACAGATGCTACTTTATTTGCAGTGTGGGAAAAAGCTTGCCTTTGCCCCAAGTAGTGCAGCAGCAACCCCAAACTTGTGTTGGATGCAGTGCATGCATGCCAGTCTGCCTACTCCAGTGCAAGTTAGGATTGCGCTGATAATGTCAGAAACTGCAATAATGAGTGACAGCGCAATCCTATGCATTTGTACTCAGACATTACTATTGTGTTCTATTGAAACAGAGTATTGTTTGTTCAGTGGGTTGTGTTCAATGGTTAGGATTCAATGGGGATTTCTCCTAGGAAAGTGAGTATATGATTGGATCCAGCATGAATCAGAAATCCCTTCTGTAATTTCAAATACACTTTGGCGGCAAAAATGGTAATAGTGGTGGGCAAGTTCCAAAAATTAGGTGCAGACTTTACCGATCAAAATTAATCATTAAAATGTAATCTGAATACAGAAAATAAGGGAACAAAAATGCTCTGAATAATGTGGCACAGCTCTGAAATCCTGTATTCATTTAAAATTACGCAAGACATTACTAATTGCAACATTGGGCACAATCCAGAGTAACTATGGGGAGTCCTTGCTCCGGTGTAAGAACAATTTGTTATGGATTGCAGTATGAATTTCCCATAGGTTTTCATTAGATGGTGCAGTAACTACGGGTACACGTAATGTCTCTTACGTGCTCCCGTAGTTACTCTGGATTGTAGGGATTATGAGGGAGTTTTCTATTATGACTGAGATGCTCAGTGTATTTTTCAAACCATGCCCTCAGAAGAAGATACATGTGCAGTGCAATCCAGAGGCAGACAGGCACTAAACAGTGGTAACATTACTTAGAGATTCTCAAGTGTTCTCTTGCCAAGAGGCATTTCACATGCTGATGATATGATGGCAAACAGTTGGTTTCAGGAACCCCTTTTCATGAAGTATAGTAGAGAGAAACAAAGGCTACCACTGAAGATATATATATCAAGCACACCAAACACATATTTTCCCTGATATCTTTGCCTGCCATGCTGGAACATCTCTACAACATCTGATACGTGGTTGCTTTTGTAATCTGTTTATTAGCACAGTAAGTTTGCAAGGTTGTTTGCTGGGAGAAGGAACTGATGTAGCTGCAGCATCAATAGTAGACACAGTTTTCCATCATGACAAGTTTTAGCCTTCCTTAACAACAGATCTATTGTATATAGAGAGGTCTCAAGGATCTGACATGGGATGCTCTTCAGGGATGGGCTTCAAAAAAATTAAGAACCGGTTCTCTGCCCATCTGGCAGCCACTTTTAAATGGCTATTTTTAAACTTTATATGTCCTATCTCTTGTTAACAACCGGTTCTATAGAATAGGTGCGAACCTGCTGGTGCCCACCACTGATGCTCTTCCTCGGAAACTCAGGTGTTTGGGGAGAGAGTTGCTAAGAAATAAGCAAACAGCACTCTCTTTATGCCTGATATTATGTCACACATGCCAGAACCAGATCTCCTGTTGAAAAAAGGGCCCTGAAAGGAACAGAAAAAGACTGCTTCTGGTGCTGAATAAGATACATTGATCAAATTTGTGTTTTCCATATTATAACATATCTTATTCATGTCCTCACTTCAGCCAAATGTGTGTGGGTTTTTTTTAATCCCAATTGTGGCAAGATTTATTACTTCTGAGAAACAGGGACAGAAACAGAGGAACCGGTAGTCAAGGTTCACTAAGGAATATAATTGGACAGTTCATTTCCTCCGTACCAATGCTCATTTTCTTTATCAGGGTAACATTCTCTGGACTATATAGAAATCATCACGAAGGAAGACAGCATGAGAAAACAAGGACCATTTGTCTTTTGAACATTGTTATTTGATGATACTCTTTTTATGAGAGAGCCAGCTCATAAGGAACAATAATAATTTTGGAAATGAGCTTATATTCACCTGAGGCTCAAATCCTAACCAAATTTCCAGCACTGACATAGCTGTGCCAGTGGAACATAAGCTACATCCTGCACTTGGGTGGCAGTGGCAGTAACAGAGCCCTCCTCTAGGCACGGGAATGTTTGTTCCCTTATCTTGGAGCTGGAAAGTTGTTTAGGATTGTATTGTGACAGTCTTAAAGTCAAATACTTATGCTAGAGTAGGGTTGCCATATGTCCCCAAAAAACAGGGACAATCCCAATTTGGGGGAATTGTGTTCACATACTGGCAAATGGGACAGAAGTGTCCTGTCCTGGTTTTGTGGAATTATGGCAACCCTATGCTGGAGCAAGGATGTCTAAACCCCTGCCTGGAGGCCAGATGTGGCCCTTGGCAAGCCTCAATGTGGCCCACTGCAAGATCCCCAATCCGGCCCGATCCCCTCCAGATCAGTCTCTAATACACTCATATATAAATTTGTGTAAATTTATAGAAATTTGAAATGTAAATAATTTTTCTGGCCCCCAGCACAGTGCCAAAGTGATGTGGCCCTCCTGCCAAAATGTTTGGACACCCTTGTGCTAGAGAGCACAATGTTGGGAGCACCCCTCATCACTGCAATGCTAATGTTGTAATTTACACCCCCTATGATACCCTCATCCTTAGATGTAAACAGGTGCAAGAAGAAAGTCATAGCATGTGGATTTTTGAGTAAGAAAAAATGTGGTGATAACTCAAGATAAAGAAAAACCTTTATCCTTACCATTTCTTCTTTTTTTAAACAACAATAAAATCAATACTCCAATTCAATATTTAACACATTATCTGCTTGGGTAAACTGGTATTCCATATTAGGAATGAAACTTATTAATGTGATTGCTGAGATGTGTGAGAAAAGCGCTCTGAATAAGCCTAACTCAACAATGCAATGAATACATATTTATAGAAGTTAATTAAACCTTTGAATACGTCTTAAAAGACATTAATAGAAAATGGATTCAATTCACATGTAATCATGTGCATCTGCTTATGAGCAACAACTAGTTCCTCTTAACAAGGACACACATTCCCATCTGCATCAGACATTCAATGGAGCATGGGTGATCATTGAGATGTGGGAGTAAATGCATATTTTTAAATTTTTTAATTTTGCAAATCACAAAAAAATCTTCTAAAAAATTCATCCTAAAAAATTCAGCTGTGGGAAAATGGAGTTAAACCCAGCCTTGTCTCCCTAGCCCTAATAAAGATGTCTGCCGTTACTATATTTGCAAAATGTTTAAAGGGTTGGCAATGCAGATATGCTGGTCCCCAGAGTAGACAATACTGTAAACATTCTAAGAGCACAATCCTAACCATGTCTACTCAAAAGTAAGCCCCACTGTGTTCAATGGGACTTACTCCCAGGAAAGTCTCTTTAGGATTGCAGCCTAAGTAAACATTCTAAGGGCACAATGTAGATGTGTATTTGGGTTACACTATCTATCACTGGGCTGATACTATGGGCCACAATACTTATTCTGTAAAAGGCTTGGGGCAGCATAAGGCAACATAGGCTGCCCCATGACAGATGAAGCTGGGCTGCCCTGGCTGCAGTAGCCTAGGCAGCTGAGGAGAGATATACTGAGTGCATGTTCAACTTATGTATTCAGTGGGTTCTGGAAAAAATGGGGACAGAGAGAAAGAAGAAATATGGAGGGAAGGAAAGTACTGAGCAACAAAACTAGAGAATGGAAGAGAGGAGATTGCACCATTTGATAAATGATGATGCATTTGGCATGAAGCATCAGATATCAGGAGTCTTTGGCAAGTCTGATCATAATAAAGAGTGAACAGGGAATTGGGAGCCAGGATGGTTTAGTGTTTTGGGATATAGACAGTGGTGGGCACCAGCAGGTTCACACCTACTCTATAGAACCGGTTCTTAACAAGAGATAGTACATACAAAGTTTAAAAATAGCCATTTAAAAGTGGCTGCCAGATGGACAGAGAACCGGTTCTTAATTTCTTTGAAGCCCATCACTGGATATAGACTTGGAAGTTTGTGGTCCAAATCCTTGGTCAGCCATGAATCTACTTTGGTGACCTTTGGCCAGACACTTTCTCAGTTATCACCTACCTCACAGGATTGTTGTGAGGTCAAAAGGAAAAGAGAAACCATGTAAGCCACCCCAAGATCCTTAGAGAAAGGAATGTAGGAAAAATGGAAAAATAAATAAATAAAATAGAGTCTCTCCCTAGCTGTAAACAATCCGCAAGAAATGCTACTTAATCCCATTGATTTTGGTTTCACTCTCTGAGATCAATCTAAGACAGCTTAACTTCTCCTGGATTGTATCCATATGGCAGGCCAAGAAAATGTTAATAGATTATGGATAGTTCGAGGTCAGTGGTTTGAACTGATGTGTCATGAAAATAAAGCAATGTGTCCCAGCCCTGGACAAAAATGAAGCTTTTAAACAAACTCTACTAAGGAAAGAATTAGAGTCACACATTCATAATTCTAGGCACATATAGGCTGCAATCCTAAAAGAACTTTCCTGGGAGTAAGCCCCATTGAACTCAATTAAGCTTACTTCTGAGTAGACACAAATAGGATTGCACTACTCTCCAAAACTGAATCTTCCAATTTTTGAGCTTGTAAGAAAGAAACTCACATTTCTTTGATGTATCACAACAAGTTGAACAAAATCTGTGGAAGATCTGGAGTGGGGAAGTGCAATTATGCGCATCCATAAGCATTGAAAATGCATATGAAAGGCTGCTTGCACATTTTAAAATCAGTTGGGGACCAAGAACATAAAACTTGTGAAATCTTCTGTGGATTCTGTGTGTGTATGGGCACAATCCTAACCATGTCTACTCAAAAGTAAGCCACATTGTGTTCAATTGGTCTTACTCCCAGGAAAGTGTCTTTAGGATTGCAGCCTATGTGTCTATGCGTGCATGCATGGGTGTGTATAATTTGTATCAGGTGGTATTAGCTTAGAGATTTAAGCAATACCACTACAGCATTTCCATTCAGTCCAATGAAGCTGCCACAGAACATTGCTTTTGTTCTGGAACATTAGAGTTGCAGAAAAGGGGTTTCTCAGCAAACTCGGGAAAGTTCCAAGAATTAGGGAAGACTTTACCTGATCAAAATTACCGTAATCATTAAAATGTAATCTGAATACAGAAAATAAGGGAACAAAAATGCTCTGAATAGTGTGGCACAGCTCTGAAATCCTGTATTCATTTAAAATTACACAAGACATTATTAATTGCAACATTGTGAGGGACTTTTCTATTATGACTGAGATGTTCCATGTATTTTTCAAAGCATGCCCTCAGAAGAAGATACATGTGCTGTGCAATCCAGAGGCAGACAGACAGCTATTGGTCAATAGCTTTTCCTCTTTACTGCAGGAAAGTTCAGCCTTATTGGCTACAGAAAAAGGCCTAAATAACACAAGACAAAATATGGATCCAGACTCCATGGAATATGCCTTCAATTCTCTCTTCAATCCCATCCATGAGGAAAGGGGACCTCTTACCTACACCTGAGTCAGACAAGTAGGTGCTTACTTTTCACTTATCCCTTATTCCCTTCCTTGAGGATGTGGTTTGGGGCTACTCAGGTATATTCAGTTTTTCAGACTTATCCCATATGTACAGCCCAAGGATTTGGCAGGTAGAACCTCAACAGTTGGATATCTCACCTTCCGCATCCTTCAACATCCCCCAACAACAGCACCATGATTTTCTGTTTGAGATGCTTATGTAAATCAATCACACCTCAACATCCTAAGGAAAATTTCATTTTTAAACCCTCATTTTCCTTCATTGAGCTGTCATCTGTTGTTAAGTTTTGCAGAGTATGGCCTGAGAGGAGAGGGACTCATTTAGTATTCACTAAATAAAGGATAGAAAAAAATATTTTCAATGGTTCCTTCCCTTCAGAGAGGTACTAACAGGTACTAATATTCTCTAAATAGAGGAGAGGGGAAAAAAGAGAAAACTATTTTCAATGGTGCTTGCTCTTCAGATACTAATTTAAGTATTAGTATTAAGTATTAAGCAGGTACTAATTTAAGTGTAAAGACCCTGGTGGTGGCTTAGAGGCAGAGTAAGTCTCAGAAGAGGGGGTACCTGCACACTTGAATACCTGCAAACAGTTATAAACATGTACCTTCAGTATAAATAGGGTTTTTTTAACTACATGTAATAATTATTTCAGCACAATCCACTTTTGTCAGAGGTGCTGGTGATGATGCTGAGGTGATACTGGTGATGATGCTGAGTGGACTGTGGAGTGTGCGTTTTAGGGTTCTGAAATATTTCAATGAGCCTCTCACATGAACACCTGTTAATAATAACCAGCAGAACCCAAAATAAGAGGAGATAAGGCATACAGGACAGAATAGGCTTTGACAGCCCCAATTCCCAACAGTGCACAAACACACCATTAAGTTGCAGCTGATTACAGGTCTTACCTGTGGCTGAGAGGTTCCAATCAAAATGAATTACAAAATCCTTGGCCCTTCAAAACGTCAACATTTGGATTTCTAATTTCAGCAATGGAAGGACCACTGAAATGTCAAAGCAAACTAGGGCAGAAAACTGTCAACATTGTGGTGCTCAGAATGGAATAAGGTTAAAAAATCTGAGGGGAAAAATAAAATTCAGGGAACAAGCTCCATTTCTCTGCTGTCACAAGCATCCTCCACTTATTTGGTGGGTTAGGGACCGGAGCACTGCCCAAAACAGAAAACTGTTGAAAAGTGAAACTCAATCTTGCTTAGTTTATAAATGTTGCTTCCAATGCTTTTTAGCTACCAAACTGCAAATGGCCCTTTTATCTTGCAAATGCCTGCTGCTGTACAAAGATTTCTGCAAATGGATTGTCATTGACTCCATTGGGAATTGAATTAGATCAGGAGCTATAACCTGGGGGATTGCAATTTTGGCCTTTAGAACAGCAGAGAGAATTTGACAGAGAGGAACATGTCATAGAATCGTAGAATCATAGAGTTGGAAGGGACCTAGAAGGTCATCTAGTCCAACCCCCGGCCTGTAGCAGGAAATCCTCCTAGAGCATCTCCAACAAGTGCTCGTTGAGCCTCTGCTTGAAGATCCCCAGTGAGGGAGAGTCCACCACCTCCCTTGGCAATCTGTTCCACTGCCAAACCGCCCTCACCGTCAGGAATTTTTTCCGGATATCCAACCAGAATCTCCTCTTTTGCAGTTTGTACCCATTGGTTCTAGTTCTGCTTTCAGTAGCAGCTACAAACAAATGAGCTCCTTCCTCCCTATGCCAGCCCTTCAGGTATCTGAAGAGGGCAATCATGTCTCCTCTCAGCCTCCTCTTCTCCAGGCTGAACATCCCAAGTTCCCCCAACCATTCCTCGTAGGGCTTCCCTTCCATCCCACTGATCATTCTGGTCGCTCTCCTCTGGACTTGCTCCAGTTTGGCTGCATCTTTCTTAAAGTGAGGTGCCCAGAACTGAACACAGTACTCAAGGTGAGGTCTGACCAATGCAGAATAAAGAGGAACTATAACTTCTTGCGACTTGGAAGCTACAGTCCTCTTAATGCAGCCTAAAATGGCATTTGCTTTCTTTGCAGACACATCACACTGCTGACTCATGTTCAGCTTGTGATCCACGGCGACTCCAAGATCCTGCTCACATGTTGTGCTGCCAAGCCAAGTATCCCCCATTTTATACCTGTATTTTTGGTTTTTATTTCCTAAGTGCAGAATCTTGCACTTCTCCCTGTTGAAATTCATTCTATTTGTTACAGCCCAGGATTCCAGTTTATCCAGATCCTCCTGGAGGTTTCTCCTGTCTTGTGTTTGCTACTCCTCCCAGCTTGGTGTCATCCACAAATTTGATCAGGCTCCCCCGTCATTAATGACTTCCTCCAAGTCATTAATGAAAATGTTAAAGAGAACCGGGCCCAAGGCAGAGCCTTGGGGTACCCCACTTGAAACCGACCTCCAGGTTGACAGAGAACCATTTACTAAAACCCTTTGTGTGAGGTCATTGAGCCAGTTGCAGATCCACCTAACAATTGCCTCGTCTAGCCCATATTTTTCCAACTTCCCAATTAAAATGTCATGTGGGACCTTGTCAAATGCTTTGCTGAAGTCAAGATAAATGACATCCACAGCATTGCCACTGTCCAGTAAGCTTGTAACCCGATCAAAAAAGGAGTTCAGATTTGTCTGGCAAGATTTATTCTTGGTAAATCCATGCTGGGTTGTTTTCATCACCGAGTACTTGTCTAGATGTGCACAAATTGTGTGTTTTATGATTTGTTCTAATATCTTGCCCGAGATTGAAGTCAAACTGACTGGTCTATAATTTCCCAGGTCTTCTTTTTTCCCCTTCTTAAAAATTCGGACAATATTAGCCCTCTTCCACTGAATGAATGTGTTGAATGAATGAGTGAGTTCTGGGTATAATTGAAAGGTGTTGAAAGAGTGGATCATCAGAAAAGAAACTGTCAGAAAGCAGGGGACACCTGTAGAATCATTCTAAGCACATTTTTAAACTTGCAAATGTTTATGCAAGGATGGTGAGCAACAGGTTTCTCTTGTTAGATTGTAATGCCAGGATATCAATTAGATGAAATAAAAGGTGAACTACTCTGCACATCTATGAGGAAACTCTGCATTTGTATTAGATAACAAGCTCTTAACTTCTATTTTCTTATCATCTCCTTTAAATATGGAATAGGTTACAACAAATGTCCAATCGCACATCTCTATCGGGTGATTCACTGACTTATAGGACATTGTGCTAGACATGTTGGAACTCCTACAGCAATAACTAAAATGAAATCAATTTAAATGAAAAACTTGCTATTCCTTTCCCATCAACTCTTTAATATTCAGCAGACGACAGTGGCATAGCTAGGTTCAAAAAGTTTTGTATAAAGAAAACAACTGAAGCATAAATCACGATGCATGGCAAAAGCTGAGATGTAAGATGGAGATGGGAATCTAAATATTAATTAAATTCAAGAAACACTTCTCAAAAGGCAACATACCAGCTTAGCCTCCCATGCTAATATCACATTTTTGGAGGGTGCAATAAGTTGTGGGCCTTTCATGGTTGTAGTTTTCATACTGTGTGATTTTTTTCCTGCAAAACCTGAGATGGGAGAGAAGAAATAAAAACACAAAAAGATTAGATGAACGGATTACAGTATTGAAAGGATGCCAAGGCCAAGATAAAAGGAATAGATAAGTTAAGGCTTTGGAGAAGCTGAATTTGAAGCCAACTAGCAAAATGGATTGAACCTTATTACCTCAAGTCACTGAGAAATTCCCCAGACAGTTGGATGTAATTTGAAAAGGTCAAGAAAAAATCCTTCACAGTATTATGGCTTCATGGTTTAAGGGTGTACATTTTGTGAGGTGCCAGCTCTAATCATTTTTATTGACTTGGTATAGAGAGATAGACAGATAAGAGGCATGGCAGACAGATGAGATATCATATATCCTAAAGTCTCCTGCCATTTTCCTCAAATTTTTAATCTGATTATTCCAAGCCTGCTTTATATAGTACCGATCAGGAAGGAATCCAATTTACATTTTTTTTGGTATGTTAAAGGACAGACTATTGGATGGTCATATGAGTTTGAAAACTCCATCAAAGCTGGTCAGTCTGATGGTATTTATCTTGATCATTTACTAAGATTTATTATTTTTAATTTTAAAAAAGCTAGTAGCAGCCCACCATTGCTGCTTGTGGAGGAACAACAGTCAGCAGAAGACTTACGTTGGCCAGAAGATGTAGATATCCTCACACACGGGTCAAGACATCCAAATATATATTGGCAGATACATTGGTCAGATATCCAAAACATATAAATGATTTTTAAAATGATGAACCTCTGTGTACTCTGTTCTATTAAATGACGGTTCAAAAAATTTTTATTCATTACTGTTACTTTTATTTCAGATTCTAAATGACTTATAATCAACATGGCAATCCTCACAGCCAGCCTTTTCCCTCCTCCTCATGCAATTTAAATCAAGAAAGATTTACAACACATGAGTTGTATCATCTGCTTAAATCTTGATGAAGATTAATTCATATTAGAGTTTCTTTCACCAAGGAGTCATTTGTCTTACGGCCCTAACACAAAATCAGTATTCGCTGTTCAGTTGCTCCGAGACATTTTTAATGGACTTGCAATGTATGGTTCTGTGACTACATTTGCTACCATATGTTTAGGAAGCTGCCTAAATGCTCACAAAAGTTTCTATCTGAATAAGAGATCTATCGATCTATCTATCTGTCGATCAATCAGTGTTCTCAGACATTTCAACACTGGGACATACTTTTCAAAATGACAAAGTGTCAGGACACTTCATTAGTTATGTCATTAGCCCAGAAGTGATATCATGGCCAGAAGTGACATCATTAAGTAAGAAAATGTTTTAAAACCCTTGACTGCTATCCTCTTGTCTGCAGTCCTCAGGAGTAAACCCAATGACTATCATTGTCAAAAGCATAGACATGGTAGAATCAAAGAATCATAGAGTTGGAAGGGACCCAGTAGGTCATCTAGTCCAACCCCCTGCCTGTAGCAGGAAATCCTCCTAGAGCATCTCCAAAAAGTGCTCGTTGAGCCTCTGCTTGAAGATCCCCAGTGAGGGAGAGTCCACCACCTCCCTTGGCAATCTGTTCCACTGCCGAACCGCCCTCACCATCAGGAACTTTACCTGATATCCAACCAGATGGTAACCTGTTAAAAGTATGTATCTATAACATTTCTCCAAATATAATCACATTTTATGGTAGCATCAAGTCTAATAGATTAAAAATAAAATATTGAAAAAATGGGCACATTCATGGGAATGTGAACCAGCATGTGGGTCCAAAATCATAGTATGGGGAAACACTGTCTTAGAGTCTTTATATTTCACTTTTTATATGCTGGCTATATGCTGACCATAAACCCCATTTTCACTCTGCAATTGAAGACAATATACATTTCAAAATCATCAACATGTTACTGCTTCAGCAGATGAAAAGGGTTAGTAGGACACTGTAACAATAAGGACAGAGAATTGTTTTTCTAACAGATGCTGATCTTTTCATATTAGTTGTCCCTGTTTCACAGCTGGATGCTTTGTGTGAGACACCCAACAATACAAGCTGGGAGAGGCAATACAAAGTTTAAACATGACATTTTCTTCAGTCATTTAAAGAACTGGAATAGACAACACTGGCATATTATTGCAGATGAAAAACTGTATGCAGTTGGATAGCTCATTAGCAGGCTGGCAATGGCTTATTAATCAGCTCTGCAGCTCAAATCAGTCAGTGTTTTAAAGTTCTATCCCATTACTCGTTTAATGAGCAAACATAACATGTTTGAATACGGTGGGAACAGCCAACAATGCTATTGGGTCTGAACATTAGGCAGGTTGATAAGTTGACTTCTGCTGTGTATAGTATGAATGGACTATAGCTCAGTGGAAGGGCATCTGCTTTGTTGGTAGAAGATCTTAGGTACAATCTCTGGGCTTCTGGACAAGAAGATCCCTGGATGAAAGCCTGGTAAGATGCTTCTGCAAGTCAAAATGGACAGATGGGCCAATAAAAAGCCATGTCTCTGTTCTGATGGATGGGATAATAGCAATGGTAGGCTTCAGGAGGGGTCTCACAGGTTCTATAGAACCCTTTGTTAATGAGCGCCTGGTTCTGAGAACCAGTTACTAATGGGACATAGAAACTGTTGTTAATTTAGGTAATTAGGACATAGAACCTGTTGTTAATTTATTTGAATCCCACCGCTGGATAAGAGTCTTAAGAACTGGTTGAGCTGGCAGGACATTTAAAGGAAGCTTTTTTAGGAGCAAGCAGAACATTCATTCCAGAGGGGGCAAACATCACCCCTTCAGATTATTCAGTACTGCTACACAAACATCTCTCTCCTATCCTATCCTTATCAAATGATAAGTGCACTACTCTGTCATGCACTAAGCAGCATACTACTTTAGCAGACAAGAGGGAAATCCCAAAAAGAATGAAAAATTACCAATTTCTGTATCTTTGCATGAAGTTCTTGAGTCTTTGATACTATAGAAGCAGTAGACCCTGCTTATTTCTAATAATCAGATAGGGATAACATGTTACATATAAAGGGTGCTAGACTGAGCTATTCCACTTTTAAATCATAGATGCTTATGTTGATTTTTTCCTGTACAACCAATGAGATGAAGATGAACAACTATCAGAAGTTACTACCAAGTTTTGTGTAGTATAACCAGCTTTCTGTAATCAGCCAAAGTAGCTGAGAATTTGTAACGTAAAATTTCTCATAGATTGGATTAAATGCTTTTCCTTTGATTCCAACACAGGTGAACCTGCTCTTTTCCATAAATGCTAAAAATTAGGAATATTCACACTTGGTCCCTTACTTTTCAATGAGTGAAAAAGAAACTTTTCTTTTAAAAAAGGGAGGGAGGGCTGGTTAACTTTCAGTGTGACAGTCAAAGTTATCTGTTTTGAAACTTCATTGAATTTAATGGAAAACTAAAGCATGTGCTTAGCTCTTTTCCACTGAAATCAATGGGACTTAGACGTGCTTAATCCTGATTTCATCACATGCTTTCTTTCCTTATTAAAACACTAGGCGAGAGTGAGGCAGAAATCCATACATCTATCACTCTTTATAAAGCACAAGGTGCCAGGGATTCCTCAAATGCATGCTTAGGGCAAGACCTTTACAATGGGGTTGTATTTTATAGTGGTCAGAGCCCAAGTTAAGATGGAGTAGAAAGGAACCACACATTTATTCAATTGCCCCTTTCAGAGGGCCAAAACAAACCCTCAAGTCTTAGGCTAAAAATGTGACATCTGGAAACCCTATAGAAAACAAAAGGTTCTACTCTGCAACCCTTCTTACCAAATTCCATACTGCCTTAATATATACAGCATAAATAATTCGTTTTCATTTTTTACATTGGTAGGTTGTTGAGTGGGTTGAATATTTTGTGCATGATAAAATAAAACATGCAGAATTATTTTGTACTAGAAGAGTGACTAAAAGTGCAGTTCTATGCATGTCTACTCGGCAGTCCCATTGAGTTCTATAGGACTTAGAGCACAATCCTAACCATGTCTACTTAAAAGAAAGCTCCACTATGTTCAATGGGTCGTACGCCCAGGAAAGTGTCTTTAGGATTGCAGCCTTACTCTCAGGATAGTGTGTTTGAGATTGCAGCATAAGAGCCCAATCTTATCCAATGTTCCAGTAGCGATGGAGCCATACCAATGGGCCACACACTGCATCCTATGGGTGTGTGGGCAGGCCTATGGACAGGCCTCCCAGGAAACATTTGTTCCTTTATCTTAGGGCTGCATTGGTGCTGGAATGTTGGATAGGATTGGGCCATAAATTTTAACCACACTGCAATGATGATCCAAGAATGGTGTTTTAATTGCTCCCTTTGAGTGAAAAGTAGCCACTGATGATGAAAAATAGCCTACATATGATAGGAGATCATACACTGGTCATACACTGATTAGGTCTTGCTCAACAAGTTTGAGCCACATCTTCTTCAGTGCTGCTCATTGAACTCTCCATTGCACATGTCATTCTCACCAGAGGAGCTGATGTTGCAGCCGACTGCTGTTCATTCTGTAGTTGTGGCCAAACCATCTCAGTCTGCATTTTTCGATTAGTTGTTCGACTGAGGATTGATGGTCATCCTGTCCCATGTCATCTCATTATGGTGGCAGTCATGAAGGTAGACACTCAGGATTTGTGTTGGGCATCACCTTTGGAAGGCCTCAAGCTTGTTCATTTCTTATTTGAGCAGAGTCCATGTTTCTGAGCCATACTGGAGAATTGGCAGGATTAAGGTTTGGTAGAGGCAAATTTTGGTGTTGGTGGAGATGTTTGCCTTCTTCCAAAGGCACCATCTGAGTGATGGAAATGCCACAATTGCCTGGCCAATCCTGCTGTTGGCTTTGGTGGTAGATGATCCCTTGTACCAGTGACCTCAGATATGTGAATTCTTGGAGCTGCTCGATTTGGACTCTATCTAGGTGAATATTGGCTTGTGATCCCTCTGTGGTCATAAATTTGGTGTTTTCCACACTGATTCTTAGACCATAAGATTGGGCAATATGTGCGATGTGGTAGAGAATGTTGGTGGCCTCTGCATCAGTGTCAGTGAATATTGCATTGTTGTCTGCAAACATCAGATCAGTCAGGAAATTATTTATGTCATATTGTACACTGCATCTCCCCTCAAATGCTTTCCTCATAACGGCATCAATAACAATGTTAATGGCCAAGGAAGAGGTGACATATCCCTGTCAGACTTCAGATTGAATAGGAAATTCCTGAGAAAGCTCAGTTTTGAGCCCAACACTGCTGGTTGAGCCATTATATGATGCATGGGGAAGTCAGATCATCTTCGGTGGCACATGGTCATTCTCCAACACCCTCCACAGGGCGGATCAGTGAACACAGTCAAATGTGCACTTAAAGTTGATGAAGACAATGATGGTTTGCTTTTCACACCTGACCCTTTCCTCTACCAGTTGACAAATAGTGAATATTTGATTGCTGCAACCCTGATTTGGCCTGAATCCTGCTTCCTCTTCCCAGTTGGTCTGTTCTTGATGTTCCTACAGCTTTTGAGTATATGATCTTCATGAACATCTTGCGAATGATTGAGAGAAGGCTGATGCTGTGGTAGTCTTACATTCTCGGCTATTGCCTTTTTTTTTTTTTAGAAAACCACCATGACACTCTATGTGTTGGGATGTCAGTCATTGTGTGCATTTATGCCCAGGCTTGGGGCCAATTCAATCAGACCCTTGAGGTCTAGCCAAGTGAGTCTAGCCATTTCCAATAAAATAAGGCCCCTTTTGGGAGGATTTAACAGGTTGGCAGACTGACCAAGTTCACAGACAGAATATATTTAACTGCTTCAAATCAAGGACCACTGCTTGACCATAAGAAAAAAATTACACTAATTATCTTGGATTATTTCTTCATCCATTAGTTCTGATCCTGCAATCCTAATCTCCAATTAGGTCAGCCTGGCATAAATCCTGTGCTGAAATGGGGTGTCAAAAAAATGCTGAAAGCCACTTCTGCACCACACCTAGGGGGAAGTTAGGCCACTGCAGAAACATGCACTTGCCTCCCTGCACCCCCACAGGAATGAGAAGACTGATGATTTTTGCCAGACTTACAGCACAATCCAGAGCAACTAATCTGTCCACATAAGAGCCCTTGGGTTGCCCTATCTAACACTAGGTTGGAGCAACTGCAAGATGCTCCAGCCCAGTTACAGCCCAGAAGGAGGCTTAGGGCAGAGCAAGGCAAGATAGGGTGCCCTAAGAGAGGTGGACCTGCTCTGCCCTAACTGGGGCAGCCTAGGCAGCTCAGGAGAGGCAAGTTGAGGGCATGTTTAGCATTGCCTAGGGCAGAGCAGTTACTCTGTATCCAAAGCCTATTTCCAAGACAGAAATGCTCTCTTCCAACCCTCAGAGTTATACCACCTCAGGAGCAGGTATAGTAATGAGTAGACCCATAGGGGTCCATGATAAGGCCCGAGTAAGAATGACAGTGTTGACCAAAAATCTGAGTTCTTGGCCAGCCTAGCTGCAACCCCTGCCTCTCAACCTCAGGATATGGAACAACTACGGCTGTCCACAAACCTCAGGATACAGCAGGCCACTCCAAGAAGCCCCTTGTATTCACTGTAGAATATACTGGCGTCTCATCACGGACTTCTTATAAGGCAGACACCCAGTGGCGTCACCAGACTGGTGCGGCTGGTGTGGGCTGCATTGGGTGACACGCTCCGTATGGGGTGATGCGTCGGAGGAGTTCGAGTGTCCTTTGGCAGGCCCCGGGCGTCAGCACGCCCATTCAGGACTGCTCCAGGTGGAGCAGCAGCCAGAAGCTGCCACTCGTCCTCGGAGCTGGCCCGAATGGCCAGCTGAGGTGCACTGTGCAGAAACACACTAAGCATGTCAAACAGCTTCTGAGGAGACTTCCTTAGAGTGGAGGAAGTCCACGCCTCTGCACGGCCATTCAGCCTCATTCAGGAGGCGGAGTGGCAGCCGAATGGGTTCAGAAAGAGTACTGCACAGGCACCAACTCTGACGCCTGCACAGTCTCCACTGGAGCCGAAAAGCTTCAGAAAAGTACTGCGCAAGTGTCAGAGATTGTGCCTGCGCAGTACTTTTTCTGAAGCCAGTTAGCTTCAGAAACAATTGCGCAGGCACAAACTTTGGCGACTGCACAGTCCAGGTAGGGGGTATGCTCATCCCAGGGGTGACGCACAGACTTCCGCACCAGGTGATGCGCAGAGTTGTGCCACCACTGTAGGCACCACAGCTGTTCCTTGTTCAGTGTGATCTGAGGGGTGTCTCCTCAGGAGCAAGTCCTCCCCATGTGTCAATTACTTAGCATGCTCTGGAACAGTTAGGGCAGCCCAGGCTTCCTGACTCTCTGGATACAGCATAACTTTCTGCTCTGGATACAGAATAGTTAGGAGAGAATAGTTAGGGCAGAGCTGGCTGAACTTGCTGTGGATTGTGCCCTAAGTTAGGATTGCACCCTATAGATTTTGTACTTCAAAAAAATTGGGTGATTAAGTAGCCACTGAAAAATCCGCGTGTCACTCCCTTCATAACATTTATGCATTGGCACTAGCTCATTATTAAACATGGGACACATTTAAATCAAGACAATAAAAACAGAAAAGCTTTCTGAAGCTATTTTGTATACATTTTATACAAGTTACATTTTGCCAGATCTCTCATGTGAACATTTATTTTTCTTTATCTCTTTAAAATATCATGACAATAAGCTTTCAGAAAACTAGGGTTGTAACAATGCAATTAAAATTGGGTTTCCACAGGATCTTTTAGATCTTCCTGCACACTGCCCCTCCACTGCATGCAACATGTGCCTTTTTGGTGTGGCTGCATTCAGAAGGGTAGGATAGGATTGAGCTCTGACTGAATGTTCTTAAATTTAAGAGAGCTTTCCTTAAAAAAAATTGACGCCTTTAGAATATGCATTAAAATAAAGGAAACTTGAGAATCATCATCACCTTTAGTTATAACATATATATCTGTATACTTGGTGCTCTACAGAGACTGAAGCAAGAAATAGGTCCACTTCTTACAATTTAAATGGAAGACAACAGAAGAAGGGAGGGAAGTGGATGCAGGAATGACTGGGGTAAATTCTGTCATCATTTATCACATACACTGATTTAGAGTGCAGTCCTAAACTAAGCTGGCACAACTTCTTGGACTTTCCATTCTGGTGGTGATATAGGGAGGCAAGTGCACGTCTGTGCACTAGTCTTTTCTAGCACATGGCACATGCATGAGATGGCACCTAAGTGCCTTGCAGCATTTTTGTCACAGGCCAGCATGGGACTTGTTCCAGGGCTTAGGCCAGCCTAACTGGTGATTAAGATTGCAGCCTAAATTGTGTTATGAGAATTCAGAGGCTGGACCAACAACTTCAAAGAAAAATAAATGTTTTGAGGAGGATAACAAGGAAATAAGGGAGTGATGTTATGGTAGCATCACAGGATGTCTGGGTGCATCAAGGAAGAATGGACAAACATTGTAGGGAGCAGGCCACCTTGGTGGTATCAGAGTTTAGAGGTGGGAGTGAATGTTATACAGATACATGACTGGCTATGAGGATGGAATGATAACTGAGGCTGCAATCCTAAAGTTGGCACAAGTCCAGTGCTGGCCTGGGGGTGTCATAAAAGTCCTATATAGCAGTTCTGCCCCTGCTGGTGGAGTTAGACCAGTGCACAGGCTTGTGCTGGCATCCCCATGCCATGGGTTATGCTGGCCTAAATTGGATAGGATTGTGCCCTGATGCTGCAGTCTTATCAGCATTTATCTGGGAGTAAGCCCCATTGAAAGTAGAAGTGGCCCAGTGTTTATGATGCTGTGCTTGTCAACCTGAAGGTCAGAAGGTCAGCATTTAAAAATTTGAGCAAGCTGCTGACCTGATAACCTTAAGGTTGACAAGAACAGCATCTTGTAAGTCACCTATGTACATAATAGTGCAATCCTCACTCCCAGTTAAGGCAGCACAAGTCCTGGCAGAAACCAAGTGCTAGGGGTGTTGCAAGCGTGCCATTAGGACAGAGCACAGACATGTGCTGTCCCACCCTCACCACTTTGGAAATGGGGAGATAGGTAAGTTGTGCTGGCCTAAATTGGTTATGCTTGCACTCTAACACTGCAATCCAAACCTGCAGTTAGGCTGGCCTAAGCCCTGACACAAGTTCTGCGCTGACCTGGGAGTGTCACAAAAGTGGTGTTAGGCATATCTGTTCCATTTCTGGGGGAGGGTCAGACATGTGCAGACATGCACTTTTCTCCTATATCAATTCAGGAATGGGAAGTGCAATGTATTGTCCCAGAATATGTTAGGATTGCACCTTAAGTCATCTGCAGTTGTACCATTGCATGGCAAGTCACCTACATTAATGCAAAATCTCAGGAGCAATGAATAGCTGATCAACAGAATATGAGAGTTGAGACATTTGAGAACGATGAACTAGGATGTAGGCTATAACTCCAAAAGTCCAACAGAATAAAGTAGAAGAAAGAGGAGGGAGGATGGGACAGATGCTTGAAATGGTTCTGGCTGAACTTGACTATTGTAAAAATGTACCAATAGCATTCACCCTCTCCCTAGACCAGCAGGGTCTCTCACTGTCTGGGGTAGGGGAAGAAGCATCCTTCCCTCACCAGTGAGAGTCCCCTGCGTGACAGGGGACACCCCTTCTTTAGGGCCTACAGGGAAGCTCTCCCTGGGCTTCCTTAACCATCTAGCACTAAGACCAGTGGTGGGATTCAAATGAAATAACAACAGGTTCTGTGTCCTAATCTAAATTAACAACAGGTTCTATGTCCATTAGTAACTGGTTCTCAGAATAGGCACTCATTAGCAAAGGGTTCTATAGAACCTGTGAGAACCCCCTGAAGCCCACTACTGATAAGACCCAGGTAGACCTACCCTGTTAGTTGTACAAAGAGGGGACAACCCTTCAACTCTCAGAAGTAAGAATGAACCTCTGGGACCCAAGTCCATGTCCTGAAGGTTTGCCCGTATCTCTGAAAGTTCGCAAGTTAAAGGTTCATAAGTAGGGGACTTAATGGATATGATCAAATGTATCCTGATGCAACTAGTCTGTACATGATTTGATATATTTCTGCTTGAAACAAAACCATGATCAAGGAAACACTGAGAACTGGAGCTCCTGTCAGATGTGACAAAGCTCAGCATCTACCAATTCAAGTGAAAGATTCACTGTGTGAACTTGATGCACTAAAATAACTCCATGGTGACTTTAACAAATCAAAAAGTAATGGTGAAATCAGCCTTGTGTCTGCAGAAGACAATTAGGGAGGGTTGCTGCTGTTTCTATGACACTGGTGAGGATTTCTATATCTCAGTATTGTGATCCCCAGTATGGACCAGAAGCAGCTTAGGGAAGAGCTATGGCTGGGGTTACACAAATCGGGATCAGACTGCCACTACCCCTTACTACTTGGTTAGTCTACTGATGATGCTTTTGCACCAGCATCTTTACAGAAATGCAGAGCTCTTTGATTTTCTCTGCTGATATAACTGAAACAAGAACCAATATTTTATCAACCTCTGTTCAGCGTTAGCTGCTGAGTCTCTTTCCTCTCTCCCTCTACAGCTTCCTATCTTTATTAGTATTGAATTATTAAATAGTTATATTACAGCAGCACCAAGAGACTTGGAGCTGGCTCACAGGAGCTGCTGCATTTTGCTTTGTACAAAGATAGGCATAGATTTGCCCTGGAGGGGTCTTATATATAAGCTTAAAAATATGCTGCAAGATCATTAGTATCTGACCTTCATATTCTCACCTATCACACAATTTTTATCTTTGACAAAGGCTGCGAACCTAAAGACACTTTCATGGGAGTAGGACCCATTGAACACAGTGGGGCTTACCTTTGAGAAGATATAGTTAGGATTGTGCTCTAGGACCTTACAACTCATCATGTTGTAAAAGCATTCTTAGTTGTACCATTTTGGGCTGGTGGGGGATCTTATGATTATTTGTATTGCAATATGTGATTATGTCTGGTTGTGACTGACAAAGCCAGTCAATTTGTTGGAAAGCCCTTTTGAAAGACCCATTTGAAACTAGTTCAGAGTGCTTTCAATTGACCCAAAGGTCCAGTCCATCCAGCACAGGCTCAGCAGCTCTGGAGGGCCACCACTGCATCCTAAATATTCAGGATACAAGCAGATTGGAGGACTGCTCAAAGGAAAGGGATGCTCATTCCCTTACCCTGAGTATAATCCCTGGCTCTTCAATGAGGCTTCTCAAGACTGTGCTGGTTATTTTATTGAGAAGCCCCTTATTGGGCTTCTGAGCCCAACAAGTGGAAAGGAGTCATCAGAAGAGGGGCAGTGAAGGCTTTCCTGTGGATGCTGTTTTCTGCCAGGCACAAACATGCTTTATGGCACATTTGTGACAACCAGTACTTCTAGGATTTACTTCTAGGTTTAACTTCTAATCTAGTGCCCTAGTGGCAACACTAATGTTTGCATCACCTGTTGTGGTAGGGCAGTGCTTCACCTCATGATGGACCTCATCTCATGCTGTGAGCAGAGCAATGCCCCAAGTGCTGGGCATGGTGAAGTACCATTGACTCACCTCAGCTGGTTTCTTGGCTATAACCTTTGATGGAATAGAGACATTTCAATGTGGTTTGTATTATTACATTCTACATGCAGTTGTGTATCAATTTATATCTAATACGATGGTATTTTTTCAAAAATACCAAGTTTAAAAAAAAGTTGGCCAGTAGTGGTCACCCCATGTGGCTTGAACACTGCAAGCAACACTTCAAGGAAAGCATGTATCAACTACACATACGCTTCAAGGTATGTATTGTTACTGCAGTACATTCAAAATGGATTTCCGTCAACAGTAACAAAGTGTGATTACATCCTTCATTTCAAAAGAAACAATAACATTTTTTACTAGTTATTTGCGTGCTTTCAATATTTCATTGCTGTTGTTAAATTGGCAGGATACTTATTTTCAGTAGGAGAGTAAGTAGTCTGGATTTGCAAACGTATTTTAAGCTAATTGTTTCAATACATTCCTATTGAAGCATATAATAGGCTCTTCTCTGTTTTTACATACACACAGTGTAAACAATGCTTGTGTTATTTATAGGCAAAGTATTCACATCAACACTAGAAGCAAGTTATGAGAAGCCCGATTGGCAACCCATCTGCTCTCATGAATTAACTTTAAAGAAAACACGGGTATTTCAGTCTGCATATCATAAAGCCCTGACATACCCAGGCTTTCATTAAAAAGGCCTAGAGATGTGACTTGAATAACAATCTGTCCTCACTAATTAGTATTTTCACTCCAGCATATTCCCTTTCAGAGGTATTGCTGTTTGCACATGGTAATTTAGGTAAACAGATCCCATCCACAGCTGCATCAATTAACACCACTAATCAAAACTGAATTCAGGTAATTAGGCACATTTATGCAAAAAGTGTGTAATTTGGGGGAAAAGCTAGATCCTGTAGTAATAGTTCAATAAGCCGGAGTCCCTTTTTTGCAAATAAAATGGAGAAACAAGGGTAATTTAGCAAAGATGTACACATAGTGCAGCCTCAGTAAAAAATATCTAAATTAAATAGCAACATTTAATTGGCCCACATTTTCAGAAACTGTATGCATTTCACTATAATTATCTTCCGCAACATTGCCAGAACAAAGGTGTTGATATTACCAAGCAGAACATTCAAGGTTAATGTACCTACAACTATGTATCAGCTTGGACATGGTGTTAAAATTGTCTGCCAGTTTTTCCAATACTTTCCTAAACACCATTTGAATGTAAAGTCCTTCTTTGAATGAAAAGAATATTTTTCTTAAAACACAGTTTGTTATTATTTCTTATTGATGATTTAAGTAACTAAAAATTATTTAAATATTATTTATGTTAACTGGCCAAAGCAAGATAAATAAGGCTATGCCTTGAAATTCATCAATTTTTATTTTCATCCATGAGTGTAGTTAGAGGGGGTAATAGCATTATGTTTTGCAGGGAGGTTCATCACAAAAGGCAAGGATTCCCCATCTCCTTCTGAGACATTCCAAGTGGTGGGAGCAAAACAGAGGCATATGCATATTGTGGTGAAATTCCCTGCAAAACTTAGAGCACAATCTTAAGCATGTCTACTCAGAAGTAAGCCCTAGTGTGTTCAGTGTGTCTTATTCATGGATGGGCCCAGCCATCCCCATGATCTGGTTCACCGGAAGTTGGGGGCGGGCCCGGGGGTCAGGGATGGAGCTGGGGTCAGGGGGCGGGGCGGAGGTGGGGCAGGGGCAGGGCGAGGGACGGGCCCCAACCGTGCCACACTGCGCATGCGCCAGGCTTGGTGCATGCGCAGTGCGTCTCCTGAAGCCATGCTTCTGGAGACTTAGACTTAGTGCGCCTGGGTGCACTGAGTCTCCTGAAGCGCGGCTTCAGGAAACACAGTGCGCTAGGGTCCAGCTGGACTGGACGCTAGCGCACTGTGTCTCCTGAAGCCAAGCTTCAGGAGACACAGCGGCCGCTGCCGAACCACTCCCCGCGGTTCTTGGCAGCCGCGGCTCTGGCCAGTTCGCCAGCGGTCGCCCCGTGGGAAGATCCGGTTCGGGCAAATAGGCCCGAAGTGGCATCTGCCCACCACTGGTCTTATTCCCAGGAAAGTGTATTTAGGAGAGCAGCCATAGTGCTTTGCACCCTCTAGCAATGCCACCTCAGTTGATCTGAGCTCCAGTCAAATGAAAGTAAAAGGCAGTGTTTATTCAAAAACAATTCTTTCATTTTTAAAAACCATTCTTCAAATGGTTTTTTCTGTGATCCCCATAATTGTGGCTATATCCCAAAATCTAGGCTGTCCTACTCTTACCCAGGAGTTGCACAGAAGTTTTATGACACTTTTATGACACCCCCACATGTTGGGGCTTGGGCTGGCCTAATTGGAGCAAGAAGCACTCTTTCAAGTGGATGTTCCTCTTTTATTTAGCACTGGGAGTAACTGGCCCTACACACCCCCAGAAATGTCTGTTCAAGTGGCCTCTGCTGGTGTTCTTTTTGCATTTTAGATTGTGAGCCTTTTGGGACATGGACCCATTAGCTATTAATTTTTTTCATTTTCTTTGTAAACCACTTTGTGAACTTTTCAACTGAAAAGCAGTATATAAATACTGTAGACAGATAGATAGATTAGGATTGCAGTCTTAGGCAATCTGAAAATACCAGATTCGGTGGGGGGCACCTGGATGCAGGTGTCTTGTTTTGTGTGAGTCACTGTGAGATACAGGAAGCTGGACTAGTGAGCCTTTTGGCCTCAGCCGGCAGAGACTATTCTTATGATCCTATGTTCTTAATGAACCTAAATAATATCCCTTTCAAATTTCATCTTTCATTTGGGAGTGGAAGGAGACACAGAGGCACATAGGTGGATAGAGATGGATACATATCACCAATCTGCTGCTTGAGGCTACTGCTTCACAGTTGGCCTTATGATTGGGCCAGCCCTGCCTGTAATCTCTCATAATAACAAGTAGCAAGTCTGTCCATAATCAGTGTCCATAGCATCCAGTGGGTCCCAACAGATTGTCATTCTACAAAGTGAGTCACAATCCTAAAAAGCTTGAGAATTACTGGTATAGATAACACTCAGCTACACAGATGAGTTTCCTGCTTCCTATTATCACTTGTTCTTCTCCTTCTAGGCATCCAGGTTCTTTGCCTACTTGATGCCTTCCTCTTTTATAGCTGCTGTTTAAAGGGGGGGAAAGCTAAATAATTAAAATGAATTGTAGGGCAGGAAAGAGAAAAAGCATTTTAATTCTTCCAATGGGGTCTCCACTGAACCAAGGTTTCCATTTTCTTGGGAAAGAGGGTGGCTAGAACAGATCCTCCACGCATATGGAGAGACACCTATATTTAGAAGCACATAAAAACAGACTAGTTTTTTTTTTAATTTCAGTGTACCATTTTTCAATTTGGACAACCATTTCTTTCTAATGATACATTGATTTTTTACTTTTTGACTTTTGAGCCCTGGCAGAATTGTACATGGTTTGTTTTATTTTTTAAAAAGCTAGGGAACTTTCACTGACAAATGACTTTGTCATGTTGTAGTTGGAATTCCAAGGGAAAACTTTACAAAGGGTAATATTGACTTTTTTTTGAGCAGATGTCTAAAATGAATCTGTCAGCAAGCCTACCCCTAGCACATTTGTGTTCTTTTAATAAACCAATAGCAGCTCCAATTGATTTTTCCATAAAATAGCATGTTGTCTTTCTATGAGCCAAAGTTTTGCTTTGTTTTGTTCTGCAAGGTTTAAGCTTTGTCATTCATTTTTCTGTGACAGCCAGTTCGGAAACTCACTGAAACCAGCGGAACAGAATGCTTATGGGATTTTCTCCTTTATGCAAGTTCATGGTTTGGGTGTGTTTGAAAGTTGTTTCACAGACCAGTGAGTCAGGCTTGTTATCTTGAACGAGCAACCGTTGTTTCCACAGCAGGGAATCACAACATATTTCAGCTCTTTCTTTTGTTCACTATCTTGCTTGCTGTTTCCTTTGAATTTTGAATTGTTGTTGTTTAGGCACATGTAAGATTGTGCTGTTGCAGGTGTAGGTATTGCATGCCTAAGTGATGATGATTGGGGTGTGTCCCATCATTATCATTTAGGCATGCAATACCTGCACCTGCAATAGCGCACAGCTTCCTTCAATATTTACAAGTTTCAGCTGCAATCCTAACCTCCAGTTAGACCAGCACAAATCCCATGCTGGTCTGGGGGTGTCTGGGGATGTCCCCAAAGTGCTGTAGGGCACTTCTGAGCCACTCCTGGGAGGTTAGATTAGTGCACAGACATGCACCAGCCTCTCCAGACAAATATGGAAACAGAGAACAGGTTAATTGTGCTGGTCTAAATTGGCTAGGATTGCACATTCAGTATTTACAACTGTGACATGAATAATGTGAAATCCACTCCTATAGCACTGGTTGCGCATGTGAAGGGGCCTTATCTTTGAAGAGAAGGGGAGAGGCAAGCCAAAACAGCCAAGGTTCTTTTTATCCCTTTAAATTCACTTGAGGTTTCTTCACCCTACTCCATGGTCTTCAACCGTTTTTCATACCCCAAACCTAATCAATCAACACTGAACCACCACAGCTGTGGGTAACTGGAACCACTGATATGGGGACTTGTGTTTGTGTTTTTAACCAGTCAGGCCATAAAGAGGATATGGGGACCCCTCTGTAATTTGGCCCTAGGATAATTCTGTAATTAAATGTAGCTGAGGTGACAAAATCAGCTGGTGCAGCCAACACCTGAGCAACACAGTGCATTTTGTAGCAAGGGAAATCACCAAAAGTTCATTAAGGGCAGTCCCACATAGGCTGCATCGTGCTCCTGCCAGATCCTGGCCTTGTCTCCTGATTTCAGCATACCCGCCCCCAGGAATGCCCATCACCTGCACTGTTTTCCACTCCAGAATGCCAGAATATTTGGAATAACCAAATGTGACCATTTCTGAGACACAAGTATGTATGGCATTTCTTCCCATGAGTCCTCAAAGACTCAACATTTGCCATTTACTTGACATGGAAGGTAGACTAATCTGATATCATGTGCATTTTTTTGTCTTGACTAATTTGGAAAATGAAGGATTTCTGGATGAGTTTGTGCCAGACTCTTTAAAAGACTCTTTGGACCATGTCCATCTAGACATAAACAAATTCTGCTCTCTGGTCTGAAAAAAACTGCTTGTTAACTCTGAAAACAGCTAGCCTGCTGTGACCTTCCAGCTATTCTTTCTCTTTCTTCCTTTTTTCTTTTTTCTTTGGTAGTTGGGCAATGCTTTATATTTACCCTTGCTTTCCATGGACCAGCCTATTCCAACCTTAGGTCCATGGACCAATCTTAGCTCCACTTCTTAGTGTCACAACCAGAAGTTGCACCATACCACTTCATCTAATGCCATCACTGTGGAGTTCTTCAGAAAGACTTATGACAAACTAACCTGACAAGCCTGCAGAGAGAGATGTAGCTTTCAAAGCCAGGCCTTGATTGTCAATGATATTGGATCTAGGATTGCAATTACTAGTTGCAATTTCAGTTTAAAAAACTGTTTTTCTACTGTTGTAGAGAGATAGTCATGCAAGCAGTCATTCCATTTTCAGTGCCAGAATCAAACCCCTGCAGATACTGAGGCATTGCCTTCTTGCATTAGGTGCAACAAAGGAGCAAGAAACCTGGAAGTGGGTCTTTAAACTTGGTTTTCCATTGTTTTCTTTATACATGGATTCTTTTATCCACAGGAGGAACAGAACCCTAGTGGATAACAAGGGACACCTTATGGATGTAGGAAAAAGTAGAAATATCAAAGAATATCAATATCAAAGAAATCTAGGAAGAGAATTATCGTAGGAAGAGGATCATCATGCAGGTTGACCATATAGAATGGAGGACAGAGTGCCTTTACCTTTAACCATTGCAAAGAAGAGGAATTTAAACCCTTCTATGTTGAATTACACCTGCCTAAAATTCCTCTCTTATGCAATGGTTAAAGGTAAAGGCATTATGTCCTCCATTCTATATGGTCACCTTGTCATCATGGGCCTGGCTCAATTTGCCAGCTGCTCTGTTTGAAAACCTTCAGTGATAGAAATTACCACTGCCCTGTATAATCAGCTCCATTGAAGAATCAGTTCCAAATTAAAAATAGCAACATGTGTTGGCAGAGATCAGTAGAAAACCCAAACTTGCAACCTAAACACGAGACAGGCCCAGTCTGGGGAACTGAAGAACCTCCTCCCATGTAGAGGAATCCACTTCCAAGCTGGTCTTCCCTCCTGAAGTGTGGGAACTGCATTCCCCTTCTTCTATCACCTTTTTCTATTAAAGGAATAAATTTTTACATCTATTTGATTATCCCTACAATCCAGAGTAACTACGGGAGACATTACGTGCACCTGTAGTTAGGCAGCACCTAGTGAAAACCTATGAGAAATTCATATTGCAATCCAGAGTAACTTGTTTTTTGTTATGGAGCAAGGACTCCCCATAGTTACTCTGGATTGTGCCCTATATAATCTATAAAATTGTCTTCTTGAGTACTTAACTATCAAAGACACTCTCAGGATTGCTTCATACATGTTTCAACATTTCCCTCCCATTCAGAAAACATTATACTGGCTCTGAAAGTGTACTCTTATCAACCCAATCCTACTGAGCTCTTCTGCTAGTGGAACTGATGTATGCCAGGGGAAATTTATGACAATTAAAAATTGCTTCATGTGCAGCAACAATAGTTCACAAGCCCACTGACCCAAGTAACTTGGCAGGGTAGATGGAATGGCACAGAGAAGGGCATAAAAAGGGTGGAATAGGGTGGGGAAGGGTTTCACAAACCACCAAAAATTGGGTCACAGACCACTGATGAGGCCCAGACCATGATGGTCAGACAGTTTAATAAATATGTATCACAATACAGTAACACATATAATTAGGATTGCCAGTCCTCCAGGACTGCACCTGGAATCATGAGGAATCAGCATCATTCTCCAAACAACTGTTGAAAACAACCCTGGATTTTAACAGAGACTGTATCACTCCAAGAAATATTGCATCATATTGGGAAGAAAAATCAGCAGGAATAGCTATAATGAGAATTGATATCCCTGCCCATACAAGATGGTCTATTTATTTCTTTTACATAAAAGCATGGGAAATAATGGCAACATTCAACAGACATGAAAGAGAAGATACATTAGCACTAGATATATGAAATAGACCATTAGCAAAATCAAATCATGTCTTCATATTAAAATTAATTATCTCTGGAAAAATAGCACTATATGTAATTAAAATTCATAAAACTGTAGGCATGCTTAATCCCTATTTAAAAGTATACTAATGTAATCTAGATGTAGCTGTTTAAGATACATAGAAAAAGGTTTTTGTCTGAGTTACTATCACAATCCTCTAATGTTCACAGTATTGATATGATAAAATGAATGTCTGTGAAATATAGGAGCCAACCGGATAAACAACAATTAGTAATCTTTATGAAATTCAAAAAGAGACAGAATAGTTATGAATGTAGAGCACAATATAATTATCAGACAATGAAAGATCCTTTAAATAAGAAGGTCTCTTAGTTAAAATATGGTGCTAATGTAATCCTCAAGGTACCTATTTAGTGTATGGATATTGCTTTTTCTTGTAATCTATTTTTTTAGTTTAACAGAAAGTTTCATTTTCATCTTTTGCATGGGTAACAACTCAAATATGGTTTTTTGTTTGTTTGTTTTACGTTGCAGGGAATTAAAAATGTAAATGAAAGGATCAGGAAGAAAGGAGCTATTACCTCAAGGCCCTTAATTCTTAACTACAATATATCTATTACAAAGTATATTCTACTAAAATGGCCCTCTCTACAACAATATGGTCAGCAAGATGGACAATTCTGATATGATGAAAGAGAACAAAGGCCCAAATCCTAATGAAATTTCCAGCTCTGATATATGTCATATGCTGCATCCTGCATTTAAGGGACACACATAGAGGCCTCCTCAAGGTAAGGGAATGTTTGTTCCCTTACCTTGAAACTGCATTGCCCTTACAGCCCTAGAAAGTTGGTTAGGATTGTGCCCTAAGTTGCAAAGGAAAATGAGACTGCATATTTTCATTTTAACTATATATGATTTTTAAAAGATAAATATTCAGGCCAGTGGTGTAACTAGAGGGGGCAGAGCACTCGGCTTTGGAGGGAGCCTGCCTCTTGGCAGCAGAGCCAAGGGAGCCTTCTTAAGAGCCATTCCAGATGTGGGGAGCAAAACAGAGCCATATGGATCCACCACAACCATCACTGGATGCAATGACCACCCTATTGGCACAGCTGTGTCAGTGCTGGAAAGTTGGATAGGATCGGGCGCAGAGTAAGCAAACCCTATAGACACTTGGTGTAGGAACAGTAATTGTTTATCCCTACAATCCAGAGTAATGGGAAGACGTTAAGAGGCACTTACTCTGGACTGCTCTATGCATTTCACATAGGTAGAACTGTAACCATGTTGGTGTAAAAGGTCCCATAGTTACTCTGGATTGTAGCCATAGTCTCCTATTAAGAGCATCCCTGAACATGGAAAATAAGACTTCAAAGACAGACCCTACAATCCAGAGTAACTATGGGAGCACATAAGAGACATTTATGTCGACGTAGTTACGGCACCACCTAGCGAAAATCTATGGGAAATTCATATTGCAATCCAGAGCAAATTGTTCTTATGTCGGAGCAAGGACTCCCCGTAGTTACTCTGGATTGCACCCAGAGTCTTACTTCCTCTTCTCCCATATTGCTACAGCATCTTTGTGATCTTACACATGCCTACTCAAAAGTCCCATTGTCTCCAGTTGGGCTTACTCCCAGGAAACTTGGGAATAGAATGGCAGCCAGAAACTCTAGTAAGTGTTTAGCTCTTTTTGGAAAGGGACAGCAGCAGCAGCAGCGTCCCATGATGCACTCCCCTTTTCACTATGCTCATCATGAGTGGACTTTACCTACCAGATCAGCTCTTCTCCACAAGATTAGGTTGGAAGCACACCATGAACATTTACATCTATCTTATTTCTTATTACTAAACTAGTGAGAGGAGACAACTACATTACTTTGTGCATGAGGGGGCAGTTCAGATGCTGGTGCATGACATGCAAAAAAATAACAATGCTCCATGTGTAGGGTCGAATTTAGGTTTGATGAGGCCCTAAGCTATTGAAGGTAATGTCCAGCTTTATATGTCCAGCTGTATCAACAAGAAATTGTGTTTTTTGTGTTGAATTTATGCTATATGCAAATTGTAGAACTGAAATTGTTGAACTGCAGGCTAGCAGGTGGAGCCTACACAACACAAAACACCACTGCTGTATGTAGGTTTTATTTTATTTGTTTTTATCTTATATTTTGGAAATGTACATCCAGTTTTTTCCCTTTAAATTTTTGGGGGCCCCAAGAGAGAGGGGACCTAAACTATAGCTTGTTTAGCTTATATGTAAATCCGGCACTGCCAATGTGAGAGTGCAGATCAGGACATATTAAATTTATCTGTGAATCAGATGAATGTGAAACAGAAAAAGTGGTTCTTCATTATGTTTAAGAATATAAGAAGATAAAAAGAGCCTCTTCTGGATCAGGCCAAAGGCCCATCTAGTCTAATTTCCTGTATCACACAGTACCCCACCAGATGCCTCAGGGAGCATATATGGCATCTGCATCCAGATGCCCTCCCCTGCATCTGGTATTTTTGGGTTGTGGAACCAATTGTCTGAGTTCCATTATTTCCTATGGCAAAATCTGCTTCACATAAAGAACATTTCAAATAACAAACATGCCTCCGGAACAAATTAAATTTGTTACGTGGGGTGCCACTGTATCTCTAAATAAGGTACGGGAACCATCTTAAGGTATTGGAACTGCCTATATGGCTGCAATCCTAAGGAAACTTTCCTGGGAGTAAGACCCATTGAACACAGTGGGCTTACTTTTGAGTAGACATGGTTAGGATTGTGGTCTGGTTTGCTTGGCTCTGTCTCTCAACATTTGTCTCCCACTTTATCACTTTTTCCGTGGTCCACCTTGAGGTTGTCCACATCTACTCACATCACTCTTGGCTTGTAGCCTGTGATGGCCATTTGTTATATTTCCTACCAGTGGCCACCCCTGCAACCGGATCCCTCTTCAATGTTTACTCAGAAATAAGTCCCATTCAGCAAAAGTCTCTACAACTTCTATTAGAACAATGGTACTAAACTGAGGCATTGTGACCCCCAGCTTGTGTAATGATGCACCATTTCCTTTAAGGAATGGGAGCAGGGGGAAAGAAGCAACTCGATCCCCATGATACTGCCACTGTGGAAGAAGGGCAGCCATGTTTAGACTGTGTTTCATTTCTTTAATCATAGTAGCAAAAATCATAGTAGCATAGTTTAAAAGCCCTGTTTACTGTTTAAGAGCCCTAAAACCTCTCTATGGGGTACCCCACATCCTCCAGACCGTGGCAGAACTCAGTATAGTCTAAACCAGTGATTTTCAACCTTTATCATCTCATGGCACACTTAACAAGGCACTGAAATTGTCAAGGCACACCACCACCATTTTACCATTGACAAGGCACGCCAGACTATTCAAATCCCCCAATTTTCCTATTAATGAATGTCAATCCCCAAATCCCCATGGCACACCTGGGGACTATCTGCAGCACACCAGCCATGACACATTGGTTGAAAATCACTGGTCTAAACAAAGCTCCCTCTCCCCCACAGGCGTGTGATCTTGGGGTTGATATCACTGCTCTAGCTCCTCCCCCATAAAGTAAATCTCTTTAAAAGTTTAACTACCACTGTAGAAGGTTTCCCCTTAAAGGTTCTACTCCAGTAATTGCTTTCTGTTCAGTTGGGAGATGGATCAGCTTCATAATTGGCTCTTTATTAGTCAGTTCCTGGTCTCTGTATGGAGAAGAGGTCTTTAATTATTGCTGTATTTTTTTCTTTTTGTCTCATTGCAATATAGCACCATTTTGCAATAATGAAAAAGACACTGAGAGGAAAGCAATGATTAAAGCCAACCACCCCAGAGAACAAGACTGAGTAATTAAGAAGCAATTAAAGGGCAATTTATCATTAACACCAAGTCATGGCAAACAGCAACCAGTCAAAGATGCAGAAGAAACAAAGAGGAAACTTCTAATTAAAGGTACAATTGTCCCCAAAAGTTTTTACTATAACTTTGCCAGTCCATATTGGAGTTGATGACACTACAACTGTGCTTGAAAAAATCACAGGAGGCCTTGAAAAGGATGACCCAGAAGTGTTGGGACACCACTGATGGTCTGGATACTTAGAAAAAAAATGAGTGAATGATGGATAACGTGTCCAGACTACAAAGCAACTCCCTGATACAATTTTGCATCCCTGATACAATTGTGCAACAGGATTATCAGGTTCAGCATTAAAACTTCAATTTTGCACTTCCCACACATCTGAACTGTTGGAGCTCAGGAATAGTTTTGCCACATTATCTGCTATGTATGTAGGCATAGAAAAAAGCCCTATGAAAATTTTTCTGGATGTCCATGACGCATGCCTTCCCTATTATGTTATGTGCTTGTCATGCACAGTCTGGCCAAGGTCACATGACCCTACCAGTATCCTTGAAAAATCAAAGCATATTATAGACACAATGTCAGCAAAGAGCTTCACAGGAAACCAATCTGAATTCTTGTCTTGACTCTATCTATTTACATCATCTTTCTATGAAACAGCAGAACAATTGACAAAAACAGTGGCAGTGGAACACATTCTGCAGTCAAACTCCATCTGAAATTCTGTCAAATAATACTCAAAATATAACGTTTTATGTAGAGGTTCCTCTAATGACATTCAAATATGAGTTTCAGTTCTTAGCCTTCATTCTTCTAAATGAATGAACTGTCAATATGGTTTTCGCTGAATTTTACCTAAACAATACGATTTAATCCTTGAACACTGAAAGAAATCATTATCCATAAACTTGACAAAGTTTTGGTTTAAACAGTAATAAATAGTCTCTGTTTTCCTTCAAAGACATTTCTGGAACAGCTTTGCAAAATTTTATTTATTCCACAGGAAATGCTATATCAAGATCTGCATAATTATTCACAGAAGACAATTCATGCACAAAAAGATAGGTCCGAATCTGACCTTTTTAAGCAGTTGGTGACTAAAAAAAATAGTGAACACAAAAATAAAAGCCCTAAATTAACAGCTAAATTGAAGTCTGTTATGTTACAATGAAATTTCCATTTAAAAAGGATTAAATTTCTCAGTCACAGAACATACTAAATAACACTGCAGTAGTTGCACTGCAGAATGCTAAAACATTATCTTTTCGGTGTGCAGAAGCCTGCAAATAGCATGGTATGTATAGAACTTTAATAAGAACTTTAAATAAGTGGTCTCTTTATACAATACAACTATTACTGGGACCTATTCTGAAAGTTTATTATAACTAAAATCCTTTTCCTTAATCCCACAAAGGATGCATGTGATTAAATGAAAGTGTGTGTCTAGTCCTCTTGAAATTAATAGGCTTACTCACATACATTATGCATATTTTTTCAATGCTTTGCTAGTTTAAAAAGCAGATTTTAAAGACTTGCTGCTAAATTCTTAAAGCATTCCCTATGTTAGGCTGCCCTCAACTGAACATGTTAGTTGCCATAGTCATAGTCCAGTCTACTCAGAAGTAGGTGCCACTGAGTTCAATGGAGCTTACTCCCTGGAAAGGGTGCAGAGGATTGCAACTTCAATCACCTTGCAGGAACTGTTTATTGAATCTATGATAATATCTTACCTTTTCCTTGATAAATTCAAGACAATCGTTCTTAGTTCTGAAAATTCTTTGCAGAGCATCCTTCTCAGCTCTGGATCATGGAATTCGGTTCATTCAAGCCGTCTTATCGGAGCTAAACCAAGTTCCTTCTCCCCACTGCATCTTCTCACCATCATGCAAAAATTAAAATTAAAAAGGTTTTTCAGAACTTGAATAACTCTATTTTTTCTGTGTTTGCATTTAAATTGGACTGTGTTTTAATTTCTGTAGGGTTAATCAGCCAAGCAAAGGTCCCTCAAGCTGTAATCTCCAATAAAAATTGCAGCAGCCTATGTCACCTGGGAAGGAGGGCGTTTATTATATTCTTATTTCAGAGCAAAAGAATGCATCACTAATCTTCTCCCTCTTTACATTAGCACATTTGCTATTAGCATATTTTTAAAAAATTATTAGTTCCTCTGAAACTATTACATGGCATTCATTGCAACATAACCAGGAAATAATCCTGTTGAAAGCCAGACACATCTGCTGTGACATTGCTTTAGTGTTGCCTCCTGTAATCCATATAGACATTTGGTTCTCCAGCTGAGTTCTAACAATACACTAAGTCTCAATTACATGGGAGTGCCGATTAAAACAACAATATAATCACCCTAGCAGCTTAATCTTTCCTTCTGTTTGAAATTTGCATTACTTAATCTATTTCTCCTTCTATATGTAAACCATTTCTTGTCACAGTCAAAACAACGTATTGATTTTTATAAGCAATATTTGACAATAAAAACACCAGGCAAGGTTAAAATTATTACCTCTCACTGATGACACAGAAAGAGTATTTCTGGTCAAGAAAACACATTTCAGTTCAGAGTAATATCTGAAAAAGGAGACTTCCAACAGCCACTTGGAATTTTTTTGCAAGGAATTAAAATATAAATCTTCTCTTAATGGACCAGACACTATAAAATATCAATAGGAAATACATAGAGAAGGATCCTTCAAGTTTCAACACATCACTACTTTTTTCAAAGTATAGCATTAAATTAATAATATTTTAATGACTCTAAAATCGGCTGCTGAAGGATTGCTAACAGAAAAGCACACATAGAAAAGAATAATTCTGGTGGAATTAAAATCCATCACAATAGCTATTGCATATTCAGTAAAACATTTTCAGTCGTAGAATAATAGCCAAAAGAACAGGCACCACAAAAGAGTCCTCCCAAATTGGTTAAAATGCACAATTTCATTCACAATATCTTTTTATCCAGGGACTTTATTAAATCAAGATAATGGGAAAGTGTACTGTCTTTGTTCTTATTGCAGTTGTTCCTTCCCTGTTGTCTATATCAGCTGTTGTGTTCTCTCTCTTTAATTCCTATTCTTTAAAAAAAATATGGTGCTGTATACACACACACACACACACACACACACAGAGAGAGAGAGAGAGAGAGAGAGAGAGAGAGAGAGAGAGAGCTTTTCACATCACTGTCAATATTCACAGTCATATGTTAAGTCTGCCAGTTGCAACATACACTCCAGGGACCTTGTGTGAGCAAATAAAAGATTGCAAAGGAAAAAAAAATACAATTTCAAAGAGAATAGAGCTCAGTGAATAATTTTTAACCCATGAAATGTATATATATTTTAGAGCAACGGCCAAGAGGTTTTGTTTCTTAGGTATTCTAAGCATTTGGAATTAAATATATTTTTAATTAAATATTTTTTCAAACATTAAATTTCTATATTCACTAATATATGCATAACATCTATGTATTTTAGTGACACTCCTTACCCTAATAATACAATTAGGTTCAAAGTTATCAAACTACATTCACAGTGGCAATGAAAATGTCAAGCAGCATCAAATGTTAATCTACCAGATGCCATTCTGAAAATGAAAAAGGATGTTCTTGATTTTCTAAAAATGAAATTGGGAAAATGGCAATTGTGATAGAGAACATACCTATTAGCTATTCAGGTGAGCTCCTTCTCATTCTGGACACATAGACCTTCAGCTCCAAAAGTCGACACTGGCACACTTGTGATCTTTAGGGGCGACCATGGCATCCCACTCCTGGCACATTTTTTCGATTAAACTTCTCAGACAGCAACTTTGTTAATTATGATATTAGCCAGCTGGAGGGCATGATCAATCATCCACTATAAGAAAGGCAGACCACAAGACATCTTATCATTGCAACCAGAGCAGATAAATTTTGTTCCTTTCTTCTAAGTGTCAGAGATTCTATCCCTCCTGACCCCTCTACACTGCCATCGACTGTCAAATTTAGATTCAGCAAGCTCCAGGCTTTTCTTTATCCCTGCCTTAGATCTGAAAGTCCTGGTTATCAGGAAGACAAGCGTCACCAGCTGTCTCGGAGCAGGAAGGCAATCAGGTGAATAGTACTTATTATCTTTCATTGCTTTCTGACGAATGACAAGATTGATTTGGGACCAAGAGCACATCCATATCTCAAGAGCAGTTACTAGGGCTTCAAGTTCAGACTTGGTGCATATGTAAACCTGCACGGAGGGACTTTGATGTTAACCTTATTAATACTATGTACTTAAAATTTAGGGGATTGGTCAGAACCCTTGAACAATTGGACAATTCCCTTTTAATCAGAATGCGAGGTATTCCCTATGCCCTTCTCCTACCCCCAAAATGGGCAATCCAACTGCTATCTAGGGACTTGTGTTTAACAGTTGGATGGTCTTAATTGGGCCCACAGAAGCTGTTGGCTTCCATTAAAGACTTTTCAGGAGGTACTTTCCATCTTAACTAATCTGACAGTCTACACACTTTAACAAGTGGAACAAAATCTTGAATCTGATAGAAAAGCATTTTTTAAAATAAATGTTATATAATGGCATTTCATATTACAAATATGCATGCAGTTTTTAAATTTAAAAAAGACAGAAATTAGAGGTGTTGGCACCCTTCCTACAAGACATCACTTAAAAATTAACTACTCTTCAGGGAGCATTCAAGTTTCCAAAATGAAAAACAAACCAGTACAACAGACACTTTAGTTAAATTATTGTCACAGGTCCATGGAACGTAACTTGGTGAGAGCTGAATTTTAAAAAAATAGGTTTAAGTGCTTTCCAATGAGCAGGATGATTTTAAATGGCAATACTAAAATATTTCCAAGTACCATTTTTCCAAGTACCATTAAGGAGTTATAGGAAACATGAACTCTGAAAGCACTCTGACTATTCATTGCTTGCACTGGAATCAAAATATTCTTCCTAGGCTTGCTACTTCTGGCTATTCTGATGTACATTAAGGTGTATGAGACAAGCAATTCACTTGGTTCTTTAAGGTTGTCAGCAAAATATATGAAAGCTATCATTGCTCTTGAAGGTAGGGAGGAAAAGTGGCTTGTGTCCAGTGATGGGATTCAAAGAAATTAAAACCGGTTATATGCCCATCTTTTAAATGGCTATTTTTAAACTTTATATGTACTATCTCTCATTAACAACCGGTTCTATAGAGTAGGTGCGAACCTGCTGGAGCCCACCACTGGTCAGAGCCCAAGTTAAGATGGAGTGGCAAGGAACCACACATTTATTCAATTGCCCCTTTCAGAGGGCCAAAACAAACCCTCATGTCTTAGGCTAAAAATGTGACATCTGGACATATACACCTCCCTCACAAAAGGTATACAATCAATCAATCAGTCTGTCAGTCTGTCTGTCTGACAAATTGAAGAGTAACTGACTGAGGGTGCAATCTTAATCAATTTAAGCCAGCATAACTTTTTGTGGAGGAGTGGGGAGACCAGCACATGATTTGCCCCACTCCTGAGGAGGGGTTTAGCCAGTGCACACGCATCTGCTGGCCTCCCCATGCCACCACAGGAAATTATGCCAGATGAGTTATGCCAACCTACACTGGTAAGGATTGCACTGTGACTGACTCACTGACTCATCAACAACCAACCCAAACTGCCAGACCTACAAGTGTGACGTTTGGGAAGGGTATTCTTTCTGTGATATAGGCATCCACTAAGAACTGATTTATAGAAATTCAAACTGGAAGTGGGTGAAAATGTATTTTCATCCCTATACTCAAAATTGAAGTCTGACTGATCAACATCCAGTCCCAATCCCTGGACCTAGAATCATGAAATTTGGGGAGCATATTCCTTCTGTGATGTGTGGAATCAATACCAACCAATTTGGTACCTGTGCCTGCAGCCTGGAGTTCCTCACTTGTGCCCAGTGCCTGGTGATGCTTTGTGCCTAATGTCCAGCAGGGATGCCCAGTGCTTAGTAGGGATGTCAGTACCCACTGTCCACTGGTGCCTGGTGGTACCCTCTGACCATTGGTATCTGCTGCCACTGGTGTCCAGTGGTGTCCACTGCTGGCAAGTGCCTGCTAGTGCCCACTAATGCTTCTGCCTGGTGGAGCCCGCTGCTCAGTGGTGCCAGAGCTGGTAGGGGTGTGCATTGGCCAGTGCCTACCAGTGCCCACTGCAGCCTGACATTGCCCTCTGGTAGCCTCCAGTGCCTGCTGTTCAGGTGCCTGGTGCCTTACAATGCCCAGTACTACCAAGTATCTACTGGTGCCCACAGACAGGTGCCAGAACCTGTTGCTCAGTGGGGCCCATCAGTGCCTGCTGGTGTCTCATCAGTGCCCGGGGCTCAAAATATTCTTGAAATTTTATGCCTGCAAAAATGGGTAAAATCCACTAGTCTGGAATAAAATTGATGGTGTTCACGAGAGCAATAACTTGATTTGCAGAAGCATTTTAGATATCCAATTGCAGCTGAAAATTCTCAATGGGTTTCAAAATGGGAAGAGGTTAGAGCAGTGGATTTGCACATCATCCATTATGAGAGGCTGGCACATCACCAACATGATGAAACTCCTCCCATGAGGTAGGTGGGCAATGACTCAGGTAGTGGGCATGGTGTTGCACAATTGCCCCATCCCCACTGCATCAAATTTTTGGCTATAGCTTTTGATAAAACAGAGATATTTCAACATGGTTTGTTTCATTGCCTTCAGCATGAAATTACACATCAAATAATATAACATGGAAGTTTTGTTTGAAAACATCAAGATTTTAAAATTTTGGCCCACAGTAATGTCAACCCCCTGTACATATCACTTGTTACAGCATGTCTAACCCATATCAATTTGATTCATTTGAAATACATTGTGACCATACAGACACGCAAAACGTATTCCGTGCAGTGGAGTACTAACTCTCCATGCAGTGAAGAAGTGGCACCAACATGGCATTCACTTCATCCTATTGGGGAAGTTTGGCATTAGGGGAAAGGAGGAGCCCTCCTATTCCCTTTCCCCAGGGTAAACACCCACTGACCCCATGGACCAACGTTGACCTGTCCCAACAATATTGGTAGGATAAGGGCACAATCCAGAGTAACTATGGGCGCACGTAAGAGACATTACACGCACCAGTAGTAACTGCACCACTTAGTAAAAACCTATGGGAAATTCATATTGCAATCCAGAGTAACTTGTTCTTACTCCAGAGCAAGGACTCCCCATAGTTACTCTGAATTTCACCCTTAGTCTGCATGGACCCATGTAGGTGTAATGGGATATGGCAGACAGTACTGCCATCAAACCTACCTCCTTCGTTCTCCTTTACCTTCATTCTATAACTAACATCATCTACTAGATAGCCTCCTCTTGCTGTGCTCCTGCTTCAATCTGCTCAGAAAAGATTGTGCCAGATGATTAAAAATGCTCAAGGGTGGTGGAACTTGATCTTTAAAGATCAAGTGGTGATGCCAACCTTGAGCTGGTCACTGCAGAACACTAGTACAGAACATCACCACAGCTGAAACAAACATAAGGACCCCAGGTCATTATGTTTAATTGTGCTCCCTTCTTTCTACGTGGCTTATATATTGAAATTCTTTTCACTGAAGCATTTGTACGCACTTCATGTTAGCAGCATCTAATGTGAGGGGAGAATACACATTATTTAAGAATATAGCAGAACGATTCAGAAAATAATGCAAACCTTGACACTTGATGCAAAGTTTGATGACGCTGAGTACATTGCAGGCCTTTTATCTTATCTTCAGAAGCTTATTATCTTCAACAGACACTGATTTATTATCTTCAGAAGATGCTGATGCTTTTAATCAGTGTCTTTCAGAATCCAAGACCAATAAATTGGCATGAAAAGTTCCATTCCTCCAAAACAAAGGAGCTAGAGTAAGGAAACCTTTAGAGCCAATTTAGGGTCTGCAATAAGAAGTCTGAAGTCAAACATGAGTTGTGACATTTTCAGCATGGGAACAAGTGAGTACACCTAGTGGTGGGCTTCAGGGGGTTCTCACAGATTCTATAGAACCCTTTGCTAACGAGCACCTGGTTCTGAGAACTGGTTACTAATGGGACATAGAACCTGTTGTTAATTCATTTGAATCCCACCACTGAGTACACCTAAACAGAGGAAGCAACCATATACACATGTCACAAAGGGGAGAAAGGTGGATTAAAAATGCTGTAAATAAATAAATAAATAAATAAATAAAGAAAGAAAGAAAGAAAGAAAGAAAGAAAGAAATAAATAAATAAATAAATAAATAAATAAATAAATAAATAACACAAATTGAATATATTAAAATTTCCAGTAATTAGGATGGTGTAATGATTAGGGAGTTGGACTGAGGCATGGAAGATTCAGGTTCAAATCCCCTCTCAGCCAGGAAGCTTTGTGGGTGACCTTGGGCCAGTCATTCACTGAGCCTCATCCACAGGATTGTTGTGAGGAGAAAAGGAGAAAAGTTTTGTAAGCCCATTAGGCATTTGTTTTGGCATGGGGTATGAATTCCTTAAATAAATATATAATAAATATAACAGAAATTGGTCTCTGTCAGTACTTAATTTGACAACACATTTATAGTTGAAATGAAAAACAGGTTTCAAGAATTTAGTAAATAGTTTGCTTCCAATTCTATGTTTGATGTATGGAGGTCAACGGTGGTGGGCTCCAGCAGGTTTGCACCTACTCTGTAGAACCGGTTGTTAATGAGAGATGGTACATATAAAGTTTAAAAATAGCCATTTAAAAGTGGCTGCCAGATGGGCATAGAACTGGTTGTTAATTTCTTTGAATCCCATCACTGGAGGTCAACCCTTAAAAATACTTCACAGTACTTGTATGGGTCCCTTATAAGGAAATATGGACTACAATCAATCAAATAGCAATCAAACATTAGCCCAAGCGTTTGCAAGTATAAACAAATTTAGCCATCTGTGATATTCAATAGGCCAAGACTGAGGTTTCTCTTATACACTATATTGTTATATATTAAAAACTGGCTCACAATCCAATGCAGTTTCATGTTTGGGGAGAAGAGAAGCATTCACAAAGACACCCAGCTGAACATTGAAAACTAGGTTTTCAGTTCAGCTGGTTGAATTCTAAAACCAAAGAGTTTGTCCAGCTGCCTAAATAGTACTCGCTGGAGCCCCCATACACATAGATCCTATAGCTACAAATTCAGTTATCCATAAATTAGGTCCATGCCCTCTCCTGTGTGTGCACTCCTCCTGGGCTTTTCTAGACTGTCCAGAAAGAAGGGGAACATTAGCTTTGGAGAGGGAGGTGTTCACTCGTATCTAGAGTTTCAGCAGGAGGAACAGTAGAAAGGTACCCAAGGAAGACACACAGCTATTAGTGTTCTGTTTGCCCTTCAACCTATTCCTCCAAATTGCACATTCTGTGCAGCTTCCACACATTTTACAGGAAAAAGCAGTGGAACCACGTCAGGAAATACTAAGACATAACCAAAACAGGCAGTTTTGAAGAAAGAAAAACTAAAAAGTTCTAGCTCTCAACAGTAACACTACCAGTGGTATTTGAGGTGGCTTTCTGTGTTATTCGCAGCACCCTCAAAATACAGCAAAGCAATGTGACAAGCAGCAACTGTACACTTGATTCAACTCAGTGGGTAAAGCACTTTCAGGTGGGTTCAAATCAAGCCTCCTTTATTTAGCAGGGGGAGAGTAACTGGTTCTACACACCCCAGCAATGTCTGTTCAAGAGGCTTCTGCTGATGTTCTTTTTTGCATTTTAGATTGTGATTTAGATTTGGGACAGGGACCTATTAGCTATTAATATTTTTCATTATCTTTGTAAACCGCTTTGTGAACTTTTTAGCTGAAAAGCGGTATATAAATACTGTAGACAGACAAACAGACAGGTTAGGATTGCAGTCTTAGGCAAGAAGACATTATGGCCTATATCCTAAAGTGAAATTAAGCCCTTTGCTCTTGAGCAGTTAAGATGACTTTCCATAAGATAACAGTAGAGGGTGACATAACCGCATGGACCCATAACTGCTATGGATTTAGCCCCATGTCAGAAGACATTATCACCAGATATTTCAGGTGATATTTATAATAGGTGGACCAAGGGAAAAGTGATAAAGTGGGAGACAAATGTTGAGAGACAGAGCCAAGCAAACCAGACCACAATCCTAACCATGTCTACTCAAAAGTAAGCCCACTGTGTTCAATAGGTCTTACTCCCAGGAAAGTTTCCTTAGGATTGCAGACATATAGGTAGTTCCAATACCTTAAGATGGTTCCCGTACCTTATTTAGTGGCGCCTCTTGTAACAAATTTAATTTGATCCGGAGGCATGTTTGTTATGTGAAATGTTCTTTATGTGAAGCAGATTCTGCCATAGGAAATAATGGAACTCAGATGATTGGTTCCACAAACCAAAAAATATTTATATAAAAATATTAACTGGATGTAAAAATGACAAAACACTGGAATTGAATTCAAAATATGCATTCAATGTGCATGATCCCATGAAGTCTACTTAGGCTGCAATCCTAAAGACACTTTCCTGGGAGTAAGACCCATTTAACACAATGGGGCTAATTTCTGGGTAGACATGGTTGGGAGGCTGCAATCAAAGGCACTTTCCTGGGAGTAAGACCCATTTAACACAATGGGGCTAACTTCTGGGTAGACATGGTTGGGAGGCTGCACTTTCTTCTGTAATCAAAGACACTTTCAAAGTTCCCCACTTTCTCCTTCTCTTCATCCTGAGCCTCTCTCCCCCCCTGCTCCCTTCTGGCTGGTCCTGAGCTACTTCCCTCTTCTCCATGCTGTTCTCCCCCTCTGCCAAGTGGACACCCGGCCACAGGAAGAACAGTGCAGTAGTGTTGCTTTCACTATGGGGAGGCACGCTAGACAGCCCTGATGCTTTTTAAAAGGGCTGCCAGCCCGAGCATCTGCCCAAACTGCCAGCGGGTGTGTTTGTTGTTCACAGTTTGTTACGTGAAGCAGAATCCTAGAGAAATTTTTTTTTTGTTACGTGGAACATACTTTACATGAGGCACTTGTTACACAAGGCGCAACTGTGATAATGTTATGTGTTTCCCCTTGATAAAAATAAATGTCTTACATTAGCATAATCCTAACCAAATTTCCAGCAAATGTTAGCATAATCCTAACCAAATTTCCAGCACTGGAATGTGCCAGTGGGACATGTGCTGCATCCTGCAGTTTTAGGAGGTGAGTCATGGAGGCTTCAAGGTGAGGCAATATTTTTTCCCTTACCTTGGAGTTGCTTTGCTCTTACTCAAGAGTTGGAAAATTGGTTGGGTTGTGCCCTTTAATATCTTTTAAGGGTAAATAGCTGTTACCCAACAGCTATGATCATATTCAAATTCTGCTATCAGGTTCAATCCACAATCCAGGGAATGCCCCCCAAAAGGGGAGGACCAAATAAAACTGATGAATCCATGTAGAAAAAATAAAGCTGGAGTTGGGAACATCATGGAGCAAGATAATGCAGCAAGATAAAAGAAGCAACAGACGCAATACACAGCAAAGATCAAAGAGCTCCATCAATTCATTCTGGGAGTCAAAATCCAGCTGAGCAATGGAGCTCTGCACGCATAATAAGGAAGGTTGACTAAAACATAAGGATTAAACAGATGAGCTGTCTCCTGTGGATGTACAGCACAGATACCCTCCTGAGCCACTATTAAATATGCTATGGCACAGACACCTGCTATTCCATAGTGAAGCCAACAGGAAGTCAGCCTAGAAGGTAAAATAGCCACTTAGGCACTTACAGGGAAAGGTGAAGTGTTCTGAATGCATATTTTTTATTCTTTCATATGAAATAATAAATTTTGCAAAATCATCTTTCAATGAATATTAAGGACATTTTTGTTTTTAGACTTCTTAGATTTGATTTACTAAAGAACGATAAAGAATGAAAACACCAACAGCATCCTTTTTATATGAATATTGAATCAATCTCATGAATTCATCTCCTGACCATCATAGCACAAAACTGCTAAAATTTAAGTACAGGCATCCCCCACTTGTTGGACAGGTTATGGACCAGAGCTCCATCTGAAAGAGAAATCCTTTGAAACATGTAACCCAGTCTTTTTCAGTTTGCAAAAAATGGTTGCCCAAAAAGACATAGGTATCACTTGCAGGAGCCTATATAACACATGTTTATTAACACTTAGTAGAATTAGCAAAGGCATGTGTGGGCAATGGATCTCTTATGTATTTGAATGATGGTTATTTATTCAAGAGTCATAAGGAAATACCAAGAATAGTTTGATCACCATGGGCAAAATCCAGATTAACTACGGGAAGTCCTTGCTCCAGTGTAAGAACAACTTACTCTGGATTCCAATATGAATTTCCCATAGGTTTTCACTAAGTGGTGCAGTAACTACGGTGCACGTAAAGTCTCTTACATGCTCCCGTAGTTACTCTGGATTTGGGGGTATGTCACATACAAATCAACATCAAGGAAGAGAATTTTAGCTTTCAGTCCAGCAGAGAGAGGTTGAAAGACTGGAGCATGTGTGGAATGCATGAGTTCTGGGTATACTTGAAATGTGTTGAAAGTGTGGAACAATCAGAAAGCAAACCGTCAGAAAGTGGGGGATGTAGTATTTTCTGAGTAGGTCTGAGGCTCTGATCCACCTCAGCTATGCAGGGGACAAAATGTAGCCTTCAAAGAACAACAAATTATGCATAGCCCATGATGTTCTATAAACAATGAAGTTTTCATTATTTGTCCTTTTGATTATAGTATATTTGAAAACTTTACATAAATTTGTACACTCAATCCAATCAGTTCTGTTTATATGTCCTTCATGACCTTATACTTGTTTTCTGCATCAGGTGAACTTTTGTATTAGCCAGTGGACACATGTTTCCGCTTCCAGACTTGCCCCATCATCAAGGCAACATCCTGAGGATTCCACCTGAACCTTAATAACCCTGATAATTATGAGAGGCTGATGATTAGAAGTCTCTTGAAAGCTACCTGAGGGCTATTCTGGAGTTGTGGAAAGCCCAGGAAAGGAGCCAGAAAGGAACCAGGAAAGGTTGAGCTATCACCCAACCCCACAGACTTCAAGTTCAGATTCATAAATTTCATAAAGTGTATTGTGAAGATGGTCTCCTAGAATCTAACCCAATTTTCCCTGTAGGCTCAATGATTCAGTATCTGCTAATTTGATATCCAGTAGGTTTTTCAGGAAACTAACCCAGAGGAAAATGAGAACTGATAGTTGAAAATAAATGGTCATTTGGAGATAATTTCATTCAACTCCATGATGACTCAGGTTACGTCATGCACTTGCATCTAATATGTATGCAGACTAGTTACAACTTCCAGTATGACTCTTTTTGATGAGGCAACCTATCTTTTAGGTCTTTGAAAATGGTTGCTTTACTTAAATAGGCATGCCTTTCTCCATAACAGGTTTAAATGTTTCCATGCCTCTCCAGTAAGGGTGACTGGTGCAAACTGGTATAGATTGTGGCCTGTGCAGAGTTAAAAAATGCTCACCTATTGGAAGGGAGGAGTAAGTCTAGGCCTGCCATCCCCTTTCTATCCCAAAGAAGTAATTTGTGCTGTTGGGGAAAAAAAGAACAGATAATACCATCTGTTCAATGGCTGAACGTGAAGAGCTTTGGATAGAGGCCACTGTAATTTAACTAATTAGTCCTTATATAGGACTCTGGTTGGGTATTTGGGGCATCAATAATAAGGCAATGAAATTTTTTAAAAAAGGCTTTTTATGAGGCTTGCAAAAGATCATCAAAATGATCTTTGCAACTCTGCTAGGATGAAAACCAGGTTAAAGGTATTGTTCTGTTGCCAAGGCTCAGGCTGGGGCAGCCTCCTACGGCGTCCCCTCAAATCAATCCCTTCAAATAAATAATTCAGCAGAAACTATTATGTCAATAGTTGTAATAGAGGCAAAATTATTCCAGCTGGTGGCATCATCAAAATGCTATTCCGGTTTTCACTCAAAGGATACCAAAAGATGACAGGCTTTCAGCAGGCAATTTCACAATGAGAATTGTGTCAAGGATGAAAAGTGTAAAAGAATCTTCCTTGCAGGTTTCAACCATTTTCTAGTTATATTAAATGGGATCAGGCTATTAAGGCTGAATGTCTAAGTCTACTTACTAGGTCGCAAGCCTCATTGAGTTTGATGGGACCTACGTCTGTGTAAATGTGCTTACTACTGCATTGCTTGACATGCAATAAAGGTAAGATATAAAATAATTGGAATAACATTTGATGGAATTGCTATTTTCCCAGTGCATGCAGAAAGACTCAGTGCTGGTACAGAAGGCCCAACCCATGGTTTAGGATCTGGCAGAGCAGACCTCCACTACTCCTGTCCAGTTCTTCCCCTCTCTCCCCTGCTCTTGTTTTGCCTTCCCTGCACCCCCCGAGGCCACATTGCCCCATGTTGGTTGTCCTTGCCTGACTGGTGGAGGACCCGTGCCATTGCTCCCTACTCTGATGGTACTGTAAACATGCACATTCATGGCATCCAGCACATACCCTACAATCCAAAGTAACTATGGGAGCACGTAAGAGACATTTACATCGACGTAGTTATGGCACCACCTAGTGAAAACCTATGGGAAATTCATATTGCATTCCAGAGTAAATTGTTCTTAAGTCAGAGCAAGGACTCCCTATAGTTACTCTGGATTGCGCCATCTCAGAGCTGGGGCTGAGCTGATTTAGAATAGATTCCTGAGTCTACCAATGTGAATAATTCTTCCTTTCCCAAAAGGAACGCAAGGATCTTGCATATCAGAACTGCACATATAAATGTTTTCCTTTGTTTTCTTCTGTATCTTGCAAGTTCCATTACCAATATGGCAACAACGCTTTACGCTATTAAAGGCTGGAGTCTTGTGAGGGTGTGCAATCACATCTTTGATTCTTGTTTAGTGACAGAGTAATCTTTTTATGGATCCATATGCAGCAGATGTATTTGATTTCCAGGTTATCTACTGCCTGCAGATACAAGCACTTTGACTGTTTACCATGAAGGAGTAATTGGTACCAGCTAAATATTTCCAAAGAGACTGAGTTGAGAGCTCTCTACCTATTACAGGAATCACGTGCTCGATCAACCAGTTAGTACACAGCCAAAATTCCAATGTATCATATAAAGTATAAATGAATGAAATAGGAATGAATGCAGCAATATTTTAATATGCAATCACAAACATTAATTAGCTGTAATTATGTTCCTCAAAACTTGATTTTATATCAAGTGGTGTTTACAAAACAGAAATGGAACTAAATAGCAGGTAATTTGTACGATAATCGCAGTCGCAGAAAACCCATCAACTTGAACAGAATCTTGGCTGTTTCGGTATGAAATTTTCTGAACCCCCCAGAAATTACCACCCATTCAAAGCAACTTCACATTGCTTTTCATACTGTTTTTGAAATGTAAGGTACACACTTCAGTCATGTTATTTCAAGAATCCCATCACAGCAAACAGGATGGGTTTCCTAGATATCTTGTAACCCAGTTTGCAATATACCCACCTAGACTTGCAGCCAACCTTCCAAGTTATACTTCGAAGTCCTCCTTCCCCTGAGGAAACTGCTTGCAAACTCCAGCAAAGCTGCTAGATACAGTGGTTTCCAAATGGTTTCCAGTGGTTTCCACTTTTACCTAATGGTATTGAGCCCAAAGGATTGGGCAGCTCATTCTGGAACTTCTGGGTTTGTCAGTATTTATTACAGAGCAACATATGGGATTCTGGGGAGTAGTTATTGACAAGGTGAGGAAGGGCGAGGAACCACAAGCTGCACTTCCATTTGCTTTTGTGTGACCCACCACCATTATATCTCTATCCATATATATATATATATATATAAAGGTGTTCCCCACAATGTGCCTTGCTGGTCTTGAGGGCTCATCCCTGTTACAAGGCCACAGTCAGCACTGTCCAAAGCTGCCTCTGTGTTACATGTATGCACCTATAAATGTATATATTTACATACCACCTCTTCAGTTTACCTCATGTATCTGACATAGAGCTCGTGCCACATTAAAGAACAATTACTTCTACGGACACACAGAACTTGTCAATAAAGACAAAGAAAAGTTTTTAAAGTCATACCAACTGACACTTCAGTTTGAAGGACAGAATACTTGATTATTTTCCACAAGTTTTTAGTCACAGGCCATTTTAATCACTTTGCAATTTACCTCAGCTTTCAGTAATGACCATACACCTACTGTAGTTTTCATTATCTCGAGAAACCCTCAGCTTTATCATCAGCCCATGAATTCATTAATTTCTTTATTAATCCAAATGATTTTCTTCTATTTTTATATGCCTCGAGGCTGCCTCACCAAGATCAACTCCCTCTGTGTTCCATAAAATTGTAATCAATCTCTATTATAGTCATGAAAATGGTATTTGTCACTTTGCTGAGGAAAAAAAATAATCAATATGTCTTCTAGGGCAGAACAGGCATTTAATACGTCAAATTGATGCCTGTTAGAGAAATTTAGCTTGCCAGCAGCTTGAGACAAGCTAATAGAAATCTAGAAAATTTGTTGATGGTTGGCAGAATATACAGCCATGCCTGAAAAATTAATATTGGGGCATTGAGAATGGGCTGTCATCTCATATGCTGAAGAGAAAATGGATTTAGACCAGCAAATCCCAATGGGAATCCTTTTCCTTTTTAAAGATAAGTCCCTCCAAATTGGGCACAAAAATGAAATATGTGGTCACATTATACTTTGACACTATATTTTAAAAAAGAAACCCTGGGAGGTGCTTCTAATCTCATGTCTTGTCCAGTGTCTGTGGTAGTGTTAAAACAACTTAAGACAGAGTTTGGGGAATGGTAGGGAACACACAACTGCTGTAGAAGCTAAAATATCAATACAATAACAATATGTAAAATATTACTTCATTTACCAAAGTTTTAAAGCTATTTTAGGCATCAAAGGGATGCTGCATTTGTTTGAATTAATGTTTTGTTCTGACCGAATATTAATTCTGATAGATTTCTTCCTTCTTTCTGCCAGGCATCTGCAATTATTTTATAGCCAAAATAATATTTTATTCGGCAATCAAATTTGAAGATTGGGTGTGTAGGCGAGGGTGACCATATAGCCTACACACACAGGTTTAGCTCAATGTAGAAGGGTTTAAAAAGCAGCACCTGCCTAAATTCCATCTTCTATGCAATACTTAGAGGTAGAAGCACTCTGTCCCTCATTCTATATGGTCAGCCTGGTATAGGCACCAAAGTTCTATCCATTGTGCTCAAATAAAGGCAGATAATGCCTTTGGGAAATCAAGATAAAATGTGCATCTCCGACACTAATCTATCCTTAAAGACCGAGTAGTCTAGGTCAGTGATGGGCTTCAAAGAAATTAAGAACCGGTTCTCTGTCCATCTGGCAGCCACTTTTAAATGGCTATTTTTAAACTTTATATGTACTATCTCTTGTTAAGAACCGGTTCTATAGAGTAGGTGCGAACCTGCTGGTGCCCACCACTGGTCTAGGTCCATAGGTAGTCAAGAGAGATCATCTAAATGCTGAAGTCTTTTCCTCAGCATGGACTGATGACTTTTTGAGGTCTTTCAGCATTGTATTGCAAAGCCAATGAAAACCAATGGGTTTCAGCTCATCATGAGGGCATAAATATATACAATGGTGCCTCGCATAACAAATTTAACTCGTTCCGAAGGTATGTTTGTTACGTGAAATGTTCTTTACGTGAAGCAGATTTTCCCATAGGAAATAATGGAAACTCAGATGACTGGTTCCACAACCCCCCAAAAAATTCATATAAAATTCATCTGAAAATGATGACAAAACACCGGAATTGAATTCAAAACACGCATTCAGTGTGCATGATCTATGAAGTCTATTTAGGATGCAGTCCTAAAGACACTTTCCTGGGAGTAAGCCCCATTGAACACAATAGGGCTTACTTCTGGGTAGACATGATTAGAAGGCTGCAATCAAAGACACTTTCCTGGGAGTAAGACCCATTGAACACAGCCCTGACACTTTTAAAAAAGGCTGCTGGCGCCTGCCCCAACTGCCAATGAGTTTGTTTGTTACTTGAAGCACAGCTTGTTACGTGAAGCAGAATCCTAGAGAAATTTTTGTTTGTTACATGGAACATCCTTTACGTGAGCCATTTGTTACGTGAAGGCACCACTGTATTTCAAATTTGAGCTGGTGGGGTTGACAACATGAGAGAAAATACCAAACATTTTCTCAAGGGCAGTTGTCATCAACCTTTTTGGCTCCAGGGACCAGTTCTGTGGAAAATAAATTTTTCAGGAACCAGCCCAGGGATGGGGGGAGAGTTCTGCCTCTGGCGACCCAGAGGGAGGGCTTCCCCACCTGGAGCAAAGCACAGCTGCCTCCAGCTGTAAATCCCATTATAATAAATAGCGCTATTGCTCGGTTACTCTGGACAGGATTACAGATGAGAACCCAACGTCTCAGTGCATGTCTACTTTTCAACCTTTTACTATGGATGATGCACTGAAAATGCACAAAAGCCATCCTAATCACTCTTATTGGAGAGTAAGCCTCAATGACTACTCAGAATTATTTATGAGTAGACAGGCATAGAATTGGGCTCTGAGGCTGCAATCCTGTTCACACTTTCTTGGGAGTAAGCACTACTGACTACAATGGGATTTACTACTGAGTACACAGGCATAGGATTGGACTCTGAGGCTGCAATCGTCTGACAGAGCCCTCCTGCTGTGAGGAGGGGAAGAGGCACTTAGCAGAGTCCTCTCACCAACTGGTCAAGCAGCTGCCTAGGACCTCCAGTGGCACCCGGACGGGGGGCTTAGAAACCATGCTCTAGGGTCTTTCAACTGGCATGTCTAGAAGTGTCCGGCTTTGGAGCCAGAGCTAGATATTGTCATCTTGTAGAAATGTAACTGCCTCTCAGTCCCTTTTGCCTATCTAAAGTTACCATTTATGACAAAACAAACCTTATAGCCTCCCCACTACGCTTACAAATGTTTCTTTAACCATAAATTTACAATGCAAATGTTGATGAAATCACGAGGCTGGAATTGTAGAATTACAGGTCATAAGTAAATACAAAGGGCATTGGTGGAGGACCTGGAAGGGGTGGGGGCAAATGCACAAAATGCACAGGCTGTGTTGTGAACTGTGTGGGAAGCGTTTGGAGACGTCTGACACAATCAGAAACAGTAGTTTCCAGAAGTGCCGTTTAAGACCGCAGAGAAGCCTAACAACTTTTTCCCAGTTGCTCCCAGTGAGGCTCTATCATGGTGTGTGAGTGGGGGCACCTCATTCTGCCTCTGCCCTGCCAGGCAAGGAACTTACCTTCTGTGGCGTGTGCATCTGCCTGCGCCGAAGAGAGCAGGCTGATGTGAACATTTGCACCAGCCCACCCGACTGCTATGCCACTGCAAAATGGCACTTTGTGATGGCAGGCACCCATTGTAACATATGCTACACTGGCCCACACACACCGTTCAGGATTGTGCCAAAATAGTCCAGGCATTTGTAAGAAGAGGAAACATTTGAAATTGAAACAAGAACAGTGCAGGAATCATTCCAAATAAAGTGCTCCTGCAGGTAGTCTATATATATATATATATATATATATATATATATATATATATATATATATATATATAAGAGAAAAGTCACTGACTGATCACCGCCCTTTCAAAACTACTGGCCCTAGAAGCATGAAATTTGGGGTGGGTGTTCCTTCCATGACCAAGGGGTGCACTAAGAATCGATTTCAGAAATTCCAACCAGAAGGGGGCAGAAAGGGGGCCAACGTGTTTTTGTCCTATACTTAACATGGAAGACTGACCAACATCCAGCCAATTTGGTGCTTGGTGCCTGGTGCACTGGGGGGGGGGGGGACATTGTTCGGAGGAAGAGGTTGTGCTGGAGAGGATGCAGCGCATGGGAAGATGTGCATGGGGAGTTGATGTGGGGATGTTGGCATGTGGGTTTATACACATGGGGAGATGTGCATGGGAGATGTTGCACATGGGGAGTTGATGCGCATGTGGAGATGATGTGCATGGGGGATGTTGCGCATGGGGACTGATGCGCATGGGGAAAGCTGCACATGGGGGACTGATGCGCATGGGAAAATGATGCACATGGGAAAATGTTGCGCATGGGGGAATGTTGCACATGGGGCAATGTTGCGAATGGGGCAATGTTGCGCATGGGGGACTGATGCGCCGTGGGGGGAAGTTGCGCCGTGGGGGCATGGCGCATGGGGGAATTTGACTCCTGCAACGCAGGTATGCTTTTCGCTAGTTAGGAATAAAAGAGACCATTTTCACCAGAGTTGTCAGATTTTGCATGCATATAGATAGTTAAGAAAAGGGCACATCTATGAGCTACTCCAGGTGATTTACACAGTTGTGTTATCCTATCATCTCTCTTTTTTCCACTTTTTATCTGATGCAGAAATCCCGTCAACAAAATTGACATTTGGAGGAGTTGCACATATAACTCATTCTGTTTAAAAGCCCAACCCACATTCCCTTCTTGCAAGCACATTCAATTGGGTAGATAAGAAGGATAATAGAGGTATTAAGTATTAATATTCCTACAATCAGTATTCTGCGCCCTAAGGGAAACAGTCGCATTGATTTTCCTTTAGCTTTCATGAGATCATTTGCAAACTCCACATAGGCACAATTTACCTGTTTGAAAGCACAAGTTCCACAGAGGAAGAGGAAAGAAGAAAATGTATTTTTTTGTCTTCAGTTGAAACAGCCAAGCAAGAGTACATCAGAAGTACATCATACATCAGAAGTAAACATGAGCATTCTATGACAGTGTGGTTATATTTCATGTCTCTCCCTTTTACATTCAGAAGTTCAAATACTGATAATGCATGGATGATTATAATGTGTAATGATCATCTACTGTAGCCATTATCTAACCCACTTGCTCGATGGGACACACCAAATCCTTGATCAAATGGCCCAATCCTATCCTTGTAGTATGCTGGTATGCCACAAGGTCTGCCATTATGGCAGTCTGTATAATATCTAAGCATGCAGCCACTAATGCAAAGGCAAAAACAGTACAGGATGGTCAGTGGAGAGATTCTGCTGGCAAAGGGCCATGTGGTGCAGGGTTGCCAGATGACAGGAATTTCCCTGGCAGAACTGGAAATGAGGCCCTGGGACTAGAGGTCTGGGTAGAGGTCTCTCTGTCAGGAATTTGGGGGCCTTTCCAGCCATTTCTTGGGATTTTAGGCCTTTTAGGCTTGTGTGCAGCTTCTTGCCGCTGCTGCAACACCATTGAGCATCTGAGGCTGCTGGTTAAAGGAGAGGGAGGGGGAGGAAAAGGGATTGTAGTCTTTCCCCCTCTTTCCCCCTCCTCCCCTTCCTCCTGTAGTCTTTCCCCCTCCTCCACATGTTAAAGCCCCTTTCCAAGCCATTAGTGGAAGAACTACATCTCGCATTGTGCATGCATTTGAATCCTGCTTCCCGGGGACTGAAGTGCTCCAGACATTGAATGGCTGGTAAATTCTGGTAAAAAGGAGCTCTGAACTGTGTGTACCAGCAGAGGACAGGATTGAGTCATTCCCCTTTCTCACCCTAATCCTGCCTTTTATGACCATATCCAGTGGTGGGATTCAAATAAATTAACAACAGGTTCTATGTCCTAATAACCTAAATTAACAATAGGTTCGATGTCCCATTCGGAACCGTTCTCAGAACCAGGTTCTCATTAGCAAAGGGTTCTATAGAACCTGTGAGAACCCCCTGAAGCCCAACACTGAGTCCATACCTGCTCTACAGTACCATGTCTGTCAGTGATGGGCTCCAAAGAAATTAACAACTGGTTCTCTGCCCATCTGGCAGCCACTTTTAAATGGCTATTTTTAAACTTTATATGTCCTATTTCTCTTTAACAACCGGTTCTACAGAGTAGGTGCGAACCTGCTGGAGCCCACCACTGATGCCTGTCCCACTATCTGGAGTTTACAAAAAAAGATCCTCAACCTCAAGACCAATCAGATGAGCAGCAAAACATTCCTACTCCACTCTTAATGGAAACCAGCTAATTTCTTACTGTTTTTGGATGAGGCTAACCATTACACAACCCTGACCATCTACAGGTCTCTCTAGAATACAGGTTGCCCAGTCTTATTTGGTAGAACTGGATTATTTCATCAAAAGGGACCATCCCCTTTATTAAAATAATTTTTTTTCAAAAAAGCATCATCATTAGCAAATGGCATATTTCAGTGATCAGATAAAACAACTTTGCCCCCATTATTTCTGGGAGCACAAGAAGAAGGCACTCGATTTAATCCCAGCTGTGTTATTGATCAGGTACAGTCTTGGTCCTTTAGTGATAGGTTTTGATTGTCAGAAAATAGTTTGGATTTGAATGTGTGATACAAATTAATGGAAGTTTCTGTACCCTATAGGATTCCTTAGATCAGTTATTTCCTGCTCACAGTATGAAAGAGTCAGACACAGACAAAAAAAATTAATAAGGAGAAATAAAATAAATGACTAAAGAAAATAGCATCTTGTTTTCTATTTGAAACACTAAAAACAAAATTCAAATATTTTCTCATAGTATTTTCCCCCAGTACTCAGTATCATCAAAAGACCCACCAAGGTGAGCCACCCCCTAATCTGAGGTTGCCATTTTCCAATATTGGCCCAGATTCTCAAAGAATTTGCATCAATCTCCAGGAGAGCAAGCACAGGACAAATCTGCACAAACACAAACACACATGCAAGTCTGATAAAAATAAACAGATTTCAAGTACCGAACACTGATTAGATTGTTCCTCCTGTTTTTATTGCTATGTTCAACTTTAAATCAATATTTTTAATTGCAGTATAGTCAGAAACTCCAGTCTCTTTTTTCAAGCAGCAGAACTGAAAAGCTAATTTTGAGGTGGTAATTAATAGTCAATCCTTTCCTCCTCTGAGGATGCACCACTTTCATGATTTTCTACACTTGGGGAGGAATTCCTTCCACCCCAGCCCACTTCCCTTCCTGCTCTACCTCATCAGCAGGCCCATGATGATCCACCAGCACGTGAGAGACCATTCTGGCTCTCTCCTGGTTCTCTTGCAGCATTGACGTTTGCACGCTGCTTTAGTGTGTTTTTTAGTGTGCTGCCACTGGTGTTGTCACTAGTGACATGCATGTTTCACTGGCAGCTATACCTGGTACTCCTGAGCCATATGGGTAGGGAGCAAGCATCTGACACTCATAGCTCATACACTATCAGCAAGACACCACAAGAGCTAATATACAACTATCTCAAGATAAATGAGAAAATGAGAATACTGTATATTCTTTTAATGCCAATAAAGTTGGACTTTGGCTGCAATCCTAACCTCCACTTAGGCTGGCCTAAGACCTGGCATTAGTCCTGTGCTGACTTGGAAGTTTCACAAAAATCCTGTAAGACACTTCTGCACCACACCTGGGGGAGGATTAGGCCAGTATCACTACAGGAATGGGAGGACAGATGAGTTAGGTCGGCCTAGGTTAGGATAGCACCCTATGTCACATAAATCTAATGTTCCCATTCCCTGACGGAGATTGAGGCTGCAATCCTAACCTCCAACCTTAGGTTGGCCTAAGCCCTGGCTTAAGGCCTGTGCTGACCTGGGTGCAAAAATGCAGTAAAACACTTCTGTGCCACTCGTATGGAGTTAGGCCAATGCACAGGCATGTACTGACCTTTTTACAGCATCACAGAAAGATAGGCTAGGTGAGTTAGGTCGGCCTAAATTTGTAGATGGCACAATCCTGGCACATGTCCTGTGCTAACCTCAGGATGAAGAAGGAAAGGTGCTGTAAGGCACTTCTGTGCCACTCCTTGAGGGGGGTTAACCCAATACATAGACATGTGCTGGCCTCCCCACGTCACGATGGGAACAGGGTGTTAGGCTAGCACAAAATGGTTAGCATTGCCCCTGTTCTAAATAAGAAAGGCAACAATACTGACATAATATCAGACATCATATGACACTTATGTCTTGACTGACTCTCAGAACATTACAATCAGATGAAATACCCAGTGCCAATGCCAATGGTTTTTAAAGGGGAGAATATGCTGTTTCACTAATAAAAAAATTTCTCTGAAGACTGCCCTCTTCAATGCCCGCACTCAGCCAAGTTCTTTAGCGCAAGCAGGATCCCAGTGATAACCTAGAAGAAGCAGGAGGAATACCTGCCATGTTCAGGTGCCAACTGAACATGCTGTGCTGTGAAAGGCAAACATGTGGAATGAAGGTTAAGCTCACGCTTGCAGTAAATGCACATCAGGCCTGGAATGACTGGAACCCTATTTCACAGATACCTTGATTGTGGGGCTGGGAGAGGTTAGACTCAATAAAGGTGCTATAGCCTGGTTCTCGCAGTGGGAATATTGACGTTTACGGCACAATCAATATTCCAATCAGTGCAGCAAAGAGGCTGCTGGAAGGCTACCCACCAGCAACGTGAGCAGAGTCTGCATCCCGCAGAATGGAGTCTGATAACAATCTAAGCGGATTGACATGAGGGCCAAATAGCAAACAGCCTTTTCAAAGACAGATCTGCCCTGAACTTATAGAAAGAGAAGGATGGGGCTTTCAGCAACAAAATGTGTACGCAGATAAGGAGTATAGGATTCTCCCTTTGTGCACTGTTTAATTCCCCTTGATTTGTCATGAGATAAAAGAAAGGAAAAGTGAACAACTTCACAAAGAACGCTTGTGTTCATTCTGCTTATAAAATGCTGTTAAATTGAAATGAAGAACCAAAATTCTGTTCTTATCAGCTTGTTCCAATTAAGAAAACTTTAGTCTACAGCAGTGGTTCCAATCCCTGGCCCAGGGACCCAGTGGCTTGGTATCTAATCACACCTGTCTGTTGCAACTCACATCTGAGAAGTGATCACAGAGGGCTCCACGGGATTCCCCACTTCCCCAAGATGCTGTAGCGGACAGAGGTGAGTAGAAACCAAGCCCCTGCATCTCTCTGCTCCCAGAAACACTTATAGCATCTCAAACTCTACACAAGAGTTTGAGAGCTGCTGCTTTAATTGAAGGCCCTACATGCTTCTTCTGGGTACCGTAACACTCTTTTGATATCCATAGGCTTCAGAATGACGAACAGTGTTTAGAAGAACCTGGGAGTGACATACAGTCAAACCAGAAGTTGCACCCACAAACCAGAAATCACTTCCGATTGCTTTGTTGGCCAGAGTATGCCGTTCTGAGGTTTGCAAAAGCCAATAGAGTGGGTTGCAGGCTTGGTGTGACACAGAAGAAGCCTCCGGGTCCACCCATTAAGAGTTTGCGGCACTGTCAGGAGCATCATGTAGGAGAGAGTGCACATGGATCACAGCCCACCACACCCCATAGTTTGGGAAACATTGATGCAATGAACTTCCTGCAAGCTCCAGTTTCCTTTGGGCCCATTCAAGGCATAACATTCAAGGATAGCTAGTGGGTGTTTGGCTTTCATATACCTTCATCTACCTCTGATAACTCAGGAGAGAGAAAAAAAAACGCTGTAATATGTCTTTTAACATGGCATAATCCTAGAAAGAATTATGCTTCAAAGGCTACTTCAAAGGCTTTTATAAGTACAAAAGTGGCTACTGATATTCAATAAATATTGAGTTGCAAGTTCTTCCCATTGAGTAACTTCTGAACATCTTCAAAGAAACTGACAATGGAATATTTAGATTCTTGTATATTTGTTGGAAGGAGTTAAAGAAAAAAATCTTCATGACTCTTGGTTAAGAAATCTTTTGGTGATGTCAGCTGGGTCACTGAATAAGCATTAATCTTCCTTTTTTATTTAAGACCATGGGGAAATCAGTGTTGCAATTAGGCAAGTAGGTTCATGATCCCATCTAACTGGACACCTTTGAAACATTGGCTATTACTCATACAGTATAAACACAACATTCCTCCTTTGGCATCTCCCTTGGCCTTACTTATTTGTTGTGCCCTTGTTTATTTATTTCTGTTTGGTGAGATGCAGGGGTCATGTGAGGCAGGCATTCATTCCTTTTGGTATTTAACAACTGCTTTTGGGATTTTTAGTTGAAAAGTCCTCTTTGGTAGGCTCAGGTGGAGCTGAGTCTGCCTGAACACAAGACCAGCGGATCCACAGCCAGATCCACAGATGTAAACTCTGCAGATAAACAGGCTCCACATCTACTACTTCTACAACCACTACTACAACTAATACTACTCATATTTGATTGCAGGGATCCAAGAGCTGGTGCTGATGCAGCTCACACCAGTTCTTTTTGGTCACTTTGTTGGATTTAATAGACATTGCAAAGATACTCAAAATATCCTCACATGCAGAAGCAAGAGCAAACATGGACATCAGAACATGCAGGACATGAACACCACAAATAAACATGTGGCAGAGATTTTGGAATTATGCTTTACTGCCATGCTTTAAAGGTCCCATTTCTGGTCCCGTCTTTAAAGGTGTCACTATGCATGATCCACCTCCTTTTTTTACTAGAAGTTATGAATTACAAGTAAGTCCTCTGTGCAAACAGGATGGTGAATATATGGAATTCAGAAGCATGTAATCTTGAATTGGTCTCTCCAAACAAGCGCATTTGTATACTCAGTGATCATCTGTACAGGACAATTCTTGACTCCAGCAGTTTCCATTAACTCCAGCTTAAATGGTACACTTTGCTTGATAGCAAACAAACTAGAAAGCACAGCTGGGGAGCAGGCCTTTACTGACATATTTGCATTAAAATAAACAGCAGGTTCCTCCCTCTTGAGAGCAATTTATCCTGAATGTGTGCACTTTGGATGATTCTTAATAAGTTCATGGGATAAAAAAAAAACTGATGTACCCATTAATTTCCTCAAAATTGCAGCTTTTAAAAGAAGCATAAGATCTTTTCATCTTTAAGGAGATGAATCAAATAAATTCCTTACCTTTTAGTAAAACTGAATGACACTGCAGGCATACGTGATGGTGGATACGGAAAATTCATTTCAATGGACTCCTACAATTTACACTTTCTTGACAAAGCTCTTGTGATTTAATAATACTGCTGAAAACTAAGCAAAATAACAAATAATTCAGCAATGTGCATATAAAAGGACTATAAAAATAAAGAAGAGATAGGTTGCTCAAAACATGTGGTTTCAAATTGGTAGAAATTGAATGGAAGCATATATAAATATTATATAAGCCACAGGCTAATCAAGAACAAAAGAATTAGTGCTTTAAAAAACTTAATTTCGAGGAATTTATTTTATACCATTCAAGAAGACACATGAGATATGTGGTCAGAAATTTTTTAACTGATTACTTTATGGCAACCAAGTGTACAGTATCTTTATCCAGCCACAGTTCTTTTATATACATTAAAACTTAACATTATTATTGTGACAAAGCTTGGTATGCTTTGACATACTTCATCAGCTGCAAAAGCTCAGGCCACAGAAAATTTGTGAGGCTTTGGTGTCCACATTGCATTGTCTTGTTTTGAGCTGAACACAGATCTGGAATTAACATTTCTAGAATTTTATTACTACTTGAGTGGAGGACATTTTTTGAGATTTTTACAGGTTTCAATATGGTATAATTCCTCAGCCTGCCCTATCTGGAGCCCCTTCCTTACTTTGGGTGGTGTGAATGGGCTGGATTGGAAAACCACTTGATTGTACAGTCTGTACATGAACAGGGGCACTGCTATCTTTTGCAGATATTAAGCTAAAGGCTACAGGTCTCCCCTTCTATTGTTGTCTCCTATTGAAGTACCAGGAAGCTCATACAGTTGCAAACTTGCTATTTTAACTTCAGCTCTTGCTTGTACATGTGATCCTCATTCCTAGTGCCTCAGCAGCTTGTGCCAGGAAAGATAATTTCCCAGACGTCTGGTTGTGCATTGTGGGTGATGTGCTAAGGAGAAGGATTGATGGGATAATTCAGCTATCCTACTGGTACATTCAGCTGGTACATACTGTGCATGCTGCTAATGTGACAATTCACACTGAGGTTGGCGTTTGGTGGATAGTACTGGAGTTTCCAGTATGCTGTGGAACTACCTACCAGTTCACTATTTGTTTTTCTTTCCCTAGCTATTATGCTTTTGACTCTACTAATGAAAGGGTCATGGCAAATCAGGACCACAGCATTACCCTATTACCCAGTCACAAAGTAAAATCCCAGTCCTATGCATGTCTACTCAGAAGTAAATTATAGTGCATCATGCTTCCGCCCATAAAAAAGGTAAAGGTCCCCCTGCAGGTTAACTGCCAGTCGTTTCCGACTATAAGGTGTGGTGCTCATTCCTGTTTAGAAGCCTTTAGAGCCAGCGTTGTCCAAATACACTTCTGTGGTTATGGGGCTGGCATGACTATGATTACCTTTCCCACCAAAGTGGTACCTATTTATCTACTTGCAGTTACATGCTTTCCAATTGCTAGGTTGGCAGGACCTAGGCTAAGGACAGGCTAAGGACCTTGTCTTGTGGGGACCTGGGTCTCGAACCCTGGCCTGCTGGTTAACAGCCACAGTGTCTTAACCACTTGAGCCACCACAGCCCTTTCCCAAAAAAGTGTGGATAAGATTGTGACCTAAGGCTGCAATCCCAAAGACACTTTCTTGGGAGTAAGATCCATTGAACACAATGGGGCTTACTTTTGAGTAGACATGGTTAGGCTTGTGCTCTCAACCTATTAACTCCGCTAATGATAACTTCTAGCTGTCTCTATGGAATGTAGCTTCTCTATGAGATGTATTGTTTCCATATTCTGGAATATCTACTCAAAAGCAAGAATATAAAAGCAAAGATTAATAACGTGTGCACTTCATTTTCTAGACCAAATGTAAGGCTGAGCCAAGACAGGGGCTAAGACTATCTTTTTGCAAGGTAGTCCTGAAACAAGAGAGCCTGCAATTTAGGATCAGATCCAGCTTATCCAGACTGCATGAAAACTGGGCTTTTCCCGAGCACTCATATCCAAAATGATGCCTTGGAATGAACGCTATTCATTCCATTGGATAAAATGAGTTTGATATCCTTGGTTGCTGTGATCCTTTCGCAAGAGAACTGGGAAGATTATTTTTTTCTCCCTAGTGCAGTATTACTATTTTGGAGATCTCCTACTGAGGACCGGTGCTATCATTAGGCAAACTAGGGAGCTGCCCAGCGCACAGACCACAGAGCACAGTAATGATTTTTTACAGATCATTTTTTATAGTTAAGTTTTTTTAACCTATGTCAAAAAAATGTAACTCACAATTTTTTTTTTAATTTTAAGATAAACACTACAACAGTGCTATGGCATATAATTATTTTTTAAAATTGCCTTGGAAGCAAAATAGCTGCCACCAGCACTGCTCACAGTCTTGCAGATTTTCACCATTCACTAAAAATTCAGGACAGTGCTAGCTACTAATCTATCACAAAGGACACAAAGTTATATCTTGTTACAGTGGTCGATTTCTCAGTCTGAAGTCTTTAGCTGCTGGTTAAGAAAACTTAAGGCTGCAAGTGTAATATATGGTTCATAGTCATGAGGTGCACAATCCATCCTTATTATAACCAAATGCAATGTTGCCACTGAAAATAGTAAGTATACACAGGGAGTACAGGTGATATCCTTCAACCTTCTCCTGAAGACTAGTACTAAGAATGCCTGCACTTCTGGAGTAACGCTAACCACCCTGTAATGCTTGTCTAAGATTGCAACTCGATATCATGCAGTGCATGGGCAAATTGCCTATTATCTCAGAAGGTATCACAATAAATATTTGGAGAGTAATAGGCCCTTACTAGATTTCATGAAAGATTACATGCTGGACCCAGTGCAGTACTGTGCAAGTGATACTCTGCTATATAAGAAGCTCCCTTCCTCCATGCTGAAACCCCACTCTGCTTGTGTTCCTTTCAGTTAAAGATTACACAGCAATTCCACCAAATATCTAGGTTTAGCAGCACTTGAAAAAAACAATCTTCCTACAATGAATAAAGAATAAAACATCAGTGAATATAAAATATCCTAAAGTGCTTGATCCAATAAAAATGTGCAATATTACTCTATATATCAAGCAGAGAAGGGCACTGTCAAACATCACAATAGCATGATTTGAGACAACCACCCCCCAAAAAATGCTGTAAAGTATTAACAGCATTCATCATTGGCATCCTTCAGTCTCGAAAGACTATGGTATTGTGCTCTAAATGGAGGTCCTAAAACAGCATCTGGTATGGCTAAAAAGGCCAGTTCGAGAGTGGCAATCCCTTCCACACTGAGGACAGACAAAGTCTGTCCCCTGCCCAGCCCCCAGATTTTGCTGGTTCCGGGATTGCCTCTTTGCCTATTTAATTAATTAAGTATTAAAGTGGAAGCATTAACAGGGTGTTCACAGCACTGGCACTTCCTCCTCCCCAGGTGGCACAAACATGCTTTACATTTACAGCATGGTTGCAACATGCTGTGCCAGTGGCATGCTCCTTCTCCCACCACTGGAGCCCTTAGGATTGGTCTAAGACCTTAGGATTGGCTTAGGCCTTTAGACCTAAGCCCTTAGGATTGTTGCCACTGCCACAAAGAATATCATCACTGATTTAAAAAGTGAGCTGGTTCTGGCACATTTGTGTCCAAACCTTCCCCCATACCTTTTCACTTTCAGCTGAGCATTCATGTTTATAGGGGCTTATTGGTGGAGAAAATGTAATACAGTCATGATAATGCTGTAATTCTCATGCACACTGTGGAATTGTGGCAACTTTCAACAAAACCTGTTTGCTCAGAAATGCATCACAGTGAGCTACCTACTAATATTTACTGACGCTTTTTGAAAAAGTCATAGATAATTATGTTTTGATTTCTGATATCTTTTGCTAATCTATGAGAGATGCGTCAGGAAAAGCAGGCACAAACCATGTATTTAAAGATACTGTATGGCAATTTTATGGCAGGTTAATGGAATTTAATGGAACTGCATTCTGAATTCTCCAAACGAAAATTTTTTTAATATCTATTGATTCAACTCTGTTATGGTCAGGGATAACCTTTACACATAGCTAACCAACAATTAATATACTGGGACGGGGAATCTGAGTAGCTGGTTCAGAACCAATAAATGAAGAGACATCAATTAGAATAATGGGCAAAAGCTGGTGAATGAAAGACTGACAATTTTCAAGGTTTATCACCTAAAGTTATCTTTGAAATGTTACACTCTCCAGCGTTGCTGAGCTTATAGTAATATTTCTGAACATTTTAAAAACTTAGGTCTAAAATGGCAAGAATGTTTTCCTAGATGTGTGGTTCGTTCAGTTAAATGGATTTATTTCCGCATAAAAATGTATACCGCTAGATATACATTACGCATATGATGCTGCATTAAAGAAATGTGCACTGTGCCATTTTTTCCCACTTAATATTTTGTTGTATCATGGGTACCAGTCATTATACCAGTTATTTCTGATTCCTTCGCTTCTTTTCAAACATTAATGAAAAATCAATAATGAATTATGTTCCCAGCGTTTGTGACACACCTGTGTAAAATCCTGAAGGGAGCAGTCCCATTTTGTTCTGCCCTTTCGGGAAATATATGAACACTTTTCCTCCATCCATTTTTCTCTAAGCGGATTCAGCTCAGAAGGATCAATGAATTTGTTCGATAAACTCTGTCATTCCTGCAGGGTGAAAAGACAAGGTTTGTGTGAGAGAGATTATTTCTGATCACTTCTTTCTTCACAAATCTAAAAAAAAGGATAAAGATAATTTTTCACAACAAATATGACATTCTGCTTTGAAAACTAACTGCAGTGCTCAGTGAGCAACTCTGCAACACATTTTTCTTGCTGCTGCCCCCCTAAATATTATGCTTCTCAAAAATTCCTGTTTAATTGTCTGAAATTTCCATAGGCTGCGTCAGATGTTTTCATCATGAGACTGTACTATATGATTGTGCACACTCACAACACACACACCTCTCACCACTCCATTTGTTCCCCATCTCATTTTCTACTCTCGTTTTTATTCTTTTTTAAAAGTGAGGTTCAGACTAAATGAAAGATACAAATTTGTCCCTTCCTTCCTTCACTGCTCATTTCCTCCAACCTCCAGAAACACAGTTTGGAGAACAGCACTTGAAGTAATAGATATCAGTGATGACTTCCGACAATGCAAGATAACTTTAAAAGGACTCTAGCTGTAAATGATTTTTTTCCCATTGAAAACTGCAAGCTCCTTACTCTTCAGATCTCCATGAACCATATTCAGCTAAGTTGAGCCTTGTGGACCTCTCCTAAACGGCTGAGGAAGACCAAGGTTGCAGGAAGAGAAGTCTGGGTCGTTTGTAAGAGCAAAAAGTAACCTCCATTTCAAGTTGGACCAAGCTCGAAGGAGGGTGGAAATGAACCAGAATTTTTGAAAGGGGGGATTTGGATTTTAAGCAGCCCTCGTTCAAAGCCTCACAACCTCTCAGAAAGCAACAACTGATGTGATTCTGGGACCTGGCCTGTGTGTTAAGACATAAAATGAAACCCATAAGAAAACTCATTCTGCCAAACGCAATTAACTTCATATTAAAACCTTGACTTGATATTCCCTTGATTAATTTTCATCACAGTGTGTATTTATTTCCTTTCAAGCTTCTCCTAAATTGAGCTATTCTCCATTTACTTGTCAATACAAGCTTTGAAAGCTTCTGCTAATGGACACCATGACAACTTATGGACCTGATGAAACAAGTCATAGTGGAGGCCCTGGTTAATCGTGATGTTGCCATGAACAGCATCCATTCAATTGCAGGGAGGGAGGACATTTGTATGATCAGACCAGCCTGGCCCACCTCTGTGCGGTTAAGAATACTGAAGAGAAAAGAACGTAGGCTTCTGAGGACATCATCATGGTCTGTTGGCACATTTTGTCCCTCTTCCATTAGCGTCCACACCAACACAGCAACTTCACAGAGCAAAACAATCAGAGAGAACACTTTGCTGAAAGCTTACATTACTATAAGCATTTACTAAATTTAAAACAGGTTCTTATTTCCAGTCGAGCTATGACCTTAGTGACACAATACAAAAGCCATTCTTCAGAACTTAGACTGAATTCATCCTTTTAGGGCTCGTTCAGAGATGCTTCTTTTACCATCTCCCAGATGGTAAAAGGTAAACGTGCTACTGACTTGTGCACATTCTGACCCCTCTCCTGGCTTCCTATGAATTAATCTACATCATTAGGATGTCTTCCTGGGAGAGTCATAGGAAGGACAAGGTGCTGTGTGTGCACTGTGAGCGTACATGTCTTTTAAGGCATTGGACCAACGGGATGATCACAAGATCACAAGATGAACATGCAGGTTCATAAGACTATAATGAAAGATTTAAAACATTTGCAAAGCTGAGTAGGAGCCAATCAAGTTAGAAAAGTGTACAAAAAGAAAAATAATTGATATATAAAATATTCTCAATTGTATTTATCATATATTGCCATGATTTCCAGACTGTGAGCTGTTGCTCCCTTAGGTGATGTGGAAACCAACAAGGGGAACCTTGTAGAAATTCTACCCTATACAATGTATAGAATTGTAGCTCTAATGGGGAGTCCAGTAAGAGCGCTAGCATTCAAAAATGTTTGGGAACTACTGATATAGTATAATATAAATATAAGGTGTATTGCACCTTGATACCTAATGTTTCCAAATGTTCAGAATGCTTCAGGTGTGTTATCTTAATGTAACCTTTACAATTCATAGTTATGGAAATCAGGCTGAGACTTATTGGCTCACCCACAAGCCACAAATTCATGGCAAAAATAAGATTTGAATTCAAAAAGTCCTCTTTGAATCTCACAGAGCAATTCTCTGCTAGTTGATGAGATATGGGTAGCAGTATTGCACCCTCACCCAACACTGTACCCAACCACCTGCCGTTGGCAAAGGTAAGTACTATACCATGTGGCACAGGGGTAGGTGGAGGATAGGTGAAGGCAGGGGAGAAGGGGTAATATCTGAGTAGGGGATGGTGGATCAGGCCTGGGAAGGGACAGTATCAGTAAAAGAGACCTCTGTATAAGAAACCTCCAACCTCTTTCCACCTGGGCCTGGAAGCCTAATGAGGTTTATTCCCAAGTAGCTACACTGAGGATTGCACTCAAATATAAGTTGTAAAGGAAAAATGAGGCAGGTAGATAATTCAGAAATTTAAATTTGATATTTTGTAGTTGGATGTGGTTATGGGGAATGCCATGCTGAAGTCCTATGCTTCAAAATCTACCCCTGCACCTGTGGTTTGATGAACTATGTGATGGGCTGGGTTCATGCAGCATCTTTAAGCTAGGATTGCCATAATTCTCTTCCACAAAATCAGGACCGGACCCCTTGTTAAACTTGCCAGTGTATGGACACAATCCCCCCAAACTGGGACAGTCCTGGTTTTCCAGGACATATGGCAATACTTTTAGCATGTGCGGAAACTGGAGCAGAAACTCACATGCTGAGCTTCTTCCTTGTACTTTCAAAAGTACAAGAGCATCCATCAGAGCCAGGCTTTGGCAACCTTGCTTCCTGTCAAACAACCCACTGATTGAGACCTCAGTTTCAAGGGCTCAGAAGAGCACACTGGAGCCACAGTTAGGAAGATATTTAATACAATGCCTGGCTACAGATCTGGAAGAGGGGAAGATTAACCTTTGGCTTGGCTGCAATACTCTCAGCTCCACCTGCAGCCACTCATCTCACTATTATACACTTGACAGCATGGACACTTATAAGAAGAGCCACAGACCACCTACATGTAATAATGCCTGAGCCCTCTCTTCCCAATCAGCAACCCATGATCATCAGAGGAGGCTGTGTGGATTCCATCTGCAACCAGGTGCTCCATCAACTGTTTGGCTGAAGTTGATTTAATCATCCAAACAGGATATGATAATTCCAATCATCCATATGTTGCTAATTGAGGATCATCTGTCTGGTAGAAAATATTGCTCTGGCCTCAGTTTCTGTGTCTACATGATACCACATGGACACAATTTGCAGAAACATAGTGAATTGAACTAATACAATGCCCCACCTTTACTAAGGATAGGAATAGAAATAAATACTATTGATTGATTGTTTAGTACAACTGCTTCTAGGTAAGTTGAAAGCAAAGAGAGAAATAAATTGGGAAGCTGGGTGAGCGTCTGGGGATTGGGGATTTTTCTATAGCTTGGAGAAGACATAAAAGCATCCAGGGCACTATAAGGCTCACCTCTGCTTTAAAGAAAGTACCACAAATTCCCACATTTTATTTTTGGGCCTGAGCCCAGTGTGATTCACTAGCATTTCCCATTTGGTATTCATATGAGTAATGGGGATCAGTTAGCAACAAATCAAAGCCTTGCCAAGCCTAAGGGATAGTTCAGAAATCAAGATAGACCTCATAAACAAAGCAGTTCTTGAATGATCCCCAAAAAGAACTTTTTTGAACACATATGAATGGGAGAGTTTGACTGAGGAATAGATGTTTTGAGAGCTTCTGGTTAAAAGATGGGAGATGAATTGAAAAATAAAAACGGGGAACAATGTGGCAGGAAGGACAAAAGCAGGAGCTGGAGAAATCTGACTCTCTATTATCTGACACTGAAACCTGTTTCATTTATTCTGAATCTTTCAATATATGCCACTCATTATACTGTAAGCATTGATAAAAAATGTGCTACACATTTTCACTGACAAAAGTTTGGAATTTGCAAATGTTACTCTTATCAGTTTCAATAACAGGAAGAGGGAATGAAAGATTCTCTGAATGAAAGACCCTCTGTTGGGGCTGCAAACAGAGACAATTCTCCAAGTCAAATTCCAAGAAGCTTCTGGCTTTGTTCTTGGAAACAGCAGTATTTTGGACAGTCCAGAAAGAAGAGAAAGGAAAGTCCTACAGTGGTAACTCGCTTAACAAGTGTTTCACATAACAAGCAAAAGTTTCCAAGAAATCTTGCTTCACATAACAAGTTCCGCTTCACTTAACATGCAAACACGCTCTGGGCATGCATGCTATGCAGCCCTGATGCTCTGCACGGAGGCTCTTTAAAAGGGCTGCCGGCCTGGAGATGCCAGAGGCAGCTGCCCCTAAGTGTCCCCAAGAGTCCCCACCGACCACCTTGAACCTCCAGCAGCAGCCCAAGTAACTCTCCCAGGAAAGTGTCTTTGATTGCAGCCTCCTAACCATGTCTACCCAGAAGTAAGCCCGATTGTGTTCAATGGGGCTTACTCCCAGGAAAGTTTCTTTAGGACTGCAACCTAAGTAGTCTTCATAGGATCATGCACATTGAATGCATGTTTTGAATTCCATTACAGTGTTTTATCATCATTTTTTGGGTGGTGGAACCAATCGTCTGCGTTTTCATTATTTCCTATGAGAAAATCTACTTCACTTAAAGAGCATTTCACTTAAAGAGCATGTCTCCGGAATGAATTAAACTCTTTATGTGATGCACCACTGTATTTTCATTTTATGGTATGACAATCTTCTATATACAGTGGCGCCTCACGTAAAGTATGTTTCACGTAACAAACCAAAATTTCTCCAGGATTCTGCTTCATGTAAAGAAAGTGCTTCACGTAAAGAAAACATTTGTTGGCAGTTGGGGCAGACGCACTGGCCGGCAGCCTGTTTAAAAAGCATCGGGGCTGCTTAGCGCACCTGCTCATAGCGAAAGCAACACTTCTGCGCTGTTCCTTCTGTGGCCGGGCGTCTGCTGGGCAGAGGGAGAGAAGAGCAGTGGAGAAGAGGGAAGCAGCTCAGGGGCAGCCAGAAGGGAGCAGGGGAGAGAGAGGCTCAGGATGGAGAGAAGGAGAAAGTGGGGAGACACTTTGAAGGTGTCTTGGATTGCAGCCTCCTAACCATGTCTACCCAGAAGTAAGCCCCATTGTGTTAAATGGGTCTTACTCCCAGGAAAGTGTCTTTAGCACTACAGCCTAAGTAGACTTCATAAGATCATGCACATTGAATGCATGTTTTAAATTCAATTCCAGTGTTTTGTCATCATTTTTACATCCAGTTAATATTTTTATATGAATATTTTTGGGGTTGTGGAACCAATCATCTGCGTTTCCGTTATTTCCTATGGGAAAATCCGCTTCACGTAAAGAAAGTTTCACGTAAAGAAACTGCCTCCAGAACAAATTAATTCTGTTACGTGAGGCACCACTGTATACTAAAAGTTATGTCCCAACTGTCTCTAACATTCATTGTATGCATATCTATCTACATAAATGCTTTAACTTGTGTGTTGGGGTTTCTGCATCTTCTGGCCAACATTCCATGTCAATCAATCAGGCTGAGGATTGCAAACTATCCAGATTCCAACTATCAACATTCCAGCTACCATTGAAAATATGGGTTGTTGTAAAATATGGGTTGTTGTAAAATATGGGATGCTGTAAGGGGGGATGGTTTATTTTATTGATGAGTCTTGTTATATTCTACCTCTATGAGCGATATCTGTGGGTTATTATATGTTAAGGAATAAATATTCATATTAAGAAAATAAGGAATCGTTCCTTAATCAAGAGACTATCAAAATGAGTGGCAAATGTCATCCTTTACACCTGCACTTTCTATGTGTGGACCAGCTGAGATCACCTTCATACTCTCAATGTTCCCTCCTCAATATGGTGTAATTTAAGCTCACCATTCTGGTGACCCACCATTTCACTTTTGAAAAAGTTTTGAAGTTGCTGCGTTTTTGAAAAGTGGCACAACCTCCATCTCATTTTACCAAAGGGCAGATTGCAGAAGCCACTTCAGATTGCTTACACTTGCCTCATCATGTACATGTGCATTGGTTGGCCATGAGAATGAAATCTTTTTTTCCCACTTTAGGTAACACACAGCCTATCCAAAGGATAATAAAGGGAGGTTATAACAGCACAAATAAAATTATAAACCTAACTCTAACCCTCAGGGCAAGAAAACTGGCTTATTCAGTAGAGGCCACTGCCCGAGGGAGCAATTTAAAACATATTCCATGACAGGTTTTGCTCCAAGTGGCCATGAGATAGTTAATTATCCTGAAAAGACAGCTTATCATTTATTTTCCCTTCAATATTATTGACTGCACTGAGTAAAAGGCTCTATCCTAGATAGATAGCATGCAACAGATGTTATTAACAATAATACATGGTGACCGTATTTCTCGTACAGAGCCAAGAAAGCTGGTGGGAGTGAGGGGAGTTGAGAATACTTGGGCTAACAAGACTTTTTGCCAAAACTACAACCACCTAGATTAGACTTAGACTCCATGTTTCCATGTTTCCAGGCACCTGAGACTTCAGTTATACTAGAAGGAAAAGCAGGACCAAAAGGGTTGAAAAGCAGGAGATCTAAAGGCGCAATCCTGAGTAACAACAGGGAGTCCTTGCTCTGGTGTAAGAACAATTTGCTCTGGATTGCAATATGAATTTCCCATAGGTTTTCACTAGGTGGTGCAGTAACTACGGGTGCACATAAAGTCTCTTACGTGCTCCCGTAGTTACTCTGGATTGTATTCGACGGGTCTTTGCCCTGTGCCTCCATGAATGCAATAGGAAGTGGTGGAGGGAGAGAGGAAGAATGACTTAGAATGACTTAGTTCTTGCTGTGACCAATTTGCAGATAAAATCAGTTTGCATCTGTTGCAATATAGACAACGGATCATGGTCAGTGATCATGGTGCCTTTTGGTCCAATTTTTTGATAATCTCAGTTTGTATGACCTGGTTATAGACTGGATTCTTTGTAATGCAAAGCCATCTGCTTGCCCATTTGATCCTTGCCTTGGCAGATCAACCTGGGGGAGAGTGTACTGGCCTCCTACACCGGGTGATGCAAACCCAAGGTGACCATATGACCAGAAAAACCTAGATTTGTCCTACATTTTGGCTTCATTGTCCTATGTTTTGGCTTCATTTTGAAACTTCACGACAGTACCCCATCATGCCATATGTTATTGGATTCATATTGAAGAGCAGAATCCAATGCAAAAATCAGTTCGGAGATATCTCCCTCCTATCAAAAGTTATGGTAAAAAAACATAAAAACCAAAACAAGAAAAATATATTTTTTGGCAATTTTTTTCAGCAGGTAGGAATTTGGGCCTGGGATTAGGAATTTTGACCCTGGGGTTCAGGAATAATTTGGTCACCCGTAATGATGCCACTGTCAAAGTGGCATAGTTGATAAGGACTGGAGTTACACCAAAAGATTCAAGCTAAGACAATCGTATCATGCTCGGCGCTGCATACGCTGCATGCGAAGCACGAAAGCCTGGGTTAGATTGTTATGGAGGATAGGCTGTTACCCAAGCAGCAAATCCCCCCTCTCCACGCCACTGAATTAGTCCAATGGAAAGGCAGAGCCAATACGATTGGATCCAGCTGGGCTAAGGACAGGAGCTCACTCTGTCTTGTGGGGCCGACCCGGGTCTCGAACCCTGACCTGCTGGTTAACAGGCACAGCATCTTAACTGCTTGCAAACCAGGTTGTTAAACGATGGTTTAACAGCGCAATCCTGAGCTACCCATGGCTCCAGACTACTACAACATTTCCGCACCAGCTCTTGAGCCTCTGTGTAAAGGTAAAAGCCTTCCATGAAGACTCCGTGAAGCCCTCCACCAGCCTCCCTCTCTCACTATGCTTCCTACCCACCTCTCCCCAACCTCCTGGAATGCCAGTTCTCTGCATCTGCTCTCCTCTGCTCCGCTGCATGGAGAACTGACGCTTGCCTGACACTAGAGCAGCATCTATCAATGCTGGGATAGCCTCAGCACTGGCCTGACAATGGGGCTTGCAGACATGTCTAATGATATGTCTGCAACACCTAGTAACTGCTGTGCCCCTGTGCTGAGCCCGCAGGATTGGGTTCTAAACCTGCTTTGTGAACCAGAGTTTGTGCTAACTGCATGTCTCCGACCACTCTCTATATTCCAACTATTAAAAGGGATTTCTGTATAGTTAATCCATGAACATCCATGGCTGCACATCCAGGGTTAAACATCCATGAAGATCACGCTGATCTCCTTTAAGGAAGGGGGGATTAATATAAATGAATGAACCAAATTTGAATATGAAGTACTAAAATCCCTATTGTAAAACACAAAGCATGTAGAATTTCCACATTCTTGCTTCTACTCAATGTTATTTGTACAACTATAAAGTTGAATAGTCAATAAAAAATGAAAACCTATTTTCTGTGCAGAATATACTGTCTGAAAGAGCTTCTGTTTTTTAAGTTCACAGATTCCCCAGTTCCTCAAGGGATTATCATTGAGCCAAAGATTTTGCATTCTGATCTGAATTCCTGCTAGCAGATATTTAAAAATGCATGTAACCAGACAACTCCCTTTTGGGTACGTGTCTGAGATGACTTTAAAAACCTAATTTATTCTTTCAAAGGTCAGCTGTAACAGACACCTAAAATTGGTTTCAGATCCTCCAGGGAAAAACAGGAGTCCTTCAGTGTTGGAGCAATTTTACCCATTTTGAGTAAGCATTCATTTCTTCCACAGGCAGATAATATATCTTCAGAAGCTTATGTCATATATACAGATCATATATATGTACTAAAATTGTATCACAAACGAAAGATAGTGTAGACAGTATCATGGGCAGCCCGATCTAGGGTAGCCCTTGTGTCAATGCAATCCAGGGTGACCAGATGCCAAACCCAAAATTCCTGAACCCCAGGGGCAAAATTCCTAATCCCAGGCCAAAATTCCTACCCGCTGAAAAAAAATTGCCAAAAAAATATATTTTTCTAGTTTTGGTTTTTCTGTTTTTTTGACCATAACTTTTGATAGGAAGGAGATATCTCCAAACTGATTTTTGCATTGGATTCTGCTCTTCAATACAAATCCAACGACATATGGCATGATGGGGTACTGTGCACTATCGCAGTTTCAAAATGAAGCCAAAATGTAGGACACCCGGACAGGAGTCTAAAAATCCAAACAAATCCGGGTTTTTCCGGTCATCTGGTCACCCTGAAAGCACTGTTGGCACTGGAGTGCTCAGGCCCCCTGGCTGCAAGCCAGTGTGCTCATGCTGTCTTTCTCCCTCTCTCACACACTGCAGGCTGCCATTCCACTGGGCAGGAGGAACCACTCACAGGGACAGAGCCAATGTGGAGGCTGAGCCCCTGCCACGCCTGTGTGGCAATCAAGGCCTGTGGATCATCCTGTCCCAGACATGTTGCACAAGCAGCCACCCAGAGCACAATCCCCACCATCCCAGCTACTCATGATTTGCACAAGCACAACTCCCCTCATCACAATGCATCTTCAATAAGACACATGATCATTCACCCCACCCAAGTACCCATAGCCCCAGAACCACTCCCCAATTAGCCCACCATCAGTAGAACCCCTGGGTGTCAGGTGTGTTGTCATTGCTGACAAGTAATGAACTGCATCAGCAAACTAACGACACAGCTATGAACCGAGGCAGAAACTAATGACATGGCCATGAACTGCGTCAGAAACCACACAGCTAGACCCCAGTCTTGCGTTGCGCGATGATGTCATCACTGGGTGCCCTGGGAAGCCTTGTGGAAGCTCCAATGGTAGCGAAAATGGCTGTCATTAGGTACCACTGGGACCATGAGGCCACCAGAGCCTACCTCAGAGATGTTGATGTCTACTAAAGTTGGGCTCCAGTGTGATCATTGGGTCTTGCCCTCAGGGGTCTTTCCTCTCCTCCTGGTTCTTGTGAGTGGGGACCCTGAGTCTGCTGTGCTGTCCCTTCAACTTCAAGGGTCTCTCCTGACTACTGACTGCTCTCCTGACTGCTGAGGGTCTCTCCTGACTGCTGCAACTGTGTTGCTAAAGAGTACGGGACACTCATGTCTATCTTTTTATACTGTTTTTATTGACAATGAACATATCTCTCTTGGCACTCTTGACTCTGCTAGCGTCCTTCAGTGCTTGGGGGGAGTGGGCTCCCTCCCCCTGGCAGCTTCTGTCAGCCTTGCCCTGTCCATCATGCTGAGGAAGCCAGCCCCCCGCAACAGCTTGACAGCTGGTTGCCCATATGTGAGCAGGAGGGTGTGGGTAGTGCAGGTGTTTGTGGTTCAGGGTGATGTGAGGAAGGGTCACCTCGTCAGCAACTCCAGCCCATGTGCTATTACTGGGTGTCTACTAAGCATGCCTGGAGGAGCAGTCTTGTGCTGGTCACTGCTCTGGAACAGCTACGAGCAGCCCTCAGTTCTTGCTTCTCTGGAAGCACCATCAATCTCTGCTCTGGATACAGAATAGTTGGCGCAGCCCAGTTATGGCTCTCCTCACTGCACTTACTCTGGATTGTGTCCCAAATATATTTGGGGTCTACTGTGTGTCACAGTATGGATCTTAAATATTCAACTAACAAAATACTATTCCCATTTTCAGTTATTCCACAAAGAATTGTAATTGCTAGAATCTAGACTACAAAATGGAGGCATTTCTTTGTTTATAAATGCTTTGCAAAAGTATTTTTCCTTTCACTTTAAAACAGGAAACAAATAGTAAAAATTTTCAAGGTAAAAGAGGTATATACAGGTGGGACTTCAGTATCCACTGATTTGGTATTCACTGATTTGACTTACCATTGATATCAAGTGGGCTGTGGGTGGCGCAAGTGGTTAAGACACTGTGCCTGTTAAACAAAAGGCCAGGGTTCAAGACCCGGGTCCCCACAAGACAGGGTGAGCTCCTTTCCTTAGCCCAGCTCTGTGACAGATCTGGAACCAATCGTATTGGCTCTGCCTTTCCATTGGACTATTTCAGCGGCATGGAGAGGAAGGATTTGCTGCTTGGGTAACAGCCTTTCCTCCTTATTAATCTTCCCAGGCCTTCGTGCTTCGCATGTAACGTCGAGCACGATACCACAGTCTTTCAAAACTGATGGATGCCAAGGTCCAACTTTAAATGCCTTGTAACAAGAAAAAAGCAATAAAATCCAATTGACTGCCTTTGCACTATAAAATAATTATAATTTCATTTCATTGGAATCCATTATTACCCCCATCTAGTAACTAAACGAGTATAACAGCTATAAAAGTGAATTCTGGGGTGACAATAAGAAACCCAGGGTGAAGAAAGAAACCCAAAGTGGGTCTTTAAAGCTGTTTTTCCACTGAATTATTATCCACTGATTTTTTTAATCCACTGTGGGTTTCATTCAGCAAACGCAGTGGATAACAAGGCACGACCTATATACATTTACATGCCAAGGATGATGATACTACAAAGTCAATGTAAAATTCAAGGTCAACTTTCTACTAAACTTCAATGGAATTAGAGTTTGCCCCATAATCCAACTTGTCATCTAAATTACTGTATTTCCAAGGAGAGCAGCCAGACGTACATTAGTATTCCTGCATATATCATTCTCTAGGCAGTACTGTTTTCTTAATAGGTTGTTTGAATTCTCCACAGGCATACCTGCATGCCTTAAAACTTAATAGCTTATAGAAGCATCGTATATCATTTTTGTAGCAATCGACCTTAACATAAGGGTGTAAATTTAAGGGTGACTTGCATATCCCTGCAAGCATTATCATAGGCAAGGCAAGACAGATCATAAGAGGTAGGAAAACCAACAAGAACAGGCAGTCAGAAAATCAATTACCTAAAGTTAATAAGTACAATTTGTATGTGCAATTATTTAGATTTTCATGCATACCTATGCTTATAAAAGAAGCTTTAATTTTTAGTATATTTCATCCATATAATGAATAATGAATTTGTAGCAAAGATGTGACAGAGATTTGTGCTTAAAGTAAAAGCTTCCTACTTAATGTGTAATTGGATCAGATTGTTACTATAATCCACCTGAAGACAAATTGCAGGTCTCTTATGATTTGCCTCTCCCTTTTTAGTATTTAATTTTAAATTTTTTATTCAATACACTTTGCCACAATTTTCTGAAACATAATTTTTTCTAGCCTCTTCATTTGCTTTTTAAAAGTTGTGCAGGCTGGGTTTCCCTCCCCCTTTGGGGAAATGGGAATAACCTATTCCATTAGTTCATTCATAACTTAATTTGAATCAAGTCCTAGAATCTGTTATCAGTTACCAGGACTGGAGCATGTGAAGTAGTAAAAATTGGATTGCTGGGATCACAAGGAATATGCCAAGAAATCATTACGGTCAGTGCACCCTACCCATTATTATGGTGGGAAAAAACTCAGGATTAGTGAGAATTGGTTTCAAGTTAGAAAATACTATATACAAACAGGGTATCCTTGAGCTTATATAATTCAGAAATTAAACAGAGGTCAAAACTTCTTGTTCTGAAAAAGAGGGGGAGAAACAAAGGAATGCCACCCCTTCCCCCATTGTTGGGAGAAACTTACTCAGAAGAGTAATAACCACAGTAAGGCTACAATCCAGAGTAATTACAGGAGCATGTAAGAGACATAACGTGTGCCTGTCGTTACAGCACCACCTAGTGAAAACCTATGGGAAATTCATATTGGAATCCAGAGTAACTTGTTCTTACTATGGAGCAAGGACTCCCCGTAGTTACTCTGGATTATGCCTTAAGTCCACTTCTGTGTCTTAGGAGCCTTTCCTCTGCAGGAGTCTCCAAACTTTCAACATCTGAGCTTCAGATCCTTTAATACTTGTGCAGAGGAGGAAATTTCAGCAGGTGCATCTCACAGATCATGAGCTGAACCTACTGAAATTCCCTCTTCTATATAAAGATCCTGGAGCCCTGAAGTTGAAAGTTTGAAGAACTTTGGAATGCGCCCTGGATGTTTGATAAAGTTCAGATGCACACAAAAATTCGGCTGAGACTAGAATGAAGTTTCAGGAAGGTTTACTCAAAATTCATGTTGATTCATATTTATAACATCTGGTTTTCACCAGAGTCCCTATCATTTATACAGATCAGGAGCCCAATATAGCTGCTCCTGCTTACATGAGGGAGAAAGAGTGCAACTGTCATTGCATTTAGTGACACTTGAAACACCTTAACACCCGGCCCAACTGCCAGACCATTTTGGCAGACCAACTACCATTTTGGATATTCAAGATGTTCTTTGGTTCCTTCTGATGCATGCAGGTAGGTGTTGTTATTTCCCAACAACTATCAGACTGACAGCATAATATGTGAAATATTTATATCAGGTAGCATTAAATGCACAGCTGCTCAACATCTTTGGCGCAATTGACTTGAATGAATTTGACTATATGAGCTGGGCAAAACAACAAGAGAGAAAAGCAACTATTTAAATAGTGAAGGCAATGCCACTTGAATACATGCCCCTGTGTGTACCTGGGATCTGAATATGAAGTGGCTTCTCCCTCAGTTCTTCCTTGGTTCTTGTAATCTTTAGACAGACAGCACTTATTTTTCCCCATATCAGGAATTTTCAATGTAATTTTGAGCACACACAATTTTAGCTTTACAAGTGCTGACTTTGGAACGTAAGCCTTGTGTAAGATAACGGGAAAATATATACGATTTTCAGTAGCAACCATCACAGCACTTACATGATGTCACATATTTATGTATTTATTTAATGCATTTCCCCCACATTTTCTCCACTACTGAGTGCACCTACGGGGGATTACATAAAATTAAACAAAGTTATTATAAAACAAGATGCAGCAATGCAGAAATAAACCGCAAAAAAAACCCAAAGGGAGCAGCACACAGACTATAAAATCATCTATATTTGTTCAATTAATGCTTCCAAGCTTAGTATATCGCAAATCCTTCTGCTGCATCACCCCCTTGGCCATCAAGCTGTTAGTCATTCAGCAATTCATGTCATTCACTCTTTGCAGGTTGAGGTGTTTGGGCAAAAAAAGCCCCACCTTAACCATCAGACATGGAATTTGATTAATGAAATGAATGTACATGCCTGAGCGTTCCACATCCTTCTGGTCACCCCACTGATTTCTGGGGAAGGACACACACACAACACAAAGTCCTTGCTCGTCTAACCGTACAATCCAGAGTAACTACTGGAAGACATAAGAGGCACTTACTCTGGATTGCTCTATGCATTTCCCATAGGTTTCCCATAGGTGGTACCATAACTACATTGGTGTAAAAGGTCCCGTAGTTACTCTGGATTGTAGCCTAATTCTACTTCTGTTTGCATGAATCCTGCTATGGCATCACAAACTCCTTCCATTATAGGTGGTAAGAGTTGGGATATCAATCAATCAATCAATCAATTCAACAGTATTTATATATAATATGCAAACTACTGGTCTGAAGCCAAGGTGAAGACGTACTTTGCCCTCTGAATGAAGTATGTTCAGGTGGAACTCCAGAACGAGTCTAGAATTCAGCCATTAAGGCTGCAATCCTAATTCCCTGTGAGCCCAGCATAAGTCCTGTGCTGACCTGGGGGTGTCACTTAAGTGCCTTAAGATACTTCTGCACCACTCCTGGGGGAAGTTTAGGCAGGCACAGACATCCGCTTGCCTCCCTACAGCACCACAGGAATGGGAAGACCAATGAGTTGTGCTGGCCTAGTTTAGGTTGGCACCTTATCACTGAATAAGATTCAGATGGATGGAAAACTAATAGTACAATCCTATACATGTCTACTCAGAAGTAAGTCCGATTGTTTTTAATTGAGCTTACTCCCAGGAAAATGTATATAGAAATGCAGCCTAAGAAAAGGGTAACTATCTTGGTTTGGAGTGCAAAGAAAGGATCAACCTGCTCAAAAAGGAATTCAAAGTTGTAGTGACCCACAACAACTAAACTGGGGTATCAGAACTCTATCACCGAATGACAATTGTGGTTCTGATGAAATGTAATGCTTGGTTATACTGTGGGAAATGGCACTTGCAGGCATAACAAGCACCAGAGTGTCATTAAGATGATTGCACCAGTTACTGCATCAGATACATCCACTACTATTCATGGACCCCTCAAGAACTTCAGGACAGGACAGCTAGCAGCAACATCATCATCATCATCTATGCAGCTATGTACATCAGCTACAACTCACAGCACGTTGGTTCCTTAGGATGGGGCAACAGTGATCATCATCATCAAAGACAACCAAACAACCATACCATACCTGCGTCTGAAGAAATCTCCATATCGGCCATCATTGATTAATTTTCTCACCTTTAATTTCATTTCATCATCCAATATTGTAATAACTGCATGCTGGTTCTAATAATAAACCTGGATGTCAGAGGGACACATTTTTATACTCTTGTCCCTCCCATCAGAGGATGGATCCAATGGTGATGCTACCTGTCAGTTTCTATTGCCTCCACTGGCCACATCCCCACTACTTTTCTCTCCTTGGACTTGTGCCAGCAAAACTACTGGCACATAACTGAAAAAGCCCATTGAGAAGCAGAAGGCATGCCAAAGAGTAAGGGGATTTCAATCCCCATTCCCTTCAAAAACTCTCCAATCTATCATAACTACAGAGCAGGATTGGGCTCTAAGTAAGTGAAACACAAAGACAATCTAGGGGTAGTCAAAATTCTCAGGAGTAAAAGTCCAGTGGTAAGTCCATGTAGGGAAAGAGGGAACGGAGTGTCATGATCCTTGGGATTGCACCACTGATTCGGGCTAAGAAGCTATTTCATTTACCAATTGCATCAACAGGCTCCTTGGGGTGGAGGGAACTCCACAAAATCCTCCACAGAGCTCCCCAATGTGCAAAGAATGTGACCCACCTCCAGTTTGTGATCGCAAAACCAGAAGTTGGTCATGATCATTGTATTTTCTTTCTTCATTCATTGAAGAACCTCCCAGCCTGGAGCCTGCTCTTGCAATATGTAAGAAAGTCCCCATACCCTAACAACAGTGCAGTCCCCGGGGATCATGTTGCTCTATGACCCTGAGGCAGAGGACCGCAGGCTGAGGCATCACAAAGCCCAAGTTTGAGAACCTCTGGCTTACCCCCAAATCCAGAGTAACTGCAGGAGCACGTAAGAGACTTTGTGTGCACCCGTAGTTACTGCATCACCTAGTGAAAACCTATGGGAAATTCATATTGGAATCCAAAGTAAGTTGTTCTTACACTGGAGCAAGGACTCCCCGTAGTTACTCTAGATTTTGCCTTTAGTTTACTTTAAAACACTAAAGCCATATCAGGACTTAAAGTGCATATAACCAAGCACATGATAATAGTTAGGCTGATCATAAAAACAGTTTAAGCAATGCAGCACACACCGTGTGCATTGCAGCTGCTTACGTGAAGGTGAAGTAGACCCTGCAGCACTGTTACTATTAACCTGCTACAAGTTTTTTAGAAAAGCCCTGCTGTCCTTTACTCGACAACCAGCAAATCAAAGTATTGAGAGACTGTTTTTCATCCATTGCTGCCGGCAAGCGAAACCCACCATCTTTTTGATTCCTTTCCATTGAACAGAGACTGGATGGGAATAAATAAGGGAAGGTTACTAAAAAACACAATATTTTCAAATTAGCATCCCGCGGTTGAGTACGAGCCCCTCCTGACTCTCGTCCTCGGTTCCTGTTGCCATAGAAACCACCGCATCCAGCATTTAGGACAGACTTGAGGCTTGTTAATTCAGTCCCGTTCCCAAGTCTAGTCCAACCAAAGGGTTGTGGGTGGCACAAGTGGTTAAGACACTGTGCCTGTTAACCAGGGTTTGAAACCCAGGTTCCCACAAGACAGGCTGAGCTCCTGTCCTTAGCCCAGCTCTGCGATGCAGCTGGTACCAGTTGTATCGGCTCTGCTGTTCCATTGGACTGTTTCAGTGGCGTGGAGAGGGGGGATTTGCTGCTTGGGTAACAGCCTATCCTTCATATTAATCTACCCAGGCCTTTGTGTTTTGATACAGCGTCAAGCACGATACCATACTTTTTCAAGACTGTTGGATGCCAATGAAATTCTTCTAACCAAAGACTATGGGGAAAAATTGCACAGGGTTTGTTAGAAACTCTAGAGGTGGCTTTCCAAAAATGAATCCCATGAACGATGGCAAGCTCTGATTTGTTTTCCCAAGTTTTTGCCCTCTGATGGTGTCCATAGCTCCAGCCTCGGTGAAGTGGCAGCTGCCTTTCATTCAGCCCTCCAAATTGAGCTCATATACCCTGATGGATTAGAGGGGCTACCAGAAATAGGATGGAAAATGGCACAACTCTCTCATCCTAACATCACCTAGACAAGGGCTGAAGAAGGACTGACAGGTAATGTCAGGATGTCTTCTCCAGAGGAAATAGTTCCAAAACTGAAACCAGCTGGAAACTTCAGCAATGAAAAACAGATCTCTAAAGCAGAAAACGGGACTTAGTTCAATGCCAAAATCAATAACTTTAAAGAAGTGTCTGGTACCATGTTCCTTATATATCAAAACACATTGATCTTTTTAAATTTGAAATGATCATATACGTCCAGTAGAGAGAAGATCCTAGACTCCTAAAGGAGAGTGGAGATGAGGAAAAAGTTTGAATTCCTTCCATGCCCGACTGATCATGATGAAAGCCAGTCCATTCTATTTGTACCATTGAGTGGCACCTCCCTCTTCCCCAAACACATACCCAGATTTAGAATGGGATCAACTAATAACAACTTTTAGGGGGTAGGAAGATGGCAACAGTGTCAGGGAGTAATGAATTCAGGGTATGATTTCATATGTGATTATTCAAACCAGACACTCCCTTGTCCTAGCAACATAGTTGAACCTCATTAGTCAATAAAGTGGCTCATTAGTCAGAAATAGGAAGCTAGACATTAATTTACTATAATATTTTATGTAATCCACTATAATTTATAGCATAATTTTTTATTCCAGTAATTTCAACACAAGCTCTTTTGTAAAACAATGTGGACTTCTTTGTGGAAATCTAGTTGCTTGGAACTAACAGCAACTAAGAACTTGGGGGCTGTGGATGGCACAAGTGGTTAAGACACTGTGCCTGTTAATCAGTAGACCAGGGTTCAAGACCTAGGTCCCCACAAGACAGGGTGAGCTCCTGTCCTTAGCCCAGCTCTGCAACACAGCTGGAACCAATCGTATCAGCTCTGCCTTTCCATTGGACTATTTCAGTGGCTTAGAGAGGGGGGATTTGCTGGTTGGGTAACAGCCTATCCTCCATACCAACCTACCCAGGCCTTTGTGTGTCGCATACAGCATCAAGCACGATACCATAGTCTTTCAAATCTGATGGCTGTCAATGTATGGAACCAGTGGTGGGATTCAAATAAATGAATAACAGGTTATATGTCCTAATAAACTAAATTAACAACAGGTTCTATGTCCATAGAACAACAGGTTCTATGTTGTAACCTATGTTTGTAATCTATGTTGTAACCAGGTTCATTAGTAACCAGTTCTCAGAACCAGGCACTCATTAGCAAAGGGTTCTATAGAACCTGTGAGAACCCCCTGAAGCCCACCACTGTATGGAACTGAGAAAATAAAAAGGGATCCTATAAAAGATAACTTTTCCATGCTGAGATAAAACCATAGCAAAAAACACAGCCTCTGTGTTATGCTTGGAAACGTATATTTATTCCCTTCCACAGGTACCTGCAGTCTCCTTCTTGCACCTTCCCCATTTCAAGATGATTTTACTGATGCCGGAGAAAGCTCCATTTACTTTCAGAAAAGCAGAACTGCTACGAAGTAGATTCAAGCTTTTAAATGCCAAAAGGAAAGAATAACAAGTAGGCAAATTGAATCCAATATACCGTCAGATGTGAAAACGCTCTAGCCATTTTCTAATGCTTCAGGCCCAATGGAAACTGCTATTACTGCGGAGGAGAAAGCTTACTTTATAGAAGAGCTTGAGGAGTCACCACTGAAAAAATTAAATCCTACAACCTTCTTCAGAAAACAAGGAGAGGCTTGATATGAGGCAGTCTTGATCAACACAAAAGGAACACAAATTTGAGACACCAACAGAAAAAAAATCTGATTTCCTGGAAGATAAACTTCTCCAGGGAATTAGAAGATGCATTTCTATTTATTTCTGTAGGGATTTTTAAAAAGCAATTTCATTAAGGAATGGAATAAATAAAATAGAAGTTATATGGATATACTTCTATAGAAATTATGGAAAAGGAAAGCATCTTGAATTTAATACTGTATGTACTCAAATCTAATGCACTATCAAATCTAATGTGCACCCATATTTGAAAAATCTTGAGATTAAAAAAAGTTTACTGGCGATTGCAATGCACAGCTGCAAAACAGACATAAAATTCAATTTTACTGCATATAACAATGAGTTATATGACAATAATATTATGACCATGGGTTTATGTCATTTTTACCTAATTGCACTAGGTAATAAAATTCATACAATAAAGGGTTTGTTACATTTTTATTACACTATAGTAAACTATTAAACTTAATACTGACTTATAATCAAAGTACTGTATTTACTTGAATCTAATGTGGGCATCAAATCTAATGCCTACCCCGATTTTTGGACTAAATTTGTCTAGAAAAGATGAGTGTTAGATTCGAGTAAGGAGTATCTATCTACAGTATTTATATACCGCTTTTCAACTGAAAAAGTTCACAAAGCGGTTTACAAGAAAATGAAAAAAATTAATAGCTAATTAATAGCTAATGGGTGCCTGTCCCAAAAGGGCTCACAGTCTAAAATGCAATAAGAACACCAGCAGAAGCCACTAGAGCAGACAATGATGGGGTGTTTAGGGCCAGTTACTCTTCCCCTGCTAAATAAAAGAGGAACACCCACTTGAAAGAGTGTCTCTTGCCCAGTTAGCAGGAGTATATTAAACATGATGGGTTCAACTAGGCAAGACCCTAAGTATATAAGTATTATCTATGTTTTGTTCTGTGAAAATACACAGCAAGCTAGGGGTGTGAAATGAACCAGGGTGAAGTCATTGCAATAAGGCTTTAAGGCACAAACAGCCCAACCATACACTGCCCTTACAGTGTAAGAACTAAGTTTCCAGTGGTATAAGGTGTTTTATCCTCTGTCCACCTGAATATTAATCAGGTCCTCTGGTGCAGGTAATATGGAGAACAGGAAGGCATAACAGGGCAGAATGAGGGCTGCAAGCGGTACTATAGGCAGAAGTGATGCCACCGATATCCTATTCCCTTTCCATGCAGTCCATTTCCCCTGTCCATTGCTAGCACAGCTCTGTTCTGGAACCAGAGACATACCCCCCAGGTAAAGAATCATCTGTTCCCTTACCCAGAGGATGTCTATGTCTGCCTCCACCTCCCCCAGAGGATGCAGCAACTATGTGTAAGCCAGTGGTGGGATTCAACAGGTTCTATGTCCTAATAACCTAAATTAACAGCAGGTTCTATGTCCTAATAACCTAAATTAATAGCAGGTTCTATGTCCTAATAACCTAAATTATCAACAGGTTCTATGTCCCATTAGTAACCGGTTCCCAAAACCAGGCGCTCATTAACAAAGGCTTCTATAGAACCTGTGAGAACCCCCTGAAGCCCATCACTGGTAAACACAGATGCGTTTCGGTGATGGAGCTGCATCATTGGCAAGGGGGAGAACAGAATTGTGTCCTAAAACCTAATTCTACCCCCCACCATCAACTGTGCTGATGAATTGCACTGTGAAAATTACTGTTAACTTTTGAGTAAATGAAGCTGAATGATCCAAAACTTTCCAGTTTTTACTTTCAGAATAGAAGGATCATGATGTTGTTTTCTCTTTCTTTTGTGGAATACTGTTCTGGAGCAAGGCTAGTGTCCTCATGAGAATGCCACCAAAAAGTATTTTCATGTTGCAATTCATTTATTATGAGCTTTGTAAGCCACCTCGGGCATTTGCTTTGGTATGGGAAATGTGGCATCTGAAGTTTTCAAATAAAGAAATATCACACCAATGACACCCAGGAATGTGAAATATTTTATAGGCATGGCTTTTTAGTTATTCAATGCATTTCAGCCAGGGTGAGAATAATTTGTCATGAAAAGTCATACTGACACTCCTGAAGAGAAGGGCAGCCTAATCCTAACCTCCCATGGAGCAGGCTGGCCAGTGGATCTGCCCCAGGGTGGCCATATAACCAGATTTTTCTGGATTTGTCCTCTTTTTTAGTCTTCTGTCTTCCAAAAAGGCACCATTGTCCTTCATTTGAGCTTCATTTTGGAACTTTGCAATGCTGTGCAATACCCCATCATGTCATATGTCATTGGATTTGTACTGAAGAGAGGAACCCAACGCAAAAATCAGTTTTGAAATATCTCCTTCCTATCAAAAGTTATGGCCAAAATATGCATTGAGCTCTATGGGAAATATATCACAGCTTTACTTGTGTGTAGGAAAATGTGCCATTGTCCATCAGAATGGCCATGCTGAGAGGAATCCCTTGTCCTCCTTTTAAGGTTCAGGCATCTGGTCACCCTGATCTGCCCTATATCCAAAACAAGATTGGGGCCAGAATTCATTTAAACTGATCTTGAGTAAAGCTGCAGATCAGATCTGGGCCACATCACAAGGTGCCACATCAGATCTGGGCCACATCGGGAGGTGGCACAAATCCAAGCAGTTCCAGGCTGCCTGGGAATATTGCTAGGAGCCCTGCGTACCCAATTCCCACACATGTGCACCAGTCTCGATCCTCTCCTAGTGTTGGAAAAGTGCTTCATAGCACTTTCATGACACAACTAGACTGCACCAGACCATCTCGTTTGGCTGGGCACTGATCAAGGAACACACTGGACAAAAGTATATGGAGAAGATGAACTACTTTATTGAAAAAAGCAGACAACAAACAGACTGAAACTCAGTAGTTGCATTAAGCAAGGGGCTAGAGTTCCACACAGAAAAAGTCAATGATGTTATATAGTATGCTGTAGATTTTCCTGTAGCCCAGTGACCTGAATGGAAGATCAGGGTGTAACACTGACACCATTATGGGCCAAGTCGGTGAAGATTAAACCTTATTTGAATTTGATTCATTCAAAGTTACGGTCACAAAGGTAGAAACCTACACAAATCAAAATGCTTCTCTTGCCAAGATGTGTAAACGTAACAAAATCCTTCCCGTGTCTGAGAAAGATAAGAAATTTTCACAGGAAATGCTGTACTGTATTCAATACCTGCCTCCCCCCCCCGCTCAACATCTTGCATTTACATTAAATGCTATGGTGCTACACCTCTCAATTTCAATATGAGTCTTCTGAAGGTGATAGAAAGGGGAGAAGATGGTAAACTTCAAAAGGCATGTGTAAAAACGAAAAAGGATTTTCATAGTGTATGGTAATTGATAGGGACCACATCAGACACTGCACAGCAACAAAGGTAGGTCCGCCAACAGACAGCCAATGCCTGCTCTCAAAGAAGTGTATCTGTGATACAAGTGTTTTGAAATTCTTGGTGTGTCAAGTTAGACAAGTATTTCAAAGCATATATTGCACAGATACGCAAAAAAATGCTTAGGTATATAAGTGAAATAAATCCTGTATGAAAGAACCAATTGGGACGGTTCAGAGAATCAGTTTTAGCGGATAATAATAGGTCAAAAAAGTAGTATGTTATCACTAATACTTGTGATACTGGACAACTGATTATCAGACGTATAAAAGACAGAAAACAAATGGACTGAAGTCAGTTTTGTTCAAGCCACTGTTCCACAGAGAGAACACCAAGTCTGCAAGGATATTCTGTGTTTCTGTCAAATGGGCTTCAAAGGCTTTGTGCAAATTTTCAGCACTTTGATTCCCTGGGAAGGTTGATCATGTTTTCTCCCCAAGGCTATCCCTTCCAGATCCTGTCTCTAAATGAAATATCTTGGGTGGCTGATGTTCAGAGCTGTCTTCTGAATCGGAATGCTGTCATCAACATGCAAAAGTGAGAGACCAGAAGATCACTTGTGGCACTATCTAAAGCATCTCTTTTCAGAAGGGCACAATCCAGAGTAACTACAGGGAGTCCTTGCTCTGGTGTAAGAACAATTTACTCTGGATTGCAATATGAATTTCCCATAGGTTTTCACTAGGTGGGGTGCACGTAATGTCTCTTATGTGCTCCCGTAGTTACTCTGGATTATAGGGCATTTCCCACTGTGCTCAATGAGGCTTATTCCCAGGAAAGTGTGTGTAGAATTACAGCTTCAATTCTGGGTTTTCACCCACTACACCAGACATCAGTGGTGTAACAAGAGGGGTACAAAGCAATAAGTTTTGCAGGGAGCCTCACCATCGCACACAAGCGGAGCCTCCCTTTGGAGCCATTCTAGTGGGGGGAGTAAAATGGAAGCATACACCTCCACCCAGAAGTGGAGGGATGGATGAAGTGGTGCTAGTATGCTGTGGTGAGGTTCCTTTCAAAAGGAGCCTCAGATCAAAAGGGGTGATTTGCTCCCCCTCTTGCTACACCACTGCTAGACATTTTTATTGATGCACTACAGAAGGGAGAGAGCTTATACAGCAGCCTATACAGGCATTCCCCACTAACTGGACAGGTTAAAGACTGGATCATCATCCAAAAGTGAAAACTGTTGAAAAGTGGAACCCAGTCTTTTTCCGCTTGCAGTTGCAAACTGGCCACCAAAAAAAAAGACATAAATATCACTTACAAAAGCCTAAATAACACATCTTTATTAAAAAAAGCAGGCCTCCTTCAGTCTTGAAAGACTATGGTATCGTGCTCAGCGCTGCATACGCTGCATGTGAAGCACAAAAGCCTTGGTTAGATTGTTCTGGAGGATAGGCTGTTACCCAAGCAGCAAATCCCCCCTCTCCACGCCACTGAATTAGTCCAATGGAAAGGCAGAGCCAATCCGATTGGATCCAGCTGGCGTCGCAGAGCTGGGCTAAGGACAGGAGCTCACCTGTCTTGTGGGGACCCGGATCTTGAACCCTGGCCTGCTGGTTAACAGGCACAGTGTCTTAGCCACTTGCGCCACCCACAGCCCATCTTTATTAACACATAGCCAAAATACATAACGTATAACAGTAAAATTAACAATGGCATGTGTGGGCAAAGAATATTTTATGTATTTGAATGATTGCTATTTATGTTATGAAGAAAGTCATAAGGAAATGCCAAAATCAGTTTGATCAACATGTCACATGAAAATCAACATTAGGGAAGACAATTTTAGCCTTTAGACCAGCAGAGGTTGAAAGAGTGGAGCATGTGTTGAATGAATGAGTTCTATTATTAAAAGGAGTTGAAAGAACAGAAACATCAGAAAACGAACCATCAGAAAGTGGGGAATGCCTGTATATGTATTTTTATTAATACCTATTCTAAGGATTCGTAGCAACTACTAATAATTCATTAAAAATATAAAATTCAATGAGACCATGATTTCACTTGCAACGATACTGCAATAACACATACATCACACACAGCAATAATAGCTCTTAACATGGAATTCAAAAAAACAACAGAAATCTGAGGCAGTGTTCAAGATCCTTTATGAAGCTGTTTTCAAATGATACATAAAGGTATACAATGTAGGCACCACAAGGAGAGCATTTCAGGAGTCTGGAGCCAACACAGAGCATGGCTCCTTGAGGATGTCCACACAACCTACACATCCAGAGCACAGCCTTAGATTATGATCAAACTGTACGGAAGAAGGCAGTTCCTCCAAGTACCCAGGTCTAAAACCTGGTTTTAAGGTTAAAACAAACACACTGAATTGAATCCAGAAAAATGCAGGTTCAGCCAAAAGCTGGTAAACTGCCTTGTGGCTGAGGTTTCCAAACCTCAAAGCTAACAGGGCAGCCACAGAAGCATTACTAGAAGTCCCAGAATCTGGAGCAGTGATATCATGATGCCATATGACATCATGATCAGTGGCATAGCTAAGCTGGTGCAGGGGGTAGCAGTTGCACCAGGTACAAAGCTATAGGGGCGGCTTCGCATGCCCCATTCTTTCTCTTGTGGAGGTTACCAGCACCTCCTCCTCCAAGGAGTGACTGCCTTGTGATTGACCACTCCCCAGCATGGCGCCTCAGGCTCCACCCTAGTTACCCCTTTGGACAGCTACATATAGGATATGTGACATCACTCTGCAGGAGACCAAAGCATGGATAACCAGTTTAGACTTTTCCAAGAATGGCCACAAACAGTGCATCATTCAAAGCTGGAAAAGCATACTCATTATTGCCTCTATGGGCACAATCCAGAGTAACTACGGGGAGTCCTTGCTCCGGTGTAATTTGCTCTGGATTGCAATATGAATTTTCCATAGGTTTTCACTAGGTGGTGCAGTAACTACGGGTACACTTAATGTCTCTTACGTGCACCCGTAGTTACTCTGGATTGTAGGGTGTGTGGGTTTCCAAAAGGGTCAAGAAATACACCAGGCTATAAATCTTCACCTCCAGGAGAGTGTAATCCCCTTCTAAATCAGATCAGTCAAACAACCAACCAACAGTACTTCTGCCATGTCTGAATCAGTTTATTCTAATCCTTCCAATTCTATGCACCTGTTTTACTGCCTCCCTAATACCTGCTTAGAACCAGAAACGGAACCAGGTGTAGTGAACATAGTGTTGACATCACAACCATATCTCTAGAAAGTTGCAACAAGTGGTTTCCTAAAGAAGTTAAAAAGTAGAGGAGAACCAGGGGACAAAATATATCAGTATAACCAGTGGTGGGATTCAAATAAGTTAACAACAGGTTCTATGTCCTAATAACCTAAATTAACAAACGGTTCTATGTCCCATTAGTAACCGGTTCTCAGAACCAGGCGCTTATTAGCAAAGGATTATATAGAACCTGTGAGAACCCCCTGAAGCCCACCACTGAGTATAACATCCTGTGTGCAACAGTACAACACCCCATAGTCAATCTCCCAGCACTATTTTCTTAAATATGGACTGAGGAGAGTTCTCAATCTATGGTGTCTACAGATACCGTGTTCAATAATGTTGGAGGTTTCTGAACAGTCCAGGAAAATAAAAAAAATATTAAAATGACCGCCCATCACCTGATACATATTATTTATTGTGTTGATCAGGATAATGAGTACCATCCAAATAAACCTAAAGATAGAACACAACCACATGCTCAAGTACTTTGTCTTCAAAAAGAATATTAGAAAGAGGACAGAGAAAGGAAGCGAAAGAATCCAATGATGGCTTTCTTTTAAATCTTGGGCATCCAACTACAGTGGTGCCTCACATAAAGAACTTAATTTGTTCCGGAGGCTTGCTCTTTAAGTGAAGCGGATTTTCCCATAGAAAATAATGGAAACTCAGACGATTGGTTACACAACCCCCAAAATATTCATATAAAAATATTAACTGGATGTAAAAATGATGATAAAACACTGGAATTGAATTCAAAACATGCATTCAATGTGCATGATCCTATGAAGTCTACTTAGGCTGCAATTCTAAAGACACTTTCCTGTCTTTGAACACTTTCCATTGAACACAATGGGGCTTACTTCTGGGTAGACGTGGTTAAGAGGCTGCAATCAAAGACACTTTCCTGGGAGTAAGGCCCATTTAACACATTGGGGCTTACTTCTGAGTAGACAGGGTTAGGAAGCTGCAATCAAAGGCTTACCTGGGCTGCTGCTGGAGGTTCAAGGTGGCTGGTGGGGGCACTTGGGGTCAGTTAGGGGCAGCTGCCTCTGGCACCCCCAGGCAACTGCCACCAAGTTGGGGGCAGTTAGAAGCAGCAGTGCTGGCTGGCAGCCCTTTTAAAGAGCCTCCGTGCAGAGCATCAGGCTGCATTGCATCAGCATCAGGACTGCCCATGGTGCGCTTGCTTGTTATGTGAAGTGGACTTGTTATGTGAAGCAAGATTTCTTGGAAATTTATACTTGTTATGTGAAATGCTTGTTATGTGAGGCACTTGTTATGAGAGGTATCACTGTACTTCTCTGTCCATGCTTGGAGAAAATAGCTCTCCAATAAATTCCTAACTGATTCAGCATCTCAGGCTGAGCAAAGAGTTGAGTGTGGATGTGGTTTCACAGATGCAAGGTTTCTGTCCACATCCTCATGTGGAACTTGCTGATCATTATGAAAAGCAAGCAAACATGTCTAGTACACCGGTAACAGAGAAGAAAGCTTCCTTTGGCCAAGGAGATAAGAATAACAAAATAAAAACCGAAAAATGGAAGTGAAGGAAAAGAATCTCCCAGCTAACATCATTGCGAGTGAAATATAACCATATGCATATATAACATTGATTGTTAGCCACTTTGGGTGTCCTTTGGGGAGAATGGCGGAGTACAAATCCAGTAAATAAACAAGTTATATTTTCCTACAGCTAGAAAAATGTGTTCACTTTTCTCTGTATGTATGATGTATCAAAACCACAGAGACAGGCAAGGACATTTAGGAGCCTGTCCAAAATTTACCTAGCATTGGAGCAGAGCCTTAATGCCTACACTGGTTGTCGTAAATGTGCCATAAAACACATTTGCAGCACTAGGTGAGTACTCCCTACTTGTCAAGCCCAGCGTTGATAGAAAGAGGATACACGGGGTAAGTGGTAAGGACACAGTGGTGTGGTCTCTGGGAACAAGGAGGAGGCAGAACAAGGGCAGGTGAGAGGAGCAAGAAGGTTTGGGACAAGCATTGCTCTGCTCCGCTGGATCCTGAACTCCATGTTGGGCATGTTGAGAAGCCCTACTGCAGGACTTGGGGTTTTCCCAGGCAATTTCAGTCAGCTTCCTAGCGCTGACTAGATACAGCAGTAGCCACTTTGGTCCCACTACTCCAGGAACACCAGACATTGGGCTGCCCTGCCTCCAAGTAGCAACTCAGACACCACCACCATCTCTTCACATTTGAGGAATGAAGCAATTATTTTTTCTCCCCAGGGGACTTTTATCCATTTATTACACCTGGAATCCTGCTCATGCATACTATTAAGGACATTTTTATACTACTTTTCAGCAAAAAAAGTTCAAAAAGCAGTTGATGTAGTCAAATAAATCTATAAATGGTTCCCTGCTCCTAAAAAAGTTTCAGAAGCCCAGCAACAGCTGCTGGGAAAGATGGTTGGATGGAAGAGGAACAATCATTCTTCACCTGCTAAATCTATAAGGACCACCTCCCTAAAAGGCACCACTTTGACCAGTTTACAGAGCACATTAAAGCATGTGGGTGAGAATGGGACAGATGAATGGAAACAGGAGAGAGAAGCCACAGCTGTTTCCTTGATCAATTCCATAGGGAATTTAATGGGACAGTGCAGGTTGCAGCCTGGCAAGTCTTATTAAGTGTATTATGCATAAAGTAACGGGGAGAAAACAAGGAAATTGAAAACTGCACAATTTCTGCTGTTAAAAGACAGGATGGCAATGTTGATGCTATGCTTTGAAAAGAGGGAATAAAAGGGATCCACACTTCAACAAATTAGAAGAGTCTTCAGATTCACTTTATATCTGCAAATATATTTCACATTTGATTTGTGAAACCCAACTAGATTTGTGAAACCCAACTAGAAACAATCCATTACATTGGTGGATCAATATCACTTTGATCACAATCCTATCCATGTCTACTCAGAAGTAACACTGTGTTCAATGGGACTTACTCCCATGAGAGTGTATTTAGGATTGCAGCTTTTGTGATAACATCAGAAACAAGATATGGGGCTCCAGCAGTGTTGTGTTAGATACCTTCAGAAGAATGTATCAAGATATCAATTTAGTTCCAATGCCACATGAATCTATGCAGGGTTTTGATATATTTGTATTCCTTGGTCAGTTATACAACTTTAGCCAGGGTGACCATATGTCCCCTCCTTTCTTAGCCTTGCCCCGGGGGGAATAGGGACTTTTAATGCCCCATTTTTTCCTGTGAGCTGGCAGCAAGAGACTTCTTGTAATCAATAATTTTTTTGGAATAAATTATATGCAATCATTTTAAATTTAATAAGTAATATAGTGTTAGTGCCTTGCCCTCTGGTGCTGTTATGGCATCTGGTCACCCTGATCTTTAACCAAGTGCTTTTTCATCAGCAGAAAATATGGTGACAGCACATACTTTCAAAGATAATAGTATAAAAAAAGTGAGATTTGGTTTCGAAGCTTCAGGGAGTCAAAAGCATGAATTAAATGCTTTTTCCCATGGTAAATTAAGTCAGTGGTGACAATGATGCACTCAGTCTCCAATGAAAGGGTGTCATCTGAAACACTTAACAACACCTTGTGCTGGTTAATCAATACAGCTGTATCTGGCAGCAGTTAACTAAGACAATGTAATTCTGTTACTTTATCTTTTTAAGTAGACATATGGAAAGCTGGAAATTATGCTCAGGTCACTGTACATTTATCCACCACTAAAAGCAATGGCACTGAAAATATACAGGCAACATTGGTTTAATTATATGCTGCTCCTCTCTGCTCTGTGTCACCTTATTTCATTTAATTGCTCAATGTTTCCATTTGGACACCATCACCATGAAACATTGAGCCATTTACCTAATTACTGATTTATGCAAACGAATGAATCCATTACAGGCATGGCGATATATATAAAGGAATACATGGATTTTGCCATTCTTTTATAGAGAAATTTTGCAGAGCAATAGAAAATGATGAAGAAATCTGGATCTACATGTATTGACAGCTTTAAACCAACTCTGTTGTCACTTGTCACTCTTTGATCGTCACTCTTTGATCGTAGCTTTGTTTTGCAAATTAACTATAAGCCATAGAGGGGTTGTGTAATCCACATGCCATTAAAGTCAGTGACAAAACACTTGCTGAGATCTCAAAAGTTGAACGGCTGCATTAAATTGTTTTGGCAGTTACACAAATCCAATAGCAGAGACTCTGGAAGCACTCATAACAGGTACTTCCTTGGAAGTGGGGCAACAAGATGGCTGGTTTTGGATGAAATGTGGTATTGGTTGTATGCTAATCCTAATTCTATTTATAAAACAGGGTACATGGAAGGGTACATGTCCCCCAAATTCGTTATCTTTGAGCAGCGCTCATCATTAAATCTCTGCTTAGCTCTGCCTATGTAACCTTTGCTTTCCTCCTAAATTTTGATATCCATCTAGAACCCAGAACAATGTTCCCTAAAAATCTACCTTCCAAGGCATATTCCTGATTTCAGTTGTATCTTGATATAGGAAAATAAGCATTATCGCTTACATACATATAACTTTCGCTATCTTTTCAACATTAATTACATAATGAAAATAATGCAGCTAATTTAAGTGACTTGCAGGTGTTAAAAATTTCATTTTTAAAAAGTCTTATTTAACTTTAAACCCGTGATTCCTTACAAAGTTCATAGGAAAACTTATTTTAGTTTTCCCAAGTGGTGCCTAGTTAGGAGAAGGCAATCAGTGTGAACATGAGCCAATTAGCGATGATTTCCACTTTAAGGTATTTTATGCAAATTGTGTTCTTTTAAAAGAACAAAAGAATTTTCTTTTAAAGGGTTTGTTTTAAGCTATTAAGTAAATAAAGAAATAGCCTACGGGCGCAATCCAGAGTAACTACATGGAGTCCTTGCTCCGGTGTAAGAACAATTTGCTCTAGATTGCAATATGAATTTCCCATAGGTTTTCACTAGGTAGTGCAGCAACTATGGGTACACATAAAGTCTCTTACGTGCTCCCGTAGTTACTCTGGATTGTAGGGATAATCAGCAGTCAGCTGAAATTTGTATAATTACCAATTAGATTAGGCTTTCTTTTATATAAAAAGCCAGCTAACTTTCCTATCAGGCATAACATTGCATTTCACTATTCTTATAGCATCAATCTTGCCTAACCAATTTGGGGCCAAAACTCATTACTAAAGAAAAGGACTGTGAAGCCTGTGTTTTCCAATATACACACACCCCATTTCACCAGATCTCCTTATTGCATTACCCTGGCATTCAAAACCCAAACAACCAGTCAAACCAGTAATTTTCATTCTAAAAGAACAATATTACTGTTTCTGTCCGTCCCAATCAATCTGTACCAAACCACCTCTTCATCACAGTAGTTCCTTGTGACAGAGATCCCCGAATACATGAAAATGGAAGGACCATTAAGTGTCACACAAGCAGAACATTTCTAGTAGTAACAAAATCTGATAGTACTCAAGTTGCATAAGACGGAAACAGTGAGTTTCTTTCAGAAGCGCAAAGTACTTCTGACTGCATATCATTGTATGGTCTGTGATAATGGAGCAGCAGACAAACACTATCAGATAAAGCACCAGGGACTCTTTTTTCCCCCCATTTTTGGCCTTGTGGAATAAATAGGCTCAGAATTGACCTATTATATATTCAGGTGGGGAAATGGAATGCTAGCCATTCATTGTCAATCTACATGCTGTCTCATCATCAGATAGCAGAAACGAAATACTAATGCAACCGAAAATGACTGCCAATTTCCTCCTTTTTGATCCAAGTTTCAGTGGCTCTCTAAAATAATAGATAGCTGTTTGCCGAGACCGGCTTGTTCCATACCATTAACTCAGAACAAAACATATTTTGAGTGGGGCAGCAGTGTTTACTTCCAAGAATTGATTAATTGCACGCCACCATTTATCACAGGGGATACAAAGACACTGAGTCACAATTTTAGACATAAATCAAGGTACATGCTCCGAAATGTAAAAACTAAAAAGGATTGCCTCGGTTCCTAAAATGGCACAGATTGAGGTCGGTTTGGCCATAGCAACCGAGAGCCGTCCTTAGGCCTCCATGAGACTTTGCCGTTCTAAATGAGCTGAGCTCTCTTTTATCTCCTCTGGAGTGAAAGCCAAAATTAAAAAGATCAGATCAGCCTGCAGCCTTCACAATGGATCTCACAATGGAAAAGTCATCGCTTGCCTTTGAATTGCATCAAATACGCAACATTCATCCTGGTTATAATGAACAACTTTCAAAGTAAATTGAATCCCCTTAGTATTGCTTTTCCCTGCTGAACCATATTTACATAACAATATATCACAGGAAGCCCAGAATGGATCTGGCAAATGGGTAAGTGAATCAAATGCATCTCTTGCACTGATTACTGTACACTCAAGCTTCAAACCGCCTTCCTTTCTCCTTCACTGCAACAATATACCAGCTTTCAATAAACAGAAAGTACTACAAAGCTCACAGCGCCGGCCTTTGTTCCCGGATGGGATTCACACAGTACATTTCTATTTGCATAGGGTTAGTTGGCTCTAGCAAATCCTATGCTTTGTGTGGCATTTGCTTTAATTCCTAAAAAAAGTATACATCACTAAAAGTACTATCGCCTCCTCCCATGGTGTTTCACATGGTCACACTTCAAGTTGTTTGGCCAGTTTTCTTCATTGCCATCTAACCAGTTACTAGAATTTAATTTTTTTCTCTTCAAACAGGAAACAGTATCATACTTTACCATTCCCATTCTTAGTGTTATAGGTGTTCCTGTTGTAAACATTCAGTAACGTCTGCAATAGTCCCAACATATGAACAGACTTCATATTTAATTAAATTCATTTTGATTAAAAGTTCTGTAATGTTTTGCTTGCCTTCCAAGGCATTTTCAAGCATTCACGATTGTACCATTATTCCCCTTAAATTGCTGACTCTTTTTCACATCTCTGATCACTCTGAAGTATTCCAAAAGCTATTGATTACTGTTTACAGGTTCCACCTGCATCAAAATATTCCCGGGATAACAATCGTCCTGCTGCAGCCATTTGTGTGGATTGTATGGTTTGAACTCAGCAGGGAAGCTCATTAATGTTTAAAACTCTCTGACCTCTGTACAGTGGAGAGTGTAAAAATAATCAAAAATTAGACTTGATGTAGCACAGTTTTAAATATTGCATACTGACAGCCAAATGCATTGGGGCATTTTTACCCAGTTGATGAGAATAAACACAGCTCTGTACAACAGAGCATCCTCTAAGAGGTAACCACGCCATGCATTTTTAAAACGTGGAGTCTTAGAACATATCCATTTCGAATGGTCACGGACTCATAAACTAAAGATGCATCCAGCTTTACGGAGACAATGTTCATGTCGGCTGGACCGACCAACGGTCTGAAATTGGAAAGGGTTTTCATCTATCCTTTCAAGCTTGCAAATTCTGATGTGTCTTAAAAAACTTATGAAAATAAATAATCTTACCTAAACTTGCTCTTGCAAGGAGTCTTCCATTGTTTTTCACCTCCAGTGCCCCCTCATGCCACCATGGAGGCTGGTGATGTTCATTGCACTGTGGTTTGGTTATAGCTGTGACACTAAGACTAGCAAAGGGTGTGCGTGCATCGGTGTGTATGTGTGTGTGTGAGAGAGAGAGAGACAGAGAGAGAGGACAGCCTGCTGACTTCTAGACTGGGAACCTAAATCTCAGGCCAAGTGAAGCCTGAACGGTAACTGATCAAAGCTCTGCCCCTCATCAAGGCAGGACTTGAGATCCCCCCCCCACCCCATGAAAAGTGGGATTGTCATTTGGGATTCTCAGGAAGAAACCTCTAACAGAGGCAGAGCATCTCCAGATTGCTAGTGCCTGCCCAGCAGTCCACATCGAATACAGGTACCTATTGTTCCTGAGACATATGTAGCCAGCCACTCAGACTCTGACAGATCTCAACTAACCAGTGAGCCTGCCTTTAGTTTAACTCTTTATTTACTGATGCATTAGTTTCACATAACCCCCGAGAGAGAGAGAGAGAGAGAGAGAGAGAGAGAGAGAGAGAGAGAATGAATCAAGGGCATATTACTAGCCAAAACAAATCCAAAGATTAAAAAAGAACTTCAATTAACACAAATGCGTCACTTTCACTTAAATGTTTATAGTGTTTAGTGTGATCTCAGTCTCCTTTATTGTTCCACAGAAAAATCTTTATATGCATTATGAATGAGTTATCCAGTACAAGTATTCAGGTTGTTTACAAAACTAAGGGCGCAATCCAGAGTAACTATGGGGAGTCCTTGCTCCGGTGTAAGAACAATTTGCTCTGGATTGCAATATGAATTTCCCATAGGTTTTCACTAGGTGGTGCAGTAACTACGGGTACATGTAATGGCTCTTACGTGCTCCCGTAGTTACTGTGGATTGTAGGGAATGGTAGTAGTTCTGTTTGCGCATAACATTTAGGATGCAAAACAATTATCTGATTCTAGCTTGTTTCCTGCTTTTATCCCAGATGATACATATGTAGTTAACAGGATTTGGGTAACAAATATTGAGCTATCCAGTATCAGAGTGAGAGGCATCTCTCTCTCTCTCTCTCTCTCTCTCTCTCTCTCTCTCTCTCTCTCTCTCTCTCTCTCTCTTATAAAGCTGCATTTCCCTCCAGAAGCAATACTTATATTCCTTGAGAGTTTTGGACAATGGAGATTTTTCTGCATCTGATTGTAGAGGTAGAGAACATCCCCCGTCCTTCTGGCTCTTACAGTCTCTGGTCTAAAAATAACCCTACCTCTGATTACAAGTTTAAAAAAATGAGTCACAAGAAAAAAATAAAATAATGCTTAAAATCAATCATTATATTTATAAATTTAACTCCACAGGAACTCAAGCAGACAGTGCTACATATTTGGATTCAGAGCAAGATATTTCTGTCCATTCAGAAAAGACATGGGTTTTTCCACTTACTTTTAAAATGAGCTTAAATGATGTTTGGATACAGATTTTAGTAAGTGAGGACATCTTCAGACATGCAGTTATTGTGTGCAGTCATACATGTGCTGCTTCTAAGGTTTCCCTTTTGACGTAGGGCACAATCAAGAGTAACTACAGGGAGCCCTTGCTCCAGTGTAAGAACAATATAGAGCACAATCCTAACCCTGTCTACTCAAAAGGAAGCTCCATTGTGTTCAATGGGTCTTACTCCCAGGAAAGTACCTTTAGGATTGCAGCCTTACTCTGGATTGAGTAATGAATTTCCCATAGGTTTTCACTAGGTGGTACTGTAACTATGGGTGCACGTAATGTCTTTTAAGTGCTCCTGTAGTTAGTTTGGATTGCAGGGATAATGTTATATTTTGGTGTAAGTATGCTAAGTCTATTCTACTAAGAAGTAATCCCTACGTTTAATGACAGTTGCTCCCAAGGAAGTCCCAGACTGAAGTCTGAGAGTGGTTTAAGGACCATCTCAATGACAAAACCTCTTAAAACTTCATGAAAGTTGGCTAAAAAGACTCCTATTTACAATCTCTAGAGAAGAATATTTCTTTGTTTGCCTGTCTAAACAGGCTATAATTTTGTTTACTGTCCAGCATACTTTTTCTGTAGATTAAGATGATGTAGATTCTCTTCTTTTAAGAGTTTGATGTCCAATCCTGCCATAACAAAATCAACTAATTTACATCAAGAAGCGATCCCTAAAGCTGTCATGGAAAGACAATCTGGACAATATCCTTGGATATGACTGGAAAACCAGCACCAGACAAGCCCATTAAATCCCTGGTACTGATAACACAGTAGTTAGTTTTTTTTAAGATTTCACACGAATTAACTCATAGCCAAACTACCATCAAAATGCAGATTTGTCAAGACTGTTTCAGGATACATATTTCATATACATCTGTCAAAACTACACAATATTCCTGCCTTCTTGACGCTTTACCAGAAATTTCAGACATATATATGTGGGAGCAAATGCATGGATTCTTCTCACCTAGTTGAGGGAGAAAATATCCTCATTCTTGGAGGATAGAAACTCATACAGTCAGCCCCTGACCATTGGTCTTACATCACAGGAAAGTGGATCTCAGCCATCCTGTGGGTTAATGCGCAGCAAGAACATTCAGTGACCTGACATCACAACATATTGTTCTACTATCAGACATAAATGATCCTTATTGCCTTCATGGGAGATCATCAGGAAAGCACATTTACAGAAGCATAGCTAGAATGGGTGCGAAGCATTTTGTAAGGATTCTCACTGCATCATGCAAGCAGCTCCTCCTCTTCTGGAGGCGTTCCACCTCCGTTTTGCTCCCCCCACCTGGAGTGGCTCCAAAGGGGAGGGCGAGGGTCACTTGTAAGGCTTCCTGCAAAACTTAGCTCTTTGTACCCTCGCTAGTTAAAGCAGGCCTCCGTCAGTCTTGGAAGACTATGGTATAGTGCTTGGCGCTGCATACGCTGCATGCGAAGCACGAAAGCCTGGGTAGGTTGTTATGGAGGATAGGCTGTTACCCAAGCAGCAAATCCCCCCTCTCCACGCCACTGAATTACTCCAATGGAAAGGCAGAGCCAATACGATTGGATCCAGCTGGCGTCGCAGAGCTGGGCTAAGGACAGGAGCTCACCCTGTCTTGTGGGGACCCGGGTCTCGAACCCTGGCCTTTTGGTTAACAGGCACAGTGTTTTAACCACTTGCACCACCCACAGCCTCACTAGTTAATCCACCACATATATACGCTTCTATGAGCTCTTTGGAGAAAGAATGGTATAAAGACAGCAAACAAAATTAAGAATATATTTTTCTTCTTAAAGTACATTATAGAATCAGTGCTATGATATTGCAGTGTGTAAGTCCAGTGATCTTACATTCAGAAAGAAATCTTAGGACAAGAGTGCAAGAAATTTAGTAGTGGATTCATTGAAAAGTAAAAGTACATTACTATGTACATTCATCTTAGAGATAGGCTACAATCCCGAGTAATTACGGGACCTTTTACACCGACATAGATATGGTGCCACCTAAGGAAAACCTATAAGAAATGCATAGAGCAATCCAGAGTAAGTGCCTCTTATGTCTTCCTGTAGTTACTCTGGATTGTAGTGTAAGACCCTTACATTCAACAAATAGAAGATTGTCTTCATTCAACAAACAGAGAAAACAACGACATAGGTCATAGTTCTAGCAATGATAATCATGAATGACCAAATATCTATGAAAACTAGCGACACATCCCAAATTATCAATACTTTTAATCCATTTTGGACTTAAAACATCTTGCACCTGTTGGAGATGTTCTAAGAGGATTTCCTGCTACAGGCAGAGGGGTTGGACTAGATTACCTATTGGGTCCCTTCCAACACTATGAATCTATGATTCTAAGGATTTGGTGGCAGATTTAAGGTTTTATTGTCATTGGGGCATGTTAGTTTAGATTGGAGACCTATTGCAAGAGCAAAGCTTGTGCAGTTTGTTCATATTCTCCAGTATTTATTCTGATGGTTTCTCTTGCAATCACATCTATCATCATGTCTTGTTCCAAACAATCTGGATAATACTTCACAGAAGAATTGTAAAGCGAGAGAAAAAAGCTCACCCACTTTTGATTGCATAATATACCAGTGCAAGATCATTTTTACCTGAGGAAACAGTTACAACTGTCCCTTAAGCTAAGTCATAATGTTATGTGCATTCACACAAAGGAGCTTGCTGATATCTAGGATTCATTCACCCTCCAGGACAGTTTTAACGAATTAGCAGTGGAGAACCTAGATCTAGAAATATATATGCATGTGAAATACATAAAATTAAAACGATTACATTAGTTCCATTCATGTTTTCACTAGAGCATGTTTGTCTAAGCAAGTTTTTTTTTCAAGATCAGCCTTAATTAGCCTCTCATCTCAATGTGAATATCTGTATTATATGAAATAGTGAATCCCCTCCCCCCTCAAACCAAGCACTTTAATTTCTCATCTACTAGAATGGACAGCTTGCAGAATGAATTGAAACCAGGACACGGAACAAATGATATGGGAACTGCCTTCCTGGTACTTTGACCCAGAATTGTACAGTATGATATCATGCATGGTCAATGCAGCACATTTTGGGTACAATCATGAAAATATCTGAGAATGCTTAAAGGAAACCCCACTGCTTTCAATAAGATTGCATCAGGTTTGAGTGTGCACAAGACTGTATACTTTGGCCACTAGGATAGAGACAATAGGATATAGACAATAGGCAGGTCTATATAAAGAAGTAGGACTAACAAGTTATGATCATAATAAAGTTTTAAGATGAAATTTCACAAGTTATAATAGTGAAGAGAAACAATTAGGGAGAAAATATGTATGTTCTCTAAAACTCACTTCTGCTGTGCTTTATGTACATGTTTTGAAAAACTAGAATGGTAAAGATCCTCTTAATTTTATTAGAAGTATGGGAAGGATTATTTGCTGGGCATGATTGAAGCACCTTGCAAGAGAGAGAGAGAGAGAGAGAGAGAGAGAGAAATCGTAGGCAGTCTATCTACTCCTAGCCAGAGAACCGCAGTCAGATGTTTATCATATCCAGACTCTTGTATTATAATATTTTTGTTTTATGAACTTTTCAAACAAAGCACACTGAAATTGTCACCATTGTCCTTTGAATTCTAATGTAAGCACAGCCCATGTCAACTTTTCTAGAGCAGTCTTTAGATTTCTTGACTGCTATTTTGCACCTGTTCCTTGGCTCTATTCAAGAAACTGCCTTACCCTAAAATCAGTGGTGGGATTCAAATAAATTAACAACAGGTTCTATGTCGTAATAACCTAAATTTACAACAGGATCTATGTCCTTAGAACAATAGGTTATATGTCCCATTAGTAACTGGTTCTCAAAACCAGGCACTCATTAGCAAAGGGTTCTATAGAACCTGTGAGAAGCCCATGAACCCACCACTGCATGAAATGCGGCAATCAAAAACTGTCGAGTAACTATAAGGAATGAGTTGTATTGGCATTTTGTCTGGACATCTGAAACAGTTTTCTGATAGTCAGTCCTCTTTTGCAAGCTATCCCAGTCAGAACCAAATGCAGTTTTCTAATAATGACAGCACAGAATGCACACATCGATGGAAACAGGTCCAACTCCTGTCTCATCTTGCACACAATATGCTTGCCTTGTGAAGATTATTCACTGAACACACATTGCTGCTTACACATTTAGATTTTTCCAGAAGTTATCAAGCTGTCTGACTATTAGGGGCAGGGGTGACCTACCTTATAAGTGTTGTTCTGAGGTAGTAACTGGTCCGGAAAGCCCATGTGTAGAGTAGCTTAACAGAAAAAAAATTGAGACATTCAGAAACTGGTCCTGAAGCATTATCCTGCCTATCCAATCATCATCACCATCATCAATCAGATAAAAGTCTGAATGCAACAGATTTTACCAATGTAGGGAGGTCTTTTACCAGTCACAGCTCCAAACATTATTGGCTGGCTTCCAAGTTAGTACTATTTAAGGAAGTCCTTCGAAAGCATTTTCATTTCACTCTACAAGTCAGATTTCTTTGGCGATGATTGGGTTTTCATGAAAACAGAGGGGGAAATTGTTGTGGCCAGACTGTATCATTTTGAATTGTATCTTTTTGACTCAAAGCTTTACTTCTCCCCTTCTAAAAGTTCACGCTGTCATTGTTTCCCAGCACTTGCCTTGAAAAGAATCCCAGGTTAATATTGTTCCAGTTACCACTGACAAACATCCTCAATATCTGAACATAGTTCAGGGAAATATCTTTCAATACTTTACAAACCAAGAGACTGACCTGTGAATGGTAACTTCAAATACACATTTTTTAACTGTGTGCTGAACTATGGCAAATCTGTGTATATCACAGAGCACAATCCTAACCACGTCTACTCAAAAGTAAGCCCCATGGTGTTCAATGAATCTTACTTGCAGGAAAGTGTCTTTAGGATTGCAGCCAAAGTTACTTCTTTACTCACAGGTTTCAGGATAACAGAGATTCTGTGCTTTGACAATGAAAATAGTTCCAAAAATTTTGTTTCTTAAAAGTTGTTAAACAAAACACCTACAGGCGAATCTCAATGTCCCTGTTAAATGTACCTCCCGTGACTTTCCAACAACACTAATCGACATATCAAACCAAATCAATCAAGATTATGCATGGCAAAAGACACTAATAAAAGATACATCTTCATTGTAAAAGGCTTGGATGTCTGGAAAAGCCCAATGCAAGCTAACATCTCGAAGCAATGAATGGCAACAGACAATAAATGATTGCCTTACCTCTTCTTTCTGCAGAGGATCTGAGAGGTCTTCGGAGACAGGCGGATTTGGGTTTTCAGAAGATATATGACTGTCTTGTGGCTTCTGCAAAAGATTTGGCAGCCAAGAGGCAGAGAGAGCCTTCAAGTTAGCCCTGCTTGGCCTTTGAAGGACTAGAGATGCTGCATTGCCTTCTCTCAGCTCCCTCCAGTCTTCTGAAACCCATCCAGTGAATCCAGTGGCAGCTGTCTGTTGTCCAAACACGTCCACGAGAGCCGTTCCAGCAACTGTCACCTTCATTTTTCTGTCCTTAGCAGCACCCGTGTGTACTGAAGTGAGGCAAGGTTTCTTCCTTCACATTTATTTGCTTTCGGATTGGAGGGAGAAGGTCACCGATTTTCAATCTGAGATCAAAGGCAAACACATAATGGGGTGAAACATTGCTTTCTCAATTGCATTCAGCTCCCTGAGTGGTTGAATTTCTGGAAACCTCGCAGCGTTTCTTAGGGCATAAGCCCTACGGATTGTGTGATTTTAAAAAAAAGTATAAGGAATTTAAACAAGTGAGCGCTCTCTCTCTCTCTCTCTCTCTCTCTCTCTCTCTCTCTCTCTCTCTCTCTCGTGGAATAGTAACTATCTTTGCAAGAGAAAGCGCTTAATAAAGCCATGGTGAGACTGCTTACTCTTGGCATTTGCTGCGATAACAAATCAGAAACGATAGCATCATACAGATTTCTGAATATTTGTGCCCCCGCAGTCACAAACATCATTTACTTTCTAAAGAAACCCTTTAGATTCTCCCTGCTGTTTCCATAGTGATCCCATTCCCCCCCCCTTTTATCACAGATTGGCTGAAGTACGGCTACCCTTTTGTGCATTAAAAAGCTTGCCTTCCCAAGTCCCAGTTGGTGATGGGATGGTACGGTCGCTACAGCACACATGGAACAATACCTTTAAATGCACACACACACATACACACTGGCACACACCCCATCTGAACCGAAAATACATTGGTCAAATATAATAGTATCTTTCCTGTCTTCCCCAGAATATTAAACCAGACTGTGATTTGATCAGAATGAATGCATGCAATTAAGGTGAGCTGAGATCCACCAGAATTTAGGATACATCTATTAAAGTGCTCATCGTACAGAATTATAATCTATCTCTCACCAAAGCTTTTACATGGCTTGCATTAGACAAAAAGATCTAAGCAGAGATCTTACTAGAGAAAGAAAATTCCTATATAGGATTTTAACTTCATCCATAGACAATGTTGACACCAATTATATTTTTTCTTCTCTTTCTATGGGGGTACAAATGCTTTGTCCTAGAATCAAAGCTGTTATATTCAATAAAACTGAACAAGATTTATACCCTCCATGTTTATACCCTCCATGTTTCCATATAAAGATACTATATAATTCATATATCAGCATTTTCCTACCAACATATTATTCCTTTATCATATAAAAGTATTGCCCATTTTACATTGGGGATTATATTTACCAAATGCATTAAAATGTTACTCCCTGCTTCTTCCAGAAATTTTAGTCAATATCGTGGTAGTATGTGGTGAAATCCAAGTTTAGTTTCCACCTTTTTTGGGATATTCTGTTCTCGGTGGTGAAATCCAAGTTTAGTTTGCAACTTTGTTCTGGGATATTCTGTTCTCTAGACAAACTTATGAGAAAGTTTGAATGTTAAAAACGAATGATGAACTGTTTCCAAATAAAACTACCGGCACAGACATTTTCCAACTTGCTAGAGAAACAACATGCATTGCCAATTGATTCTGGAAATGAGGAACGTTAATGGACAATTCATGTAAATCTATGAACCAATCAACCAAAAAGAAATCCCTAAGTGCTTCTCACTAAGTGCTTTGATTGTTTTTAAAAAGGTAAAGGTAACTAATATATTTGGGAGGATAGATGAATGCTTATTTGGAACTGAAATGTCTAGTGGGTTGGACCTTCAAGTGAAATGAGAACTTCAATCCTGATTTTCCATGAACAGGAAACTTCAAACCTGATTTTCCATTTAGAACTGGCTATACATATCTATGCTACTTGGAATGGGGTTCACATACAAGTCAAGGTGTGTTGGTTCATTCATGCATTCACCATTCACCATGTTTCACAGACATGTACACTTGAAGGCACAATACTAACCCTGCATAACTCGCCCATCTTCCTGTTTCTGCAGTGGCATGGGGAGGCCCGCCAGGGTGACCAGATAGCAAACATAAAATCCCTGAACCTCAAGGCCAGTTTTCCTACCTTCCAAAGCCAAAATTCCTACTCGCTTAAAAAATTGCAGGACACCCAAAAAGTGTAGGACACATGTAAGACATGCAAAAATAAAGCAAAAATACTCATATTGCTTTCTTGTACTTAATTTCAACACTTTAAAATTGAAAACCTTGTAAAATGCATGATTCAGACCCAGACATTAACGAGACCGTTTGAAGTAGCATAGTACAAGCCAGTGACTCCAACGTATGCGGTTCAGACCCAGACAAACACAAGCACACACTTACACACACACACACACACACACACACACACACACAAGCAAGATATAACGCAGGGAGGGGGATAGAAAGGAGGACATCTTTGCTTCAGGGAGGTGGGATCTGGAACCAGCAAGAGAAATCAGCGATGCCCCTGAGGGTGTGCAGATACAGCAAAAGCAGGCTGTAGGGATCCAGAAGGAACAGGATGTAAAGGACTGGGAAGGAGGAAGCAGAGTAAATCTAGGATTCCCAGGCAGGATTTACCTTGCAGTTCTGAAAGTGGAGCAGAGCCTGAATTGTTGGGCTGAGGCAGGCAAAGCAGCTGCTCCTCCCTTGCAATTTCTGATTATAGCTCTGAAAGGGTTAAGAGCTGGAGGTTTATAGGGCTCAGGAAACTGCATGGAGCGCAACAGTTTAAAGGGCACTGAAAGGGTTAAGAGCTGGAGGTTTAGGGCTGGGGAAATCTGAGCTGCATGCATGGAGGCACTCTTGGGTTTTCCTACTCCCCTGGACAAGGTAATAAAATCCAGAGAAGTCCAGGGAAAGCCAGATATCTGGACACCCTGGAGGCTAGCTCATGCCTGTGCATTTTTTTTAAGTTTTTGGTCATAATGTTTGATATTCCAAAGAAAGGAGATATTCCAAAGCTGTTTTTTTTGCACTGGATTCAGCTGGAAAATCTTCATCTAATGGTATATGACTTGATGGGGTTCTGCAAAGGATTCTAGCATTTTTTGTGATTTTTTTAAAAAAACTTCTCATCCCCATGAGTCTGGTACCTGGGGCCCAGGGGCCCCCAGGCCCCCTCATAGAAACACCACTGGTGCTGGCCTAACTTGGTTCGGATTCTGCTCTATTTAGCCCAGCACAACTCACCCATAGTGGTGTGTGGAGGATGGTGCATGTCTGCACTGGCCTAACCTCCCCCACTAGGAGTGGTGCAGGCATTTTTGCAACACCCCAGGCCAGCATATAGGACTTAAGCTGGAACTTGTGCCGGCCGAACCAGGGTTTAGGATTGCACTGGGAATGATTTCCCACAGTGGGACTACTTCTGAGTACAGCTGACGAGGTTGTCCTGGTAAGGCTCACAGCTGCTGCTTGTGACCTTCCTCCTGCCTCTTGCCACTTCTATGCCGTGTCTCTCACAGTCCAACTAAACACTTTCTACCCTTTTTACGCATTGGAGGGAACGGCATGGGAGTAACTCTCTCTCTCTCTCTCTCTCTCTCTCTCTCTCACACACACACACACACACACACACACACACACACACACAAAACACCAGCAGCAGTCCCGCTGTTTTCTGTGGTGCCACAGTGGGCGTTTTAGATTATTTGACCCAAGTCTTTCTAGGTCATGAAGGAGCAACTTGGCAATTTGGAAAGAAAGTACCCTATTATGAGTTGTTTTCAAGTTGAGTGACAAGCAGGGTCATATTTTCACCTTTTCCAGGACATGCCTTGTGTCCTGAAATTTTTTTTCAATGTCCTCCATTCCTTGTAAGCAGGCAGCATGTAGCCATGATAATGTAATAAATTATATACCATAGTTTAATAACAAGTCACATCATGTTTAAATCAACACACATTATGTGTTCTTATTTTTTATTTTGTCATGTCCTACAATTTGCCTGGGTGTCCTGCAATTTATTTTTTTTTTTGGGGGGGGGGGGGTTATAACATATGGTCAACCCTGGTGACAAGACGGGATTATCCAAGACTCAACTTGAGTCAAGCTGCACTAGATTTGGCCATTCCTGCCTTCTTGTTTTGCACCCTGCTTTGTTCTCCTCTCGATGTAAAATATACCTTTTTTTGCAAGCTCTTCATGGGATATTCAGGGGGAAATTCACCCCTTTCCTTGAGTTTGGTTGTTTTTTTTTTAACTAGAGATGCATTAGCACACAGTCATTTTAGTACAGTGATTTTTAATGGCTCATTAGTGGAAATGGAAGATAAGTAGCAGGCAATATTACAAATCTAAAAAACATCTATTCTTGCTATTGCTGCAGCCAAATAAACATGCAAAAAATATTTTTTTCTTTATCTAAAAAGGCACTTTTTACTCCAGAAAGTCCACCCTGGGGCCTTCTTTTGTAAGGTACTATAATAGCTATAATAGTGCAAGTGATCAGTAAAACCATGTACTTTGTTTTACTTTATTTAGATTTTTCTGGGGGCAAATTCAGCTTTTTTGCATGATTTCCATAGGAACCAATAACACCCACAGTCCCTATAAAAAACAGGTGTGTCAACTGCCATGCCAGTTTTGTTTCAAGTATAGAAACACCTTGAAATTTTTTTCCAAAGCCATATTTATCTGTTGGGATGTGTCCAGAATATGATGCTAAAACCTGTTATTGGATGAGTTGCACAAATAGACCTTTAAGCAAGAAACACTCACTCTCTAAGTGCTACTAAAGGAAAATGAAGGTAACAAGCTGTGGAGTGCCAGGGGTGTGGGGGTAACTATGTACATGGGGTTCCTTAATAGCCACAGTTTCATGGGAGAGGGAGCAGAACACAACAAGGGATACAAGTCCCAAAGAACACATAAGATATTATTTTTTCATAATCACATTAATACAACAATCTATGCAGGTATCAGTAGAGGTAGTGACAAACAGGGATCCCTGTAAATCTATGTTTAAAGGCTGGATCAGATCAGACAGCAATAGGTAGCCATTAATTAGTGCTGTCTTCCATAAGGTTGGATATTTTCAGGAAATCAACAAACTTCTTGTCATAGACTACAGAATATAAATAGATTCCACAGTGCCTCGACGCAATGCTCAGTGTGGAGCTGCCATAGAAGACTTCCCAGAAACAGCAGTTAGTGCAGAATACAATTGTATGGTTGCAGGAGCTCACCAGTTCAACTCAGCCATTTCAAGTACTAATTTTTATTGTTAAAGCCCTTTAGAAGGAACCAGGGTATTTGAGAGATCTGATGCTTTCCATATAATCTGGCCTTTTCTTTGTGGTCATCAGAAGGAACCACAAAGGGGAATGATAGGAAGGATCAGGGCCTTTTGGGTGGTGGCACCCAACTGTGGAATTTCTTCCCTTTGGAATTAAGAGTGGCTTCCACACTGAAAACATTTTGGCAGGGCCTTAAGTCCTTACAATAGTTCAATAAATAATAAACTTTGTTGATAAATAACTTATTTAAGTAATAATTAATAGCTGAATAAATATTGTAATGATATAGTATCATTTAATACGCTAGATTCAGTTTCAGGAGGTCCCAAATGAACGACTGTGCCCCAAACACAAGTGATCACATGAAAGCTCATGGTGGTTTCAGGGATCCAACTGAATGCTCTGCAGCTGTACAGACATGGCCAAACCTGATGCCATTATTCAGATCATCTTTACATATTGATTTAGGGGAAAAAAACAATTAAGTACAGACAGCCAAGTCATTGCTAGCACAAGGTTATTTTTCCCACAGTTCTTGTCCTGCAACGCTACCAAAATACCCAGTTGAAAAAATACAATGTTTTGTTTGTCAGAGATGTTCGTTCATGATTGATATCCCATGCGGAACCTAAGTTCACTATTCCCAGTGCCATCTGTATGTTTGGCTTCTAAAAAGTGCACATATTTATTGTGAAAATTAGGGAATTGTAGAAGCACAAGCCAGAATATCATTACTGAGACATGCCAAGCTTGTTGTTGCAATAAACTTCCCTAGCTTTGAAGCATCACACATAAACCAAAGAAAAATTACACTATTAAGGTTAATGTTTCGAGCTGTAAAAGTAAAGGAAAAAGGAAACACTGTTACTTCTCCAGTGGGACAGTACCTAACTCACCTTATAGGAAATGGATAGAAAGAGACCAGAAAAATCAAGGCTGTGTACCTAACAACCATGAAACTGGATGATGAAAGTCTCAAAACAAAACAAAGGGCATATACTTCATTCACCCAGATCAGTCATTTGTAATAGCTATAGCAGAAGCTGAACTTGTCCTGGAATAGGTAGCAATGAGCCTGCTCCACATTCAAGACATGATTGGGGTTGAAAGTGGCACGGCCGAGGACAAAGGGCGCAATCCTGAGTAACTACGTGGAGTCCTTGCTCCGGTGTAAGAACAATTTGCTCTGGATTGCAATATGAATTTCCCATAGGTTTTCACTAAGTAGTGCAGCAACTATGGGTACACATAAAGTCTCTTACGGGCTCCCGTAGTTACTCTGGATTGTAAGGAAAGGGAATTGTTTCCCCTTCACTCAGCAGCAGTCCCAATGGAGCTACTCAGACCTGCCCCACCTAAAATGGTGGTGCAAATTCAAGCAGCCTGGAACTGCCCCAGGCTGCCCAGGAATGGGGATAGCATCCAGCATTTGTGCCAGAGCCTGCCCCATCCCCCATTCAACTCCTGCCCACCCATGAGCCCACTTTTGCCTTCCTTGAACTCCCCAGACTTCCCAGGCATATGTGCCACCATAGTACATAGAATGGGGGATACTCTGGCCTCCCAGTAGGCTTTATAATATAGCACTTTCATGACCATCATAGGCTGATGCAAGGAATTTGTGTTAGCCCAAGGGATGCTCTGGATTGCACTGTTAGTGTCCCATTCCTTAACATATTAACAGTGTTGGGAAACTGTGATATCTCTTACTACCTGTATATAATAATATGCCTTACATTAACATTTAACATGTCCCCAAATGCAGCTACATACCAGAAGAGTCAAGTCAAATAGATTAAAAATAAAATACACATTGTCATCAGTGGGGACCTACCTGAAATTGTCTCATGACCTTCCTAGTAGGTCCTGACCCACAGTTGGAGGAAGATCAGTATATTGAGTACTAGCAAAATGTGTCCACATTGTGGGAGTAAAATGCACCCCATGCACTATCCACCCTCTGTCACCTCCCCCATTGTGCAACACCCCCCATGCGCAACATCCCCCCCATGCACATAAACCCTGAACATGCAACATCCCCCCAGAGCATTAACCTCAAATACACAACTTCCCCCATGCGCATCAACCCGAATGCACAACTTCCTCCATGCACAACATCCCCATGTGCAACATCCCCCCACACGCAGCATCCCCCATTCACCCCCTTCCAGGTGGAATTTCTGAAAACCGATTAGTGTGTGCCTTCATCATGGGAGGAACACCCTCCCAAAATTTCATACTTCTAGGTCCAGCAGTTTTGACTGCATGATGGTGGCTACAATCCAGAATAAGTACAGGATCTTTTACACCGACGTAGTTACGATGCCACCTATGGGAAACCTATGGGAAATGCATAGAGCAATCCAGAGTATTACATCTTCCTCTTATATCTTACCACAGTTACTCTGGATTGTAGGACATGAGTCAGTCAGTTAGTGACTCTTCAATGTTTATATATATATATATATATATATATATATATATATATATATATATATATATATATATATATATATATATATATATATATATATATATATAATTATGTGAATAAATTAATATATGTGACTATGTGAATAAATAACTATAGTGTCATGAAATGAGTTCTATTCTGGCACAATTGACAATCAGCTCTTCTTTTGGCAAAACTCCTTCAGCTCTCTTTTAAATATAATTGGATAAGGACAATATTTGTATTCCGTTTTGTTTCCCCAACTAAAACATGAATAGACCCACCACCACAATGTGATATATAAACATCAATAATTACTGTCATTCTTTTAGGGGATGGGAGGCTCGTGCCAGGAGAATCTGGAGACGTGGACATTTCTGCTATAGATTATTTTGCAGCTAGTTTGATGAAAGGCTATGAAAGCAGTTCTAGCTGACGCTGTTCGGAAATTTCAGATCCTTTTCTTTAAAGTTTCTGTCAGCAAACAACAGAATTAACCACTCTATTTCTTGCAAAATCGTCATCCTTGGACAACACAAAAGAAGAAAGCCTGAAAAGCAATAACAACATATTTGATATAGAAAGAAATCTTTTCTCCCCAACACAACAGTATAATATTTAAAAACTTTTTATCATGATTTCCTTGTGGCAAGACCTAAATTTTGTTTCATATCCTCAGGCTGCAAAAGGTATTATATATTATATCATTCTGAAAATTATATGGTTCCTACAGGAATGAAAGTTGTCCTTCAACTACAAAGTCTATTTCCAAAGTAACTACGGGAAGACATAAGAGGCACATACTCTGGATTGCTCTATGCATTTCCCATAGGTTTCCCATAGGTGGCACCGTACTTATGTCGGTGTGAAAGGTCAATAGTTACTCTGGATTGTATCTACGAGACTTTTAAAAAAGTTTCTCTCTTATTCTGTTTTAGGTCAACAAGTTTGAAGACCACAGAAACATTTTGTTTTACCGGTAGGCCAGGACATCACAAATGAATATACTCCAATCAAATAATTCTCAGAAATTATATTAAGGGTAGGAATAAAATAAAATAAATATTATGAGGAAGTACCTTACTATAGTCAAGTATCATAGTCAAGCTTAAATAACAACTGGGGTTTGAATTGTCTCAGATGGTAAATATGTTCCTGGAATCCTGTATAGATAAATGATTCAGTCTCCTAAACCAAATTATTTAAATAAACAATTAACAGAGGAAGCAAAAACATGACATTTCATAGTTAGACAGTACCATTGAAAATACATATGTAAAGCAAGGATGATGTAGTAGTTAGAGAGCTGGACTAAGACCTGGATGATCCAGGTTCAAATCCCTCTTTGGCTATGAAACATTCTGGGTGACCTTGAGCCAGTCACTCACTCTCAGCCTTACCTATCTCACAGGGTTGCTGTGAAGGCAGCAGGTGGGAAGGAACTAAAGCTTTGTAAGCCACCTTGGGCATCTGCGTTGGCAAAGGTTCGGCCAGTGGTGGGCTTCAGGGGGTTCTCACAGGTTCTATAGAACCCTTTGCTAATGAGCACCTGGTTCTGAGAACTGGTTACTAATGTTAATTTATTTGTTGTTAATTTATTTGAATCCCACCACTGGGTGGGATAATTTGAATTTATTTGAATCCCACCACTGGGTACGGCTCAGGGTGACAATATAGAATGGAGACCAGAGTGCCTGTACCATTAAATATTGCCTAGAAGAGGGAATGTGGGTAGGGTTAGTTTATCATAGAAGGGTTTAAAGAGCAGCACCTGCCTAAATTCCTTTCTTCTGTGCAATGCTTAAAGGTACAGGCACTTTGTGCTCCATTTTCTATGGTCACCTTTGTAAGGAAGGGTCACCTGCAACCGGGGTGACCAGATGCCCAAACCTCAAAAGGAGGACAAGGTCTTGGATTCCTCTCAGCCTGGTCTTTCTGGCAGACAATGGCATGTTCGCCTACTCACGAGTAAAGCCGCAATATTGGGCACTTTCACTTTCCCATAGAGCTCAATGCATATCTTTTATTTTTAGTTTTTTGGCCATAACTTTTGATAGGAAGGAGATCTTTCAAAACTGATTTTGCATTGTATTCTGCTCTTCAGTACAAATCCAACAACATATGACATGATGGGGTACTGCACATCATTGCAAAGTCCCAAAATGAAGCCAAAATAGAGGACAATGAAGCCCTTTTGGAGGACACCCAGAAAGAAAGCTTAAAAAAGAGGACAAATCCAGAAATTTCCAGACATATGTTCACCCTGCCTGCAAACCTTGAGTTATTATTATAGGAATGAATGGTAAGTCTTCAGATCACAAAGATGGTCAATCCACAACTCATGAGTAACAAGAAAGTCCAGTAGCAGAAGGTGGCTCTTGGAGCAGGAGAAAACCTTTAAGGGATAAAGTTCTTCCCGTTCTTTTCACCTGCTTCTTCTTCACCTCCTGTTCTTCTGCACAAAAGGATAAAGTTCTTCACCTCCTACTCCTTCCACATGTTCATTGCCGACTTTCTTTGACCTTCGCTATATCACTTTCCTTCTTCACCCTATCTCCTTGTTTCCCTTCCTATGACTCCACTTTCCTTCTTCCTGGCTTGCTGAAGAATGCACAGGAAATAAATGAGCAGACTTTAACAGAACACCGTTTTTAACAGCAGCATTACCATAAGCCTTTGTATCTGTTTTGGAGGACTCCAAATTATGGATGTCATGACTTGTCTCAAGTCATGGACATCACATGGACGGCAGTCACGGATGCAATGCTCAATTGCAACTTGGGGCCAGTGATTCTGATAAGAGTTGGGACTCTCACTCGAGTGATTATCTTGTGTGCTTTCTCTTTATTACATTTCTTTTGCCTTCAGTGTAAGACCAAAGACCAAATGGGTGATCCGGAAGCTGGTTAGGCCAGCACAAATCCAGGCACAATTCCTGTGCCAGCCTGGGAGTGTCACAAATATACCATAAGACACTTCTACCCCACTCCTTGGGGTTAGGCCAGTACAAGACAAGCACTTCTTTAGGTAGAAACATTAAGACTCAATCATTTAGACTGGTCAAAAGGCAAGGCAGGATAATCAGTGAAGTATCAATTATTTCCTATTGGACTGGACACTCGGCACACTTGGACAAGGATGGGCTAGGCACCCAGAATGTTTGAGGAAAACCTTGGAGGAAGTATGATATCCTTTGCTTTACACATTGGCATTAAAATTTGCTTCACTCAAAATGTTGAAGTTAGTCGAAAGATTCGAAAGATTTGTGAACTATCGTCCCATCAATGCAAAAATATTCAGACTAAGGGTGCAATCCAGAGTAACTACGGGGAGTCCTTGCTCCGGTGTAAGAACAATTTACTCTGGATTGCAATATGAATTTCCCATAGGTTTTCACTAGGTGGTGCAGTAACTACAGGTGCATGTAATGTCTCTTACATGCTCCCATAGTTACACTGGATTGTAGGGATAGGCTGTAAGCCTAACAGCACTTTCCTGGGAGTAAGACCAATTTAACACAATGGGGCTTACTTTTGAGTAGACATGGTTAGGATTGTGCTCATAATCTGAATACAAACCCTATACTATATACTATACAAACCCTATACTCTGATGTCGCTCCAGAAGATAGAAGGAATGTTACAATTTATTTATTTTGAATTTTAAAATAAAGCTTTACTTTAGCTTGGCCAAAAAAGAATATGGTTTTGATATTGTGCACAGGCTTGTACAACCTGTCACATAACAACAAAGTAGCTCAGCAAAGTCGTTCAGTGTCCATTTCCCCCATTTGTATTATAAAGTGCCAAAGATGTGATCCATTGATAAATGTGGGGCTTGCTCTTGGCACAGGAAGCCAGACAGTGCCACCTTAATGATTTATATAACATGTTCCAGCTCTCTTGTCTATCAATAACTGTCCTGGTTTCTCTTCTACGTAGTCGAAGGGAAACTTCCTGTGTAACTTAATAGCTTTCAGTTCCCCAATCTCTACCCTGTCCACAAATTGTAAAAAATTGAGAAGTTCAGAATAAGTGCTCTACCATGCCTTGAAGGCACCAATAACTTTTCCAAGGGAAAACAAAAGTGTGCTTGTTTTAAACTTAATCTTCAGGCTGGATGAAGATCCAGTTCAATTCATTAATTCAGATCAACTCCTATCATTTAAGGAAGAGATACAAGAGCTTATTGTAATGCTGTTGTTATTCTAATACAAGATTACTACTTAACTGTAAATTATCCTTGCATTCTGTGCTTCATCCTTCACATAATAAAGTAAATAGTTAGCATGTAATTTGGGTGCAAATCAGTGGAATGTTTATCATACCACAAACACTGGCTTTTCCACATTAAGACTGTTGTAAGACTTTGAAAATATTAACCACACAAGCAGAATATACTCATTAGCCTTAATATGATCATACAGACAAATGCCCCAGCTTTAAATTGCTTTTCAAAGCTGATTCTCTATTTTTATAATCAATTTTCTAACTAAAGTGCATCCATCATTATGAAAAGGCATAATGAAAGTCATGCACATATTTCTGTCTCTTTGTGACAGTGATGGAGAAAGGAACAACTACTTTCAGTCGACAGTAAGCAGCTGGTATCCCTAGATAAGGAAATCATTGCACATGGACAAGCTCTCAGTATTATGTAAAAATAAAGCAGGCGGAGAAGATGCCTCAGCAGTTGGTCCTTTTGTTCCAGCAGCATAATTTATAGTCAATATCCATAACATAACTTAATTATCAAATAATGTTTACTCACACTAGCATTAGTATAGCCAGTGTTGTCAGCGTGAATCTCGACCAGAAAGGATGAAGTTTTGTTGAAGAAGCAGATTGAGATTTAATACTTGAATTGGAAATGCATTCATTAATTCATATAATTCTTACATGATCAATACAACTTAGTGAAGATGTCAAAGTAATATTGTGGTGAAGATTTTGATTGCTGTGTGTCTACTACATCTCAGATCTTTGTCCTGCCTTGTCAAGGCCAACCAGTTATGAGATGGGATGAGAACCCCAAGTCCAAATTTGGAAGACATTTTGGGGAAGAACACTTTGGACTCAATCCTAACAAATTTAGGCCAGCCTAACTCACCTGGCATATCTTTCTGTGGTGGTGTGGGGAGGTCAGTGTGTGCTTGTGAATGCTTGTGAATTGGCTTAACACTCCCACAAATGGGGCAGGAGTGCCAGGTCAGCCCCAAGTCAGCACAGGACTTACTCCAAGGCTTAGGCTGGCCTAAATGGACATTAGCATAGATCTGTGCATAGATATGTGCCAGAATTCCCATGCCATCATGGGAACGGAGAGGATGGGTGAGTTGTGATGGCCTAACTTGGTTAGGATTGCACCCCCAGTTTCATACAGAACTATTGTGTATGCTCCCTACAACTGCACTGTTGGTTCATGATCTCTGAACTTTCCATCAGTCCATGAAATTTGAGGGTATTTGATGAAAAGTTCAGAAGCAGTGTAGGGAGTATATATGGTGAATGAGACTGCAGTCCTAAAGACACTTTCCTGGGAGTAAGACCCGTTGAACACAATGGGGCTTACATTGTTGACATGGTTAGGATTGTGCTCTGAGTTCCACACTGGCGTTCTTTGATGGGCATTCAAAAGCCTGTTCCATACTATGACAAGTGCCTCCATTCAGGAGGTGAATACATCAAGAAGTATGTTCTATAGTAAGTAACTTTAGAGCATAATAGAATTGCTTTCCTTCCCTCTGGTATAAAAGCCTACAAAAGGTTATTTTCTGAGTAGCCCTCATACAAATCTCTTTGGAAACACTGACTTGGGTCAATGTTTCTTGGTTGTCCACTCAAAAAATAAAAAATAAATAAAAAGAGGCAAAGATTCATCATATAGTGGGAGAAAATGAAGACCAATAGAATGACAGATAAATCTAGCAGACCAGAAGGTGACATATCCTACAATCCAGAGTAACTACGGGAGCACATAAGAGATATTACGTGCACCCATAGTTACTGCACCACTTAGTGAAAACCTGTGGGAAATTCATATTGCAATCCAGAGCAAATTGTTCTTATACTGGAGCAAGGACTCCCCGTAGTTACTCTGGATTGTGCCCATAGTAAGAATGCTCAACAATGAAGTAAATGGGTTGCACATGGAAGATTATAGGTTTTGTACGCAGAAAAGGTTTAGGTATGATGCTTCAATCCTATGCATTTGTACCTGGGAGTAAGCCATGTTGACTATAATAGGAATGACAAGTAAATGTGCACTGGATTTCAGATACTAACAGCACAATATATGCTGCAAAGCAGAGGTCCGAGGGGAATAAAGAGAATGTGGGAGGGAAGCATTCAGTGGTGGTGAGGGCAGGTGGGACTGTGGGTGGGCAAAATAGGGAGTAGGACTCAGGGGTCAGACCTATTATGCTGGATCCAAACCCAATTGCCTGGACAGCCGGGAGGTGGTTCAGATCCAAGAATGGATCAGAGATCCATTGGGTTCACTGTATCCTTACTCGGGTGAAGGCAAAACGTTCCCCTTGCCCTCTGGTAGCATAGCAGACTCAGTGTAGCACTAACTACAATGCAAGCATGTCAGCCTGCCTGGACCAGCACAACTTTGCATTGTGCTATCCGGAGTTCAGTGGCCTCTGTTCAATAGAAAAGGATGCTTAGGAGTTATCACAATTATTCCATATTCCATATGGGTGATCTGTCATGTTCCACAGAGTGACCAGATCTTCAAGTGGACCACTAATCATGTAAACTGGAGGTGGACCATCAGGAAACTATCCAGATTCATCAGCCTCCCAATATCAACCATCTGGTCCATCATCCTTGTCTGAGGATGGTCATCATAGGCCTAACTCTCATTGGAAGCAAATTTATTTAAAAAAAAATACCCCAAAGATTTAAACTCTTGAATATCTCCTTTCTCTTTTACTATTATCATTCTATCTCACTGTGCGGCCCATACTCACAGAGTGATTTGCATTCTTAGTTTTCTAAACATTTTTACCACTTCTAAATAGGGCAACAATTTTTATGGAGAAAATTACAAAACAAGAATCCGTCTGTGTTTATGTATTGTAATTAAGGATTGTGTTAACAGTGCTCAGGAGGATACTGAAGGTACGTGGGCTGTGGGTGGTGAAAAGAAGTGGTGGAGAATGAGATCAGAAAGCAAAACCGATTAGAGGAGTGGAGATATCGTGTTGTGACTTAAGTGCAGATTTCCTTTATTTCCGTGGTGTGCGTTGGAGGAACCAGCAGCCAAACTCATTGAACTCATTTACATTTATATTCCAAAATGCTGTACTGATGTAACTTCAAATTTACCAGTGTGAATATTCACATGCCAGGAAGAGAATCACATTGACCTGTATTATTCCGTGTGCAACTGATACCTTAGTAATTGTCCTCATGGACCTCGGTGCCAGCAGATTGGGTGTACTGCTGGTGGCAACTTCCACAAAATGGCCAAAAAGCAAAGGCCAGAGCCTTCCACTGGTGGTGGTAGAATACCATTTGCTGATATGATGGAGGGAAAGTGGAATGGGAGGGAGAAAATCAGGGCAGGGAGACTGCAGAAGGGGATGATCCAGCAGCAATGGCATGTGCTGGATCCAATCCCCCTTTTGTAGACTGAGCCACAAATCTAGGCTTTCCTGCTAAGACTTTAGCCTCTGCCACGAACTCACAAGGTGATTTTATGTAAGGTGCTCCCTCTCAGCTTCAGGTGTACTTACTATACCTGATTATTATAAGGATTACCACAAAATTATACATGAAAACTACTTTGACCAAATAAAATGTCGACAAGTTGCTAATTATATATTGCAAATTATATAGTGTATCTTTTGCTACCACACGCCAAAAGATTTGTATCAGTATATTAAAACCAAAGAATTTTTAAAAATGGCTTTCTTCAGAAACAGTTTTAAAAGGTTGTGCTCAAATTATCGCACATCACATTTATTTGAATCAATGCTCTAGCCTCTGTTCAAGAAAGGCACAATAATTCTCCCCTCATTATATATCATTATATAGCCCAATCCTAAGCTTCCCTAGTGCCCAGGTCTGCTTCTCCTCTCCTCTCACCCACCTCCTGCCCTGTTCCAATCCCTTTTCTAAGAGTGTGGGCCCATAGTTTTGTGCTCTCACAGTGCAATCCTAACCTCTGGTTAGGCTAGCACAAGTCCTGTGATGGCCTGGGGATGTCACATGTACCATAAAGCACTTCTGCACTACTTCTGGAGGGGTTAGACCAGTGCACAGACATGCGCTGGCCTCCGTATACCACTGTAGGAATGGGGAGATGGGTGAGTTGTGCCGGCCTCAAGTGGTTAGGATTGCAGCTACAGCGATGGATGGATCGAGAAACAGGAGGGTCAGAAACATGGAGTGAGGAAAATATGAAAACAAATCCAAGGAAACCTGGGTTTTATTCACTGTTGCAACACAATGTGTGACAGGTTTATTCAGAAGTCCCATTGTGTTCAGTGGGGCTTACTGTGAGGAAAACTGTGCATCAGATTTCATACTCCATCATGACTCAGTTCTATTACAATTAATGAGATTACAATTAACGTGTCTCACTTATTTCAATGGTCCTTAGTCATGAATAACTTCCTCTTCCAACAACCAGTGGCAGAAGAAGGGATAATCGACAACTGAGACGAAAGAGACACACTCCAACAGAAAAAGAACTTACATTAAAAAGAACCCATCAAGTATGAACATCAGTTCCCACAGGCCTGAATACCAAAATAACCACTGAGATCAATCTAAAGTGCACAGAAACACAGTCCCAGACCCATCCTGAATCTTAAACATAGTTAATACCCTTGACGCGGTGAAAAAAATGAAACAAGGAATCTCAGATCCCAACATTTCTCATCATGCCCAACCCAAACAATAAAATTATGCACAATGCACTGAGTCATTCATAACTAACAAAGAAGAACAACTGCACATCTATATAGATATAGATATAGATATAGATATATAGATATATGAAATTGATATATTGATATATTGAAATATATATTATATATATATATTTATATATATATTATTGAAGTATGCATATATATATATATACAGTATATGAAATTGAAAAGTTGGTGACTGTCTCACTCACTGACTCATCAATGCTCAGCCCCAACCCCTGGACCTAGAAGCATGAAATTTGGGGGGCATATTTCTTTTCTGTTGCAGGCACCCACAAAATGCCAATTTTTAGAAATTTAACTGCTGAGGGGGTGAAAAGAGAAAATGCTACACTTAACAATGAAGACCGACTGATCAACACCCAGCACTAACCTCTGGACCTAGAAGCATGAAATTTGGGAAACATTCCTTCTATGATGTTAGGACATACTAAAAACTGATTGGGTGCATGGTAATGCTAGGTGCCCAGGGATACTTGTTGCCTGTTATTGCCCTCTGTGCCAGTAGCCCAGTGGTCCTCAGTGCCTAGTGCCCAGCAGGAATATCTGGTGCTCAGGATGGATGCTTGGTGGTGCACACTGCTCACTAGTGCCAGGTTTTGCCCAGTGCCTGGTGTTACCTGCTGCCTGGTGCTGCCCACTGGTGCATGCTGTCCACTGTGCGGTAGTGCCCTGTGGTGCACAGTGCTCAGTAAGGGTGCCCAGTGCTCAGTTGGTGCCTATTGCCTGATAAGGATACGTAGTGCCTGGCACCTAGTGGGTGCCCAGTGGTGCCTGTGGCCTAATGGTGCCCATTAGGGATGCTCAGTGCCTGCTGATGGTTGCTACCCACTGTGCAGTGGTGCTGCAAGTGCCCAATGCCCAGTGATACCAGTAAAGATGCCCAGTGCTCAGTAAGGATGCCAGGTTCCCATAGTCCATGGGTGCCTGGTGGTGCCCACTGGTGCCTGTTGCCCACTGATGCCCAGAGGTGCTCACTTCTGGGTGATGCCCATTAGGAATGCCTGGTGCCTGATGTTTCCTGCTGCTACCCACTGCCTGGTGGTGCCCACTTGTGCCTGCTGCCTACTATTCAGTGGTGCCCAATGCCCAATGGTGGCCACTGCAAGGGTAGGCATACCTAGTGCCCAGTGGTTTCCACTGGTGCCTGCTGCCTTCTAATGCCCACTGTCCACCACTTCCCATGCCCCACTGCACAGTAGTGGCCAGTGGTGCCCATTGCCCAATGGTGCCAGGTAGGGATACTTGGTCCCCACTGGTACCCGCAGTGGCCTGCCATTGGCCCCTGGTACCTTCCAGTGCCCAGTGCTTGAACAGTGCCCAGCGCCTGTGGGTGCCTACTGGTGCACAGTTGAACCCAGAGCCCACAAACACAGTGGTACCTTTCAAGGCAAATGCCCTGTAAGAGGAATGCTTTGAAAGATGAACTAAAATTTCTATGGGATTCTGTCTTGTAAGACGAAAATGTTTTGCTGGGCTCTCGTTGGGTGGCTGAGGCAGGACCTCTCCTCCTGCATGCAGTACCAGTGGCTGGCCAGCAGAGGGACACACAGGCAGCAGCATCCTCTGAGCCTCCCCAGCCAGCATGTGGCCTCAAGCCATCCAGCTGAGCCCCTGCAGCAGACACCATCAGGGAGGAGAGAAACCCCCTCCTGGACCCCCCTTCAGAAGAACCCCCCCCCAAGGAAGCTCCCCTGCCTGGACCCCACTACAGCTACACCTCTTCCCTCCACCCACCACCTTCCCTGCCTGGACCCCACTCCACCCCACTGTTGCATCCAGGCAGAAGCCTTTGTGCTGCTGCTGCTGCAAACTTGGAAAGAGTCAGGCTGGCATCCTACACACTTTCCTGTGAGTAAGCTCCAGTGGATACAATGGGACTTGATTCTGAGTAGACAGGATAGGATCTTGCCCCTTTTGCATTCAGGCAGAAGCCTTTGCTGCTGCTCCTGCTGCAAACTGCCTATCTGGTTTGCATAGATAGATCTCACACACAGATTGAGATTCCTTGTTAAAAATCCTCCAAAAGACACCAGTGACTCTTTTAGTGAAAATTAGTCATCCTTGGTGTGGTGAGATCCCCTGGGAGGACTACGAGAGGTACAACATGGAGCCCATGGGGTTCACATGGGGGAGAGTTTGTATGTTTATCGTCGTCCCAGATAACCCCCCCCCCTTGGATATGGACCTCTTCCTGGACGCCGTGGAGGTTTGCTCCATGAAAGACCTCGTGGAACTGTGTAACAGAGGAAAGGGAACTTTGGGTGCTGGAGGGGGATCACTGTGGGTCCATCTCCTCGCTGGTATGAATGGGGAGGTGTGAGGTTCCTCCCAGGGTGACCAGATGACCAGAAAAACCCAGATTTTTAGCCTCCTGTCCGGGTGTCCTACATTTTGGCATCATTGTCCTACATTTTGGCTTCATTTTTAAACTTTGTGATAGTGCACAGTACCCCATCATGCCATGTGTTGTTGGATTCGTATTGAAGAGCAGAATCCGATGCAAAAATCAGTTTTGAGATATCTCTTTCCTATCAAAAGTTATGGTCAAAAAACCGAAAAACAAAAACAAAAAAATACATTTTTGGCCATTTTTTTCAGCGGGTAGGAATTTTGGCCTGGGATTAGGAATTTTGGCCTTGGGGTTCAGGAATTTTGGGTTTGGCATCTGGTCACCCTGGTTCCTCCCCTGGAGTATGGAAGGGACCTGGGAGAGGGCGGACCAGGTGGGAAATTTAAGTGACAAGGAGACACAGGAAACTGGCCGGTTGGAGGAGCTGCCGTGGAGGAGGAAAGATGTGGATATGGAGGCTGATGCTGACGCCGGTGCAGGAGACACCTGAAAAGGAAAAGAGAAGGAGTTTGGGACTCTTACCTTAACAGTTGAAAGGACTCTTGTCTGGTTTATGTCTTACCTGTTGGAGAGCCTGCGTGCTCGGCTTTTTTAATATTGAAACTGTAACCAAGAAAAGACCTTAAGAAACTGTTATGCTTGTGTGCCTTTTCCTGTTTCAATTCGTTGTTTGATACTTACCTGTGAGTGTGTCCTTCTTCGGGAAACCAGATATGTTTGATCTGAAGGAAGAGGATGTAACCCAGCTCACCTTCCCTTGGAGAAACTTTGTCACTGAAAGGGGCTCCCACTGAACAGGGGGAGACCAGGGGCATGACACTTGGCCATAAAGATTTTTCTTTTCTGTTTTACTGTACAATATATTACAGTGTTCTGTTACAGTAATTTTGGTCTGTACTATATTATAGTGTTTTGAATTTGATTACAGTGTTTTGTCATAATTTTTACTTACAGTTAATATTTTATATGAATATTTTTGGGTTGTGGAACCAATCATCTGAGTTCCCATTATTCCCTATGAAAAAATCTGCTTTGTAAGACAAACATGCTTCCAGAACGAATTAAGTTTGTCTTACAAGGCCCCACTGTATTCTTGAAATTTTACTCCCGCAACGGTCAGTTCATTCTGCTAGTTTATATTATGAGCTGCAAGAACAGATTGGAAATAGAAGCAAAGTCTTAACATCTTTAAGGGTTTAATAAGGATGTGGAGTAGCATAAGACTGATATAGTACAGGCTTAACTTCCCGAATCCAAAAGTTCAAAATGCTCCAAAGTATAAAAACTTTTGATGGCACAGGTGAACAATTTCACATCTGACCATATATCACAGGTTGCAGTTAAAATGCTAAGTCACAACAGTCTGCTCAGTGTCGAGGAGGAAAAAGATCCTACCAGCAATATATCTTTATTATATATATATTCAACTGCAATATATCTTTTCCTGCATGGCCAGATTCGCCCTCCCACCAGGCAAGCATGCTCACAATGGGTAATAAAATGGCATGTGCAAGCCAGATGCACCAGTGGCGGATCCTAATTTTGCCCCATTTCATAGTGCTGTTTGATGTTGCTGTTGTTTAACAGCTGACATAAGTTCTGATGAAGCTCCACTCTGAATTTTTTTTACTGTATTACTGGAATGCCAATTTATTTTGCTGTTAAATACTTATGTGTGAATAAGTGTAAGAAGATGATTGCTTTTTGGTAAATTCAGAGTCAGGAATGATAGTGATGCCAAACCACCACAGATGTCCGCATTGTTGGCTGAGATAGTGTCTCCACCGACAGGTGGTTGGCTGAGATAGTACACCACAGATGACACACACAGGTGGGTGACAACATGGCAGGCCAAAAAATTTTAAATCTTGGAATTTTTTTACTAATACCATCATGTATATATTACTCTAAGCAGAATTCCATGCAGAAAGCAATGAAACAACACATGTTGAAATATATTCTATCAAAAGTTATGGTTAAAGAAGTGGTGCATCACTATACCCATCACATGGGTAGGTGATGCACAATTGCACAGGATGAGTTCCGTCATGGGGGAGGTGGGTTCGCCTCCTGCGATGGATGACAGGAACCTTATGACATAACTGAGTGATATTTTTGCTTTCTGGTGCTTCAATGTACATAAATTTTCTGCTCCAAATTATTTAAAGTGTACAAAAAAGTCTTTCGGCATGGTGAAGAAGGTGTATATGAAACGCAAATGATGGACTTTCTGATCCACTTGAGTCGTATCCACTCCTGTCTCCTGGGATAAAACAAATGTTATCTATATCTATACCTATATCTGTGTTTCAATTCATCCATTATGTTTTCTTCAGTTCTCCCAATCTTATTTTTGTGTTCAAATAATGCATTTGCAGTATCCAAGTAGCATAAGTGGCAATACCACCTGGCTTCACATGGAAGTAAATTTGAAATTTTTGTCTTTCATTCTTTTAAAAATTAAAACAAGAAGGAGAGAAGGAGAGAATAAACTGCTCTCCTGTATATTTTAATAAAAGAGAGATTTAAGTTGTGTCCTTGTAGAAGGAGCGCAATCTGCGTGCCAGGACACCCGGGCAAAAATCTAGTGCACTTCCAGCTCCTAAGAGATTTCTATAAATACTGCAGTGATTATTTCAGAATGGATGCTGACTTTATAACAGTATGGGCACTTTAGTGGCCTTCTCAGAAAAGTCTTCACTGCCTTTTAGACAGAAAAGACTAGTTCAAGGCACAAAAGTAAAGCCTTATTATCAGATAAACCAGCAACAATCAGGACTCTCGTAAAAGCAAAGTGTTCCATTGCCAACTATGTGAATTACATAAGAGGGTGATTATTTTGTTCCTCTTTTCCATCGACTGTTTTAAAAAGGGAAGAACACAAATGCCAGACTACCCGCAATACATTCAGGCCTTCTGTTTTATGGGCAAGCCTGCTAACCTTGTAGAATGAGGACAAGACAATGCACATCATTTGTATATACTTGCAACGTTACTCCCAACACCTGACTGCTGGGATCCTTCTGAGACCTATTAGTGAAAACCACGTACATCACTGCAGTAGTCAAAATTAACATATGTTAAGGATGAAATTATCATAGGACTTACTAGTTATACCCAGTGGCGGGCTTTGGGGGGGGGGGTCTCACAGGTTCTATAGAACTCTTTGCTAATGAGCACCTTGTTCTGAGAACTGGTTACTAATGGAACACAGAACATGTTGTTCTATGGACATAAAACCTGTTGTTAATTTAGGTTATTAAGACATAGAACCTGTTGCAAATTTATTTGAATCCCACCACGGGCTATACCAGGTATAATGTGCAACGTAACTGGAGCATTAGAAGTTTGAGGTTTTTTTGAGTGCCACAGTGGTTATCTATCTAGAAAGGTAGAACCATTCTCTTCTTATGACATCAGGCAGGGTGGCAATTACAGAAGAAGTGGCAATCTTTGCTCCCAGCAACCATCCCTCGTGGTGATGCCACCTACCACTGAAGTAGTATCATTTTGAGTATCAACCACACTGACACTGTGGCAAAGAAGTCCACCGTCAGTCCTTGGTGGTGATTGTGTGTGTTGGAGCTACGCCTTTCTTGGAAGAAGCTAGCATAGCTATGAACAACTGACTCACTCTAGTCTCAGCCTAACCTACCCCGCTGGGCTGTTGTGAGAAAAGGAGGGGAGGAACAAAAGCTTTGTAAGCTGCCTTGGGCATTTGCTTTGGCATGGGAAAGGTAGGGTATAAATCCCACAAACAAACAAACCAACTGCTGCAGAGCCAGTCGCCAAAGGCTCCATCAAGGGCCAGATCAACAAGGCATCAAAGGCAAAGCAATCGCATCCCCCCCATCTTTACCGCTACTGCCTTCATTTGCTCCCCCTTGGCCACATCTTGGGATGCAGATGTGGGATGCAGAAACAGAGTGCAGAACAAGCTGGGAGAAGAAGAGACGCTCCTCTGTCCCCTGCTTGTTTGAATGTGGTGGGGTAAGGAGCCGGATAGCATAGAGATAACGGTAAAAGAGCAAGAAGATGGGGAAGCTGCACAGACAGACAAATAGATAAATAATTATATTCCTCATAATGAGATCTCGGCTCCTCTCAACTATATTGTATTCTGGACAGATTTTTAGTTTTCATGGTGAGCCATAGGAGGACATTGGATTCCTATTTATGGTGTAAGCTTAATAGTAATAGAATTTACATGAAATCTGAAGCAAATAAATGAAATTGAGAATGCCTAAGCAGCATAGAATTAATATTGCGCTTTCTTTTCCAAAGTAATTGTGTCTCAAGCTGTGTGGCTCTACATGGCACAACTTAAAATAAGAAACTAGCATTATATTTCAGCGTGTGCTCATGGCAATTTGTTAGTAAATGTCAATTTGTATTTATAATGGACATCTGGTTAGTAGGGACCAAAGATTGTTTGCAAGAATTTTAATTTGTTTAGACTGTCCTTCAAGCTTATGTGGACAAAGAAAGAAAAGTTCCTTTGCAGTTCCCAAAATCCTTCACATCTGGTATGTTGCAAGGAGGTCAGGATGTAGTAACCCTCTTGATGGTGGACCTCAAAGATAGTCTGCCCTATATCAACCCCAAAACCTTACTGTTTTTGCTGCATACATAAAATGTGAAGGAAGGTTGTCTAAGGGCGCAATCCAGAGTAACTACGTGGAGTCCTTTCTCCGGTGTAAGAACAATTTGCTCTGGATTGCAATATGAATTTCCCATAGGTTTTCACTAGGTAGTGCAGTAACTAAGGATACACATAATGTCTCTTACGTGCTCCCATAGTTACTCTGGATTGTAGGGTAAGGCTACAATCCAGCGTACCTACAGGACCTTTTACACTGACGTATATACAGTGCCACCTATGTGAAACCTATGGGAAATGCATAGAGCAAGCCAGAGTAAGTGGCTCTTACGTCTTTCCATAGTTACTCTGGATTGTAGGGTGACACCCCTAGAAAGCCATAATATGTAACTGCTAGGCTTGTTTAGCTTCTTGAACCAAAAGTTGTGCTAGCTGGGCAATTGAGTTTAGGGTATACTATTACACTATTTACTCAAATCTCACCTTTTCCAGCAAATTTAGTCTCCAAAATCAGGGTGTGCATTGGATTTGATGGTTAATTAGTTTTGAGTGAATGTGGTATTTTGATTATAAGTATAGAGTGCACATGAGATTCGATGGCACATTAGATCTGAGTAAATACAGTAATTCTTAGGCACATAGTATATGCATATGTATGACCAAAAGGTACCATCAGTTCTCGTTATCTGACAACATTAAGTTCCTTGAAAACCCACCAGATACAGAATCATTGATTCTATGGGATCAGTGGGGCTAAGGCAAGGGGGACCTAATGTGGTTGGGAACGTCAGCAGAGGATGTCTTCAGAATGGTGCCTGTTTCTACTTCAAAAGAGTGGCCATGGATGCCACTAAGCAAATCCATGCGAACAGAATGTGCGGATAGCAAGGACTGACTGTAGATTAAGGTGACCATTTTCTGAAATCCAAACTTCCAAAGGTATGGTTTAAGGGTATGTGATACAGCCAAATTACTGAAGATGTGCAGAACCATTTCGTTCCAGAACCTTAGTGGATTTAAAAAAAAATCAGTGGATACTAAATCAGGGGGGAAATAGATTTAAAGATCCACTTATGAGTTTCTTGTTCTTCACCTCGGAATGTGTTGATATACACATTATAATGGATTCGGCCACTAGATGGGGAAATAATGGAATCTAAAGGAATGAAACTATTCAATTAGATTGCATTATTCACCCATGTAGCGGCTGAATGTGGAACATCATTTACACCAGTGCATTCTGGGGGGGGGGGGGAGAATGGAGGAATAACAAACCTTGAAGTGGGTCTTTAATGCTATTCTTAACTCTAGAAATCAGTGCAGTTTAACAGAAATTGGATTTGGGGGCTTTTCCCCCTTGTTACAAGGCATTTTAAGGAAGATCTTGGTATCAGTGGTGAGTCAAATCAGTGGATAATAAGGCACCTGTACCTGGATGCATGGCTGATTGGGAAAATGTATTTTGCTATGTGCCCATGGATAGAACTGAAACATCTGAGCCAGCAGTTCACTGGAAGTTATCAGAAAAGTTACATACAGAAATCTTATTTTAGAAATAGGGCAGGGATATTTTAAATGATGATGCATTAACAAGAGTTAACGCCTGCTGCGAGTTTGACTAACCACGCAAGAAGATCTAATTTCAATCCTTCCCATAGGAGAGACCTGGTCTTTCAAAAGTGTAGGAATATGCTGTGCACTTTGCACTGAATTTATCACTTTAAATATCCTTACAGATTATCCCCTCAATCTAGAGTAGCTACAGCAGTCCTTGTGTCGACGCACGTAAAATTTAGTCTGGATTGCAATATGAATTTCCCATAGGTTTCCACTAGGTGGTGCCATAACTGCATCAACATAAATGCCTGTTGTGTTGATGCAAGGACTGCAGTACAGACTGCAGTACTCTGGATTGTAGCCTATGACTAAAACATTGTCACATTCATTCAGGAGGACAGAATTTTCTAAGTCGGCACCTTAATGGTGCTAATGCACCCATTGCAAGCAATATTTAAAGAACAAATCAACTGTCAAATACAACAGAGGTTGTCACTGTAGAAAATTGCAAATATAGGGGACATTATGTCTTTTGCAAGTTCAAATCAACCCTTTTTAGATGGACATTTTTTTCCCACCGGTACAACCGAGTTGTTCAAAACTTGTTTTGCAGCCTCACCAGCCAAGATAGACAAATCTAAACCAGAAATAGAGCAACCTGCACCAGGTCCCGTGCAGGCTAAAGAATATAAAAAACAATTGCTGTCAATATAGATATGATGTATGAATGTGGCTCATTAGAATCTGGTCTAATATAAGATTCATGCAAAATGTCTCACTTGGCTTCTAATATATTATCAAGTGCCTTGACCATATATCTTTGCAGAACCCCATTCTGGAGCTGTTGACGCAGGTAGGGCTTCTACAGTCTCACCTTTTCAAGAGGCATAGTCCCTTGCCAAGTGGTACTGATGAAGAGTGGACTTGCTTTTCTCCTCTTAACAGAAGAAGAGAAGACACTTAGAATACATTATAGCCAGTGATAGGATTCAAATATATTAACAACAGGTTCTACAGAGTAGGTGAGGATTTTGCCGTTCCCCCCCACCCCCCACTGAACTCAGTGGAATCGGTGGGATTAACAACAAGTTCTATAGAATAGGTGAGAACCTGCTGAAGCCCACCTTACAGTCCTTAAAAAGATATGTTTTGAAATGCCACAAATAGTTTCATTTTTCAGTGTAGTGATAAGAGTTATTCTGATTTCTGGCTGAACATTGTCCAACCACAAATGCACTTCTGTTGTGTTTCAAATCTGTTGGCTGCAACATCTGAAAGGAGTTGAATGACAGAGGACCAGTGGCATAGCTGGGGGGGAGCGGAATGGTCAGTCTTGGAGAGAACTTCACCCCTTCAGAGTCAATCCAGGAAAGTGAGCAAAATGAAGGGGTGAGGCTCCCTCCTAGACTGACTGCATAGCCCCTTAGACTGCATAGCCCCTTAGCCCCTCCTAGACTGACTGCGTAGCTACACCACTGTGAAGGTCTGTAAGACCTATCCAGAAACAGACATGTTCATACCAGTTAAGTCCTAACACTTGTGAGAGCTATTTGGATGCTGAACCTTTCAACAACAACATCAATGACCATAACTTTAATTTTAGTAAAAGCCTATATTTTACAAGAATGGCGAGAAATGGTTGTACTGAACTCCATTAGTCCATAAAGGACTAATATTTAAGCCAGTGCCACAGGTGGAGCCTTATAAGGCAAGAGCCCATGGACTCAAGCAAAGGCCCACCTGGGATCATCAAGCAATCAAAGCAATGGAGAACTAGGGCAAGAAGAGAGTCTCTTTATCAGAAAGATTCTTTCATTTCAGAAGATGATAGCTCAGTGATGGAGCACATGGCTTACATGCCAAAAGTCTCAGATTCAATCCCCAGGGTCCTTCTTAGGGGAAGCTCCTCTGCTATATACATACCTGAAGGTCAGTGACGTCACATTTGAGTTCCTTAAAACTCTTGAGCGGATGCCATCCAGACCTTGTGATATGTTATGGCCAATTCCTATACATACCTAGCACTAGCCATAAATGTTCCAATAAATGTGCCATAAAGTACATGAAGACAAGGGAACACAAGGCCTGTGCCAGTCAGGCGCCAGACCCAGAACCAGCAGAACGAGGAGGTGTCACCACTGGGGTAAATGAGTCTGCCAGCTGGCAATCCAGCCTCTGGAGTGCTTCTAGCAGCTTCCTGGCAGCTGCAGGATCTAGATGTACATGTTTTGGTGCTACTGCTCCAGTTACGTCTGGAAAGCATAGGATTATGTTATTAATATTAAGGGTGCAATCCTAACTTAAGCCAGCACAATTCATCAGTCTTCCCACTCCCATGGAGATGTAGGGAGCCAAGCACATGTCTGTGCACTGGACTAACCCAGGCCAGCATGGGACTTGTGCTGGTGCTTATGCCAGCCTATCTGGGGTTAGGATTGCAGTTTATATGGTCATTCTACAATTTCATCCCTGAAGGCTTCACATCAGGCACAGTTATTAGCCCCAATTCTTCTATGATAAAGTCAGATGCAAATAATTTCTTCAACTTCTGAAGAAATTCAGTATTTTCCATATCATCTCTAAACTTCCTTTGCACTATTCATTCATTCATTCATTCATTCACTTACTTACTTACCATATATTTATCCTGCCTTTCTCTCACTAAGGAGACTTTTACTTAAGGGTACAGACAGGTTCATGGCACATTTTCTTACATTTGGTGTATCTAAACAAGCCTAGGTTTTTAGCCATGAATGCTTCACATATTCTGTTTTTTAATTTCCAAATCTCTTATTGCTATTTTTTTTCTTCTTTTGCCAGAAGTTGAAATCTTTTTTCTCATTTGGGCAAAGCTTCAATTTTCTGAAATGTCTTCTTGTTTTTTATAGCTTTCTTGATTCCACTATAAGCTACTGTATATTCCCTGTAGGGGCTGCAGTGGCTCACGGTTAAACCTGAAGGTTGGCAGGTTGGTGGTTTGAGACCTGAGTACTGCAGATGGAGTGAGCTCCCATCTGTTGCCCTGCTCCTGCCAACCTTGCAGTTCAAAGGTATGTAAATGCAAGTAGATATATTGGTATCACTTCAGTGGGAAGGTAACAGCATTCCATGTGCTTAGGTATTTAGTTGTGCCAGCACTCATCTTTGAGCCAGTACAGCTTAATGGGAATCCTGCTTATGAGCCATGCTGGTCTCCTCTTAGACATGGTGGTACCTTTCCTTCTTAGAGTGCAGTCCTAACCTAGGCCAGCACAACTCATCGGTCTTCCTGTTCCTGTGTCGATGTAGGAAGGCAAGCACATTTGTGCACTGGCCTAACCATCCCCCAGGAATGGTGCAGAAGCAGGCTAACCGTTTGACTGGGATTCCCCAGCTATATCCAATAAAACAAGGCATTCTCTGGGGAGTAGGAACCCCACCCTGTTCACCAGGATTCAGGTCCGGCTGGCAGCTGTTTTTTAATTGTGCGCTTGTATGCGCTGCTCCTGGAATCCCCCAGAGCAGGAACAAACTGAGGTGGGATGAAGAGGAAGGTCCTCCCCCGCCTCATGGCCAGCAGCAGCATGTCTCAGCTGTAGCTTCTCCAGGACCTCCGCAGCCCCTGCAGCACCCTCCACGTGCATTACAGCCTCACTGGCCAGCCCTCCCTCTCCTGCAACTGCCGCGCTGCCCCTGCTAGCTCTCTGGCCAGCCCTGCACTTCCTCCCTCCCTCTCCAGCATGTGCGTGAGTGCATGTGTGGGTGTCTCTCTGTGTGTGAGTGTGCATGTATGGGGGTGTGTGTATGTATGTGTGATTGTGTATGTATGAGTTAGTGCATGCATGGGTGTATGTAAGTGAGTACATGCTATATGTGTATGTGTTTGCATGTATGTGTGAGTGAGTGCATGTCAGAATCATGTATGTTGAAGTCACTTGCATGGGTTGTGTTGCTGCAAACTGCTTTGAGGGCGTCTTACATATCTGGATCAGAATCATGTATGTTAAAAGGTTTTCAATTTTAAAATTGTTGAAATGAAGTACAGGAAACCAGTACGAGTAGTTTTGCTTTATTTTAACATGTCCTACATTTCTCCTACATTTTTATATACAATTTTCTATCTGGGTAGGAACTTTGGCTTGGAAGACAAGAATTTTGAGGGACTTGGCAGGGAATTTTGGGTTCATCATCTGGTCACCCTGTGCAGAAGTGTCTTATGGCACTTTGGTGGCACCCCCTGGTCAGCAGAGAACTTATTGCTGGCCTAAATGAAAGTTAGGATTGCAGCCTTTGTGATACAAGTCCTATTTTGTGGTATAAAGTTCTGTAGATTACAGTGCCTTCACATTTCTTTTTACTTTAAAAATCCTTTTGCTGTGTAATCCGATATAATTAAAAGTATAAAAATATTGAAATTAAATATAAATCACCTCATTCTATCAAAACTGTGCACTCTGTTCAGGAAATGATGCTGCTTTGTACACTAAAAAGTGTGGTGAGACTGTTTTGACAAGTATAACCTCGGGATTTTAATTAGAATCTATACCTTAAAAGGTACATAAGCTCATTAATGAATCGATACAGTGTACATCTTTACAGCTAGGACAACTTTCAAAGCTAATGACATATCTTAATTCCTGTCAGTTGCCGAAGCTGTTATTCATATTCACAGTATGGGAGCTTCCATCCATGCTTGTCTAAATGCAAATGAAGTGAAAGGGCAATCAAATGGAAACAGAGGAAAAAAATACATTTTTAAATACTAAACTCAGTGATGGATGAAATTTGGAGTCCATTAAAGACAAAAGCCTAGGGCCATATTCTTTAAAAGTTGCCCCAATTCAATGGGACTGTGTAAGAAGGGTCCAAATCCTACCTAATTTTCTAGCAATGATACAACCATGCCAATGGCACACATGCAGCATGCTGCAATATGAGGAGGGGTAGCCACAGAGGATCCTTGAGGTAAGGGAATGTTTGTTCCCTTCCTCAGGGCTGCATAGCATCTGTGACAGTATTGAAAAGTGGGCTAGGATTGGGGCCGCTGTGTTATATTTAGAAAAGTTAACAGCCCTATTCTGTCCTTTCTCCATTCATGCTAGTGCAGCTGCACCCAAAAATGGGTATGCTGTATATGAGTGATGGATCAGAGTATTTTAGAGGTTAAAGAAGATTTAAGGTCCAGTCCAGTGCTATGCACACTAGCTATGTGCCACACCAGAGTGCACTATTGCGAACATGCCGTTAAGGCACGTTTGTGAGCTGTACTGCAGGCCTAGTGCCAGAGCTAGCCCAATACAAGCCTGCGCTGGCCTAACTCTGGTTCTGGGACTGTGTCCACCACTGCCTGGTCCAGTTGTGGGCTTCAGGGGGTTCTCACAGGTTCTATAGAACCCCTGTGCTAATGAGCGCCTGGTTCTGAAAACCGGTTACTAATGGAACATAGAACTTGTTGTTTTATGGACATAGAACCTGTTGTTAATTTAGGCTGCAATCCTAAAGACACTTTCCTGGGAGTAAGACCCACTGAACACAACGGGGCTTACTTTTGAGTAGATATGGTTAGGATTGTGCTCTCAGACTATTAGGACATAGAATCTGTTATTAATTTATTTGAATCCCACCACTGCCTGGAGCCCATTGAATCTGGTAGCACAGTATCATCCACATATCTGATATTATTGACAACAACTGGCCACTATTCCTTGTTGGAGTCCATCTGTCACCTGTAAGATTCTCAGTGAGTAGAGGTTGATGAGTTGGGGTGAAACCACACAGCCCTGACAAAAGTCACTCTGGATTTTCAATTCAAATAGCCTTTACTCTTCAGAAGCTGCTGCCAGCTGTCAAGTGTGTTCATGATGCTGCAGCAATCCTTTTGGTGCAGTGGCAGCACCACATGTGACATGCCAGCTTAGTACTGGGCAGCTAAGGCAGCCCATCCCCTTACACTTCTTTAAGCCTCCTAACACATAGTGGGTCTCCTCAGACCTGCACTAACAATTTCTAGTGCAAGGAAGAGTTCAGGAAAGATAGAAGAACATCAGAAGAGCCTCCACTGATTTAGGCCAAAGACCCATCTAGTCCAGCTTCTTGTATCAAACAGATTCTAGAAGGGGGGATAGGATCTGGTGCATTCCTTTGCTACCAAATTTATGTCCTTCTGCAATGTTGTTGCCCCTCTCCACCCTATTACACCCTCCCACCTCTCCTTTTGACTTACTTGCTCCAGCAAGCTGTGGGAGAGAGAACTATTGCTGTGAGCCATCATGACAATGATTTTGCCCTTCTCGCTCTGAACCACCTCTTACAAATTCATTATTGAAGGTTTCGGTTCAGGCCATTCAGAGGACATAAGAATCTGGGCAGTGGAAATTACTGTTATGTTACACATCAAAGTGCTTGTCACTGATTGTACTCTCCAATTCTTGAGAACTAGTCTTTTACTTTGAAGGCCCAGATTGCATGAGCTTGCTCCATCTCTGCTAGCAAATGTGACATTTTTGAGTCAGCAACTGCCAGGGTACTATTCTGAGCATCAAATATGTAAGAATTAACGGGCACAATCCTAACAAATTTTGGCCAGCACAACTCACCCATCTTCTCATTCCCATGATGGTGCTGGGAGGCCAGTGCATGTCTGTGCAGTGGCCTAACCCTGCCTCCAGCAGTGTTGCAGAAATGCTTTTTAGAATTTAATATGCTATGGTGCTATGACACCCTGTCATGCCCCTCACTGTCTCCCGCTAGGGAGACCTCAATTTCAGATTCACTAACCCTCTCGTCTTCCATCTTCAGCCAGGTTCGCCCACCACCGAAATGAGGAGTCAACGTGGGTAAGTATCACAACACCTTTTATAAAGCTTTTAGAGAGATATGATGGTGTACATGAGACAGGGAACACGGGTAGCACGGTCTTGGTTACAGGAAAAGGGAGGGTGTCAGGTTAACTCAGTCCAACTCTTAGGTGCCCGTCTAGGTCCGTCCTCTCCCCCAAGTCCTCAGGTGGGTTACCTCACCCCCTTTTTGGGTTCAAGTCCCTCAGGCTCACTCCTTTCTCTTCTTCCCTCCACAGGTATGCCCCCTCTCGGGACCTACAGATAAGTTCTCTCTTCACACAATGAGAACTTCAACAGGAAAGTCCAACCACATAAGCAAACAACTCAATAACTTCACTTCTTTCTTTCAGGTCAGGCAGCGGTGCCTCCGTTTGCTGGACAGCGACCCGCGCTGGATTGTCCTCCGTCTCCTTTCCTCGCTCCAGCAACTGCCGCCTCCTCTCCCCGCCAGCCCTTATATGCACCTACCACTTCCCCGCCCCCGGGGTATTCCCCGAGCTCCTCTCAGTGGCCCAAATGAGCGGGAAGTCCCTGGATTGGGTCGATCCGTGATGGGGCGCCCGGGATAGACTCCCGTCCAGCCCGCACAGTACAAGCGGAGTAGGTCCCAGTACGAGTCTGACCAGTGGACCCGATCCACTTCCGTTGATGTAAGCACCTTGTCCCACGGTGGACGCGGCTTTACCTCCACTCCCAGCATGCTCTCTCGGGGTTGGGGTCTTCGCCACACACTCCCAGATCAGCAAGGGACTTATGGGACCCGGGGTTAGGATTGCACTGAAAGAAGCCAGTGCTTGTAGCTTCTGAAGTGCCACTATTAAAGAAAACCCTGCACCTCTGTGTAAACTATATATTAGTTATGCACTGTTGCAACAAGATGTGATAGATGTTTTTGGCTTAAGCAATATGAACAAGCAACATGAAAGCTTGCATATGAATCTCACTGCTTTTTTCATTCCTTCATCATCTTTATACCTTGACATGGATACCTCCATAGCATCGCTCTGCCTTGATCTCTTTGTTTTGATCATATTGCTTTTGACCCCCCTTCCCAAAAATAAAAGCAATGGACCTTAAAAAAATACAGATCTTGAATTAACCAGCAACAATCTATTAAAGCAGCCTTCTAGCCCATTTATCATAACAAATTTGGTTCTACTGTTCCAATATGGATGAAAATTTCAAGCCTTTGTGGTCAATGAAGCACAAAATAGGTTGTCAAAAATACTGTCTGAAATATGAATCATACAGAAAAAAATAACTACGCAAGGCTTGAAAATGCTGGAGATAGATTTATTTATAAGACCACAACATTGACTAGTTCACACGACTTAGAAAATTTCTATCCTCCTTTTAGAGGCTTCTGTAATGATGTGAAAGTCCTTCCCCTTCCATGGCTATTTCACAAAATGGCAATAGCGTATACAGTGGTGCCTCACTTAAAGAGCTTAATTTGTTCCGGAGGCTTGCTCTTTAAGTGAAGGGGATTTTCCCATAGGAAACAATGGAAACTCAGACGATTGGTTCCACAACCCCCAAAATATTCATATAAAAATATTAACTGGATGTAAAAATGATGGCAAAACACAGGGATTGAATTCAAAACACTATAATATAAAACAGGCCACAATTACTGTAATAAAACACTGTAATATTCTGTACAGTAAAAAAAGAAAAGAAAAACCTTTATGGCCAAGGATGACTAATTTTCACTAAAAGAGTCACTAGTGTCTTTTGGAGCATCTTTAACAAGGAACCTATCTATCTATCTATCTATGCAAACTAGGTAGGCAGTCTGCAGCTGCAGAAGGGCAAGATCCTATGCTGTCTACTCAGAATCAAGCCCCATTAAATCCACTGGGACTTACTCACAGGAAAGTGTGTAGGATGCAGCCTGACTCTTTCCAAGTTTGCATGAAGAGCAACAGCAGAAGGGCAAGATCCTATGCTGTCTACTCAGAATCAAGCCCCATTCAATACACTGGGGCTTACTCACAGGAAAGGAAAACTGCAGGCAGGGAAGGTGGTGGTGGTGGGGAAGAGGGTTAGTTGTAGTGGGGTCCAGGTGGGGGGCTTCCTTGGGGGAAAGGGGTTTGTTTGCGGGGAGCTCTAGAGGGGGAAACAGGAAGAGTTTTCCCTCCTACATGATGGATGCTGTAGAGACTGGGCTGGCCACATATTCTGGCTGCAGGAGCAGCCATCTTTGTTGCTGCACTGAAGAGGCTCCTGAGCTCCCTCTGCTGGCCCGTCATACACTGCAGGCATGAAGAGAAAGTCCCATCTCAATCCCTCAGCCCAGCCAATGCTGGGAGGAGGAGAGGGAGCTCAGCCAATTGCACTCGTTATGTGAATCATGCTTGTTATGTGAGGCAAAATCACACACAAATTTTTACTTGTTATGTGGAACATTTGCTATGTGGGGCACTCATTATGTGAGGTAGCACTGCATATAGGTTCTGAAAAATATGAATGCATTTCGTGGATCAGTTCATGTTACAATACAGGTGGGACCTTGTTATCCATGGGGATTCATTTATGGTCCTCCTGTTGATACCAAAAACAACTTCCTCCTCCTAGCATTCTTCTTGTGCTATGACAGGGTCTACTATTCTGGATCAAAGTTGTTCAATCAAAGTTATTTTTGATATGATATTAAGGAAACCTGCCAATGTCTCAGGGGCCTGTCACTGGGTTGTAACCTAGTTATCTACTTGCATTTGCATACTTTCAAACTGCTAGGTTAGCAGGAACTGGGAAGAGTGATGGGAGCTCACTCTATCATGCCGACCTGCCAACCTACAAATAGCTAGGCACAGTGTCTTTAACCACTGAGCCATCATTCCCCCCCATACCAAAATCTGCTGGTAATGAAATCTGGAGCTCCAGATGTGTCCACAATCTTGCCCTGGTTGCATCTCCAGCTTTTCTGAGATTTTTTCCAGCAGCTTCTGGTTTTTGGTGAAGTAGCTAGAAAAAAAGATTCCAAACAGTTTTCTGAGCTTTGGCAGAGCCCACACATCACTACATGGAGCTTAACCAAGGGCAAAATCCATAGCAGTTACAGGTCCACGCAGTTCCATCACCCTCTAGTGGAAAGTCATCTTAACTGCTCCGGAGCAAGGTGTTTAATTTTACTTTAGGATATAGGCCTATGGCTGAGAAAATTTTACGGATAAAACTGGAATGGGGTTCTGGTTGCAACTGGGGCAATCCGTGGGAATGGATCCAGTAGGTGCATGACGAGATTGAGCTGGAGGCAGTTGTCAGTGGCAGTGGCAGTGGCAGTGCTAATATAGTGTGCCGTTGGGTTAATTGATACACTGCAGATCTCTGATGAATTGATATATCAAGTGTGGTCCAAATTTATTCCAGTAAAATGGACTTGGCTCTAATTTCCAAGGGTGGCAACAGTGAGAAGTGGCAAAGCACTCATAAGATTACAAGGATTCCACAAAGATAAATGTATGTAGGATAGTTTCAATGCTGGAACACTTCACAAGACTGGCAGGCTGAGGTCAGCATGGGCAGCATGGTGCCTTTTCACTTGTGGTGTGAAAACAGCGCTGGGTAGCCTTGATAGAACTGGCAGAATAACTGTGATTTGACTTCCCATTCATTCCATTGGAATCTACATCAGTGAAGTGCTCTGAGAATCATGTACATGTTTCTTAATACTCAGGATCATCATGCTACAAGCAAGAAGAGTGTTCTAGCACCTAAAATCATTATCAGGATGAAAGGCTGACAGCAGATTCTCCACACAGACCAAAAAAATAACATGCCCTTGACAGCTACAAAAGCAGCACATTGCAACTTATGCTATACATACACCTCACAGTCATCGCTCTTGCATAAATCTGTGTGTCTTTTTTAATGTTATAATTTTGCAATCCAATACATCATTTTCTACTCCCGATGTCTGCAAATGAGCCAGATAATGCAGAATGCGCCGAGTGATTTGAGCTATCAGTGACATCAGGAGTTTTGCTGCTGTAGTTATTAACAGATATTTTCTCACCCAGCCGCATAGACCAAAATCAATCATTCTGATAACTAGGCATGGCATGTGCTGTCCGCATTGTCATTCCAATCTGATTAATCACGCATACACAGACCTTTACCTTAAGGACCAATTGTTCACATTTAATCACAAAGAAACATTCAAGCACACCACTGTACATTACTGGATTTAACCACCCTTCATGTCTTCAGTTTTAGCAAATACATTTAGGATAATGTGACTCTGGCACAGAGATATAGTCTTTCACTAATTTAAAAGCCATTAAAACCTAACTTAAGTAAACTAACACAGGTTATTTGGTATCATTTATCATATTAGTTTTGCAATTTTTGAAGTTTCCATTATCCCTGCATTTTTTCTAACAATTTATCCTAATAAACACAGTAGAAATGAGCTCTCCAATATGATATCTTCTTCAGAGGAATACCAAGCATTACTAAATTTCACTGTGGATTCTGTGTTACATTCATGATTTAACTTATTTTAAACTATCCCCCAAAAGACTTTACGTGCACTCGTAGTTACTGCATCACTCAGTGAAAACCTATGGGAAATTCAGATTGGAATCCAGAGTAAGTTGTTCTTACACAGGAGCAAGGACTCCCCATAGTTACTCTGGATTTTGCCCTATATTTTTCCACCACATCCCTTAGAAGTCTTCAGCTAATTGCTTCTGTCCTTCTGAGGAGTAAAATACAACTGATGTATATCAGGTATGTTCCAGAACCACAGTGCCAAAATCCAAATGGACTCTGCCCATCTTGACTCAAGTAGCCCACAAGTCATAATACAAGCTGTGATGACTTGTCCAGAACTTTTCGTTGAGTTATTTGGACTCATGTCTGAAACTTTCTGAAAAGCAAGTCAAGCCCTGAAAGCAATAAAAAAAAAACAAGCAAGCAAACACTCAAACTCACACAATGGCTTATCTAATTCTTTTCATTTTTCAGGTAAAACACTTGAGTTCCAACTTGGTGCACTGATTTTGACATGCGTAACTCAAGTCTGTAAAGGTCATGAAAAACACATTTTCACAACTTGAATTCAATTGAGAGCACAATCCTAATCATGTCTACTCAAAAGTAAGCCCCATGGGGTTCAATGGGTCTTACTCCCAGGAAAGTGTCTTTAGGATTGCAGCCTAAGGGCGCAATCCAGAGTAACTACAGGGAGTCCTTGCTCCGATGTAAGAATAATTTACTCTGGATTGCAATATGAATTTCCCATAGGTTTTCACTAGGTGGTGCCTTATCTACTTTGACGTAAAAGTCTCTTACGTGCTCCTGTAGTTACTATGGATTGTAGGGTTAGTCTCGGTCCATCCTGATGCATACCTTCATTGGTTTCCAGATGCTACCACCCAGTGGTGGGCTTTAGGGGGTTCTGACAGGTTCTATAGAACCCTTTGCTAATGAGCACCTGGTTCTGAGAACCGGTTACTAATGGGACATAGAATCTGTTGTTTTGTGGACATAGAACCTGTGGTTAATTTAGGTTATTAGGACATAGAACCTGTTGTTAATTTATTTGAATCCCACCATTGCTACAACCCCAAACAATGGAAAAATGAAGTTCTTATGTAAATGACAAGTAAAAATTGAGACCATGGTTGGTTTTGCCTTCACAGTGATGCCCATTTGTAATTTGAGACTTCCATTTTCTATGTTAGCAAAATCAAAGTTGATTGATCATTTACCGGGAAAGTACACTAGTTCCCTGTAAATAATATTCATCCTTTGCTATGGATGGAAGCCACTGAAGATCGGAATGTCCTTCAGTATGCTATTTAAATATGTCTTATGTATTTCCTGAACAAAAGATGAAAAACCTGGTTTTTTCTGGAGTTTCATCCTCTGAAACTGTTATTGTTATACTTACAATGTTTGTATGTATGATTGACAGTGCAATCCGAAACCAGGTTAGGCCAACACAAGTCCTTTGCTGCCCGGGGGCACCTCTGTGCCACTCCTAGGGGGATAGGCCAGTGCACAGACATGTGCTTGCCTCCCCACATCACCACACAAACAGGGTTAGCATCGTGCCCTTAACTTTCTAGTTACAATTTATGATCAGGAGGGAATTACTAAAGCAACCATATTGCTCATATACCTCAATAAGAAAAAGGACAAATACGTTTTTATTTTACATGGACAAATACGTTTTTATTTTACATGGACCACAACCTTATCAAACATTCAAACATAAAATATAGTGAGTCCTAACTATCCAAGAACCTCTGCCCTCTTTCAACATTGCTTCCTTCCTTTGGGTAAATGTTTTATGGAATACCATCAAAACCACCCAAGCCTTCTGGCAGAACTAGAGTCTCTTTAGTAAGCCCTGGACCTCAGAAGGCGATATTTGACCCCCAGAAGTTGAATTTGGAAAAGTGAATGGTTTATTCAGGCTACAATCCTAAACATACTTTCCACAATGGTGAGTAGGCCCCATTGAATACAATAGGACTAACTTCTGAGTAGACATACTTAGGATTTCACTGTTTTTAACTAATTGACAGTTTTCTTGGCACTTACTCACTTTTGATAAGTGTTTGCTAATTAGGACTTGAATTGATCCAATAATTGATTAATCATGGGTGGAATAGTAACTTAATCCATCAGTTTTGGGAGACGAAGTCTAAGAAGTGACTCTGAGTGATTGAAACAGCCATGTTTTTTAACAGGGGAAAAAATGATACAAGTACCTCAATTTATTTTGTTGACAAAATACTATTCTCAGAAATATTATTCAGCAAACTGAAGCAAGAAAAAGTCTACTCTTACTAATGGTGTATAGAAGACAAAATGCTTTACTTTGCATGTATGAAGGTTGGCTGAAAGTTGCGGATGCAAGGACGCGTGCATAAGCCAGCTGTGTAAGCCAATTTATTTGTGGGTATAGGGTAGATTACGAAACCCCTTCACTTGTTGGGGCAAGATTCGGACTTAGAAGTCAACCATGATGTGCTTTCCTGCGAATAGGGACAAGGGCAGGTGAATTTTTTTTTCAGTGGCACTATTTCAGTAACACACTTTCTCTGACTTAGTGGGTGGAGATACAAGTTGACACTACATTATCCATGAATACTGGGCCTGCAGATTTTAGTAACTGTCCCCGAACCTATGGGTCAGACCCAACTAAACCCTTCCAGAGGTGAGGTGATCTGTTTTCCCTGGCATTCTAAGGCATGTCGGAGGATTCTGGGAGGCCTTAGAAACTCACTTCCAGTTTTTTGTAACCACATGTGGCCTCCCCAGTATTCAGGAATTTTTTAAGAGGCAAGCACAGGACCCTCACCTCAGGAGAACTACAGGTCCCCAAAACCCACGGATTTCATTATCTGATGAATGTTCAGGAATGGAACCTGCACAGACAATGAGGTCAGCCCTGTTTTAGTAGGCACGTTAAATTGATCTTAATATAGTAAGGTTACACTGCAAATATGAAGTTTTTAGAGAGCATTTAACACATGGAGTCAGATTGGTGAATTGCTTGCTGGTGCTCGGTAGGGATGCTTGATGCCCAGTAGTACCAGCTGCCCACTGTGCAGTGCTGCCAAATGGTGCCCAATGCCCAGTGGTGTCCACTATCTACTGACATGATGGTGCCCAGTGCCTGGGGGTGCCTGCTACTCACTGGTGCCCAGTGGTGCCTGGCAGAGTTGCCTGGTTTCCGCTGCCCACTGCCCAGTGCTACCTGGTTGTGTCCTAAATCCAGTGATACATGGTGCCTGATTCCCACTGCCCAATGGTGCCTGGTGCCCAGTTGGGATGCCAGTGTCTGCTGCCTGGTGGTGCCAGGTGGTGCTCATTGCCCACTGGCCATTTCATGGTGGTGCTGGTGATACCTGCTGCCCAATGGGCCCTGGAGCCTGGTAGGAGTTCCCAGTTCCCAATAGGGGTGCCTGGTGCCTGCTGCTACCAACTGCTGCCCCCTGCTACCCTCCAGGGCCCAGTACCTGTGTGTGCCCAGTTCCTGCTGGTTCCTGTGGCCTGTTGCCAGTGCCTGCTGGTGCCCAGGGTTAAAAAATATTATTGAAATTTTACTCCCACAATGGTAGGTTCATTCTGCTTGCAGATAAATAAATCTGCAGCTGAAAGACACTGGATTGGGTAATCAGTTTGAAGCTCTTGTCAATTTAACATGAAATGGCTCAATCATGGGGGCACAAAAATGATTTATCATATATTTTTGAGTAGCTCGTTATTTAGTGTTTTCATAAAAGTAAAAAACATGGACACCTGTAAACTGAAACGCATTAATAATCCCACTGTGATAAATAGTAAGTCCTTCAGCTGACATATCATGTATTTAGGGGAAATGGAGTCTTGGTGGTTATCATCACTCCTACATATCTAGTTAGAGACATAAATAGTGTTAGGTGCCTAACACCTGAGTTTGGTGTAATTTATCTTCATCGGTCTTTGTAGTATGTCTTCATCAAGAATAACTGAAGAAAAATGGCTTTCTTTAATATAATCAGATATGTTAGAACCTTTTCTTTCCTTATTAGCCACGGAATACAGTATGGAATATAATTTTTTATCACTGCAGTCAGAGATCTGCTAAACATCATATAAAATTAATATTATCAATTCCACATAAGTAAAATGTAACATTTTTATGCGCACTCTTATACCTTTACCATGATTTTTTTCCAACGTGTTCTATGTCTTATCTCATAACCCACTTAAAAATTTACTTCAAAAATAACTCTTTGAAATTTTCACTTCACTTAATGGGGTTCAATTAAAATTATTTTAAAAATCTAAATAGGTTTTCGAAAGTTTACAGGACATCATACCCTTGCTAATAAATGGGTAGGGGCCATACTACAGATTGTATCAGAAGAAACATGATCTGTGGAAGGTACTGTCTCTTTGTGTGCCTAGGACATCCATCAACTTGTCCTCTTTTGTTGGATACCTTTCAACTTGGGCATCCTTGAGGAGTTGCCCAAGTTAGCAATTTGCTAACACCTGAGGGATGCTCCTTCTGCCCTCGAGACCTGCCAGAAGTTTGGTTTGTTGGATATATGTTAAATGACTCAGGGCACAATTCTAACCAATTTACAGTGCAATCCTAAGCATGTCTACTCAGAAGTAAGTCCCATTGTGTTCTATACCATTTACTCCCAGGAAAGTGTGGTTAGGATTGCAGCCTTAGTCCCACACAATTCACCCATCTCCTTGTTCCTGTGCACTGTCCTAAGAGTGGTGCAGAAGCTTCTGGGTGCTCCCATCTAATCAGATCTGCACCACTTCCAGGAGGTGTCTTAGACCAATTGGGGCTCTTTGTGCCTTAACCTGGGAAGGGGTAAGGTTTCCCCTTCCTCACAACCCTGAAACTTGAGCTTGATTTAGAGCAGGCTTAACCAATCTTCATGTTCCAGCACAAGTTGGGATTGGACTCTGATTTATAACTTCACTAGATCTTAGAGCACAATAATAACCATGTCTACTCAAAAGTAAGCCCCACTGGGGTCAGTGGATCTTACTCCCCGGAAAGTGTCTTTAGGATTGCAGCCATAGTCAGTTTAAGACCCAGTTTAAAAATAGATTTTAATCTAAACTGGTTTTTTACGAATTTGGATCTGAAATACCCTAAGATTACCATTTCCCAAATGCACCTATCTGTATATTACGATTCTCCTCAAGGGCATGGTCACCATGCTCCTGTTATCTGGTATAAATGCAATTTGGACCAGGGCCTTCTTGGAGTACATCCTCCCTCCCTTTGGAGACCACACTCATTCCATCCTTAAAGGACTTTAGGTGCTAGATGAAACTTTCTCAAAGAGCCATTAGGGCTTATTAAATAACTACACTAACTTTGTAAGGCTGCAATCCTAAATACGCTTTCCCATGAGCAAGCCCCAATGAACTTCTAAATAGACACGCATATGATTACAAATTAAGGGTTTTGGGTTGTTGTTTTTTTAGATGAAGAGGACAAAGTTCATGTGCTTTTAATAACTGTATAGAAATGGGAACTGTTGTACTAAAATCTTGTCTTATAGCTGCACCTTGTCAGGCAAGGCAAGACGGAGGGAGAACAATCTTCAGTTACCATAATTCCCTCCCCTACACAGGAAATAAAGGGGCAATAACCTGGTCCATCTTTGCCATCTGTTAACCTTAGCCCCAAACATACAGCATATATTTCCCTTTGGTTTTCTCTTGGTTACAAACTTCAGTGGTAGCCTGTCACAGTGTTAACAGTTTTTATCTACTCACATACATCTCTGTCTTGCTGAAAACAATTCACCTATGTAAGATAACTTTTCTGCCCCTTTGTGGGACGTTCTCCATCACAACATCATCCTGAGCCAGAATCCTAAGAGACAATTCTGCCTGCAGCAGAAATGAAATATTCTATTACTCCAGGATTTGAGATACAGGCAAATTGACAGACTAGTTAAGTAGAAAAATTTGGAATGAATTCAATTTTAAGAGCACCGTCAAACATGATTGTCTGCATTTGGATATAACATTCAGCTAGTTCGATCAGAGAGAACTAGTCTGATCAAAGAGGAAACCTGTTCCAGAGATGGTTAACCCAGCTCTGTAAATACGCTGAACAGAGAATTTCAGCTAGACCATTGGGATTTTTTTAATGCATGGGTGGATGGCAAACGGGGGTTCTAATTTAGGTTAGTGATGGCTCAGAATTTGAAGGCAGTATTTAGTATTTAGATCTTCTTGGTTCTGTGCCACCTCCAGAGATGGCATAGAATCTATCAGATCCATTGAGGCTGCTGCAACCCTCCGTGGGGAAGCAGAAATGTTTCCTCCTCCCCTGCAGATACTTGCAGCAAACTTATATATCTACTAGCAAAAAGTGTACCCGCGTTGCGGGAATAAAATTCCCCCGTATGCCATTCCCCTATATGCATCAACCCCCCATGCTTAACTTCTCCATGTGCAACTTCCCCCATGCACATCAACCCCCCATGTGCATCAACCCCCATGCGCATCAACCCCCATGCGCTTCAACACCCCATGTGCAACTTCCCCCATGCGCATCAACACCCCATGCGCAATTTACCCTCATGCGCATCAACCCCATGCGCAACTTCTTCCATGTGCAACTTCCCCTCATGCACAAATTCCCCTCATGCGCAACTTCCCCATGCTCAACTTCCCCCCAAGCACAACTTCCCCCCATGCGCAGCATCCTCACCAGTGCAACCTCTTCCTCCGAACAACATCCCCCCAGTTCACCAGGCACTGAGCACCAAACTGGCTGGATGTTGTTCAGTCTCCCATGTTAAGTATAGGGCAGAAACACGTTGCCCCCTTTTCAGCCCCTGAAGGGTTAAGTTTCTCCAGATGGTTCTTGGTGGGTGTTCAGGTGACAGAAGGAACTCCCAGAATTCCATGCTTCAGGCCCAGCAGTTGGGGCGGAATGTTGATGAGTCGGAATTTCCGAAAACCGGTTCTTAGTGCACCCCTCCGTCACAGAAGGAACACCCACCCCAAATTTCATGCTTCTAGGGCCAGCGGTTTTGGCTGGGCGGTGATGAGTGAGTGAGTCAGTCAGTCAGTCAGTCAGTCAATGAGTCAGTGACTTTTCTCTTTTATATACATAGAAAAGTAGAATACTATATTATATTTCTATAAGTAGAATACCCAATACTTGTTTTTGCCCTTTTCATTTTTGTGTAAAAAAAAAAATCTGTGAAAAACCTTTCTCTAACAACTCAATATGCATATGACTACATTTGCTGACACAGTACCACCCCTAACACATACTTAGCACATTTTAAAAGTTATTTATAATTATAATATACAAAAAAATCACCCTTGGAATAAAAATACATAACATCACTTTCTGCAGTTCTAACTTTGAAAAATATCAAAATTCTTGAAAAGATAAAACTGTTTCCATCCATCTCTATGAAACATTTGTTTTTATTCATCTACAAATAGGATGAATAAATAGAAGCCTACAGATCTCTGTGTACAAATGTATACTCTTATATGGCAAGCATAAATCACATGCACGGATTGATGATCTAAGCATAAACAGGAGCTACATCTACCAGTATATAAATAAATGGCAAATTCTGTCTGTCTGTGTGTCTGAAACCCCTCTAACTTGGGCCACACTTGCTCTACACAGTCATATTATACAGTGGTGCCTCACATAAAGAGCTTAATTCGTTCCGGAGACATGCTCTTTAAGTGAAGCAGATTTTCCCATAGGAAATGATGGCAACTCAGACGATTGGTTCCACAACCCAAAAAAATTCATATAAAATATTAACTTGGATGTAAAAATGATGACAAAACACTGGAACTGAATTCAAAACATGCATTCAATGTGCATGATCCTATGAAGTCTACTTAGGCTGCAATCCTAAAGACACTTTCCTGGGAGTAAGCCCCACTGAACACAGTGGGGCTTACTTCTGGGTAGACATGGTTAAGAGGCTGCAATCAAAGACACTTTCCTGGGAGTAAGCACCATTTAACACAATGGGGCTTACTTCATAGTAGACATAGTTAGGAGACTGCAATCAAAGACACTTTCCTGGGAGGCTTACCTGGGCTGCTGCTGGAGGTTCAAGGTGGTCGGTGGGGGCACTTGGGGGCAGTTAGGAGGATCTGCCTTTAGCAGTTAGAGGCAGCAGTGCTGGCTGGCAGCCCTTTTAAAGAGCCTCCATGCGGAGTGTCAGGGCTCCATAAGCCCTCCATAAGGGCTTGTTAAGTGAAGCAGAACTTGTTATGTGACGCAAGATTTCTTGGAAATTTTTGCTTGTTATGTGAAACGCTTGTTAAGCGAGGTACCACTGTACTTTTCTGGAATCAGGATGTTCCTGGGATTGAAAATCTACCCTTCGTCCGCTGGTTGAACATGCAGCATTGGAATTTGTGTCTGGCCCAAATTGGCAGACATGCTACTTGGATTCCAGAGACAATGTATTTGTCTCCTTAGTTTTGGGCCAGAGCCTCAAAATGCCCTCCGCAGGAGCTGGCTTAACAGTCTGCAAGTCACTAACTCACTTACTCATCAATGCCTTGCCAAAACCACTGGGCCTAGAAGCATGAAATTTGGGGAGGGTGTTTGTTCTGTGCTGGAGGCACCCATTAAGAACCAGTTTTCAGAAATTCCAACCAGAAGGGGGTGAAAAGGGGTGCAGTGTGTTTTCCTCCCTATACTTTGCATTGAAGAATTGGTGACTGAGGGATGCTCTGCCCCAACCCCCAGACCTAGAAGCATGAAATTTGGGGAAGGTGTTCCTTCTGTGACATCAACACCCACCAAGAACCAATGTTGAGAAATTTAACCCTTAAGGGGCTGAAAAGGGGTGCAAAGTGTTTTTGTCCTATACGCAACATTGAAGACTGACTGATCAACATCTAGCTGATGCACTGGGAGGGAGGGTGCACATGGGTGATGTTGTACTGGAGGAGATGGTGCACACTGGGGGTTGTTGCACTGGGGGGTGTTGTGCATGGGGTTTGATACGCATGGGGTTTGATGCACATGGGAGGGTGATGCACATGGGGTGGGTGCACATGATGATGGGTGTGCATAGAGGGTTGGTGCACACGGGGGCACTGGTGTTCATGGGGGGAATTTGCACATGGGGGTTGATGTGCATGGGGGTTGATGCACATGGACAGGTGATGTGCATGGGAGGGTGAACATCCATCAAGCACCAATGTTGAGCAATTTAACTGTTAAGGGACTGAAAAAGGGTGCAAAGTGTTTTTGTCCTGTACTTATTATTGAAGACTGACTGATCAACATCCAGCTGATGAACTGAGAGGGAGGGTACACGGGGTGGGATGGTGCACATGGGGGGGGTGTTACACTGAGGGAGATTATGTGCATTGGGGGTGTTGCACATGGGGGTTGATGCTCATGGGGGTTGATGTGCATGGAGTTTGATGAGCTTGGGATTGATGCACATGGGAGGGTGATGCGCATGGGGATTGATGCACATGGGGGATGCTGCGCATGGGAAGGTGATGCACAATGAGGTATGTTGCTCAATGGGGATGTTGTGAAATGGGGGATGGTGTACGTGGTGGTATTTTACTCCCACAGTGCAGGTACATTTCGCTAGACTACAATAAAAATGAGGTACAGGTACAGGTCAGTCCTTTTTATTGGTGGATTTGAAGCTCACAGTTTTGACTAACTATGCATTCTGTACCTGTGGATCAGTATGACCTCCAGACATGACCAGAAGAATGTTTCAATCACATCCAGAGGCTTTCTGAAGCCTGGAGAGACTGCACACTGCCTCCTCAGTAGTGTATCAGAAAGGCATTTTCATTTTCCCCCTCTCTGTTCTGGATTCGATAAGAAAACTTCTTATAGGTATTGCCCCACTAGATCAGGCCACAGGTCCATCTAGACCAGCTTCCTATATCTCACATGAGGCCACCAAATGTCTTAGGAAGCAGATTGAAAGGATATCTCTCTCTCTCTCTCTCTCTCTCTCTCTCACACACACACACACACACACACACACACACACACACACACACACACACATATGCAGGCGCACAAACTCACTCCAATCTGTTAAAAGAATGACCCATTCTGATGTTACTGATCTACAGTCATTTTCATTGCACTTGGATAACCATTACCCACTCATTTTAAATAGTAAATGTCAGGTCATGTCATAATGCAAGACTTGGACAACCACTGTTTATTGCTTGCTCTCCTAAGCTAATGGTGGGACACCTATTGACATTAGGCAAAAGCCATGGGATCAAGCTTTCTGTATGTGGGTGTGTAGAAAAGCAGAAGCCAATGTCCCATTCCCATTATAAATGTGCAACGAGAGCCATTATTTCAAGAACAGTCCATCTATTAAAAAGAACATTACCAAATGCAGAGGGGAGACAGAAAGTGTTTTAAAAATCCATTCTATACACCGGGGTTTTCTTTGGCTCAACGCCTTTTTTCCCCCCTGCATTAATTGCAAAGTGCTAAATATGAATCAGAGACGATACTTTATGACAGCATTTTATCTTTTATTAATTTTGCAGTGGCTTCTCTGCGCTCCTCTCTGAGGAGCTTTCTCCCTGCTCCAAACATCTCTCCCCCCTGCTGTTTGCATCTGCTGCACGTCTCTCTCGCTTGCTCTCCCCCTGCTGCGTACATTCACCATGTCTCCCTCCCCCATCCCCACAAGTCTCGTTGCCATCTATCTCTTTCCCGCTCCCCGCTGTGTCTATCCATGGGCTCTCTCTCCCCTCTGATATGTGCAGTCACTGTGTCTTTCCTCTCTGCTCCTGCTGCACACATGCGCTAGTTTTTCACAACTCCCAGATATGTCTCCCAGGACTTTCCTCCCTCTTGGCCGTTTTGCTTTTAGTCCAGGTACCCTCTCTCTTGCCTTTGTATGATGGGTTTGGATTTCTGGTCATGCTGAAAATTATTTTCTCTTACTTGGTGCTACTGTCCCTGCACCACTATCACTCTGCAGAAGTATGATCTCTGTCTTAATGTTCAGTATTATCCTTAGTCAGCTTTAAAACCAAATCCAACTTTCCAGCTCTGGTACAGCCACAATTCAGCCCTGTGATAAGGGATCACATGTTTCCATACCTCGAGAGGGTCCTGGTGAATGCCCCCCAGAATACACTGGCAAAACTGCATTATCATTGGCTAGGACAGGCCCCTTAGAACGAACTAACTAACTACCTTCCTTCCTTCCTTCTCTTTGATTATCAGTACTAGCAGTTTCCAGGATTTGTATTCATGTGGACAATGTAGAGGAACTGGTCAATCATGTTTTTGCAACCACTTCAACCACTGAAATTGTTGACGACCATATTTGAGGTATAGTTTACATGTTTGCTAAAACTGAACAAGTCATGTCCTATGGCAGAACCACTCCTGTGGCTGAAAAAAGTACCATATTACTACTTTCCCCCTCCCCTTTTTGGGGAGACCAAGCAGATCTGCAGCAGGTCCCATTAAAGTTCAAGAAGCAGCAGTGGGATCACTAGTGGGTGTGGGCTGCACCAAGTGACAGACACCACCACGTGATGTCACCACTACTTGTCAAAATTTTTAAAATCTTGGTAGTTTTGAATAATATAATCAGTTATATATCATTTCATGCATAATTCATGTGGAACGCAACAAAACAAACTGTGTGGAAGTATCTCTTATTCTATCAAGAATGCTTTTGAACTGCTAGGTTGGCAGGAGATGGGCCAGAGACAGGAGCTCACTCCATCCTGTGGTACTCTGGAGTCTTAAACTCTGGTCTTAGGGCACAATCCAGATTATCTACAGGAGCATGTAAGAGACATTACGTGCACCCATAGTTACTGCGCCACCTAATGAAAACCTATGGGAAATTCATATTGCAATCCAGAGTAACTTGTTCTTACTCCAGAGCAAGGACTCCCCTTAGTTACTCTGGATTTCACCCTTAAATCGCCAACCTGCCAACGTTCCAGTTGTCCAGTGTTCTAACCACTGAGCCACCGCAGCCCCTAAATGAATACTATACATTTATTTTTTAAGAGGGATTTACAGCCACTGGTTTTTGAATAAATTCATTTGGTAGAACAGGACTGGGTTCTTCTTCATCTCCCTTCCTCTATGTAGCCTCCTGAAAAAAAATTCACTTGGTTGGATTGAGAAGGCTATATTCCTACCCCATTATCTCCTCTGATTTGGTTGGATACCCTCTCCCAACACATGGCAAACTGGGCACAAGGTAAAGCCTCCCAAGCTGAGCTCTGCACAGGCCACTTCTGGGTGCTTGGCCAGTGGTGGGCTCCAGCAGGTTCTCATCTACTCAGTAGAACCGGTTGTTAACAAGAGATAGGACATATATAGTTTTAAAATAGCCATTTAAAAGTGGCTGCCAGATGGGCACAGAACAGAATTTATTTGAATCCCATCACTGCTTGGCACACTGGATGTTCAGTGGTGACGGCAGACTTGCACTGGCCCAACAGCGTCTCTGGATTGTGGCCTAACCAAAACAAAAGCCACAGACATCTCCAGGGAGAAAGAGGCCAGCAAACAAGGACAACCTCGACCAAAAGGAACATTATCTTGGTCATTTAGAATTAGGTCACCGATGGTTTTGAATTTCCGAACATAAGACAGTCTGCACACAAGAATAAATTTTGATGCCCCAGCTGAATTAGCCGCTCATCAGAGAGCATTCTAACAAAAATGACAGGGACTCAGGATTTGAATGTAAAACTGATTGCTTGACCTGCTCCGTAACACGGCTCATATCATGAATATGCACCTGAGCAGCTATTATGATTTTCACATCTTCCGTCTCAACAACTGCAAGCCTATCAGTAATAACTTTTACCAGTCAAATCCCCATCTGTGTCTCAGACGTTCTAATGCTTATGCCTCACCTCTTCGCCTTAGCAAAAGAATGAAATTGTTCTGGCTTTTGCTTTCTTTCCTCACTTTTCTTTCTTTTTTTCCCTTTTTTGTGGGCAAAGGAACCGTCTCTCTATTTGAAATGAGATTTTGTGACTCATTATCTATCTGGAGAAATCAGGCAATAGGTCTTGATATTTGGGAGCTAAATGATGTCTGCCGTCACGCACGCTTTATGGAAAGGCAATGCTTCCATTATTTTGAGCGACTCCATTGGTTTTCAGACAGCTGCAATCCTAAGGACACTTTCCTGGGAGTAAGCCCCATTGAACTCAATGGAACTTGCTTCTGAGTAGACACTAATAAGATTGCACTGTTATGTGTTGTTTAGATTTATTCTAGTCTCCATTACTTAATGGCTGTTGATAATTAATGACCCTTTTGTGGATAAGCATTTAAAATGGAAAGAAAGTGAATTCCTCCCTGCACAGGCTGTAGGAATAAATTGAGAGGTTTCACAATGGAAGGAAGTAAACAGTAGGATCCTCCAAGGACTGGTGCATCTTAACATATTCATAACTGATTGAGAATCAGGAATGAGTCGAGAGATAGCCAGGTTTGCACATAACGCCACATTATTCTGGATGGTAAAACACCAAACAGGCTGTGAAATTTGCCAAAAGGATCCTTTATAAGGAACAAAGCAGCAAGTGGAATTCAAAGCAAATTTGAATTTGGGATGCAAATTTGGGCAGCAAAAAATTTCAAAACATAATGGTTTAGAAAGGCGACGGTTGAAGGCGCCCAGAAATGGAACCCATGGGGCTTTGGCAGCCAATAAAAAAAATATGAAAAGCCAAGCCAAAGTTAGGAATTGTTAGGAAAGACACTGAAAATAAAACAGCAAGTATGTCATATTTATAATGCTGTATGTCAGATGGTTCTCAAAGTGGGGGTCAGTACACTTTGGCGGGGTCATGGTTCATTTCAAGGGGGTCATGAAAAGCTGCACACCACCATTTTGAAATCTGGCTCTGGGCCCACCAGCTTGGAATGGGGCACACAGGCGTCTTTCCTGGGAGAAAGTATCACTGAACACAATGATATATATTTTGAAGTAGATATGAAGGAGCTCCAACATCTCAATGATGTCACTTTCTATTTGATGAAATCACTACCATGTATGACATCACTTGGGGCGGTCCTGGACAGATTTGGTAGATATGTGTAAGTTCATCTCTGAGTTCTTTCACCCTTGTGTATACATTCTTGGTTTACTCAATAGTACTGCAGTGGTGGGCTCCAGCAGGTTCGCACCTACTCTATAGAACCGGTTGTTAAGAGGTAGGACATATAAAGTTTAAAAATAGCCATTTAAAAGTGGCTGCCAGATGGGCAGAGAACCGGTTGTTAATTTCTTTGAATCCCATTACTGAACAGTAGGGTTGCCATATATCCCAAAAAAGGGACAGTCTTGATTGAGGGGCTGGGTTGTGTTCACATCCTGGCAAATGACAGAAGGTCCTGTCTTGATTTTGTGGAAACAAATTATGGCAACCCTACAAAATGGGCAAGATTTTCCCTACTTCATCTTTCTAAGCATATTACCCTGAAGAGCATTTATAGGCCACACTGCCTTGAGTTCACCCCAGAATTAATCCTTTCCTTTTCAGTCCCCCGCCTGATACGGGACCTCTGGTCTCCAATGTTACTACTGAGCACTGAAAGTCTAACAAAATCCTTGCATACTTCACTATCTCCCTAAAGGTATATGAATTGGGGACCCTTTTCTTCCCAGTTTCCAAAGTTGCAAGTGATTGAAGGGCTTTCTCCTCGGAGCAAGGGCAAATAACTCCCTTTAAAAACAAGACTGTGCAGCTACTAGAAGAAAGTTTAATCTTCTCCTCCAAATTAAATGTCTCTCGAAGGTGACTCTATTGCTAGAGATGCCTGTTATTTCTAAGCTTGCTATAAAAATGGAGATTTTTAAGAGAAATCTACACCCACAAGTCTAACATAAAATAGCATTATATCTAATCCTGCTAGATTATGATATATCAGAACTTTATATGGGTTAGATTTCTTTTTTTAAACCCTCAAAATACACACATGCCCTTGTGGATAATGTTCCATGGAAAATACTGGTTACTACACCAGGCATCAGAAGGTCCCGAACCCACAAAACATCTCCAGGCTAATGCTGTAGGAATTGCTTTCTTGCTAAATACTAGTTGAAATGTTACACTGAACAACAAGCTTACATCCAATTTGGCTGTAGCTGTCGTTGCAGACACTTGGTGGGCAAGTTAAACAGACATCAGTGGGGCTTTCTTCCAACTAAATCAACAGAGGATCAGGATGCCAGTCCCATAGATTTTAATTAAACATAATTAGATTGCAACACTTCATCACAATACAATGACTAGTTACTTGGGGCATCAGGAGGCTGTTTTTAAACAATCCTGTTGATCAACAGAAAAAGTTTCATTTCAGAACTTAAATTATCGACAGATTTAAAAATGGAACAGGTTCTCTTCCCGATACATTCCATTCCACATACAACCCCCCCCCCCAAAAAAAAAGTTCAGAAATGATCTGTTTCTCATGATCAAATCTGCTTCTTTTTGCCAATCTAGAGGGAGAAACTGTAATTGCATTTAGCGCACTTGTTCCCAAACTGTGAATTGGTGGGTTGCAATTTGATTTTTGGTGGGTCACCAAAGGACCAGATAACTACTTGCTTGAAGATGTGAGACTACTCGAAAATCAGATATTCATCACTCTGCAAAGATTTCAGCTTCTACAGTTTGCAAGCATGTGTAAATATAGGGAGATGAGGGCATTTTCTTCTTCTTCTTCTTCTTCTTCTTCTTCTTCTTCTTCTTCTTCTTCTTCTTCTTCTTCTTCTTCTTCTTATTATTATTATTATTATTATTATTATTATTATTATTATTATTATTAAACAAACGAAAAACGATATTTCTTTCTAGATTTCCTTTTTTAAAGTATAGTTAACCTAGGTAGGTTCCAGAGTATCGTTTTTTAAAAGTGGGTATTAATGGTAAGGTTTGGGAAGCACTGCTTCTAGCAGTAAGAACTGTCAACCATCCAAGGTTGGTTCAGCGTCTTCAGCAGTCAGGATCAATCTTCCTTTCCCTCTTTGTAAGCCAAGGATCCACTTTCTAACACTGATGCATCCCAATGCAGTGCCAATATATGGGAACAAATGTTCCTAAACCATAAGGTCGCTGTGACCCCCCCCCCCCCAAAAAAAAATCACAACAGGATGCAGAATGCACCACATGATGGGTCAGATGCCACCACCGCATCGTGTGGCAAGGAGTTTCGCAGACTAACTGCATGCTGAGTAAATATTTTGTCTGTCCTAACTCTTCCAAAACTCAATTGTAATGGGTTTCTCCTGGTTTTGGTGTTGTGTAAGAAGGGAAAGAGCTTCTCTCTATTCATCTTCTTCATCCTTAGCATAATTTTGTATGTCTCAATCATATACCTCATCAGGCACATCTTTTCTGGAGTGAAGAGATCCAAACACTGTAGCTTTTCCCCACAAGGAAGGTGCCCCGACCACAATAATACTTTTGGTTGCTCTTTCCTGCATTTTTTCCATTTCCACTATATCATTTTGGAGATGTGGTGACCTGACCTGGATGCATTACTCCAGAAATGGCCTTACCACCAATTTGTACAATGGCATTATATGTTAGCTGTTTTATTCTCAATGCCTTTTCTAATGATCCCAGCATGGAATTCCTTCCTCTCCACCACCACTCATTGGGTCAACACTTAGTAAGTTATCCAGCAACACCCCAAGGTCTCGCTCCAAGATTTATAAACCAGGCAGCAACCAATAGGGCCTCTAAAAAGTTTGAGAACCACTGATCCATTACAAATACAAAATAATAATAAGAGATTTGCTGGAATCTGAGCCTGCTTGGCCAGTCAATTACGCCCATGCACAAAAACTCAATTGAAATTAGTATCACCTGATAAATCCATGCTACCCAGCAAGTTATATAAGGTACATAGATTGAATACCCAACTGTAAATTCAGCTGTCAAAATGAATTAGAAGTTTATGCTCTCAACCAATCTCTGCTATATTAATGAATCGTTATGTAAACCTTCCTGGAACAAACATTTGCCCAGTTCTGAATGACATTAATGAGAAATATAAAGAAAAAACAAAATAAAGAGCAAACAGTTGGGGCACAGATTCTACAGAGGATGATTAATCCCAAACTGTGTATCGCCGACAACAGGGCAGGAGCTATTCGTAATATGAAAAACAGTTTACATGCAAATAGTCTGCAGGCGAGAATGTGTTCTTCATAAACTTACTTTGCAATGCGATAAATCTAAAAAGTAGGGCTGTGTCTCTATTAGTAATTAAAATGCAGAGAGGGATCCTTCTCTGATGGTATTTTGGAGCACATTTTCATACAGTCTCTGCTCCATCTAATTGCTGTGTACTGCTGGCAGCTTGCCTCAAAGCACAGAGCATATGGCATTCTCCAAGGAGAAGATATCATACCCCCCCCCCTTAAAACATGCAAGTCAGTCGGTCACTGTTACCCCTCTGTGGAATTATTCAAACAGCTGCTCCCTCCAACTTCGAAGGAAGGCAGTCTTTTGTCTTCTTTTAAAAATATGTGTCTCCTTTGCATGACTCTGCCACATAATGAATGATGGCTTTAAGGTTAAGAAGCTTATTCCTGGAACAGGTTTGAACCACCAGGAGGTGTGGCACCTTTTAAAAACCCAGTACCAGACAAATGGATCTTGAACTATGCCGCACATCCAACTGCACATGATCATTCATCACGCCAGCACCAAAACCACATCAGTATTCTTCATCGACTCAGAAAAGGGACAAACAATTAGGGAACTGAGGATAGAACTTGTGAGGATGCAAGTGTGCCAGACACAATGATATCACTAGGAGATTTTTTTTTGGGGGGGGGGGGTCAGATCACACTGGGTGATACACTACTTGTTGTGACATCACTACTGGTCATAATTGTTATAATCACTGTTTTAGGAATAATTTACCATAATGTTATATAACATTCAATGAATAATTTCATGCCAAATGTAATGAAACAAGTTGCTTTGAAATATCTCTATTAAAACAGCGGGGCCAGAGCCTGGATGTATTGCCACATCTGGGGTATGGCCATGTCCACTGCATGGGAGGTGGTCCATCATGGGGTGGTGCACCAGCATCCAGCACCAGATGACACAAACTCTAGAGATGCCACTGGCCATAGATACCCTGATTGCACTTAGAACGAGTCATTTATCATACACAGTAATCCATTCATTTTACAGGATATCTACATTATTTTTTACAGTCCAATCCTGAACATATTTACCTGAAAGGAAGCGCCACTGCAGCCCAGTGTAAATGTTACCAGAGCAGGGCTGGCGCACCATTTCCCTCTGATTCATTCCACACCATTCTGAGCACATGTAAAAATACAGAAATCATGCAGATGCACATATGAGTTACATGGGAACTCTTATAGCATACTGTCAAGTGATAAAGTAACGTCCAGATGATTTCATTTTATGTATGATTCAAGCTGCGTGGGATCTGCAAATGACAAAGATGTTATCAGGATTGCCAAGCCTGACAGCAGAAGAAAAAGAGGCGTCCTGTAAGGACACTATCAGCCCAATTGTGTCCACCTTTTAAGAGTTGATGTAGCCACAGTGGAGCCTCAAAGTAAATCTATCTATAGAACTAAAAAGTTCACAAAGTGGATTACAAGAAAATGAAAAAAATTAATAGCTAATAATAGCTAATGGATCTCTGTCCCAAAAGGGCTCACAATCTAAAATGTGAAATCTAATCTAAAAATGTGAAATCTCAATCTAAAATATTTGAAGAGGCCTCAGTGTCAGTCCCCCCTTTGCAGGATAAAGTGAACATCCCTTTTGGTACAGCTATATCAGTGCTGGAAAGTTGTATAGGATGAGGTCCTAGGTCAGGGGTGTCTGTGCATTTCATACAGAAGGCTAAACTTAGCAGTTTCCTGAGGATGGAGTCCAAACGTATGCATGTCTACTTGGAAGTAAGTCCCATTATAGTCAATGGGGCTTACTTCCAGGAAGGTGTGAAGAAGAAGTAGGGGGGGGTGCACTTGAAATGGCAAGGCAGGCCACATTCAGCCTGTGTGTTTTGTGTTTGACACATGTGCCCTATATTATTGGATTGGAGATACTGATAATTAAGGAAGCCACATCCAGACCATTAAGGAAGCCACATACAGATGGGATCCACTCATACGTCCATTGCATTTCCTCTGGTTGAAGCACTCATAGAATCATAGAGTTGGAAGGAACCTAATAGGTCATCTAGTCCTCTTAGACCAAACTTCATATAACATGCCCAGGATGATCTCCTGCATTTCAAGAGTGGAACAGGTGAAGACTGAAGTTAAGAAGGCAAAGCATCCATCCACTTGTCAGCATGGTCTTCCCTCATTCATGTTTGATTCCATGATGAAAAACTCTGCAGAGAAGCTATACTGGGACATTAGGAAAGGTAGAGCCAAGTTTCTAAGTTATCGATCACAGCCGCTGTGAGTTCATCTTCCTGCCAAATTCCTTACCATAAATCAGTAATTTCCTACCAGTGTACTGAGGCGCATTGGTGTGCCACAAATGTTCCACAGATGTGCTGTGGAAGGTGGAAGATGGGCCTTTATTAAGTTATAAATTATTGTTGTTATAAAGTTATAAATTTATTAATACAGACTTTGAGGAGTACATTGTGCCTTGTCAATGATGAATAAATTGCTGATGTGCCTCCAAGATAATGATTTTCAGTGTGCAGTAAGATAAAAAAATGTTCTGCTCCTTTAGTTATATCCTCGGTTGGACAGCTCCTTAGCTGTTCGGTATTTCTGGTTGAGAACAGCCAGACTTTGCTGGACAGCTCCTCTGACATTATAAGGCTGTAAAATTGGATAATCTCAGTGCAATCATATGCATGTCTACCCAAAAGTAAGACCCATTATACTCAATGGGGCTTTTTTCTCAGAAGAGTGAGGTCAGAATTGCAGCTTGAGTGACAAAGATGAATCTGACCTTCAGAAGTTTGAAAACGTCTGATGAAAAAGTTGATGAATCTGACCTTCAGACCTTCAGAAGTTTGAAAACATGTAAATGCAAGTCGATAAAAAGTACCATTTTGGTGGGAGGGTAACAGCATTTCATGTGCCTCTGACATTTAGTCACGTTGGCCACATTGCCACAGCAATTTATTTGGACAACCCTGGATCTTCAACCTTGTAATAGGGATGACCACCACCCTTAAAATTGGTCAAGGATAGCAGACAGACAACTTTATTGTTATGATTATAATGAACATTATCATTATAATGTTCACTTGGGTTCCAGGAACATTACCTTTGCAGCAAAACTGGAGAATGCAATCCTAATCAGTCTTGGCCAGCACAACTCACCCATGTCTTTGTTCCTACACTGATCTTGGGAGACTGGCGCATGACTGTGCACTGGTCTAATCCACCCAAGAGTGATGCAAAGGTGCCTTTTGAGTTTATGGGCAAAAGCCAGTCTAACTATGTGGAGTCCTTGCTCCGGTGTAAAAACAACTTTGGATTCCAAGATGAATTTCCCATAGCTTTTCACTAGGTGGTGCTTTTCACTGGTTGTGGGTGGCGCAAGTGGCTAAGACACTGTGCCTGTTAACCAGCAGGCCAGGGTTCAATTCCCAGGTTGGCCCCACAAGACAGGGTGAGCTCCTGTCCTTAGCCCAGCTCTGTGACGCCAGCTGGATCCAATCGTATTGGCTCTGCCTTTCCATTGGACTATTTCAGTGGCATGGAGAGGGGGGATTTGCTGCTTGGGTAACAGCCTATCCTCCAGAACAATCCAACCCAGGCTTTCATGCTTCGCATGCAGCGTATGCAGCGCTGAGCACGATACCATAGTCTTTCAAGACTGACAGAGGTCTGCTTTTTTTCACTAGGTGGTGCAGTAAGTACGGGTGCACGTAAAGTCTCTTACGTGCTCCTGTAGTTTTTGTGGATTTGGGGGTCTGACACTTTTGCAACATCCTCAAGCAGCCCAGGACTTATGCCAGCCTAAGCAGGAGTTGGGATTGTGCTGTGAGTATTTCTAAAACCTCTTCTCTCCCAGATCATGAGAAAATCCCCCAAAAGTTAAACTGGATTTATATCCCCCCCTCCTGCAAACTCTTTCACATTGACAACTCTTTTCATGCCATAAGAGAAAATTAATGAAAATACTGACTAAACTGAAGAAAGAACACAAGGCCTACAGCATGCCAATGAATGGGTAAATAAGCAGAAGTCACCCCATAAAATCGAGAAACAAATGGAAATATGAAAGTGAGAAAGTCAAAACACAATTAGGCAGTCATAACCACCATATGTGATCATCAGATGTTTCCAAAAGAAATGGATGCAAGCTGGTATTTTCAAATATGAAACAAATATGGATGCTAGCAATTCAATACAGTGGCGTAACTAATGATCACGTAGCCTGAATCTAAGCTCAAAATGTTGTCCCATAAGTGATGTCATGCTCAGGCTTTTAAAAAAGGTAACTGGAGGAAAATCAACTCCCTCTGCCCAGCTGCTCACTACCCACATCCTCTGCTGCCTCTTAAGAATGTAAGAAGAGCCTCCAGTGGATCAGGCCAAAGACCTGTCCAGTCCAGCTTCTCGTATCACACAGAGGCCCACCAGATGCTTCAGGGAGCACATATGACACCTACATTCAGGTGTTCCCCCTGCATCTGGAATTTTGAGGTTGTCCAAGTCTAAACATACCCCTCATTCCTTGTAACCCATTATGGTTCTTAAAGGCATTGAGGCTAGATGCCATCGCCACATCCTGTGGCAGGGCGTTCCATAGACCAACTCATATCTTGAACACTTTATTGTGATCCCTAAGTCTTTTTTTAAAAAGTGGATCTGGACCAAAGCTTGATGAAACAGAAAAGGCTGTAGAAAGGATTGGCTTACCTAATCTGCTGTGAATTGCTTATCAGCCCGGAGGCATGCCAGGAAGGATAAGCACTTTTTTAACACTGGCATGAGTTTTCTATGGAATTGTCTTCCAGATAAGTTTTTTCCAGACATCACTAATGTTCTCCCCTTTCTAAAAATATAGACACAAACCATTTTTCAGTTGGGCCATTTATATTTGCCGGAAAGGTATTTTTCTTCCACCATAGACTTCAACAAAATATCAATTAATGTTTGCATTTGTAATGTTGTGGGGCGGAGGGTGGCGCAAGTGGTTAAGACACTGCCTGTTAATCAGCAGGCCAGGGTTCGAGACCCAAGTCCCCACAAGACAGGGTGAGCTCCTGTCCTTAGCCCAGCTCTGCAACACAGCTGGAACCAATTGTATCGGCTCTATCATTCCTTTGGACTATTTCAGTGGCGTGGAGAGTGGAGATTTGCTGCTTGGGTAACAGCCTATCCTCCATACTAATCTTCCCAGGCCTTCGTGATTCACATCCAGCATCCAGCCTGATACCATATTCTTTCAAGACTGATGGATGCCAATGCAATGTAATGTTGTAAAGAAAATGTAACATGAATAGCAATCTCTGCAATTAAGTCCAGTGCTGATGTTTCGATATGTCCACCTGCACACTCACAGATTTCTTGACTCATGGCATCATTTCCTATCAGGTCTACATTTCCTCATCTATTTTTGCTTTTAGTCCCCACCTTAGTACATTTAAAAAAAAAAAACAACAGTGTACTGGCAAACATCACAGAAAAAACCTGCAATGAGAAATTTTAAAAATCTATGTGGCTCAGGCCACAATCCTGTACATGTGTTCCACATTATCCATGGGAGTCCATTCCCATGGTATTAGTGGATGCCAAAACTAAATTTGTGGGTATGAGCACATGTAACTCTCTGGAGATGATGGGAACTGTACTACTATCACCTCTGGAGAGTGTTCTAAGGCTTGTGGATGCTGCGCACAGCCACCACGGGTGTCAGAATGTCTTCTAAGGCTTTCAGAGACCTTAGAAAGTCACTTGTGGTCTCTGGGGAAAATAAGTGATGTTTAAGGCACTGATAGGAGTCCAAAGAAGTTTCCACAGGGCTCGTGACAACCTTAGGTAATGGGAGCACAGACCACATCATCTTTGGAGAGACCATGCCATGCCAACCCTGACCTAATCAAATCTTCAGGTCTCAATTACTTAGGTAGGAGGTCCACTGTATACACTTTCCAGAGTAAGCCCCATTGTCCCAAATCCTGCTGAGAAGTTTCAAGAGGACTTATTGCTCCATAGACATGGATAGGATTGTGCAATCAATTAGGCATTTACAGATTAGAACATGAACTAACATAGACCAACCCTTAATAAGTTTTTTTTCCAGTCTTTCATCTTGAATAGAATCGGTATTATAGATTATGGTTACTACATTGCAATTCATACTGTCATTTCAAGACATCTTCCAGATGAGTGAACTTAGGCACTTGTCGTCATGTTGGGAACGGTTTCTAATTTCGGTCAGGAGTTTTAAACAGATTGCTATTTTTGTGGCCCTTACTTTTAAAGGACTGAAATCAACCTGACATTTCAAAAGGGCAAAATACGCCTTTTCCTTTTAAGTGTGGTGAAAATGCTGTTTAGCGCAGGATAAATGGGCTTCTCCCACTGCTATCTAGCTGATCGAAGAAAACTGTATCATTTCACAAGCAAAAGAAAAAAAAATATTCCATACTTCAGGAATACTGCTGACATGGTTTTATAGTCCAACATCTGTGATAAAATTCAGCTTGAAGTCTCCTTACATATAAACATTACTTTTCTTCTCCTGGAGTTCTGTGAAAAGCAATCATGGTATTACTGTCAACCATGGTAAAAGTAATCTAACAAATATCCTATGTGCTTACCTTTTTATTAGTGTTTCAGCAGCAATGCTATATACTGCAGTTATGGTTGAGATAGCCACTCCATTCTAAGCTTCTATTTTCAGGGCTTACAATTTTCTTTTAAAAATTACCTTTTGCACTGAAATTTGTTGTGCCTGGTCAGCCTAACAATGATTTGGGCTGGGCCAAGGAGAAAGAGACCATGCAAGGCATTTTAGAAAGGGGGGGTATACATTTTGGTTATCTGATCAAAACAGTTCTACTCAGGATTATACTGATATTTGAATGCTTTTTCATTTTGCACTTTCATCAATCTATGATACATCATTTTGCGATACCTGAGCTTGCCTGAGCAGAATTAAGTCTCACAATGTTCAGCGGGGCTTACTCCCAGGAAAATGTGAAGAGGATTGCAGCCTTAGGGTGCAATCCGGAGTAACTATGGGGAGTCCTTGCTCCGGTGTAAGAACAATTTACTCTGGATTGCAATATGAATTTCCCATTGGTTTTCACTAGGTGGTGCAGTAACTACAGATGCATGTAATGTCTCTTACATGCATTTAATGTCTCTTACATTATAGGGTCAATGTATAAGTTTGGAAGATGCAACAATTAGGAATATGCCTACCGCAGTAGATGAAAAAAAATTCAAAAAGAAAAGAAATCCAAAGTACAGGCATGCCACCATAACCCACAAGGTTTATGTTACAGAATCACCCACAATTACTTGAAACCTCTAATATGAATAATGTCGGTCCTGCTACCAGTGGTGTCACTAGGATTTTTATCACCTTTTACAACATATTGTCACACCATGATGGACCTCCTACCATGCAGAGAAGTGAGGCAACGCCTTAGAAATGGTAATTTACCATTTCCCCAGCCTCCTGGTTTTTTGGCTATAACTTTTGTTTGACTGGAGATATTTCAGTGCTTTCATTTGGCATTGAATGAAATATAAATATTGCATTGAATGAAATATTAATTGTTATTATTTGAAAATACCAAGATTTTTTTTTAAAAATGGCCACTGTGGATGCAATCCTAACCCTGTCTACTCAGAAGTAAGTCCAATAGTAATGCATTATAATGCATTAGGCATTATAAACCATCACCTCGCACTTTAACACTTTTTGTCCAGACAGCACAACATAAACAATATTTAATACTATATCTTTTTTTAATATTAATAATATTTAATTAAATAATATTTAATATACTTTTATTTGTGTTTCCATTTTTTGTGAATTCTCTTTTTATCTGTGAAAGGCATTTTTGTTAAATTCCTATGATTACCTATGGACTCTTACATAATTGCCAACATGTATTGGGGAAGAATGCTGGCATCAGAATTAGCACTTGCTTGTAAGAATGAGGAGCCTACATTTATAGTAAAACATGTTAAAACATTAATGGGAAGAGATCATTAAATTGAATTAAAAAACAAGTTTGCAGAATTAAACATTAGTGATATCACTTCTTAGCTTTAGATTGTGCAAAGCTTATTAACATTGCAATTATAACTTGGTAGAACCCATTAAAAAAAGCTCATTAAAATATGCTAAAATAGCAAGGCATGTATTTTGCTCTCTGTATTGATTTCAAGTATCAGACAACATAAAACAATTTGTAAAATATTGTGCATAACCTTTGAATGGGAGACATATCCCCAAATCCAGAGCAATTAAGGGAGCACGTAAGAGACTTTAAGTGCACCTGTAGTTACGGCACCACCTAGTGAAACCCTATGGGAAATTCATATTGCAATCCAGAGTAAGTTGTACTTACACTGGAGCAAGGACTTCCCGTAGTTACTCTGGATTTTGCCCAAAGTTAGGGTTTTCACAAACATACTGGCTGCAATCCTAAAGACACTTTCCTGGGAGTAAGACCCACTGAACACAATGGGCCTTACTTTTGTGTAGACATGATTAGAATTGTGCTCTCAGTCTGTGATTTCTGAGGTCATGGAATATTGTGATGAAGATTATAAATCAGTGTTTCTCAACTAGTGGCACTCATACCACAAGTCTGGCCTCCCAATCTGGAACTAAATGGCCATTTAAATTTAAGTCCCATTGACTTGAGTGATACTTTCTGCTTAGTAGACACGGATTTGCATATGCTTGTGCTATACCCAGTGAGATTTGATTAACAACTTATTAACAAGCAAGAACTGCTTTAGCTGCAGAACTCCCTATTGTGTTTTGTGGGGTTATTATTGAATTATCTTCCAAATTATATTATCATCTGAGAAACCTTGATACTATATAATATGCTATTATGGCTCAATATGGACCATTTACGGTGGGTCCTCGTCCACTGCCTAGTCCACGGATGTCTCAGTGATCATGTGGCCAGTATGACTAAACAGGAGAAGCACATGGAACACGTTGTCTTCCCACCAAAGTGGTGCCTATTTATGTATTTGTATTTTTAAGTGCATGCTTTCAAACTGCTAGGAAGGCAGGAGTTGAGTTGCATTATTTCTCAATAACAGTTATGCCATAACTGTTATTATATTTATATTTATATCTGTGAAGATATAAAAACTTCACTGGAGATTAGAAACAAGTTTACAATTTATTTTGATAAAGGGTTATAATTTGTTTGGCCAAAGGAGATTTCTGAAGTCTTCAAAAGCAGAAATATCCAAATTTAGCTGTCCAGATTTAGTTGTAATATCCAAATTTAGAAATATCCAAATTTAGTTGTCCAAAATATCCAGATTTAGTTTAATTCCATTTAGATTATGGTTCTGTTAAGCAGTGGCACTGACATCTGCTAGAACAGTGGTTCTCAAACTTCCTAACACTGTGACCCCTTTATAAGTTCCTGATGTTGTGGGGACCCCCAACCATTAAATTATTTTCGTTGCAACTCTATAACTGTAATTTTGCTACTGTTATGAATCGTAATGTAAATATCTGATATGCAGGATGTATTTTCATTGTTACAAATGAAATGAATGTTCTATGCACACATTGAACACAATGGGATTTATTTCAGAGTAGGCATGCATAGGGTTGGGCCCTGGGGCTGCAATCCTATCCACATTTACATGGGAGTACAGGCCCCCTGACTATAATGGGATTTATTTCAGAATAGGCATGCATAGGATTGGACCCTGAAGCTGTCAGTCAGCCCCAGTGCGAGCGCAGCTACAGCCAGATGTCTGGCAAGCCTGACCTGGCCCCCTGCACCAGGGGTCTTTAGGTAACTCCCAGGAAAGTTCTAGGAGACCCCCAAAGGGGTCCCAACCCCCACTTTGAGAAACGCTGTGCTAGAAAGTGCAAATGAGGTTATGAAAGCGGCTCCCAGAGAAGTTTGCAACATATGCCATAATAAACATAATAAATGCCAACATTTACTTGTTTTCAACAATTAGTAGTAAATAACAGAGGAAATGGAGGGCTAGAAGACATTCAAACAAGAACAACTTTGAAGTGGGATATCAATGTTAAAAAGAACTCCAGGCATTAAAAATTGAGTTTAATATATTATTTCCTTCTATACAACTTTGCCAATGGCTTCGGCAGACTAACAAATGGGAACCTGCTGAAGAATAAAAAAAGAAACAGACATTTGATAATATTCTGAAATTACTCCTCTGCACAGTGTTTTGGCTAGCTATTCACTCTTTCAGGCAGGGTGCTGTGAGAAGCCACAGGCACATAAATGTTGGCTATTCAAAAAAAATTAAACACAGTATTACCCTGGGTCTTTTCCTACTTTTGTTCCACCTAAAATGTTCATAAAAGAGATGGTAAAGAGCTGGAATTAGCACCGTGGGCCCACGATGTAGGATGAAAGGATTTAACTAGACATCACTTTTTAACCAGTTCGTTAATGATCCCTGTGTAAACTAAAAATACAGACTGGGATCTATACAGTACTGGGGTAGCAAGGTGTTCTCTGTCTCTGTACCACAACAGGGCTCAAGAGCTGTATCTTGTCCATTCCTTTGACTTTGTCGGAGACGCGGTAATACTGGAGGGGGAAAAGTCATGTATTATTTATGTATTTCAGGTATTCTTTCATGTACTTCTTATGTATTCATGTACTCTTTCATGTATTCCTTATTACACACACAAACACATGGTTGGTCACCCTGTGCAATGTATAGTGTGGGTTGGGAAGGGAGATCAATAAGAATGAATCCAGGGTAACATCTTACAGATACTTGGGGTGCTGGGGACAATCACAGGCATCCTGGGCACCTGTGCATCAGAGGTCACCTCCAGGATGCCTTTGGTCATCTCCCAATCACTCTGGCTACTAAACTGCATTCCCAGGAATGTGCACGTTTGTGGCTCTTTCCTTGAGAGATTGTAGCTAATCATAGAATCTGAGACCCTCTTTCTACCAAGCATGTACCTTTCCATGGACCAACAGTCCTATAAAAACAAAGGTAGACAGGGTTCTCACCAAGAGATGTAACAGTGCCCCCCCCCCCCCCTCACACACGGATGATAGCTCTAAGGCTACCATAAAAGGATGGGATGGAAAAAACATAGTTTTGGATAAGACGAAAAACATTCCCTAATGGGGAACTTCTTCAGGAGAAGTGTCCCTATTCACTCATACTAAGCATACTCCTCTGGGGAGGGAAGGGTCAGGGTGTGCTAGAAGGTCTGTGACAGATGGTGACTTGCCTGCCTGGTGCGAAGACTGTGGACATCACATTTCATCTAGATAAGCTGCTGGGGAGGAGATAGCAGTTATGTGGGCATGTCGGCAGCAATGACATGGAGAGATATAGCTGAGTCCTTGAGGCCAAATTTAGGCAGTTTGATAGGAAGCTCAAGGTCAGGACCCCAAGGTAAAATTCTCAGAAGTGCTACCTGTTCCACATGAAGGACCAGGTAGGTAGGTGGAGTTTAGGGGTCACAATATGTGAAAGAGATGGTGGTTTGGGGAGGGAGGATCCAATTCTAGAAGCACTGGGGAAAGTTTGGGGACAAGAGGGCTTCGCTTAAACTGAGATGGAACCAGATGCTGGTGCATAACATTTAAAAGGTGGCAGAGAAGCTTTTAAAGTTTCCCTTGGGAGAATGCCAACAAGAGCTGAGAAGCATCTGGTTTGGAAATATTCATCCCAGTGGGATAAGAGTGGAGATGTAAGATGTTCTGAGAAAGGGGTTCAGATGTTCTCAGGGGTCCAGAATAAAGGTGTTTTTATGCAAATGCTTGAAGTCTCTGAGCTAAGATGAGGGATCTGCTCACCATCTCCAGGACATGTATGCAGGTCTGTCTAGATGTCCAGGAATTCCTCCAACCAACAACTCAATATTGATGTCCTTCATACTTCTGCAACCTATCAGAAAATCAACCATCCATACACTACTCCTTTTTGCTCATGGAGGAGTTAATTCCCCAGCTGCTGGATCTGAGCTGCTCTAACTTTCAGACTCATTTCCCTGGAAATATGATGAGCTCAAACAATCCAAACTGACTACAAAAGTGTAACAGATCTTACAATTTCCTGTTACCCAACTTTCACTCAAAAGAATCACCACATCAAAAATTCACCATACAGTGGTGGGAGTGCTTCCATCCACACCCCTTCCATCCCCTGCTAGTCATTCCCTGATCTTATCTTCCAGGAGGAAGTTTCACAGATAGGGGGATAAATGTTCAGTATCCTTGGGTCAAGAGCACTACATGTGAGGACTCTGAGCCTGAAGAAGATAGAGCACATGCTTCATAATCACCCTTAAAAAAGGAAAGGATGTTTTTCAAAGAGGTTGACAACTTTCTCAAGGAGCCATTCAGTGGCTCTCTACTTTAAGGAGCTACACTACTGAATAGCCATCATTTGATAAGTGCTCGTTCTATACCATCTCAAGAAGCAAACATGTTTAGAGCTTTTGGGGAAATTGTTGTCTCTTTTCTCCTTTCCAAATTATACTGTTTTTCAGAAGGATCTCAAAAATCAACATCTCTCAATAATCATCTGAGATTTGAAACTTTAAAATGTCCAACAATTAATTACAGTCTGATCTACAAAAACAATCCATTTGATTGCAGCCTGCCTAGTCAAGAAGCACATAAAAGTTTTTCTATTCCATATGCCCACAAATTCAATCTACCAAAAGAATCACAATGAGCTATTGGCACCAAAATACATGATCAATGCTTTCTCTAGTTCAAGCCTTTATAGCTTTGTTCCATCAGAAGACATTGGCCTCTGTTTTGAATATCGGAGTTATTCTTCTTTCTTGGGGAGGATATGCCACCCATGAATCCTGGTGAAATAGCTCTCTCAGATGGTACATTGCTGGAGGTGGTACCCCATACCTGCTTGTCTGACCCAGCATGGACCCCTACTAATGATGCACAGGGCACTACCACATTGACCATTTATTTCTTTGTTGAAGCTTGAGACATTTCAGGGTAACACACACTTAAGACATTACATTTCATGTGAGTATATCTTGCCTTTTAATCATTTTTATGTAAAGATCTGCTTGTAGTCTGATATTTTCCACCCCTAGAAATTTGGGAACATAGTCCACTTCTGGACAGCACATAGGTAGCAGTGTGCACTGGCCTGAGCACTGGCAGCATCCATACAACTCATCAATAATTGATACTAAGCAAGAAACACTACTCCAGCCCATTTTCCTCGTCCTTTTTAATTGTAAGGTTTGTCGTGCATATAAAGTGCTACACTGTGCAACATTTTATGCCTACACAGGAGTATGACAAAGAGAAAATTTCCAGATGATAATTTTTAAGATGCATTTTCCCCTCCTTTCTAAGCTTAATTTCTTATTCTGGAAGTCTCCTTTCTCATAACAGATCACCATAGTCCAGTGTTTCTGAAGGTTTGTCCTCATCTATATCACTTCACACGGTCCACCTATAAAGTTTCACCGGACATCATCACTAATTACTTCTGAGTTGGGAAGCCAAATGAACAAACACCAGAAAGAAGCTCAGATCACAAGGGAGGGCTTTTCAAGTATGGAAAATCATGCTTTGGAGCTTGGCCCACCAAGGGGAATTTCCTGCGCATTGTTGTATTATGTTCCTGGTTTCACTGTTGTGTATCAGGAGGTCTTGCAAGTACCATCAGGCACCACTCCAAGTACCACTGGTGGTACTCCAACTGGTTGAGAAACATTACCATAGGCTGTTGATTGTTACTCCAGGATCATCATCATGTCTATAAACCTTAAACCGTAAAAACAAATTAAAATCTGTCTTCTAATGTGGTATTGCTAACAGCTAGAAGACTGCAGAACCTGTTTGGCACAGACAGTGCAATCCTAAGCATGTCCACCCAGAAGTAAGTCCAATTGTGTTCCAAAGTACTTACTCCCAGGAAAGTGTGGTTAGGTTTGCAGCCTAAATCTCTTGCCTTTCTAGAAATGCAGCTCGCTGCATTATTTGTCAGAAATACCTGGTGACACGTATGCAGGAAGCCATGACCCAGACGACAAATGCTTCTGTGATCACAAAAAGCGATTAAAGTCATGATTGGCCCTATTTCACTGTGGCTCATTCTATTTCAAATGATAATGCCATTCTATCTGCACCTTTAAAAGGAGGATGTCTGGACAACTGAAAGATTAAAAACAACAGGTGGGACATTTATTCATTAGCCCGAGAGCTCCATCATTGCCCTAATAATAGACTTCTCCTACAATAGAATCTCTCATTATTCTTCACTTTTCTTCTGTCCTACTCTCTCTGTTCTCTGGGACTGTCCCTTTCCTCTCAACTTGGCATTTTATTCTCTTCGTATTTCTATTTAAGCTTTCCATTTGCCTGCAAGTATTACTCCATTATTTCAGAGCATGGCTTTTTGCCCTCTGATTTCTCCATCTCCTTGACTTGGAAAACAGGCTCATGGCACACCTTTTCACCAATGCACTTTCTCATTCTTCGTAGCCCTGTATTCTAAATGCACTTTCTCATTCTTTGTAGCCCTATATTCTCCTAACGTTCATCACCTTTTGCATCCTCTCCTCAACAACAGGTGTAACATCATTAAAACACTGCTTTGGTTTTCCAGCGTGCCAAACTCTCTATGGGGAGCATGCATTAATTAAAGCTAATAATTGAATTAAAAAATAAACGGCCTAATAGAAAGACAGTGAGACAATACTGTATATCATTACTGAACAGGCTTTTTAAAAAATTTGCTCTCCATTCTTTCCGTCACCTGGAAACTAATTAGTGCAACATAATCACATACTTCCTGTTTGGCAAACATACAGATTCCGTAGGAACAAATGATTTGAATCCCGAATCACTAGCCACTGCTTATTTCTAATTATCATATAAATGAGGGGGTCACAGGATGGCCTCCTGTGCCTCATCCCTTTTCTGAAGCAATGAAGATGCACTGTGGAAAACAAGGAGGGCAGAGGCAATTTGAATTATTTAGCCCCTTGGAACATTTTGTTCGATTACCCAGAGATGCCTCCATTGCTAATATTAGCAAAGGTAAAGCTAGTAATGTTAAATCGCAAGTCACATTATGACATACAAAATCAAAAAGGGCCATTTAAGCAAATGAAGCTTTGTGGGTGCCAAATTCAGTCCCTGATTCCACATTACATCATGCATGGCTTAAAGCACTAAACCACAAACTCGGGTAAAAGCGAGTCTTTCCAGAGGCAAGTTAACAATGTGTGCCTAACTTCCCTCTCCAAACATTTCAAGGAGGGAAAATATATTTGCTTATAAGATCAGCTCAGGCAGGTCATTGAGTGCAATACCCGAAGCAGCAGCAAATTAATGAGGTCTATCTGAATTTTAATAACCTGAACCCCACAGCCCTGCAAAGTTCATAAAAGAGCTGACAGCAAGGCGCGGGGAGCAAATCAAACGGTGACAGAGCCAGACATTGTACCTCACAGGTGACTTCTGCTGCAAGAGTGGAGCACAGGGGTGCCACTGCCTCCCAGCACCACTGTGAATCCTCATGCCAATTATAGATGACAGCAATAGGGACCTGCAGGCTTCATCTCCTCAATTGGCCACCTACTGGATGGAGCATGTGGAAGACCACAAATGAAGAATGGCAGACCCAGCCACAACCAAACTCTCATTCAAAGGTTCATCATGTTTCATGTATGTGTAGCCATTGCTACAAAACATGTAGATCCTGGATTGTTCTAGTTTGTCATCAGTTAGGGTTGCAAAAGAAGGTTCCCAGGTCTTTAAATGCAAATCTCTGCACGTTTGCATGGCTATAGAGTGGGTCCCACGACGCTCAATCCTAGTACGCAAAAAACTCACCCTTGGAATTTAACTTGGCATCCATCAGTCTTGAAAGACTATGGTATTGTGCTCGATACTGTATGCGAAGCACAAAGGCCTGGGTAGATTAATATGGAGGATAGGCTGTTACCCAAGCGCCAAACCCCCCTCTCCACGCCACTGAAATAGTCCAATGGAATGGCAAAGCCGATATGATTGGTTCCAGCTGCGTCGCAGAGCTGGGCTGAGGGCAGGAGCTCACCCTGTCTTGCTCCAAAAAGAAGCAATTGCCTTATATCTCATCCTAACATTTGGATACTCTTATGCAATGAAATGTGAATGGGTTGGGTAGGCAGGGATGGAGAGAATCACAATAGAGAATCATAAAATGTTATTAAATGATTATAGTATGGAGAAAATAGATAGAGATCTGGACCTAGAAATATCTTCGTCTTCTCATTGATGTTGTATAGCCTTTTCTGCACTACTCCTCCATCCATCTTTCTCCTTGCCCTTCGCATTCCTTTTCCTCACAGACATAGTAGAGTCTAGTACTGATGCTAGAGATCAAATGCCCAGTTTAAATCAATGGAAAATTTCTAAAGCCAAAATGAGACAGCTGTTTGGCCACAACCCACTGAAGTAGCATAGCCAGAACTGGCTCATTTAGTACTGAAGTCAAACATGTTAAGATCTAATGTAGCTTTTAATTAAGAAAGAGGCTGCAGTGCCAGCCAGATTTAATGGAAATGGATCAAAACTTGAACTCAAAGGGAAATTAAAAGTTGGTGTAACAAGTAAGGGAATGTTGCTAACACACTACTACAGAGGTCAGAGAGCATAGGATTCCTTTCATTATGTTCACTTGTAGCGAAGGGTGTATTAGGAGTGGAAGGTTTCAACACCCATATCTCCACAATGCATAGGGAACTGTACCTGACCACAAGAAGCTTTGTGTAGTGCTATTTTGCAGGTTACAAAATAAATCTTTGTTTTCCTTCATAGGAGTATAAAAATGGTTTAATACAAAATCACTTAAAGCACAATCCTACTCGCAGTGGATCAGGCAGGCCTGCATGCCAACGCTATATTAAGCATTAGACCAGGGTTGTTGGTGCACAAACTCAAGGCAAGGGGAAACATTGCCCTTACCCCAGGAAGCACTAGCAGCCCCAAATGGGTCTACTCAGACTCAGATCCATGCCACCGATTTCAGAGTCACAGATCCAAGTCATACCCCCAAAGTAGCCATATTTTGGATGAATAAAAACAACAAAGATTTCTTTGTTCTGTTATTTATTTAGATGCTGGGAACTGTGAAACATTCATTGTCTAGAGATTACTTTTAGTATATTAGTTTATCATGAGACATTGCAATTTGTTAAAAAAATGTTTATCTGTATATATAAAACTGTAAAGTCATTGACTCACTCACTCACTCATTAACGGCCAGCCAAAACCGCTGGGCTTAGAAGACTGAAATTTGGGGAAGGTATTCCTTCCATGATGGAGGCACCCACAAAGAATCAGATTTTGGAAATTCCAACTGGAAGGGGGTAAAAAGGGGCGCAACACATTTTCCTCCCTATACTTTACATTAAAGAATCCCTAACTGAGGGATGCTCTGCCTCAACCCCTGGACCTAGAAGCATGAAATTTGGGGAGTGTGAACATTCTGTGACCCACCAAGAACCGATAGGGAGACATTTAACCCTAAAGGGGAGGAAAATGGGTGCAACATGTTTTTGTCCTATACTTAACATTGAAGACTGACTGATCAACATCCAGCTGATGCACTGGGAGGGAGGGTGCGCAGGGGGTGGTACATATGGGGGGGATGGTGTGCATGTGATTTTTTTTAAAAAAAGTTTATCTATATATATAAAACTGTAAAGTCATTGACCTACTCACTGACACTCACTCATTCATCAACAGCCAGCCAAAATCTATCTCTTTGAATGAATGCATAGAACAATCCTAAACCCTCTACCTCATCAGAAATGCTGCAAGATCAAGAATACTCACAACATGCTGTCTGGTATGTGCATCCGATATTCAACTGAACATACACAGCCTGAGGACTTACACCTAATTTTCGAACACATGTAAGTGATCATTCTTTGTTAAAAAAAATACTGTACATTTGTTCCCAAACTTTCCTCAGAATTTGGATTTCAATAAAAATAAATAGATTCAAGATAATTGTCTTGTCTGTCAGAGATATTCAGGAGCGAGATCTTAAAACCTACCCCATACAAAATATATAACTGTCTTCATTTAGAATGCCATTGTGCCCACATATTTCATAACAAATTTCAATCACTGATAATTTAAGAAACAAAAAGTCAACAGGTGAACACCAAAACAACACAACTGATTTTAGGCACTTGTGGTATGGTGGCATTTACATCATATTTTCTTTTTCAGTACAATCCTAAGCATGTCTACTCAGAAGTAAAGAAGTATTTAGTGGGGGCCTACTTCTAGGAAAGCGTGTTTAGGATTGCAGCCTTGTTTATCAGTAATGCACCTTGACATAAACCTATACTGTATGAAGAAAGACAAGAGAAAACAAGGAAAATATAGCAGCTTTGCAAATAAGGCATAAAAACTTCCCTCAAACGGAGCCCATCAAAAACAACCAAGTGGCCTTTGTTTCCCATCAACCAAGTGGATTGGTGTGCTTAACATCAAAAACAGTGGGGAAGACAATGCCATCTGTATTCAGCAGGCCTCCGTCAGTCTTCAAAGACTATGGTATCATGCTCGGCACTGCATACGCTGCATGCGAAGCATGAAAGCCTGGGTTGGATTGTTATGGAGGATAGGCTGTTACCCAAGCAGCAAATCCCCCCCTCTCCACGCCACTGAATTAGTCCAAAGGAAAGGCAGAGCCAATACGATTGGATCCAGCTTTGCTGCAGAGCTGGGCTAAGGACAGGAGCTCACCCTGTCTTGTGGGGCCGACCCAGGTCTCGAACCCTGGCCTGCTGGTTAACAGGCACAGCGCCTTAACCACTTGCGCCACCCACAGCCCACGCCATCTGTATATACAGAGCTATACAGAGAGGAAATACCCTTGTCCCAAGAACCTCATGCCAAAATAAGTATATATAAAGTTTCTTTCAAAAAGTTTACTTTAACTTAAAGTAATCTCTGTTCCCAACTTGGCATTAGCTTCTGAGGGTGATCAGCATGAGCTGCATTGGACATCTAAAGTTTGCCTTCTCTTGAGCCTAGTTAAATAACAAAAAGTTAAACTTTTAGCACACTGTGGGCCCAATCCTACCAGCAATGATCAGCTGTGCCAATGGAGTGTGCACTGAATCATGTGATGAGACTGAGAGACTGTGGCTAGCTTAAGAGGTCCTCCAGGAAGATTCATGGCGGAGCAGGGGTTTGAACCCAGATCTTCCAGGTTAGTATTCAACACCAGAATCACTGGAGCACCATTCTGGCTTTCAATATTGTTTCATCCTCTATGACATTCACTAATGTCACATCTACTATCACTTGCCAGCAAGACCCTCCAGAGGGATTAATCAGACAAAAGGATAAGTCACTGTATAACAGTATAAATGAACACTAATCTGACTTTCAAAATAGAAATATACAGATGCCAGGCAGGGAACATGTCATTCTCCCGGAAGATTCCATCACTGACCTCAGGGTCATTCTATGTAGCAAAACATTATTTTTTCATTTTCTTTCTAAACAGCTGTGAATTCTTTAGTTGAAGAGCGGTATATAAATACTGTAGGTATGTAGGTAGGTAGGTAGGTAGGTAGGTAGGTAGATAGATAGATAGATAGATAGATAGATAGATAGATAGATAGATAGATAGATAGATAGATAGATAGATAGATAGATAGTTCAAGGAGAATAGTCTGGATTTTCAATTATATTTATCAGGATTTCAACAAGATCTATTAGTTATATTTTATCACCATTGAATGAATGAATGAATGAATGAATGAATGAATGAATGAATGGATGGATGGATGGATGGATGGATAGACAGACAGACAGACAGACAGACAGACAGACAGACAGACAGACAGACAGACAGATAGATAGATAGATAGATAGATAGATAGATAGATAGATAGATAGATAGATAGATAGATAGATAGATAGATAGATAGATAGATAGATAGATCGTATCCCATTTGGATTATCATGTCATTACACCCTTCATCTAGTTAGTTCTTTGGCTCAGATTCCAATTGTCTACAGGTTTCACCTTCTTAACTCAGGGCTAAACTTCAAACAGCCTTAAATGTAGTTATCATGTAGTTAGCGGCATTAGTTTACTCAGAAGTAACAGATGGTCTGGTGGTCCTTCACTTCGATTTAATCTTTTGCTTTTGTGCTATTTTCATGCCAGCAGTCCCATCCAAAATAGCTCATTAATACTAACTTCCCCCAGTCAAACCTATCCTACAATCCAGAGTAATTACGGGAGCACGTAAGAGACGTTACGTGTACCCATAGTTACTGCACCACCTAAAGAAAACCTATTGCAATCCAGAACAAATTGTTCTTACACTGGAGCAGGGGCTCCCTGTAGTTACTCTGGATTGCGCCCCTAGTCAATGCTACCAACTACCACTTTGAAAGTTATTAAATAAGATAAAATTCTGAACAAGCAAAGGTATTTTGTTAAAAATTAAAATGTCTTTGATCTCCACGTTGTGGTCCGGGACTGTTGCCAGGTAAGCTGAAAAGTGGGTGGATTGTTCCATATAGGATTTCAGGGGAAAACAGTGGCATCACTTACAGAATGCAAGGGGTGCAACCGAAACAGGTGACTCACACAGGTGGGTGACACCACTATGGGCCAAAATTTGTAAAATCACAATTTTTAGGAATAATATAAGGTTATATAGCAATCAATGCTTAAGTGCAAGTAGATTTCAATGAAACAATGATATTGAAATATCTCTCGTCTATCAAAAGTTATAACCATTCCCACTGCCTGGGTTTTGCCATGCCCACTGCAAGGGAGGATGCCAATCATGGGGTTGTGTGCTGGCCTCCTGCACCAAGTGACACAAACCAAGTGACACCACTGGGGAAAATCTTATGCATGATTGTCTCCATTTACTATTTAAATCAAAAACAAATCAAAAAGCATTTGATAAATAATAGTTACCACTGATCTACTCAATAATTCTAGGTATCCTAACTAGCTAAATAATACTGTCACGAGGAAAACTCCCACTAATGCGGCCCCCTCATTTGTTTAGATACTGGAAACCACTGCAGCTCGTATGCTGAGACGAAATCAAGACTAGTAACAATTCCTACCATTAGCCTGGCCTAGTGAAAAGAGTCATTAAAAAGCCAAACAATGAGTGCATACATGGGAAGAGTAGACAACACAAAGCTACACAGATATGCAAATGTTGCCTTTAAGACAAAAATGTCAAACACAAGAAAGTAAGAATAGGGCAAAGCTGACTCGGCTGAATTCTGAAACAAACTTTCTTTAATTATCCTTGACTCATCCTTGTTCTGGAAGTTAATAAGAAGAGATAATAAAGAAAAACAAGCCCATAAATTCTGTAATTCCCATCTCGGCAGACGATCACTGAATTGAATGTTTTATTCTTATAAATTGATCAATCTATTAAATTAATCCAAAAAAAATATAGTCAAGGCTTAACACACACGACCAGACTATGGAAACATCCTATTTATAGCATATCTACATGACAGCAAAAACCAAATCACATCATGGGAAAGTTTAAAAAAAAACTTCTTTTCTAATCTATGTTAGGACACCAATTTGTACTTTCATTCCGTTTCTCCTGGGAAACTCCCCGAGGATGTTTTTCAACCCTTTTTTCCTGCGATAATACTGTGCATAAACTAGAAAAACACATTACGAATGCCATAGGGATAACACTGAAAATGGCACACACATGCCATGTTCTCCCCCAAAAACTTTCCCGTTGGAGTAGAAAACTATACCCTGTGATGTCATAATCTTTCCCTCACCCAACCATTAGCCACCAGTGCTGATTGGCAAGAAAACTCATAAAATTGTTTTTATGACTCATAAAATTATTTTATTATATTTTCTATATGTTAGGAACACAAGAAGCCACTTCATATTCATATCTAGCATAGGGCACAACACAACCTGTGTTGGAACAGGCAGGGTGACTGGTCTGCACTAGTATCCAGCGCAGGATTGATGAAGTTTGTGGCACAACTAGAAAAAGAGGGTTTAGTCCCCTTACCCCAAGTATCTTCACTATGGGATCAGGTGGGTCTCCACCAGCAATTTCACAGGCACAATTTCAAGCAGTCCAGGTATGCCCTTAAGCTGAGCATGGTGGTTGTGATGTGGCCTGTACCTCCATGGCGTGCATCACCCCATCATTGGTCCCACCCATACCCTGAAACACCTCACCTCCATTCATTCTTCCCTCCACCCTCTCCAGTCTACCCACGATGGAACAAACTCACCCTATCCCAGCATTCTTCTAGTTTTAGGCCAGCTTGATCCCAAGTAGCTGTGAACATGCTTTTTGGCATGTTTGTGGCACTTGGGAGCTGACGCAAGGGACTTGTCCTGGCTTGAGGGGAGGATAGGATTGTACGGTTGTACCGTCTTCATCAACTGGTAGACTTCTCTAGTGGTCTTTCTCAGCCCTACCAGGAGATACCAAGAATTGAACCAAGAACCTCCTGCATGCACTGAGCGATGGAGTTTCTCTATTATATTATAAGGGAAACAGGGAACATCTCAATATGGTTGCACTTTGGATGCATCACAAAAGTCTGTGTAATGTCTTTTCTGACACAGCTGGAAAAGCATCACATGACAGTAACATTCAGTAGCATTAAATATAAGCATGTACATGTTTATGAATGAAAAGTAAAGTAGTTTTTCAATAATCTTGACCTTGATGCTGTTGCAAGCTTGATGCCAAACAGACATCATATCTATTCCAAAACCCACTGGATTCCTCTCTCACCCCGTGGATCACAGTGATATATCTCTTAATAGTATAAGACTTTTAAACATTCAGTTAACCTTTCCTATTGTTCAGCGGCAGACAATTCCTTCCACTACCATCTGGACTCCTACACTAAAAGAGCTATTCTAGGCAGATCTTGCTATAAACAAGCCTACCAGAAATACAAGAGTTGGCTAAAATGAAAAATGTTATATGAACTGTAGAATTTCAGAAATCCAGATGGGCCAAGGAAGCAAGCCGTGACCCATTCCAGACCAGAATAATTATCATTTCTAACTAATCAAGGAATTCCTTCTTAAAAACAGACCAGATGTTAGACCAATCTATTTTAAAAAATCTATCAGCTGAATTTGACCCCAGCATGGCACCTTTTTCAGTGGCTGATTACTGGTATCCTTCTGTTTTGCAAGATCATAAGCCTTCCTGGAAAACAGGGAACAATTTTGTCACTACTCTTACTATACACTTTTTTTGGTTTTGTTAACGTTTTGTGGAAAAACAGTATATACATATTCATAATAATAGTAATGATTTCTCATTTCTTAGGCACTTAACGTCAAACTTCTCTAATAGCCACTCTCCAGCTGGGAACTATGACAGTATAGACAATCATAAACATAATGAAAGCTAATATTATTTTGCTTATTCTTCGAAAAGCAAAATAACATTAGCATTCATTATGTATATGATTTTACATGTAAATGAACAGTAAAGAGAGAGAATATGCTCTAGCTTAAAGATTCCATCTCCCACTAGGAAAAACAAATAGTCAGTACAATCAGTTCTCCCAGGATCCTATCTGCTTCACTTTTAATTACCTAATAATATATGTTACATAAATAGTCCCTGTTTCTGAAATCTTAAGCCGCTTCTCTATTAGGGGCATATAATATAATATTCCGAGAATTTAAGAAATGTCTTAGATCCTACATCTTTGAACCACGTTATTTTCAGACACACAAGGAAAGCACCAGCTTCCCCACCCTCCTTTAAAATTTTTGAAATGCTTTCTCAGTTTTTCTCATTTCTTTTCACACCAGCCTAAATAGAATATTTTAAAACACAACCAAACACAGCTTCCCAATTTAAATGCTGGTTTCGGAGGCCAGGTTCATTGCTTCCTCCCAATTAAGTTTCATGCAATTCAGAACCTTTCCCATCACACTCAACAATTAAAACCTCACACCAGCAACAAATTAGAAAGCTTAGCGTTCACACTTTGCAACTGCAACGGGATCGTCACACCATTAGGGCTTCTTCGCGGGTCCGAAGCAAAGAATAGCATCGCCTTAACTGCTTGCTTGTTAAAAACACAAAACAAAACATTGCTATAATGACGATTAAGTTACAAGATGCAGAAGCAAAATTAAGACACCAGTTTTGAAATGATCCTTGCCTGGAAACTGACCTTTTCAAGTTTACTCCAGAAGCTCCTAATTACTGTTCAATATTCCTCCTTACCAACACATAAATAATAGTAAAAATAAAATAAGCCAACAGCTATCACCGCTGATTTAGAGATTCAAATTCTTGACTGTAGCAATGGAGATGGTTTTTAAAACGGCAGAATGCCAGTCATGGGATCTTACTTGTCGGTGGGTAAAGCACTGACTACAGCAGGACAGCAAATTGTTCAACAATGCAAAAAGCTGACAACGGAAAGCCCAGGCACCACTTTGCAGTTTGTGCGGCTTTTGTGATGAGATTGTGCTGCCTTAACTGAATTTCCACCTTTTATTGTTGGAAAGAAAATCCAGATTTTTCCTTTAGGCTCAGGCATCCATTCCCCACCACACACCCCACACATATACATTTATAATGACTTTTTCATGAAGGTCCTCCTCAGATCCAATAAATGAAATCATTCTAAACATTAAAATGACCTTAAAAAAAGATCAAGGTCACTTTTGACCAAGAAAAGGAGAGAAAAATCGACATGAATTGTAAAAGAAATAGGTTCAGCTCACACTGAGGTTTTTTTTATCCCCAACTTTTTGTGGTTGCTACTTTGACTTTGCTAACTTTGACACTGCTCATAACAGTCTGGAAAATAAAACTCTTTACATGCATAAAACCTGTGTAAGTTTCAAAATTATTCAGACCATTATGAAGTTTTCCCATTTAAACTACCTTCTAAATACTCAAATACGCATAGTAAAGTTGCAATGGTGCTAATTTATTAATGGGTTCACTGTCACTATTGATACCATCATTTGGTATCCAAGTATGTTTTTGCTCAAACGATGAACCAGAGGTTTGAGACTATTAAAAAAATCAGGTTTTCAGCATTGTCATAAAATGTGGAATAAACTTGAAGAGGCAAAGCTACCTTTAGCCTGCTTGTGGGGCAGTTCCGGAAAACCGAATGTTGACCGTGATCATTCTTACCAATTAAATATTGGTATTTATCACATTTAGGAACCAACAACCAATTCATGGTGGGAAATAGATGTTAGGATGTCAACATCAAAGTTATGTTCCTGTCTGGAGCAATTTCACATCTAAGAGTTTACTGAAGACTCTGCAAATTTCTTTTAATTTAGAACACATCTACAAAACTGCAAGCATACACTTCACATAATATACAAGGCAAAATTTTATATATTTCAGTGAGGGAAAAATGAAGGCAGAGAAACAAATAGAAACAGTTAGTTATTATGATTCATGACGATCTACCAGCATTCATTATGATTTTCCATGATTATGCAACAATAAAACTGCAACAATAAAAGAGACTGGGATTCACCCTTCAATTACTCTTCTAATATGATATGGCAAGGAGGGATGATTGTATTTTTATTCTTTGCTTTAAAAATTCAGATAGCTACAGACATGGTGCAATTCATGCAAAGAAGGAAAAAAATTAGTATTTTTTTAGTATTAGTATTCCAGCCTGTTAGCTTTTTAACCCAAGTACAAATCCCTGCTCAGCTATGAATCCAGTCACTATCCCTCAACATAGTTTTCTTCACATGGTTTTGATCAAGAGAAGACCAAATATCTTTTATTTATTTGATTTGTATCCTGTCTTTTTATCACAAGAGGAATCTCATCTCAAGGGGCTTTAGGACAACATCCCAAATAGCTCCATCATTGTAGCTCCATCATCATTTCCGCAAAGCAAGCAAACCTCAAGGGGAACCAACATAAACCAGAAGCCGGAAGCAGGACCTCCAGGTAAAAAGGGCCTGTGGAGAACACTATGCTAGGGACTGTCTCAAACCCAATATTTATGAAACCTCCTACCCCAGATCAGTATTCTTTCTCAGTACCACTTATGTTCTATCCATTTATCTAGTTGATATTTTTATCTAGTTGATAAATATCGAGTTGATATTTTAAAATCACAATATTTCATCTTAAATAGCTATTCATTTAAAAAAAATTCTGACATGACTGATGTGTTACAAAATTGTCTGCTTTGCATGAGTACCTTGCTCCTTAATTTGTCTATAATTTAGGGTGCAATCCTAACCAATTTAGGCTGGCCTAACTCCACTGGCATATCTTTTCATGGTGGTATAGAAAGATCGGCATATGCCTGTGCACTGTTCTAATCCTCCGAGGATTGGGGCAGAAGTGTCTTATGGCATTTTTGTGACACCCCCTGGACAGCAAAGGACTTATGCCGGGGTTTATGCCAGCCTAACTGGAGCTTAGTATTTCATTCAAAGTATCACACAATTGAAAATTTCATATTAAAATTGCAGAGGCAGAAGCACAATTAATGGGAAAAAAGTTATGCAGTATGGAGTCCAACCCTTATTAGACTCCAAGTAGTATCTTTTTCAATCTTTATGTGACAGTCCTTCCTTTACTTGTAGATGGCTACCAAAGAGTCTTGGTTTCCAAACCCCGCACTTACTTTGTTGCAAGTTTAGGATGTGTTGTAGTTTAGAACAGTGTCTTTGGGATGTGGTGCTTCTAAACCACTCCTAGGTAAGGTGTTAGGCCAGTGCATTGACAGGTGCCAGTACACAGACATGTGGCAGTCATGCATTGGCCTCCCAACACTGGCCTAAATTTCATAGGATTGCACTCTCAATCTCTGATCAAGTAAAAAAAGTGCCTTTAGATCATTAGACTTAAACTACCGCCATTACCAATTCAGATTGGGGTATTCTGTTCCTAGATTTCCATATGTAAAGTAAAACCAAGGTATTGATATCTTTTGAAGTCATACTGATACCTAATAGGATTGGTGATTATGATGATTTTGAGAGTCAAGATAAGGGGATGTGTATGTTGGGCAATGCATTGAGGGTCTGTAATACAGTAGTAAGAAAGTTAAGGCCCACTGACCTAGGTCCTTTTCTCATGAACAATCCTATACTTATGCCTATGGGTGCAATCCAGAGTAACTACGGGAAGTCCTTGCTCCGATGTAGGAACAATTTACACTGGGTTGCAATATGAATTTCCCCTAGGTTTTCACTAGGTGGTGCCATAACTATGTTGACATAAATGTCTCTTACATGCTCCCGCAGTTACTCTAGATTGTAGGGTATGTTTTTTTGTACCAAAACACAAGACTTTACATTTATTTGCTGCTTGGGTTACAGCCAATCCTCCATATTAATCTACCCAGGTATTTGTGCTTCGCATACAGCGTCGAGCACGATACCATAGTCTTTCAAGACTGATGGATGCCAATACTACAATACTGTACCCTTCCTGATTTCTGTAGGAGACTTAAGGCTGCGATCCTAAGCTCCACTTTGGCTGGCCTAAGCCCAGGCATAACTTCTGTGCTGACCTAGAGTTGTCACAAAAATGCAGTAAGACACTTCTGCCCCATTCCCAAGGGGCTTAGGGCAACACACACCCATATGCCGACCTCCCCGCGCATCACATAATAGGCCATGTGAGTTAGGCCAGCCTAAATTTCTTAGGATTGCACCCATAATTAGTCTTTTCCCAATCTAATTTTTGATATATGCTACCTGCTAATTGTTATACCTGATATTTGATATTTGCAAGACAACACTTGAACTTCTAAAAAAGAACGAGAAAAACAGTGGCCCTTTGACAGAACGGTTGATTCCCTTAATGCTAAAGGATAAAACCTGATCTGATAGACAGGCTTTTCAGCTCTACATCTCACATTTCTTAACTCTTCGCCATCTCTACCTGCAGCCTTTCTAGCTGTTGCTCAAATCTAATAATCCATTTCTGGAGACTTCTGTTGACTTAGCACTTAGAGGGGTTCAGCAGCAACATAAAGCATCTTATCATTCCGGGATATTCTACACCGACACTGTAACCACCTCTATTTCAAATTAAATGTCTGCTATACCAGTTTCCCTTCCACTCTCTACAATAATAACAACAATAATAAAAGATTGGATTCAGCTTTTTCATAAACTTCATGCTGATTCATCTTGAATCATAAACTTCACGATGAGTGCAGTTCAAGGTTATATCCTCACATCTGTCTGACCCATAACTTCTCTGGTGTCATCTTATTTCACTTTATAGTTCAAAAGTGTTCTTATAGAAAGCTGAAAGAGAGTGCACATTTCAGGGATAATTTGCAAAGTTTATTTTTAAGACTACTATATTTTCAGTCAGCAGTATGAACAAAAGTTAGATGACAGTACACCGCTTACCAGAGATCATTCTGTCTGTCAAATTCCTTTCTCTTTCTTTCTTTTTGGACATTATTTGAATAATAGAACCCTCTTACATTCTAGACTGACATGCTCTTTCTTTCTTCCCTTCTTTTCTTCAACTTAACGGACACTTGGACAGATTCTTAAATTATTGCAAAGATTCCTGGGTCGATGGCATTCAGATTTCTCTTTATTATAATGATCACAGCGCAAAGAAGATTGTGAGCCTGCTTACAGTTTTTACAGACTGTGCTGAATAGTCTTTATAATGTAGAAAAAGCCACATATGGAACCAAAACCAATATAAAATTGATTATTCTTATTAATGTCCATATCGTGTTTGAATTTGCATCTAAAACATTAGTTTCATCATTAAAACAATATGCCAAACTTTCCTTAACCTACTGGTTCTCGACCATTTCAGCCCGGGACTTCCTTTGGAGATTGACAATCTGTCCATGACCCTCCCAAAAGTGATGTTGTCAACCTAAAAGTGATATCATGGCTGAAAGAGCTGTCAAACAGGAAGTGTCATCACTCTGATGCCATAGGTTCTCCACGTCTACTCCAAAGTTAGTCCCATTGTGTCAAATGAGACTTACTCCCAGGAAAGTATGGATTGCAAGTATGTAAGTATGGAGACTTGCCCTACAATCCAGAGTAACTACGGGAGCACGTAAGAGACATTACGTGTACCCGTAGTTACTGCACCACCTAGTGAAAACCTATGGGAAATTCATATTGCAATCCAGAGCAAATTGTTCTTACACCGGAGCAAGGACTCCCCGTAGTTACTCTGGATTGCGCCCTTACTTACAAATAGGAAAGTATGGATTGCAGTCTGAGTGCCACATTCCAGGATGGTGTTTGGATCTGTATCGTACTAGATTCCAAGATGGCAGCACCCAGCTTTCCACAACCTCCCTGAAATGGAGTCACAACCCCACCAGGGAGTCCCAACCCCCAATTTGAGAACCACTGCTTAACCAATCCATATTTTTTTTCCTTTTCCCCAGGGAACATCCTTGCTGTGCAACAGGTCTAGACACACCCCAGCAAAATCATTGGTACTAGTCCAAGTGGATCCATGTCAGTGGACTTGGCCTGGGAAGACAGATATGATGTGGTGTGTCTTGCACCACTCTCACCCAAGTCATACATGAAACCTTGCTGAAAGTCTTGTGGTGCCTACTACTATATACTGTATTCTGCAATAGCTTGTCCTCCATTAATTTAAGAGCCTCGAAGGTGACCATCCTGTCGCATACCAGACTTCATTGCCCTATATATTTGAACACACCTCAGCACCTGCAGCAAGTGAAATGGCAGGCTGTGCACCGCATGCACCTTTGTATTCATGAGCTTGCCTTTTTATATAGGCACACTTGAGGCAAAATGCATCTAATCATACGCCCCCATTCCCACCCCACACAAGATCTAACTTCTCTACATCCTGGGGAAAACAAGTCTGAAATGGCAGCTCTTGCAATAGACATGGATGACAATTAAGCAAATATCTCAAAATAGGGACAAAACATGTACTATGATTTTGCAGGGACAGATAACAGAATCCGGAGTCAATCTGGCAAAATAGGAGCATATTGTCAGGCTTTTCAGTTTGTAGCCTGGATTTTTATTTGGGAGATGCGAGGTACAAGATAGTGACCGCTGAGCAATAAGTGGGTAATGCAGCACACCAGTGTGGAGTGATGGTAGACTGCCGGTGACTGGAGGGCTGTTGGGATATTAGCCTGCTGAATGTATTACTTAGAGTGGCGTATGAAGAAGAGAGGTAGCTGGAAACTCTGTCAGTTGGGAAAGTGATATGCTGCCTTGCACTGGACTGCTGCATCATGTATTGACCTTGGACTGCTTTGTGACCTGATTGTGCCTGCTCCCTACATCCTCAAAATATATGTGCTGATGAACTGTGTGTTCCTGTGTTGTCTTGTGGCTAGTACTGGTGGGCACAATTGGCCATTTGCCACCAGTTTCTAAACACATATGCTATTCCTTGCAGTTACTGCTTATTCTCATCCTTTACTTATTGCTCAGTAGGGTGGTGGTGGCCACAGTAGTGGGTTTCGGGGGGTTCTCACAGGTTCTATAGAACCCTTTGCTAATGAGTGTCTGGTTCTGAGAACAGAATGGGACATGGAACCTGTTGTTAATTTAGGTTATTAGGACATAGAATCTGTTGTTAATTTATTTGAATCCCACCGTTGGGTGGCCATGTTCAAACCCAGTGCTGCCAATAAAACTGCTAAGGTAGCCTTCATCTTCAAGGAAGCATTTAGCTTTCTGGTGAGCAAACGGCAGCTTCAGCATTGCTTTTAGTTATAAGTGGTTGCTTCCAAAATGGTTGTCTGCTGGATATAACTAGAGCACAAAGATAGCGCTGAAAAGAAACGTGGGGTCATCAGAAGAGTGTGAAAATCAACATGCGAGGGAGGTTGGAATTCTGGTTGAGTGTATCAAGTCTGCTGTAAATGGCGAGACCAAATGAGCTTCTTTAATTTCCATAATGAAATTGTTTTTGTAAAGTTAAAAATACTGTAATGAGGCCCAAACGGTGCGCTTTCAGAGACTCCCATGGTGAAGCAAATGAGATTTTAGCTCCTCTAATTGGGCATACTGCAAGCTGGGCTCGACACTGTCCTCGGCGCAGAATGTCTGTTATCCCCAACAAAAAGAGGTCTACAGCTGTCAGCATAATACCAGATAGCTTTTCAGAAGCCAAGCCAACAGGCAGAGGACTGCAGCTCTGGCTGGGACCACCCAAAGGGAGAGATCAAGTTGGGAACAGCTCCGCTCTTCCTTGATTAAGAAGTTATTCGGAAGGTAATTTGTTTACAGCTCTCAAAGAAAAGCTTTTGAAGCAAGTGAGGAGAATTCCCAGAATTCTCTGAAAGTATTTTATTTGATTAGCAATGAATATGGATGTTTTATTTTCCCTCTCCTGTGAATTAAATCTCATTACCTGTCAACACAGGTTTCGGGAGTCTTACTGTTTTCTCAGCAAACACATACTAGGAAGAATTATGTATTGTGTACTCTGCTCAACTCTACTCTTTTTCTGCCACAACCTGGAAGACGTTGGGAATACTTCTGATGACCACATCCATGACAATATTGCACATTTTGGAAGGGGGAAGAAGAAAAACTATGTTCTCTGAAATAGTCACCTAATTATGATGGGATACATGTACTAGTATAGCAGTACAATACAGAGTGCAAATGGAGGAATGAGATTATGTTGGCCCAGTTGATAAAAGGACAGACAATATTAGGAATTATTATTATACTAGCGAAAAGCATACCCGTGTTGCAGGAGTAAAATTGCCCGGTACGCCATTCCCCCACGGCGCATCAATCCCTCACGCACATCACTCCCTCACGCACCTCAATCCCATATGTAACATCCCCCATGCACATCAGTCACCCATATGCATCAATCCCTCATGAGTATCAACCCCCCATGCACATCAACCCCCAATGCGCAACGACCCCCCATGCAAAACATCACCCCATGCGCATCATCTCCCCCATGCGTATCATCTCCCCCTTGCGTATCATCTCCCCCATGTGCATCAACCCCCCCATGGGCATCATCTCCCAATGTGCAGCATCCCCCCCCAGTGCAACCCCTCCCTCCAAACATCCCCTCCACTACACCAGGCACCAAATTGGCTGGATGTTGGTCAGTTTTCCATGTTAAGTATAGGACGAAAACACATTGCACCCCTTTTCAGCCCCTTAAGGGTTAAATTTCTCCACATTGATTCTTGGTGGGTGTTCATGTGACAGAAGGAACACCCTCCCCGAATGTCACGCTTCTAGGTCCAGGGGTTGGGGCAGAGCATCCCTCAGTCACTGATACTTTAATGCAAAATATAGAGAGGAAAACGTGTTGCGCCCCATTTCACCCCCTTCCGGTTGGAATTTCCAAAAACTGGTTCTTAATGACTCCCTCGGTCACGGAAGGAACACCCATCCCAAATTTCACAATTCTAGGCCCAGTGGTTTTGGCAGGGCGTTGATGAGTCAGTCAGTGACTTTTCTCTTATATATTTAGATATATATAGATTAGACAATTATACTAGACAATATTAAAGCCCAATCCTTTGCGGGTCTACACAGAAGTACATTCATTACAATCAATGGAGCTTACTCCAAGAAAAGTATGGTTAGGACTGCATACTAAAGCTCTGTTATCCATGTCTGACAGCATGGCAAGTGAACCTGAGTTCTAAGTGCATATAGTATAAATATATACTATATGCACTTAGGTATTGCAGTAAGTTGCATTTAACAAAATGAGATCCAAACCACAAAGACTTATGATGTCATCATGAAATTCTCTTGTTTTTAACCCATTTCTGCAGGGCTCAGAAAAGTATGCATTTGGTCCTGGTAGCATATACGCAACATTGGGAAGAAATGGATTAAGATGCTTTTCCTGCACCAACCTGACTTCATTAGCCCCTCAAAACAAGAAAAATCTGAGTCACTTCAATGCATCGAGCACGTTGTCAGACTCCATGTCTAGGAGATGCCTTTCTCAGGTATCCAATCCCCTCCTGGACCACCTCCTGGAAGCCTGGGCAATACTGGGCAAAACTCTAGAAAATAGAGTACAAAAAGATATTCATAATGTTGGAGCAGCTGCACCCTGGGTATTGTCTATGGCTGTGAGAACTGAGATTAAAACATTGGGAGTGCTAATCTTCAATCTACAATGCTCCATGGCTTTCCAGAACCCCCTGGATATGAAGATGTCAAACTCCCCCCCCCCCCCCCACCGTTGAGAGGTGAATAGGTTGAAGATATGGCAGTATAATCACTCTTCCCCTTGTTCCATATAACCCCTGGATTTATAGGAGACAAAGTTACAATTCTTCAGATTTTCATGCAGTTTCTTGCCTCATTTCTCTTGTTTCCCAATTCTAGTCATCACTGTCTTGTGACCACCTTCCTCTTTTTTTCAGCCGGGCTTGGGACCGTCCTTGATGGAAGGTGATTTGAGAGGAGGAGGAATCATCATCATCATCATCATCTTACTAGTTGGGGGGGGGTCTATCTTTCGGTATAATTTTCTTTTTGGAGAAAATTGGCCAAGTGAAAATGAACCATGTGTGCTCTGGATAGCTTTTTTCCTTGTAGGAAAAGTCAAGCAACTTCACTCAATTCTAATAGTCTTAATTAAGCAGAAACAAAAACATGAACCCTGGCCTTACTTTATTTGCATTCTGATTTACTGCGGGAGAAAATATGAACCTGTGTTTTGCTAAAAATAAAAAAATTAAGGTATTTTGTGTTGGCACAAGGTAGCTGAACAAATCTTGAAATGCTCTGAAGAGTTAAAAGAACTTGTTTCAGCAGATATCTGTATGAGAAACCCACTTCCAATTATATAAATTGCATAATTGCTATTAAAATTATTCACGGTATTACTAAGATATGTTTCTACAGCACTGCTTAACATTTGAAATACTTGCTGTGCGCACCTTCTGAATATTATAGGCAGTGGTATTAAGCGAAATATCTGCATTACAGTTCCTTCTACAGCATGTCAAAACACTGACAAAATAAGGAGCTGCAAGCGGAGGGCAGATATAAACACACTAGTACTAGGCACAAAAATAGGTATAATTGGGAACTAATTTCCAGAGCTAATTGTGCTGCATTTGCCCATAAAAGACCAAGAAAACCAGACGCATAGCAATAAAATTTCATCAGGAGGGAATACTTAGAAAAATTTCTCCCAATATTTATGCTTTTCATTAGAATGCCATTTGACCTAATTATTTAATCCCACAGATCGTTTTTAGTGAATCATGCTTGAAGCCAATTAATCTACACAATTAAATGTAAAGATTTTTCATACAAGGGTTTGCTGGCCCTGATCCAGCTTTAGTCACAAGTGGCTTGTCCAGCACAGCAACTGGTGGTGCCATATGGGAAAACACATTTGCAGGCACATTGAATGACATATCCTAGTTCAGTGCTTCCTGGATGAACATTGTCAGTGGCAGTTCCAACTGGGGGGGGGGACAAAATCCCTGAAGAACCATCCCCCCAAGACACATTGCCCTCATACTTTGAAAGGCAAGGGTTTCCACTCCCTACGCATGGTGCCAGGAACATGTTCTTTTATTCCACCTGCAAGTCCTCCTTATGCTACCTGCAGCTCTAGCAATGTACACAAAGACAAAAGAGAAGGACTCCTCCTGTGATCTAGAACCCAATGCTATTTAGAAGGGTAGGATATCTTAGATTTGTAAATGATACTGGGGAAAAAGGAGATGGTCCACTCCCCTTCTCCCCATTGCCACCCAGTAAACCAGTCAAGAGCCTGGGACTCAATGGGGAGGCTCACCAGAAAGAAGTGGGGAATAGATAACAATAATGGATCATATTTTTTTCTTTCCAAAGGCTGCAATCCTAAAGACACTTTCCTGGGAGTAAGACCCACTGAAACAATGGGGCTTACTTTTGAGTAGACATGGTTAGGATTCTGTTCTTAGTGATGTGCAACAAAGCCCACATCCTCCAGCCCCTGACACAGCATCAAGTGTAAGTGCTACTGATTTTCAAGTAAATATTACTTACTTACTTACTTACTTACTTACTGGATTTTTATCCCACATTTCTCAGTGAATGAACCCAACGTGGCTAACAACACAATAAAAACAATTGTACAATAAATATTTTAAAACATTTCAGATTAAAAATATATTTAAAAATGAGCCAACCTATTAAAAACACTCTGGGACAACCCATAGCCCCACATTACATATATCAATTATGTAAATTGATAAATTATGAATAAATTATGGGATAAATATCAGATATTATGAAGTCACCTAAATTATGGGATAAATTATGAAGACACTATAAAACAATGTGACCTCACATTGCAGCTTACTTACTCAAAATACATGGAAAATCTTTTAAAACAAAAATGTGTTTAGACTAGATTTTCAGATTTGATTAGAGTAAATTAGATTTTGAGGATTCATTATTGGTTCTCCTTGGAGAAGCAGTTCCCAAACTGTGAGCCATGGCCTTCTAGGAAGTTCAGATACCAGCCAGAGGACCAGCAGAATCTTTGCTTAAATTCTCTATAAAATGAATAGGATTGTAGCCCTAAGGGTTGGGGGGATGCAATCAATGTTCCAGTAGGTCAAAAGTCTTAAATGTTTGGGCAAAATCCAGAGTAACTACAGGGAGTCCTTGCTCCGGTGTAAGAACAACTTACTCTGGATTGCAATATGAATTTCCCATAGGTTTTCACTAGGTGGTGCAGTAACTATGGGTGCATTTAATGTCTCTTACATGCTCACGTAGTTACTCTGGATTTGGCTATCATTCCATAGAACATCCCTTCCCCTCAGCAGATCTCCAAAAACTGGTTTTAAATTAACATTTTTTTTAAGTGAACATACTGGAATTTTTTTTTAAGTGTAAAGTCTCCAGGAATCAGTTAGAATGGTATTATATAAATGAAAATGATTATGTGATTATTATTAACAAGAAGATGTTACAACTGTCACACTGTGGGCGGTAAATAATGCCATAGTGATGGAAGATTTATTATTATATCACTCAATTAAAATATGGTCTAGAAATGCTTCTATTTTTGAATAATGTCACACCCGTTATTTCCATCTACTCAAAATCATAAATGGAACTTTGGAATTCACCTTTTTTAGACGTTCTTTAGAAAGTTGGGGCAACTTTTCAACTTTAAGTTTCCTGGACCTTAAACAAGTGAGTAAAGGAGGGAATTTCAGAAGGTGCCGTTTGTCATCTATGAGATATTGACTTAAAAGCATAGAAATCAATGGAGATAACTTACCTTCCTTAATGGAAGTCCCTTTGACTCTGATGAGTCTTAGAGCACAATCCTAACCATGTCTACTCAAAAGTAAGCTCCACTGTATTCAATGGGTCTTACTCCCAGGAAAATGTCTTTGGGATTGCAACCTGAGACAGGATTCGTTTTCTTTGAATCCATCCCACTGCATTCTTGTATATCAAACTATAATACGATACTTGGAGGATGGAAAGAGTTTTTCCTTTTCCCACATGATCCAAGATGAATCAAAGGAAGGTGATCAAAAAAGTAAAGATTGAGCCCTTTTCTGTGGAATTGCCATGCTTTATTTCCTCACATTTTACAGACAATCCAAGTAACATCACTGGAAAATGATTGTATTTGAGAGTTTTCTATGGGGCAAACTACTAGTTATGGCAGTGATTTTCAAACTTTTTTCAAACTCACGGCACACTGACAAGGAACTAAAATTGTCGAGGCAAGTCTCGTAGCACATGTGTGGACCATCCATAGCACACCAATGTGCCACGGCACAGTAGTTCAAAATGGCTGAGTTATGGGAATACATAATTTGGCCTGTGTTGTTTTTTTTTTTCCTTTTGTAACCGAAATAGCGCATGGGATCATGTGAAATGGATGAAAACATCCTGGAAGTTAGGAAGGTTTGCCCCATCATAGCTCTGACTCTGAATATGCAGGCATCCCCTTTGACCGACTTTATTTAAACTTGTCCACTTGTAATGTAATCCTCTACACCAGTGGTGGGATTCAAATAAATTAACAGGTTCTATGTCCTAATAACCTAAATTATCAACAGGTTCTATGTCCATAGAACAACAGGTTCTATGTCCCATTAGGAACCAGTTCTCAGAACCAGGCGCTCATTAGCAAAGGGTTGTATAGAACCTGTGAGAACCCCCTGAAGCCCACCACTGCACTTACATGCAGATGCACACACAGACACACACATGACCTCTTGCATTTAAAACCCTTTGGAGAAAAAAAAATCCTTCAGGAACAATGTGATGCAGAGGAAGTGGTCAAGCACTGCATCATCTCCACATTATCCTACCAAGATTAGTGTTTCCATCACTGGGCTACCAATAAGCACATTGGCATGTAGTGTAATGTGTATTTTAGCCTAAATGCACTGATGATAAACTCTGGGACACAGAGGCCCATATCCTAAAGTCAAATTAAGCCCTTTGCTCCAGAGCAGTTAAAGTGACTTTCCATAAGATAACACTTGAGGGTGACGTAACTGCGTGGACCCGTAACTGCTCTGGATTTTGCCCAGAAACAGGTTTTGCTTTCTACTAGAGTAGAAAGAGCAGCAGTTTTGACAGAACATCTTTGTGTTGGTACTTTTTCTTTGTACATGATGCCAGTCCAGTGAAAACCAATTTACTGTAATGTCTTTAGCCATCAAAATGTGACAATAATTATGATAAATTACACTTTTAATATGGACTTCAAAATTCTGCATGTTAGGTATATTTTCTCACACCTATGGATGTTTTTTTAAAAAAAACAACCCTGCCCTTATGAAATATTTCAGCTATTTTATTAATAATGTTAGCACTGTAATGAGACAGCTACAAGGAAATTTCTGACATGAAGAGCCCGACAATCATTAGCAATCTATTTATATCTCTCAGAGTTTCTTTGCCAAACAGATAACAGAGCCATTGGGTTTTCTCTAGCGATTGGACAAAATATGGGGCAGAAAGCTATTTTTCACTGTGTCACAAAATCAATGCAACACAAAACACTACAAGTAAAAAACGGAGAGAATCACATCACGCCGTGAGGTAGGTTTACGTAGGTTTATTATGCATGAATTCAATTGGAGATTTGTGAATTCTGTCCAAAATTCTCCTAAATCTTAAAGCCGTCAGTCACAAATTAATCAGTTTAGCCAATCCTTTTCTTAGAAAGGTTAGGCAACCAGTGGTTTACAGATTGCTCAAGGAATGCTTTTCCAAATCTGCTATGGCAACCCCAAATATTTGCAATGTTCCAGTTTGTTGCTGGAGAATTAGGAGGTATCCTTCACAGTAATGGTTCACACTAAGCATCTCTATCACGAACAAGCATCCCTTCTGGGAAAACCTTCTGATCGTTCTTTATACACACTGAGACTGATTTACTGTACAATCCCGAGTAACTACAGGAGCACGTAAGAGGCAGTTATGGCACCACTTAGTGAAAACATATGGGAAATTCCTATTGCAATCCGGAGTAAGTTGTTCTTACACCAGAGCAAGGACTCCCATAACCCATAGTTACTCTGGAGTAACCCATATTTACTCTGGATTTTGCCCATGGTCACATTATCATACAGTGCCTGAGTCCTCTTTTAAATGTCTTTTTGGAGTCTCATGATTTCCTGGTATCTCCAGAGAACAAGAGACTTGATTGAAACCAAGCTCATGCCTGACTTGATCCAGTTTTGCTCACCTGAGCGTGGAAAATGTGAATGTTAGTTAACTTAAAACCAGTCTCTAGGAACAGGGCACAATGGACTCCCAAAAAGTGGATAAAAAGTTGCCTGTGTGTTGTGTTGGGGGGGGGGGGGGAGAGAAATCTGGGTTCTAGTTTATGATGCAGAAATAGAGCCTGCGGATCTGGTCTCAGAAGTCTTAGACGGACCCTGTTATTATTTTATTCTGGAAATTTTCCCCTTGATCACAAGTAACAAATGAAATTGTCTTCCCCTTCCACTAATTCCCAATATATCATTTCTTTCATAGTTTAAAACAACATCATAGTTTAACAACCTGCCAAGCTCTTTCATCAATTGACCTCCAGTCTCCAATGTCTTGCCCAGCTTTGCTACCCAGAGAAGACTCAAGCACACATGTACATATGTGCATAATTCTGTATAACATCTGTACTCAAGCGCACATCTGTGCATAGAGATGATACAGAGATGCATGGATATTAGATATCCATGCATCGGATAATCAGATAACTCAGATAATCAGCTTCCAATTTTCTCCATCTGCAGGTTAACTTGGTTGGTGTATAGACAGATCCCAACTGGGTGTGAAAACATTTATGCTATATTTCTGGTGGCAAGACTCTATCTCTTATATAGTCATGGCATGACTGACCATACATGTTGTTTTGACATTATCTTGGGGTGGGGGACAAACGCATCCCAAAAACCTCACCACATGATTGGGTTCAGGATTCCCAAAGTGCTTGAAAGTGTGCCCAGATGTGATTCAGATGTTGGTGTCAGAGTACTTGCTGAAGCTATTGTATGTTGAAATCTCATGACAACGACCTCATGCAGCTTTGATTTAAGCGACAAACAGAATGTTATTTAAACATAAAGTATTTGAATTTTGTGGTGCATAAAATCAAATAGAATTATGCTATTCTTAATTTTTTTAAAAAAAACTGCCAATACAGCTGTCACAAAATATTACACATGAAGATATGTACAAACTTGATACAATTCACATTATTAAGATACAACCCCAATGATGTGACTTTTTGTTTGTGTGTGATTTTTAAACATTTGGATAATATATTCCATCTCTCTCCACCCTTTTGGCCTTATCCTAGTTAAAGCTGCCAATGCATTGCCACCTTTTTTTACCCCCTAGCAGATCAGGCAAACTGCTCCCCATAGAACAGCTGCCAATCAATATAATGGCAAAAGGTGTGATGTGTGCAAGAAAGATCAGTTTTTCCACATCGAACAGTGAAAAAACCTTCCAAAACCCTTCCTCTCCATAGGCCGAACCCTGAGGTTATTTGAAAAATACCCACGTTAACATTTACCCATGTAAATTTAGTATCTCTTCAATTTCCATAATTAATTTTTCAAAACACTGCAAATGTTTTAATAAGCAGGCCATTGCTACATAATTTTTTGATTAGGCATTCATATGAAAAGCTCCTTAATCAAAAGCTATTGAAGAAAATCAGTGCTCAGATTATCTGTTCATTTGCAAGGTTAATTTTTTCATGCTATTCCGAAAACTGTATTTTATTATTTGGCATAGTACATGATGTCTATGCTTGCCCTGTGTATTAATTCATTCCATCAACCATTTCAAAAGAGTCGCTCAGGACTTTAGGATTAAAAATCTCATATCACAGAGAATTGTGGCTTGATGAGAAAAGTCTTTCAGGCCATAAATATTTCTGGAAAATACTGTTTCATCAATGAAATATTAATCAAGATGCCACTGTTATATGAGATACAAGGAAAAGCAAGTTTGCACCTCTTGTCATATAATTAACTGACTCACAACCCGGGACTAATGGAAAAAAAATGTACAGCATTTGGAAGCGTCAGTTTTTCTTTTAAACAACTCAGTATGTTTAATATTACCTTTCACTTTCCTTGAATCCAGCCCACCACCAACTCTCTGATTTATTTATCTGTAATCAGATCTGACATTAATCAATCCCCATGCCTAGGGAAAATATACAGAACAATAAGCCATTGTATTTTGAACTTCTTTAGAATATTGTAGAAATAGCTACGCCTAGCACAAAGTTGTCCTAAGGTTCTGACAGCATGGCTGTCTTTTAAAAACAGAAATAATTAATTCTAACTTTGCTGCAACTTTTTATCTCCTTTATGAGTTGTCAGTTAATGCTTTCCTGAGAGGACTGAGATCTCCACAAATCATCTTGGGAATCAGGCCTACTGCATGAGCTTGAGAAAAAGGAATTTCAGTACCACTTTCTGCTTAGAAACACACACACACACACACACACACACACACACGTGTGTGTGTGAATACTGTCAAGACAGCTGTCACAAAGTATTACACATGAAGATCTGTACAAACTTGGTACAATTCACATTATTAAGATACAACTCCAATGATGTGTCTTTTTGTTTGTGTGTGATTTTTAAACATTTAGATAATATATTCCATCTCTCTCCACCCTTTTGGCCTTATCATCCTACTTAAAGCTGCCAATGCAATTTTGTTTCAATTTTTAAGATAAGAACTGATTTTCAGAAATTCAGAACCAAATGGGGTGGAATGGGGTGCAATGTGTTTTTGTCCTTATACTTAACATTGAACATGGGCTGATCAATACCCTGTCCCAACCCCAACGCCCTGCTCCAACCCCTCCACCTAGAACCATGAAATTTGGTAAGCATATTCCTTCTGTGATGTAAGGACCCAGTAAGTACTGATTTGGTGTCCAGTGGTTCCTGCTGCCCAGTTCCTGTTGCCCGCTGGTGTCTAGTACCTGGTGCCCAGTAGGGATGCCTTCCCAGTAGGGATGCCTGGTGCCCACCACCTGGTGTTGCCTGCTTTCCAATGCTGCCCAGTGGTGTCCAGTAGTCCCAGCTGCCAGATGGTGCCTGGTGGTGCTCAGTGGTGCCTGCTGCTGCCTGCTGCTGGGTGGTGCCTGGTAGCCAGTAGGGATGCCTAGTGCCTGTCAGTTTCCAGTGCTGCCTGCCACTGCCCCCTGGTACCTTTCAGTGCCCAGTACCTGCCAGTACCTACTGGTATCTAGTGCCAACTGGTGCCTGCTGCCTGGTGCTGGTGCCAGTGGCTGGTGCCCAGCTGTGTCCACCAATGCCTAGCAGTGCTCCAGACCCACAAAAATTATTGAAATTTTACTCCTGCCAACAACAGGTCAATTCCACTAGCTATCTAGAAAAATAGTGTGTGAAGGAGCTTCTGTATATAACTGATAAGTGACTGGCTGACTGACTGACTGACTGACTCTCTCTCTCTCTCTCACACACACACACACACACACACACACACACACACTCACCAATGCCTAGCCAAAACTGCCAGACCTAGAAGCATGAAATTTGGGGAGGGTTTTCCTTCCATGACGGAGGCACCCTCTAAGAACTGGTTTTTGGAAATTCTAACTGGAAGGGAGTAAAAAGGAGCGCAACATTGAAGAATCACCGGCTGATCAATGCCCAGTCCCAACCCTCTGAAATTTGAGGAAGGTATTCCTAATGTGACGTGAGCTTTCACCAAGAACCAATGATTAGAAATTTATTTCCTATGGGAGCAAAAAGGGGTGCAATGTATTTTTGTCCTATACTTAACACTGAAGACTGATAAAACCCAGCCCAACCCTGTACCTGCCAGATAGTGGTCCCTATGGTTGAGGGCATATGGTGCATGGCGGGGAGTTCAGGGGGGGCTGGTGTTGCATCGGGGGAAGGGTGTGGCCAGTGGTGGGATTCAAATAAATTAACAACAGGTTCTATGTCCCAATAACCTAAATTAACAACAGGTTCTATGTCCCATTAGTAACCGGTTCTCAGAACCAGGTGCTCATTAGCAAAGGGTTGTATAGAACCTGTGAGAACCCCCGAATCCCACCCCTGGGTGTGCCATAGGGAGGGTTGTGGCACAGGAGGATGCATGGGGTTCTTTTAGGAACCAAGAGTATAATTTCCATGTGTAACTTCCAAACCATTAAATACGACATGTATTACAGAGTAAAAGGAACCTTAGCATGGGGAGTTACACGTACTCCATAATCAACACATGTAACATTTCCATCATCTCCAGACACAAAAATAATTTCTTCACTGAGCTTGTTTACAATGATATGCCAGATTGCTGCTGTTTACCTTTGGGTTTAGTAACCATGCTTTAGATATGTCAACAAACCCACAATCTTCCTTGCATTTCATTAAACTTTTATCCCTCACTCATTTAATACTAATCTTCATGTATTCCTCCTGCATATACAATGCCTCTTTCTGTAATTAGAAATGCTTAAAACCATTCTTAATAAAATGTTAAATTTTTACAGCTGGAAATTTCCCAATATTTTTGTTGCAGTTTAAGAGGGAGGCTTGAGAGCAGCCCGTTTCTGGGATCATGAATGAGCAAAGTCTAGGAGGTATGCAATCATTCAAATTCAGAGATTTTTTTAAAAATTCATACGAACATAAACAAGAAAACAGGTAAGACAGTGACCAAGAAACTTGCCAATATAGCAACTCTGTTTAGACATGGAAAAGTCTACCGTGATTTTTAAGGCTGCAGTCTTATATACTCACACCTGAGATTAACCCCCATATCTAGAGTAAGTATGGGAGCACATAAGAGACATTACGTGTACCCGTAGTTACTGCACCACCTAGTGAAAACCTATGGGAAATTTATATTGCAATCCAGAGTAACGTTGTTCTTACACCGGAGCAAGGACTCCCTGTAGTTACTCTGGATTTTGCCCTAAGTCCCCCTGAACTAAATAGCACTTTCATCTGTATTATAGGACTGCAGTGTAAGATAATGAGAATATAGGATAATTATATTACAATTTTCTTTCCTCCTTTAAAAGGGGTTCTTTAAATAAATAGGTTTCTTTAAATACACAGTTCTTGTACAGGTTGCATCTTGAAATACAGAAAATTTTAGAAATATCCATGGATGCTGATTCTGATATTAAACAAAAGCAATTAAAAGATTAGGCAGCCATTTAAAAATAATGTACTTACCATGTGACAGGCATGCAATCAGTCAATCTCCCTCTCTGGGATTTCCATTTAATTGGGAAGCAGACCCTTCCTTGAGTGCAAAAGAAAGCAAAATTATAATCACTTTCCAGTCGCTTTGCTTTTTGTCATGTCCACCAAGCAGTGGAAAGGAGTGGTCTGACTCCCAGCTGAAAAGAAGCTTTTCACATACCAGAGCATCAAGGTGGATTGACTGCCTGCCTGGCATAGACTTTAATATTTAAGCAATGAATAAAATAAAATAAAAATCTGCCCAGGAATCTGGTCACATGATGAGTGAACACGCTTTTGTAAAATACTTGTTTTCAATGATAAGCCAAATGGCCCAATTTTATCCAACTTTCCAGTGCCAATGCAGCCACAAGAGAAGGGAATAAATACCGTATTTCCCGGACCATGAGACGCACTGGACCATGAGACGCACCAAAATTTAGAGGAGAAAAAAAAAAAATTCTGAACCAAATGGTGTACTAATATATTTAATAAAATGTAGCAGAATTAATATTTCAACCATGTAAAGTCCACAGTGGTATTAAGAACCTTCTTTAACATTTTTAATTGTTTAAATTGTTCTTCGTTTTTTAAATCTAATTGTATTTTAATTGTATTTTAATTATGTTTTAATCTCTATTTATGATCATTTTAATGGTGTTTTATTATGATTGATGTTAGCCACCTTGAACTCCCTCTTGCAGGTGAGGAAAGGCGGGATATAAATTAAATAAATAAATAATAAATAAATTTAATAATAATACATTCAACTATGTAAACAGTCAACCATAGAAATAGAATTAACATGTACCATAAATTACCATGTACTGTATTTAGAGCCATCATCACTGTCATGAACTCTAGGGTTGAAAGAGAGCATAGTGGTTGAAAAAAGAATAGATCCCCTGGTGGCTTCTCTGAATCAAATACCACTTACTTCTGAGTAGACCTGGAAAGGATTGTGCCCAAAGGCTGAAAAAGAGCACATGTCCTGGGGAAAAGGGGGACAGATGGACACTCTGTGCAGGCCAAGTCAATCCTGGATTGGCTTAAGCCTGGGTGCCTGCCAATCTAGATTCTATCACACACACACACACACACACACAAATATAATATATATATAATATATATAAAATACACACTAACACATACATATATGTGTGTGTGTTTGAGTGTGAGTATTATATATATTTCATATTATATATGTATATATTTTCATTCTCTTGGGGAAGGGGGAGTGTGTGCATGTGGGGGTGGCTTCTGGGGGTTATTGGAGGGAGGGGAAACTAGTAAGTAGAGGGTTTCTGGGGGGAGCATTTAGGGGTGACTGGTGGGGATGGCCGGGACTAGTGGGTGCAGTGGGTAGTTGGGAAGGGGAGACACATTAAAATAAATGAGAAATACTCATTGTTTTCCTGCACTTAATTTATACACTTTTAAAGGGCTTTAAGAAGCACTTTGTTTTCCTGCACTTAATTTCTACACTTTAAAGGGCTTTAAAGGTTGTTCAGAGCCAGAGAAACCTGAACTGAGAGGGTTAAAAGGATATTTAACTTCTATGCAGTCAGGGATTAACCTCTATGGCAACCAGGCAAACATTTCTCTTCAAACTGCAGGCATCCTGCAGAGTGGATAAATGAGTGTTAAAAGGACCATCACTTTAAGAGACGCACCAACATTTCTCCCCATTATTTTGGGGTAAAAAAGTGCGTCTCTCCAAGCGGGAATTACGGTATTCCCTTATCTCAGTAATTTTCAACCTTTTTCATCTTGCATGGCATGACACTGGCATGACACTAAAATTGTCAAGGCACACCATTGGTTTTATCATTCACTAGCAAAAAGCGTACCCGCATGGGGGGGGGTAACATTTCCCCGTATGCCATCCCCCCATGGAGAAACACCCCATGTGCCACTTCCCCATGCGCATCATCCCCCATGCGCATCGTCCCCCATGTGCAACGTTCCCCCATGCGCAACTTTTCCCCATGCGCATCATCCCCATGTGCATCATCCCCCATGTGCAACTTTCCCCATGTGCAACTTTCCCCATGCGCAACTTTCCCCCATGGGCAACTTTCCCCCATGCGCATCATGATCCCACATGCATCATGTCCCCATGCGCATCATGTCCCCTTGTGCAACTTTCTCCCATGTGCAACACCCCCCGTGTACATCATCCCCATACGCATCATCCCCCATGCACAACTTCCACCATGCACATCATCCCCTCATGCGCAACTTTTCCCCATGTGCAACTTTTCCCCATGCGCAACATCCCCCATGCGCAACATCCCCCCATGCGCAACTTCCCCTCATGCGCAACTTTTCCCCATGCGCATCATCTGCCGATGCGCAACTTCTCCCAATGCGCAACTTCTCCCAATGCGCAACTTTCCCCCATGCGCAACTTTCCCCCATGCGCATCAACCCCCATGCACATCAACCCCCATGCACAACTTTTCCACATGCGCAACTTTCCCCATGCACAACTTTCCCCCATGTGCATCATCCCTCATGCACAACTTTCCCCCATGTGCATCATCCCCCCATGTGCATCATCCCCCCATGCGCAGCTCCCACCCATGCGCAGCTCCCACCCATGCGCAACTTCCCCCATGTGCATCATCCCCTCATGCGCATCATCCGCCGATGCGCAACTTTTCCCAATGCACAACTTCCCCCATGCGCAACTTCCCCCATGCGCAACTTTCCCCCATGTGCAACTTCCCTTCATGCACAACTTTCCCCCATGCGCATCATCTGCTGGTGCGCAACTTCCCCCATGCGCAACTTCCCCCATGCGCAACTTCCCCCATGCACAACTTTCCCCCATGCACAACTTTCCCCCATGCGCATCAACCCCATGCACAACTTTTTCCACATGCGCAACTTTCCCCCATGCACAACTTTCCCCCATGCTCATCATCCCTCATGCGCAACTTCCACCCATGCGCAACTTCTACCTATGCGCATCATCCCCCCATGCCCAACTTCCCCCCATGCACAACTTCCTCCCATGCGCAACTTTCCCCATGCGCAACTTTCCCCCATGTACAACTTTCCTCCCATGCGCATCATCCCATGCGCAACTTTCCCCATGTACATCAGTCCCCCATGCGAAACTTCCTCCATGCACAACTTCCCCCCATGCACAGCATCCTCCACAGTCAACCTCTTCCTCCGGAAAACATCCCCCAGTTCACCAGACACTGAGCACCAAATAGGCTGGATGTTGGTCAGTCTCCCATGTTAAGTATAGGACAGAAACACGTTGCCCCCTTTTCAGCCCCTGAAGGGTTAAATTTCTCCAGATGGTTCTTGGTGGGAGTTCAGGTGACAGAAGGAACTCCCAGAATTCCATGCTTCAGGCCCAGCAGTTGGGGCAGAATGTTGATGAGTCAGCAATTCTCAATGCAAAGTATAGGGAGGAAAACGCGTTGCGCCCCTTTTCACCCCCTTCCAGTTGGAATTTCTGAAAACCGGTTCTTAGTGCACCCCTCCGTCACGGTAGGAACACCCACCCCAAATTTCACACTTCTAGGCCCAGCGGTTTTGGCAGGGTGGTGATGAGTGAGTGAGTGAGTGAGTGAGTGAATCAGTGAGTAGTGAGTGACTTTTCTCTTTTATATATATAGATAAGGCTCAACATGCTGCTGGTAGGGGGCTCAAATCCCCCAGTTGCCCAACCCAAACTCCTGTTGTGCACCTGAGGATAGTCCATGGCATACTGGTTGAAAATTGCTGTATTACCTTGAGGAGGTCTCCTTGACTGCCCCCATCACAGCATGCAGTGCACACCCCATTGGGTCAACTACATCATAGCTGGAAAGTTATATAGACTTGGACCCCAAATTCTTCTTATTCATTTATATTGTTTCACATGCCCACTTAAAAAGGGAAAAAATTAGATGGCAATATGAGAACAAGTCGCTGCCACCATCCACCCCATACTTCCATCCATTCTATTTCCCCAGTACTTCCCAGTTCTTTTATCCCATTCTCATTCCAACTGGAATTCTCATCCCATTCTCATTCCAACTCATTCCATTCTCATTCCACAGCCATATCAAGGCTGTGGCGTTACCACCTAATAATAATGGTCAGTAATGTACTGCATGCACCTTCACCAAACCATTCTATATCAGCAGAACACTGTTCTGCTATGATAAAAAAAATCTGTGCAAACTTGTCCAATCCTAGTTACAATGCAGAAATTTAAGTGCCCCTATTTAGGTGTTTCTATAGTATTTACCATATGTCATTGTACCCCAGGAAAATGTCTTATTTTTTCAGCACATCAGTGCGCGCTCTCTCTCTCTCTCTCTCTCTCTCTCTCTCTCTCTCTCTCTCTCCCTCTCTAACTGACACCATCTCTGCATCACCTTGCCTTAAATAGGAAAATAAGCACCTGGTCCTCTTCAAAGCATACTACAAGCTTTTTGGTTTTAATTATAATAATTTCTTGTTCTTATCCCTGAAGGGAGCTAATTATCTTGCATAAGCACACATCAAATTTCAGATACTTTATTCTGAAAGGTGCATGAATCAGAGAGAAAGGAAAAGTCAGAAGGATAAAGAATGCTAATAAGCATGTTCAGACACCCAAAGGAAAACAGTGATATTATATTGTTAAATTTATAAAGGAGGCATTATGATAGGGTATGCAACCTACAGGTTAGAGGCGTTAGTTGTAGTCACAGATAGCATAAGTGGCCTGGAAAGACGGGTTTCCTCAGTCCTCATCCTCCTATACACCCTTCCCCTCCAACTCCATATTGAGACGGCTGTCTCTCGCTGGCCCTCAACTAGTAAAGGGTAGATTGTGGAAGCTTGTTCCATGCCATGCTGATCTGCCAGGGAAACAGCAGTGAAAGGAAACAACAGCAGAGTGTCAGACAAAATACGAAGCCCACTTTATCAAAAACCTTAACAGTGGTTGTGGTTTTTGTTCCTCCATCTATTGCGTATGTATCTGACAGATTTATGGGAGCTATATTAAAATCTGGGACTCAGGAAAAATCCCAAATGTTGGCTCTTATATGACAAACAGACAGACAGACTGATATATATAGTATTTTATCGTACCTTCTTCCCACACCAAGGGGGAAGTCAAAAAGGCTAACAATAAAATCAAGAACAATATAATGAAAAAATAAAAAATTAAAACACCCCAGAGGTTCTCTAACTTTTCAGTTCCCAGAACCTGTTTTACTCCTAAAAAGAGTCTTGGAAAGCCCCCCTCCAGCACATACCTGAAGCCTCTGGGAGCCCCAGCGCTCTTAGGAACACAACTTGAGAAAAGCAGTATTAAAGAATATATTTTCATTGGCAATTGTAAACTGATATCATATGAATGCCAGCCTTACCAAAGTCAACAGCTCCATAAATTACCAAGAGCACTGCTAAACTTATTTCCTACACTTAATTAAGATCCACTCTGAATTAATTTTGAAATAGTTTAACATTAGATTGGATCATATCATTAGAAATAATGTGTTATGGGTCAATAGCAGCAATCATTATAAGGGTTATAATACTTCAGTAGCAGTATGTAACCTACTCTCTTCCTTTTTCTGCTTAGGAAGATGAGGGATATTAGTACTAAGCAGTAACCAGATGTTAATGGAGAAATCAGTCCAGGTCTCTCTATAGAACAGTTCAACAGCAGAGGAAGCAGCTAATCCCCTTATTTTTCTCTGTAGCCTATATGCCTTGTAAACTTTTGCATGTGATCAACTAGACCAGACAAATCTTAAGCAGGTACAGATTCACACCACTTGACAGCAGTCACCGGAGCAGTACTACAGCAGAGATACAGTGATAAGGCCCATGGCTGCAGCATCCTCTGTACAGGGGCATGAACATTACAACATTACAGAAACAACTTTCGAAAAGCCTACCAAGAAAGCTCATGCACCACACCAATCCCAAACTGACCTGAAGAGAGTTGGCCTTTGCGCTGTCCATCACTATAAGTAGTGCCGGCTTTACCCCAATTGGACCAATTCAGCACCATAACAATAAGCCAGGGGTCTCCAAATTTGTTGGCAGGAGGGCCACTTCATCTCTCTGACACTGTGTTGGGGGCCAGAAAACTAATTAACATTTCAAATTTGAATAAATTTACATAACTTTACATATAATAATGTATTGGATTATAAGGTTTGCCCAAGGGCCAAGTAGAGGGATCTTGCCGGGGGCCACATTGAGGCTCCTTGAGGGCTGCATCTAGTCCCCAGGCCAGGGTTTGGAGACCCCTGCTCTAGGTGGTGCACTGTGGCAGAGAATGGGTTGCCCACAACCAGCACTTCAAGCCTCCATGCAGAGGACAGTGTGATCTCATAGGTCTTTCCCAATCACACCTATTTCAAAATTGGCCACTTTGGAAGCATTTTGTGTTATTTTGTGTGACTGAAAAATAAGAACCATACAATAAGGCATAGACAGAGAGCCAGCTAAAGAGACAAAGCAATTAAATTCTGCCACCAACAAATGCCTACATGGCATGAATGAATGACGCCCTGAAATATATGACATTCATTTACTTGCATGAAGACTTTATGTTTCCCAAGAATCATTTTTCTTGAAAGAACAAGACAGTGATGACACTTGACAAAAAAGAAAAGTGCAGCTGCTGATCACAAAATGCTTATAAATGACAACAAAACGTGCTTAAACTATTAATCTGGTCGAGGCAGGCTCTAATGTTCCTTCTTTTTAAAAAATGCACTTTATTATTCTTTGTTGTGCAGCTCTAAATCCTGTCCTTCGGTAGTAGTTTCAAAAATCCTTCTCTCTTCCAGGCACAGACACCCACAACCAGTTGATCTCACCTTTTGAAGTCAGTCTCTAAACGCCCCCTTCCTTGGTTTAACCCTTTCTCCCTTGATGAAGCAATATAGGTTTCCCATCCATGCTCTGACCAGAGAGCATGGATGGGAAACCTATATTCTCAATCTTTTTGCCACTATACCCACTATACCCACTATAAGGTTCTCAATCTTTTTGCCACTGTACCCACTTTTTAGAATGCCGGGACACACCAGAAGTAATATCATTAACCTGGTAATGATGTCATGGCTGGAAGTGACATCATAAGCAAGAAAAAAATTTAATATCTCCCATATGACAAAATCAAATCAAACCAAATTCTGTGAATTAAAAATTTATAGTAAATATAAAAATTAATTTAAATAATTATATAAAATAAAGAACCACCCCTCGAACCTTCCCAAGCAGTTGCTGATCTATTTTTTTTTAAATTCAATACCAGTTTTCTACCTGGATGACATTCTGTTTCTAATTTCCAAAGCAGGAAATTGTTAAAATTACCTTTTAATAGTGGGATCCCTGGGCGTACAGCAAACCATTTCCAATATACTAACGTTCTTTTTCCACCATTTGTGCTGTTAATAAAGAAGAACAGTCATTTATTTCCTTCTCACATTATGGGTTTCGCTGTGACCTCCAGACTATCAATAACATTGACGTGGATTTTTTTAAAATTGATTGATTGACTTGCTCTTTTGAGCTCGCATTGTGGTTTTTCAACCGTCGTACTTCTTCAATTATTCTTTCTATTCCTCATCTTTGTTCAGCGCCATAGTAATTTCTCCAGATTTGGGGACTCGTGGTGTCATCCCAGAGTCAGTCAAACCCCTGGTTGTGGGGATCAGATAACTAGACTCAACTTGAATCTGCACTCCCATGACTTTTACCATCACTGATTCATGTATAAATGAGCATTTCAGGCAGCACAATCCAGAGCAACTAATCTGTCCACATAAGAGCCCTTGGGTTGCCCTATCTATAACTAGGGTGGAGCAACTGCAAGATGCTCCACCCCAGTTACTCTGGAAGAGGCTTAGGGCAGAGCAAGGCAAGATAGGGTGCCCTAAGAGAGGTGGACCTGCTCTGCCCTAACTGGGACAGCCTAAGCAGCTCAGGAGAGGCATGTTGAGGGCATGTTTAGCATTGCCTGGGGCAGAGCAGTTACTCTGTATTCAAAGCCTGTTTCAAGGCAGAAATGCCCTCTTCCAGCTCCTCAGAGATATACCACCTCAGGAGCAGGTATAGTAATGAGTAGACCCATAGGGGCCCATGATAAGGCATGAGTAAGAATGGCAGTGTTGACCAAAAATCTGAGTTCTTGGCCAGCCTAGCTGCAACCCTGCCTCTCAACCTCAGGATATGGAACAAACTACGGCTGCCCACAAACCTCAGGATACAGCAGGCCACTCCAACAAGCTCCTTGTATTCACTGTAGAATGTACTGGCATCTCATTAGGGATTCCTTATAAGGCAGGCACCCAGTGGCGTCACCAGACTGGTGCGGCTGGTGTGAGGGGCATTGGGTGATGCACTCCATATGAGGTGATGCGCTGGAGGAGTTTGACTGTCCTTTGGCAGGCCCCAGGCGTCAGCATGCCTGAGGCGGAGAATCAGCCAGAAGCTGCCACTTGTCTGAGGAGCTGGCCTGAACAGCCATCTGAGATGCACTGCGCAGAAACACACTCAGCATGCAGAACAGCTTCAGAGGAGACTTCCTTAGAGCGGAGGAAGTCTGCACCTCTGCACGGCCATTTGGCCTCACTCAGGAGGCGGAGCGGCAGCCGAATGGCTTCAGAAAGAGTACTGCATAGGAACCAACTCTGACGCCTGCACAGTCTCCTCTGAAGCCAAAAGACTTCAGAAAAGTACTGCAAGACGTCAGAGATAGTGCCTGCACAGTACTCTTTCTGAAGCCAGTTGGCTTCAGAAACAACTGCGCAGGAGCCAACTTTAGTGACTGCGCAGTCCAGGTAGGGGGGTGCGCACATCCCAGGGGTGACACACAGACTTCCACACCGGGTGATGCGCTGAGTCGTGTCACCACTGTAGGCACCACAGCTGTTCCTTGTTCAGTGTGATCTGAGGGATGTCTCCTTAGGAGAAAGTCCTCCCCATGTGTCAATTACTTAGCATGCTCTGGAGCACTTAGGGCAGCCCTGGCTTCCTGACTCTCTGGATGCAGCATAACTTTCTGCTCTGGATACAGAATAGTTAGGAGAGAGCAGTTAGGGCAGAGCAGGCTGAACTTGCTCTGGATTGTGTCCATAATTTCATAAAGGGCCTAATCCTATCCAACTTTCCAATGCTAATGCAATCATGCCAATAGGGCATGCATTTCATCCTGTGGTGGAGGGGCAGTCACAGAGGCATACTGCAGCTGTTAATCCCTCCTTCCCTTTCTCAAGGCTGCATTGGAGTTGCATCCAACTAGTAAGACGTTTCAGCTAGTAAGAGATTTGCTGGTCTACTCTACAGGACAATCATCAGGATCAGGCCATCAGTCTTGCATACTCCTGACCAATCAGCTCAACCTGTCAAACTGTCTTTAAGTTCACATCTAAGACGACTTTCCAATGTTTCAGCAATTTTTTTAAAACTATCATTATAAACTTGAAATAGATTTATTTGGCAGGGAGCTACATTATCATGAAAAAATATTGAACAGAAACTATATCTCCAATTATACCAATATTTCATGTGTGCTGCAGGAAAGGAATACAAAGACTCATAATTCAAAGTACGATTTCATTGAAAATATTTACCTTGACTCCATATTAAATATGGATTAGCTAATATCCCCCTTCCTTCCTATTATCAGGTATTAATTATTTCCACATATAATTGCATCTATGTATCTCCAATGAGAGTTGTTAAGCCTAATTTGCTGAGCATTAACAAAAAAATAAATAAATTACTAAAAATACAAAAAGTTAACAATTACATTACATGGCCTATTGCATATTTCCTGAAAACATCTTTCTTCCCTTTTTTATTAAAGTCTACAACTAATACTAGGTTATTGTGACAGCTGTGCTTTCATAAACCAGGTTAAGAAGGAAATAAGGTTTTATTACTTTTTCAAAGACAAATAGATAAGTTAAAAGTAAAGGAAGGCATATCTAATTTCTACAAGTTGTAAGAAAACTATGAAAAAAGAGAAAAGTTTTTGACAGCAGTGGAAGAAAGAGTATGTTTTCAGGCTTTTTTTTAATAACAAGAAACCAAGTACCATTGAAGCCACTCTAGAGAAGACAACATGGGTTGATCTAACCCAGAAATAACAGAGATGTACCATGGTGGCCCACCATGAAGATTGCATGATGCATCTTCAAAGAATTTCTTCCCCAGACTTTGGTTTGTCTTCTAATTAACACACACCTACAAATGTAAGGAAACCAGATACTGAAAAGATGGTATGGGGAGGTACAGATTTTCTTGTGTCAATAGCCACACAAGGGCTGATGAGGAAACTGATGGCCAAGCACAGACTGGAATTTCGGTGGATGAGAACAGCCCAGCTATGTTGTTTTGTCGTGGGGAAATGCTTTATATTGCACATTGGAGTGTGAAAGACATTAGCCCTACAATCCAGAGTAACTATGGGAGCATGTAAGAGACACTTACGTTGATATAGTTAACGGCACCACCTAGTGAAAATCTATGGGATATTCATATTGCAATCCAGAGTATTCTTTCGGAGCAAGGACTCCCCATAGTTACTCTGGATTGTGCCCTAAGGCTGCAATCCTAAACACTTTTCTGGGAGTAAGCCCCATTGAATATAGTAGGACTTCCTTCTGAGCAGACAGGGTTGCACCCTAAATAAATGACTTTGGTTTGCATAACATAAAGGCATTCAGTGCAATTCTATAGTCAAATTCCCATTTATACGGAAATGAAGAATGCCCTAAGATAAAACCATTCCTCTGCTCCCCACTGTCCACATATTTCATAGCCATGTCCAATGAAGGGTTTAATGTCAGGATGGTGACATGATGACATCATCAAGCTGTAAATCAACATCAAACTTCTGGATTGTCTCAGAGCCAGCTCAGCTTCCCCCCTTTCACCTCCAACATTCCAGGGTCACGCTGGGAGTACATTGATATCCATTGTCCTCCCTCCAAGTACCATGCCTGCATTCTCAGCCTCTTTGGTGGGCATGGTATGGGGAAGGAGGAAGGGGCAGAGGATGGTGATTATTGATACTCTCTGGATCAGGGCTGTCCAACCTTTTAATTTCAGGGCTCCAAGACCTTTAACAAGTATATAGAGGAGAAAATTTCATCAGGTGCAGCTTTTCATCCCACAGATCACAAGCTACACCTGCTGAAATTCCCTCTTTTACAAGCTTGTTAAAGATCCAGGAGCCATGAAGTTAAAACACCACTGCTCCAGATGCATCACTGAAATGCTAGAGCCACCCAGATCCAATTTGGAGTCACCCTGATCCAAAATAATGTTATGTCGGCAGCTGTGCTCATTCCATTAAAACTTGCCTTCAACAAGTTGCACAGCACTTTTTTTGGTAACTTAGACAGATCTGCTGGTATTAACTGCTGAGCGTTTTCTGAAGACTATGGAGAAAAAAATGTGCTGTGCATAGTACAAAAAAGTATACATCTAGGTATACTCTTCGAGGAAAAACTGGGAGGCTCACTCAATAAAAAGACCTTGAAATTCACTTGTGCTTTCAGCCTGTGGCTCAAACTGTCTCAGCAAGCAAATTGGGTTTGTCTGACAGTTTCACACCAAACAAGTTCATTTGTTAAACAGAAATCACCTTCCTTCTCCTTCACTATACACAGGAACTTCCAATGACAAATAACTCCAGTGATACGTTCTGAGGTACTACACTGATGTGTAGTATTCTTCTTTCTCTACTTCTTTCTCTACTTCCATCCAAAATGCCCCTCTATAAGATCTTCTAAATTTGATTTGAATTAGGTACAGACATTAGGTATATATAATGGTACAATCTATCCAACTATGGTTGCAATCCTAAAGACACTTTCCTGGGAGCAAGTCCCATTGAACACAGTGGGACTTACTTTTGAGTAGACATGGTTAGGATTGTGCCTTATCAGTTGGATTCAGGGTGACCACACGCCAAATGCAAAATCCCAGAACAGCAAGGCCAAAATTCCTATCGAAGGCCAAAATTCCTACTCCCTACACGTCCTACACAAAATTCCTACTCCCTACACATCCTACACTCCCTACATGTCCTACAAAATGTAGGACAAAATGTAGGACATGTTAAAATAAGCTAAAAACACTAAAAATAAGCAAAAAAACACTGGTATTGCTTTCCTGTACATCATATATTACACTATATTACTTATTTTAAATTGAAAAGTGATGAACTCGCCGCTTACCCCGTCCCAGCCTGGTTTGGGGTTGTGGAACCAATTTTGGGGGTTCCCAAAGTTTTCCAAAGCACTTTGCCAAATGAGGCATTCAGCTTCATGTAGGTTCTCTTCAGGTCTGAATGAATTGGGGAAAAATTGGCACTTGAGTTTTGGCATTATGGAAAATAAAAGCAGATATTTATTTTTATGCCCAGGCATTAAGTTTTTTGCACAGGGTGATCAGATGACAAACGCAAAATTCCTAAACTCCTAAAATCCCTATGTGCTTAAAAAATTGAAGGACACCGCAAAAATGTAGGACACATGTAGGACATGTTAAAATAAAGCAGAAATACTCATATTGCTTTCCTGTACTTAATTTCAACCCTTTAAAATTGAGAACCTTGTAAAATGCATGATTCAGACCCATACGTTAAAGCAATCATTTGTAGTATCAGAACACAAGCCAGTGACTCCAACGTATGTTCAGACCCAAACACACAAACACAAGCACACACACACAAGCAAGATATCAAGCAGGCAGGGGGATAGAAAGGTGGACATCTCTGCATCAGGGAGGTGGGATCTGGAACTACCAAGAGAAATCTGCAGTGCCCCTAAGCGTGTGCAGAGTGCAAAAGCAGACTGTGGGGAGCCAGAAGGACCAGGATGTAAAGGACTGGGAAGGAGGAATCAGAGTATTCCCAGGCAGCAGTTATCTTGCAGGTCTAGAAGTGGAGCACAGCCTGAACTGTTGACTGAGGCAGGGGAAAGAGGCACTGAAAGGGTCAAGAGCTGGAGTTTAGGGCTAAGGAAATCTGAGCTGCGTGCATGGCTCATAAATTCCGGAGGCACTCTTGTGTTTCCCTACTCCCCCGGACAAGGTAATAAATACCGGAGGTGCCTGGGGAAAGCCAGAGGTCTGGACAGCCTGGTTGGATTAGTTGGATGGTTACATTATGAGTTGGATACTTAAGATAAGTGCACCAAACTCACCAGAAGGGGAAGGGTGTGGAACATGCACTCATTATAGGTGGAGGCAATCTGCCAATAAAAATGTCATCTGAACTGGCTCTATGAATCATATATACTTTGACAGGTGAAGGAAAAGTTTTCATTACTTTGATCAAGAAGGCTCTGTTCTTTCATTTCTATAGAATCCTGGGCTTCTTTTTGTAATTCAACATCTCAAACCCAAATTCTCATAATATGAGAATTCTGTGATTGCACACAGTAGTATCTATACTACTAGTAGTAGTACAGAGTATCTCAATTTAATAACATTGCGGGAGGGTTTAACCTTTTCTCCTTCCCCACATATATTTCTCCTCCTCCTATTTGTGGGGAAGGAGAAAAGGTTAGACCTTCCCCTAATGTTATTAAATTATTAATAATTAATATTATCTGGGTGAGGTGCCAGCCAGATCAAGCATTAAGATCTACACCTACCATAGGGCCCAACTAACAAAGTTGACCCATTTAATGTCTTAGCATGGAATACATGACTATTCAGATGTAAGTCCTAGTTAAGGTCAATAAGCCTTCCTCTCAGGTAAGTATGGATAGAATTGCAGCCTTAGTTAGTAGAAGACAACTATTGCAGACCTTCTCAATGGGTAGAGTTGGATGAAGTGCAAGTGCCCACCAGCTGCAGAGGGAGGCATAAAAGGCTTAGCCCTGCAACCTCCAACAGCTTGTCTCTGACACTGTTCTCAACACACTCTCAATTAAATTCTTCCCCTTCCCCCAAAAAGCTGCTGCAATGTTGGGAAAACTGATGTCCACAAATTTCCTATATGTACCCCTTTCCACAGCTGATAGAAGCTATGGTGGTAGGAAGTTCACAAATCTGCAATCAGGAATGGATCAAACCCTCACTTTCCTATCATGACCCTGTTCTAAATTCCCCCCAGTAGCTATAAAGTTCCTTGGATTGGACCTCCCAAATCACATTTAGTTTGGCCCAGAAAAGCAGACCATTCTCAAGAAGATATTTGAGTTTCATGTTCCATTGACCCTGTCACAGCAACATCATTTTCACTATTAGAGCTGTTTCCCACATTGGAAAGTGACGATAAATGATTGTCAATTGGAAGGGGTAACAATGATTGTGTCCCCCTCCCATAAGTTTCATTATTTGTCCATTTCATACACTTGTAGTAAATGTCCTCCAAAGCAGGTAAGAATTCAAGACACAGCAAAAGTGTCCCTTCAATTTGTACTGCCACTTTCGCCTTAACTTAGAAGGCTGTTCATTATCCAAATGACACACAATAGAGGAATCTGTATTTCCAAGCAATTGGTTTGTAAATCAAACTAAATATATGTTGCTTTAAAAACACATGCAAACACCTTCCGCAATTTCTGACCTTTTGAGTCAGGAGGAGTAATCAATCCAGGCTGATTCGGTTGCTTTAATGTGCGCTGGCAACTAAAGTTTAAATGCCAAATGATGTTTCCTCCCTTACATGTGAGAGTCTGATGGGCATTTATTGTAAAAGTTAAACAGAATGACAGCTTGCTTGGGCTTGATGTGTAAAGTTCTTGATGGTATGGGTTTACTTTCTCCCATAATAAGCAGTTAATAGAAATTCACTGACCTGTAGTGCAGACTTAATTTATCACGAACAGCAAGTTGATTTAACAGGATTGGAATGCAGTGAAACAATAGATTTTTTTTTACGGCCTCTCCTGGTGATCTTTAGACATTTTGTCAGTAAAGAAAATCAGTCTTCACACTCAGGAAGGCCTATGTGACTTTGAATAATTAGGCTACATTTGCAAAGGTAATTGATCAATATAGACCAAAGAAGAGCCAAAGAGAAATTAGAAAGTATCTGTTGGCTATTTCCTTTCAGGTTTAAACTCTTTGCAGTAGGTAATGTTGGTGATGCCTGATGAATTCAATATGAATTTGCCTGTTTTGCTACAGAGATATAAAAACGAGCACAATTAAAAGAGGTTACAAGAGATCCATCATAAAGCACTCAAGTATCACCGCTTATCTGTCAGCCTTTACATAAAGAATAAAAATTTCAACATCCCTGTGCGATCAACATCCAAAATGTCAAAGAAGGCGGAAGAAAGTCTGTGATGTGCACCATTAGAAGGAGACTGTGTTGAGTACATTTTAAAAACTGACATGTGCTTTGCCATTTGAACTAAATTACATTTAGCCCTGTTCATCAATTGTATAAAATCATTATTTTTGCATCCTAGATCATTCTTAATTAGCCAAGCAACAGAACTCACCTAATTATATATTTTCTCTTTACTGTTTAATTAACAAAGGGTGACATTTTATTGAATCTTCTGGCCTCAGCTTTGCAGCTGGTACCCATTATGCGATACATTTGAAGACACAAATGTCACAATAAAAACTGACACAGAGGGGGGAGTAAATAAGTGGATGTGGTACAAGAATCTCTTTCATGCAAAGATTGTGTAATGTATTTATGCGTTAAGATTGAATATTGTGTTTACGATGTAGAAGTCTATGTGGCATTGCACAGCATATTAGATTGGGTTCATGGTGAAGGTGGTGGTGAACCAGAGCAGAATGCTCTTTTGGGCAGGCTACTCCTCTCCCATTGGGAAGTTCTCTCAAGTTTCCAGGGATCCATATGCAGGCTGACCATACAGAATGGAGGACAGAGTGCCTGGACCTTTATCCACTACATAGAAGAGGGTTTAGATCATCATAGAAGGGTTTAAAAAGCAGCACATGTCTAAATTCCATCTTCAGTTAAAGGTAGAAGAGCCCTGTTTTACATTCTATATGGTCACCCTGTCCATATAGGACTGGCACAGTGGAGAGAAAACTGGGGCCATGGAGAATCAAGAAACAGGGCCTTCCCTGGGTCTCTACCCTAGAAATGCTCCTTCCTGATCACCTTCCAGGCCAGCTCTCGTCCCCCCCAAAACAAATTCATGATACCTCCGAGCCTCACCCCAGCAAGACAGTCCATTCACCATTCAATAAATTATTTGCTTTTGTCTTCATAGCAGAAGACCTCGGGCAGCTAATGCAACCTGAACCACCACTGCTCACCAAAGAATTAAGACAGATTGAGGTTACAAGAGAAGATGAAGTGGCTTTAATTGACAATTTAATTTAAATGACAATTTAATTGACAGGCCCAGCCCCAGATGGCGTCCAACCATGAGTTATTAGGGAACTGAAGAATAAAATTGTTGATCATATTTACCAAAATATGCAATTTTTTGGTAAATATTTACTTGTCCCTAACAACGGCCATGGTGAAAGATCACTGGAGGACAGCAAATATATCAGTCTTTAAAAAGGGTTGGAGAGGGGACCTGGGAAACCATAGGCTGGTCAGTCTAACATCAGTTCCAGGTAAGATGGTGGAAAGTCTCATTAAGCTGTCAGCTTATTCAACTGTCTGCTACTAACCCTACAATCCAGAGTAATTATGGGAGCATGTAAGAGATATTTATGTTGACGTAGTGACGGCTCCACTGAGTGAAAACCTATGGGAAATTCATATTGCCATCTAGAGTAAATTGTTCTTACGTCGGAGCAAGGACTTCCTGTAGTTACTCTGGATTGCGCCCTTAGTCACTCTGCTACACCTTTGCTGGGCTCGAGCTATCCACAACTACTCACCTGGCACTTGTTCAGTGAGAATCAGCACAGGTTCTTTAAAGGTAAGTCTTGCCTCACAAACCTTTTGGAATTCCTTGAAAAGGTCAACAGGCACGTGGACGTGGGAGAACCTGTGGACATCATATATCTAGACTTTCAGAAGGTTTGATACAGTCTTTCAACAAAGACTTCTGTGAAAATTTCACAGTCCATTCATGGATTGGGAACTGGTTGAGGGGCAGGACACAGAGGGTGGGTGTCGAAGAGTAAGTTTCACAATGGAGAGAGGTGAAAAGTGGGGAGGCCCAGGGGTCTGTTCTGAGATCGGTGCTTGTCAACCTGTTCAGAAATTACCTAGCAGTAAGGTAGCCAAGTTTCTGGACGACACAACAGTATTCAGTCAGGACCAAAAAAAGACTGTGAAGAGCTCCAGAGGGATATCGCCATACTGGAAGAATGGGCAATGAAGTGGCAGATGTGTTTTAATGTAAGTAAATGTAAAGTTATGCACATTGGGACAAAGAATCCTAACTTTACATATACATATAGGCTCTGAGCTATCTATGACAGAGCAGGACAGAGATTGAGGGGTGCTGGTCTAGATGTAGTGGACCAATGTGGACCACTGAGGGTGTTGGGTCAACACCAATGAGGGTGTTGATCCAATGTGCGGTGGCAGTGAAGAAGGCAATTTCCATGCTTGGTGTCATTAGAAAAGGGCTGAAGAATAAAATGGCAAAAATTATACTGCTGTTGTACAAATTGATGGTGAGACCATGTTTGGAGTATTGTGTCCAGTTCTGGTCTCCACCTCTTAAAAGGATATAAGGAAATGGGAAAAGATTCAGAGAAGAGTGACTAAAATGATTGATGGTCTGGGGCACATTCCGTATGAGGAAAGGTTACAGTGTTTGGGGCTTGAGGCGTTTGAGAGGAGATATGATTGAGATGTACAAAACTATGCAACAGATGGACAGCGTGGATAGAGAGATAGTCTTTTTCCTTTCACATAACAACAGAACCAGGGGACATTAACTCAAACTGAATGTTGGGAGGGTTAGGACAGACAAAAGAAAATATTTCTGAGGTCTGTGGAACTCCCTGCCACACGATGTGATGATGACATCGAGCCTCAATGCCTTTAAGAAGGGATTGTATAAATTCCTAGAGGAAAGGACTATCACAGGTTACAAGCAACCTGTGTAGTTTAGACATGGACAACCATGTTTGTGCATGTTTATTCTGGGTATAACTGAAAGGTATTGAAAGAGTTGGCATTGGTGACCTTCAGTCTCAAAAGACTATGGTATCGTGCTCTGAATGGAAGTCCTAAAACAGCATCTAATATGGCTGAAAAGGCCTATTCGAGAGTGGCAATCCCTTCCACACTGAGGATAGATACAATCTGTCCTCTGCCCAGCCACCAGATTTTGCTGGTTCAAGGGCTGCCTGTTTGCATTAGCCTATCAAACGAGTGTCTCTTCAAACTGGAGAAGGCGATGCTGCGTCTTTTGCCTCCAAGCTGAACAATCAGAGGTCAAGGTTTCCCAGCTGTTGATGTCCATCCCCAAGGCCTTCCTTGTATTGCAGCTGTGGTCTCCCTCTAGGGCCCTTTCCCTGCACTAAGAGCACAATCCTAACCATATCTACTCAAAAGTAAGCCTCATTGTTTTCAGTGGCTCTTACTCTCAGGAAAGTGTCTTCAGGATTGCAGCCTAATTCTCCATACAGGACATCTTTTGGAATCCAACCATCAGCCATTCTCACAACATTCCCAAGGCAGCATAGATGTCGCTGTTTCAAAAGTGTATACTTGGTAGAGATTCCAGCACGTTCCAAGACTATGTCATTTGAGACTTTGTCATGCCAGGTGAGGACAAGAATATGCTGGAGACAGCGCATATGGAAGGCATTCAGCTTTCTCTCCTGCCTAAAGGGTCCAAGTCTCGCTGCAGTAAAAAAGTGTGCTCAGGACACAGGCTCTATAGACCTGGATCTTTGTATGTTCCGTCAGCTTCTTATTAAGCCATACTCTCTTAGTAAGTCTGGAAAACATGGTAGCCACTTTACCAATATGTATATTCAGTTCAGTAAAGATACTGAGTATCTAAAGAGTGGATCATCAGAAAACGAACTGTCAGAAAGTGGTGGATACCAAAACTGTTGGGCTCCCTCAAAAAACTTTCAGCAGGACTTGTTCACACTAGCAAATTACGGCGGAGGTCTTGATTCTGCCCATTTTGGTGTTACCAGTAAGCTTGTGAAACTACGTTCTGATTTGTTTGAATTCAATCTGTACATGTATAGGAGTAATTTGTGATGTGTGATTGAGGAAATGAGGGGAGGAGAAAATAATTCTTTGAAGAATAACATTAAAACCAAGGTGCGAGTCAGTGGCATCTATTTCAATTGTCAACAACATCAAAATCTTGGAACTGTGAGAAAAACAGATTGCAACTTTTTGAAAACTTATTCATTTTATTCATAGATACTAGAAGATGTAAATATCAATAGGTCTGTTTTCAGTGTTCATCTCATAATTCTCACAGTAACCAGTACAATAAATAATTATTGCTGTGGTTACTTTGACACTTGGTTTCCTCTCTCCAGTATTTATAATTGGAATATATTCCTCAGTTGACTTAGAAGCTGCATTTGCAGTTAGGTTGAATAATTAGGATTAAGATCTCTTCTGCCACACTTGCCATTTCCCTGCACTGTTGAAACTGTCGAAGATTTCAACTTATTTCTCCTTTTCTTCATATACTTTTATTAAACAGCCCTAAACACAGTTTGGTGTCTTAAAAAGCTAGACCTATTCTTGGGCATATTTGTTGTGTGGAATCCAAAAATGACCACTGGCACACAAATGTAACAAACAGCACAATCATAACCATGTCTACTCAGAAGTAAGCCCCATTGTGTTCAATGGGTCTTATTCCCAGGAAAGTGTCTTTAGAATTGCAGCCAAAGGAATATAATATAGATTCCTAAACTGATCATGAATAATGCCTTAGGGCAGTGGTTCTCAATCTTCCTAACGCCATGACCCCTTTATAAGTTCCTCAGGTTGTGGGGACCCCCAACCATAAAATTATGTTTGTTGTTACTTTATAACTGTAATTTTGCTACTGTTATGAATCGTAATGTAAATATCTGATATGCAGGATGCATTTTCATTGTTACAAATGAAATGTGTGTTCTATGCACACACTGAACACAATGGGATTTATTTCAGAGGATTGGGCATAGGATTTGGCCCTGTGGCTGCAATCCTATCCACATTTACATGGGAGTAAAGGCCCCCTGACAATAATGGGATTTATTTCAGAGTAGGCATGCATAGGATTGGGCCCTGAGGCTGTCAGTCAGCCCCAGTGCGTGTGCAGCTACAGCCGGAGGTCTGGCAAGCCTCACCTAGCCCCCTGCACCAGGGGTCTTTAGGCGACCCCCAGGAAACCTCTAGGTGACCCCAAAAGGGTCCCGACCCCAACTTTGAGAAACGCTGTCTTAGGGCAAAATCCAGAGTAACTACAGGGAGTCCTTGCTCTGTTGTAAGAATAACTTTCTCTATATTCCAATATGAATTTCCCATAGGTTTTCACTAGGTGGTGCAGTAACTACGGGTGCACATAAAGTGTCTTATGTGCTCCCGTAGTTACTCTGGATTTGGGGGTTAGTTGATTTACCCTACAATCCAGAGTAACTACAGGAGCACATAAGAGACTTTACGTGCACCCGTAGTTACTGCACCACCTAGTGAAAACCTATGGGAGATTCATATTGCAATCCAGAGTAAATTGTTCTTACACTGGAGCAAGGACTCCCCATAGTTACTCTGGATTGCCCCCTTACTGTTATTCATAGAGAGGAAATATTCACCACAAACTCCTACTGCTCCAAAAGACAACATTTATTATAAAACAGTGTATTTGTCTCATGCTCATTAAACCGAAAGATAACTTCCTATGAGCTGCAAAGAAGTTTCTTGATCCAAACTCTTTTTTTTAAGAGAAAGAAAGTTATAATGAAATAAACTCAAGAGATTGATTTTTGTCTGGAAACTAAAGTAATAGGTCTAGGAGATACCGTAGCAATAGAATGACCATTACAAGGGCAGATAGAACATGAATTATTCCTCTAACTACCTTTTATTTGTTGCTGTAATAGTCTAGATTCTTGATGCTAATTCTGTAAGACAGCAGTAGGATACAACCTGCCTTCCCACTGCTTGATAAATTTCCACTGATACAAATTGAGTTCAGCCGCAGTGAACTCAAATGCTAATGCTGGAAACAGAAGGCAACCTGCTGTTTGTTACCAGAAAGTTTTTAACACTGGCAAACTCCCACATACTCCCCTTCACAGTGTAAATCAAATTGGCACCACACCATTAGGGTTGCAGCTAGATTTACATAACGCAAGACTGTACATAAATAAGGTATCTATCACCCCCACATGATAGACATCATGTTCCCCCCTTTTCTACTTAGTGTTAAAAAATTTTGTGGGACGGGGGAAGGAGAGAAAACAGGGCTGTGGTTCAATGGGAATCACTTGTTCTAACTGAGAGGAAGGCACCCTTCAGATTTGTAGGATCAACTTTTTTACAAGAACCTTTATGTCCTGCATCAGGAACCAGGTGCAAAATAGGGGCAGAGGGAGCACATCGCATACAATACCAGGATAAATTGGATATACCAGCACATATTTACATTTGAGTTCCTAAAGGTCAGGAATTCTAATATCAACCAGCAGAGCTGCTCCAAGACCTAGTCAAAGGCAACCAACTATTTTACAAATGAGGTATATTGAGAGTGACGGATAAGCAATGAGCTTTCGAGATCTACCATGCTGCTGTTTAGGGTTGCCATATGACTTGGCTTGGTAGTTTCCTGCCCTGCCCCTGAGATTTTACATGTGCCACTGAAGATTACTTTGCTCATCAGCTAGCCCAGGTTGCCAGGTTTTTAAGGAAAACAAGTTTCTAGTTGTTGTGGAAGCTGAAAATCATATTCTGTATTATTGATCAGTAGGAAAAGGGCTCTACTACTATCCTTTTCAGGAGTGGGGGACAGAGCTAAATAATCACAACAATGCTATAACCCTGGATTTCTCCTCTATAGTCTGTGAAGTTCTCATCTTCTCCAGGGCCTTACATTCCCCCAAAAGCACCCCACATATCTTTATAAGTAATTTTGAAATTCAAATTAGGTTGCCCGAACTTTCATACTATTATTACTGGTCAGGGTGACCATATAGAATGGAGGACAGAGTGCCTGTACCTTTAACCATTGCATAAAAGAAGGAATTTAGGCAGGTGCTGCTTTTTAAGCCCTTCTGTGTTGAGCTGTGAGTGGCGCAAGTGGCTAAGACACTGTGCCTGTTAACCTGCAGGCCAGGGTTCAATTCCCGGGTCAGCCTCACAAGACAGGATGAGCTCCTGTCCTTAGCCCAGCTCTGCGACGCCAACTGGATCCAATCGTATTGGCTCTGCCTTTCCATTGGACTAATTCAGTGGCATGGAGAGGGGGGATTTGCTGCTTGGATAACAGCCTATCCTCCATAACAATCTAACCCAGGCTTTCGTGCTTCGCATGCAGCGCCAAACACGATACCATAGTCTTCCAAGACTGACGGATGCCTGCTTTTTTTTAAATGTTGAGCTACACCTGCCTAAATTTCCTCTTCCATTCAATGGTTAAAGGTAGAGTCACTCTATCCTCCATTCTGTATGGTCATCCTGTTACTGGTATATGACTTTCATACTATTATTAAACCATTACAAGTCAATGCCCTAACCAATCTACTGATAATCACTGGAGATCTATCATTAGGTTTTGATCTCCTCTCTGTTCACCTATATTCCAATCCAAAAGCTGTTTTCCCTAATCACAACTGCATGGAATTTTTCAGTGACATTTCATTGCATTTGTGGTGTTGATTTACTGGGGATAATCCTTATTTTCTGGTTCCTATCCCTTGCAAGTCACTTTGCAATTCTGCTTTTGGGAGAGATTTAGTGATGCACCTTTAAAATTGTTGTTGCTCAAGTTAGAGATGATCTTAAGATTCAAGATAAATCTTCATATACAGGGTAATTGAAAAGTAACTCCCTATATTGTAATTTAAAAGTATTTTAAAATAGGGAGTTACTTTTCAGTCACCCTGTAGTTGACCAAAATCTTTAGATCAGTGATTTTCAACCTTTTTCATCTCACGGCGCACTTAACAAGGCACTGAAATTGTCATGGCACATCATCAATTGTTTTTACCATTGACAAGGCATACCAGACTGTTTGTCAAGGCACACCCTCCAATTTTCCTATTAATGAATTTCAATCCCCCAATATCCATGGCACACCAGTGTGTCATGGCACACTGGTTGAAAATCACTGCTCTAGATTAATGGATGGATGGAGGGCACCTCCAGATGGTCAATGTTGCTGGTTGTGCACTCCATAACTATATCAAAATATTCTACAATACCAACAATTGGATCCACTAAGAGAGTAAGAGCACAATCTGAACCATGTCTACTCAAAAGTAAGCTCATTTGTGTTCGATGGGTCTTACTCCCAGGAAAGTGTCTTTAGGATTACAGCCTAAGCATTCTAAAAACAATTTTTTGAATAAATAGCTGGTAATTGAGTGTGGGTGAAGGTGGCAACAGGGTGACATTTAGGCAGTGGCCACTGGTGTAAGAAATGTCTCTGTTTTGGACAGCATGTTATACAGACCCAAGAAACTGCCTTATACCATCAGACGCTTTGCCCAATTAGCTCATTTTTGTCCATCAGGTTCATCCTCCACTTATAGGTGGTTTTCCAAACCTATCCAGTCCAATTTACTCCTTATTGGAGCCCTCAGTTTTTGCCCAGTGGTCCATAGATCTTCAGTTAGGCTGTAAGGCCTTCACTGTAGCATGTCAAGGTTCCCTGGTCTCTTACCCACAGAGCCCACATCAAGCCTTTAGATTGCCATGGCTGATCTGAGCAGTAATGCACCAATCACTCTCTTCACAACCTCTTCTGTCTTTGGACATTAAGGTGGTGATGGCATCTAGCCTCAATGCCTTCAAGAAGGGATTGGACAAATGCCTTAGAGGAAAGGACCATCACAGTTTACAAGCCCTGAGGAGTGTGTATAGACGTGGACAACCTCAAAATGCCAGACACAGGGAGGGACCTGGATCAGGTGTCATATGTGCTCCCTGAGGCATCTGGTGGGCCACTGTGTGATACAGGAAGCTGGATGAGACAGGCCTTTGGCCTGAACTAGTGGAGGCTCTTCTTATGTTCCTATGGTAGTCCATAAGATCCAAGTGGGAGCGTGCTGGACTTGTAGGCATTTCAACCTTCAAGCCCCATGCCAAGGTTTCTGGTTCATCCTGGCCAACCATCAGATCCTAACAAATGTCAAGACTTTTTTCTTTCTCTCTCATTCCTTTCCAAAGTTCACTTTTAAATGTACTGAAGTATTTTTTCTTTCCGCATCCAATTTTGAAATCTCAAAGGGAATGAAAACAAACCTTTAATTAATTGCTGGCCTTATTAATGTGCGACAGCTTTGGTTAAGCTAATAGTTGCTTAGGAAAGTTTCCCTGCCATAAGGTAAATATTTAGCAGCAAGTTAAGTCAGTTGAAGACTGACATGCTCTTCTCCCAGCAGGTTGTTGGCTTCGAACTCCGTTATTAATGACGGGCAGTAATGAAAGCAATTGCACCTCAACTCCCACTGACGACAAGTGTGTTCTCGCTAATTTAGCATTAACTCATTTTCAAATGCGTATTGCAGGGAGCTGTTTCTTGTACATTAAGGGAGTTCTTGGCCACAACGTCCAACTTTGCGTAAAAACAAAGCATTACATCTCTACGGCTGTCGCGGGGCTGCCTTTACGTGGCCCGAACTTGCAAGTGTGTGCCAAAGTTAGTGGCGATATGAGCGCATTAAATATTAAGCTTTGTTGGATTGCTTGTTTTCCGTACGAGTACTAAATGTGGCCAATAACCAGCCGCGCTTGTTTCCTTGTAGCTGCTGAGCAGGTGTTCAGGTAACCAGTTACCAAGACAACATATTGGCCCGGGATTAGAGCAGACACTTGTATATGTAGAACTCTGAATAATGCAAACACTGTTAAGTGATACATTTTTCATTATGCTAACATTAAGTATCATGTGATGCTATCTCCTCCTTGCCTGTTGAACATGTCCTTATTAAGAATCCGGCTCCCAGCCTTACCAGTGGGTATAATGATCACTTTATTAAAACAATAAAAAATACTAGTTTTGTGCACTTTTCAAATGTGTTCCACCAGCAGTTAGCCAAATGCCTGTTCAATTCATCGCAGTGGCCTTTTAGAGCAAAATAATAATTGTCAACGAGCACATTATCCAACAGTAAAAAATAAGAGGAAAGAATAAAAACACTGATCACTCCTGGCTTCTGCAAGAGTTGATGAAGGGGGTATACCTACAATGACATTTACAGACTGTTCACATTAATGTCATATTTTTCTAAGAGGCCTGCTGTGCTTCGTGACACATTGTCTTGCCAACATGAGATGCTCCTTTGACATTCATTTTATGCAGAAACAATGCAATTTACACACATCCATTCATCACCTAAAACAGAAGCAATGCTTAATTTGAGCCCTGTGGCTGTACAGAAACTTCTTAACATGGAGTACAGAGTGCCGGCTGCACTGATCTTCCTTTGGCATGCACAGAGTTGCTCTTGATCTCTCAAGAGCCGTCAATTTCAAGGCAAGGCACCAGTGAGATGCTTTTGTCGCCAGTTACTAAAAGGCAATTCACATACCCATGTCATTACCTGATGACTCGCTGATGTACTCAACAGATTCCATTGATAAGCATCATGGCTGATGTGAAAAGCGATGGAAATTCTCTGTGGTCTTTAATCAGGGTACATTCAATTAAATGTAACTTTGTGCCATGCAATAAGACCCTGCCTGAAACTGAATGTCACAACACATTCCACACTGGCTCCTATTGTTTTCTTGTTGCGTTCTCCATTCTTCCTGAGTCTTTTGTCCACCACAACAGTCCCAAGAAGTCTAGACCTTGAATAACTGCTTGCTATGCCATAGTTTTGCTATGTGTTATTCTCTGTTTAAGCCTAGAATAGGCAGAGTCTGAGGCTCAAGTTATGACACCAATTGAGACAACAAATTGGGTAGGAAGAAAAAGGCTGGACTCGGAGAGGTTCTGTACCAGTAAATGAGGATCCCCTAACTGCATCACACCACCTAAGAATCCCATTGGATTCTAAGGGGTAAAAATCTACTTAAAATCAATTTTTAAAATTACTAGCAGTATGGACCCATCTGTGTAGGAGTAAAATTTCAAGAATATTTGTAGGCCCACGGCATGGCTGGGCACCAGCAGGCAATGGTAGGCACCAGGTGGCGGGCACTGGGCACCAGCAGGCACCAGTGGGCAACAGACACCACTACAGGGCAGCAGACACAATCACAAAGCAGACACCATCAGGCATCATGAGCCAGCGGGCACCACCAGGTGCCATTAGGCACTAGGCACCTCTACCAGGCACTGGACACCACCAGAAATCCCTACTGAGCACCAGCAGGACATCCCAGCAGGAATTTGAGGTCCTTCTTACATCATAGAAGAACCACAAATTTCATGCTTCTAGGTGCAGAGGTTGGGGCTGGGTGTTGATCAGTCAGTCTTCAATCCTAGTGTAGGGATGAAAACATGTTGCAACCCTTTTCACTTCCTTAGGGGTTAAATTTCTAGTTATTGGTTTTTAGTGGGTGCCCTTCCCAAATTTCATGCTTCTAGGTCCAGCAGTTTTGGCTGGGCGTTGATGAGTTAGTGAGTCAGTGACTCTGATTTAGACAGATGGGCTCTAGGGCCTAATGTTATTTGTTTTAGTCATGACTTGCTGTTGATTTGACGTGTAATAATCTACTAGAGTTGTGCCAAGTCATCCCCATAGTGCCCTCCATCGGATAACCATTGTGCCCTGACATTGTTCTCTTTCTGTATCAGTTACGAGTGTTTGGCTCCCCTACTGCTAGTGGGTTGATCTTGCAACCCTTTTCTATGTGCGAAGCATGTGCTCCATCACTGAGCGATGGATTATATATCCCTTCCATTAAGCCCTTTTCCATGTCATGCCTGAGATCTTTGTTCATGTAAGGGCTTCCAAATATTTCAGTGGTCCTGAACTCACCTGAACTTGTGCTTGTCCAGCGGTGAGACTTTCCCCTTGTTTTATGGAGCCAAAATTGAGGGAATCATAGGAAAATGCTGTTGTCAGTATTCTTGCACAGAGATTCTTCTATCAACGATATTGCAAGAAATATATCTTTGCCAATTTCAACAGTCTCTGAAAATACCAGTTTCAATGTTTCTCCAGTTCTCTCCTTGTCAAAATGTTATTTTACATAAACAACTAACCATTGTGTTTGAACACTTTGAAGCAATGGGGAGATAATTTTATGAGAGGTTTAATAAATAACCTTTATAAGTTTCATAAACATCTATTTTTATACAAGTATAAATAGGAAAGCATAGGAAAATATAAATAGGAAAGAGTAGAACACCACGTATTTTTACTTATATGGAGATCTTCAATTATTCCTCTGTTTATTGCACTTCCTAATTAGGCTAGACTTGGACTTACATCCAAAGGCCTGTGGTTTATAATCCACAAAATCATTTATAATGCTTAAAATTCTTAAATTTACTGTTTCTTTGAACAAAGCTAGCCTCCATTTTTCTTGCAGATATGAATTGGAATCAGATTCATAACCCCAAGAGGACAAGGCTCCTCAAAATGTAGGACACTCAAGAAAAATGAACTTGCATCCATAGACATTCATGGTATTATCTGGGCCAAGCGTGGTTGTTTTGTTTTCACACTGTTGCTCTAAACCAGTGTTTCTCTTCCAGTGGCATGAGTAACACCAGCGGTACTTGAGGTGGTGTCTGGTCATATCTGGTGACACCTGCCACCTGGCAGTGAAACAGTGATACAGTAAACAGCAATAGAAAGTTTAAAGAATGTTTCTCCACACTCAAAAGCCCTCCTGTCCACCCTGGACCTCTTACTGGTTTTTGTATTGTTGCCTCTCTATCCAGAAGTAAATGGTAATGATGTCATCACCAGTTAATTCCAGTGGTATCTCATACAGATGGATCCCAGGTCCTATAACACCTTCATTTCAACTAGGAGGTAAATGTCTCCCTACCCTACATGGAGAAGTGACAGAATTTAAAGTACTTAGGAACACAGGTGGGCAGATACCGGTTCGGGCCTACTTAGTGTGCTTGTGCCCAGCTGGACGCAAGCGCACTGAGTCTCCTGAAGCTCGGCTTCAGGAGATTCAGCGTGCATGTGCCAAGTCTGGCGCATGCGCAGTGCGGCGGGGTTGGGGCCCACCCCAGCCCCGCCCCCAACTTCCGGCGAACCGGATCTTGGGGCTGGCTGGGCCGACCCTTCTTAGGAAGTGATTATCACTAAGCATTCTTTCAGTGCTCAAGAGGAAAAAGAAGGGTCTGCCTCCCCGCTGAAATTAAGGAGAGGGCAATTGCCTGCCTGTCTGCCATTTTTTCATTGTAAAACAGCTGTCTAATTTTTAATTGTTTTTGAGGATAATCCTAACCACGTCTACACAAAAGTAAGCCCCAATGTGTTCAATGGGTCTTAGTCCCAGAAAAGTGTCTTTAGGATTGTAGCCTCTGTTTAACATGAATACTGAAATCTACAGAGGTTCTTGGAATGGAACCCTCACAGGTGCCAGGAGTCAACTTGTATATAAGTTGCATCCTCTGCCTCATCAACTTTACACACACTACCTCCAAACACTCAGTCCCAGTCTTATTTTCACCTTCAGATTAGCTGCAAATTTAACATGCTGTTTACCTTCTTTTCCCGATTTTACATAAACATTAATTTTACAAAAATCAGTCCCTGATGCACATCCTGGATACATGACAATTTATAATTAACTTATTTCTAAATTTGAAAATCTCTCATACCAGTGTCTGTGAATTCAGATCGACAGATTTTCAGTACTGCCAAGAACTGTTTATAGTCTTTCATTAGTTTTAAATCCATGTAGTAATCTTCATATCCAAAGCATTTCAGTTACTTTTTCCAAGCAGGATATACAGGTAGGTTATCAGCATAATTTAATGACCTCCAGACATCTACATCAGGAAAAAAAATACCTGCACGCTCTTAATCTCTTTAAAATTAAACACCTTCATCAGTTATGCAAATATATTTTACATTTTGCATCAGGAAAGTCAGGAGACTATAGCAAGTCTTCCACAGAGCCTCATAAAATGGTAGGGAATTTGAAAGAGATTTGTGAAGTTGCCACACTGAAGTTTATTTTTAAAAATAGTGATGGTTGGGGAGGAGTTAGCCTAGTGATGGGATTCAAATAAATTAACAAGTTCTATGTTCTAATAACTTAAATTAACAACAGGTTCTATGTCCCATTAGTAACCCGTTCTCAGAACCTGGCACTCATTAGCAAAGCGTTCTATAGAACCTGTGAGAACCCCACTGAGTTAGTCCTTTTGAGACTTGCATTTTAACACAGGTGACGTCTTAGAATTCATGGGGATCCATTCTTGGACCCCTCCAGGTACTGAGAACAGTGGATAATGAAATCTGCTGCTTAGAGCCCCTTCAAACCCTCCAGCGGTGACCAGGGGTCTTTTTCAACTTGAAGCCTGCAAAGATTGCATGCCTCCACCTGTTAAAGTTACAGAAAAAGATTGCAATCCCTGCCATTGACTTTTCTTCACCAAACAATGGAAACTCTTAAACATAGTGATGTAGTCTTTTTTAAAATGTGGGCGTCTCCTGGGGCTTGATGCAAGTAAATCAATAACAGCAAAGCACTTGCAAGCCAACTTCGGAACCTGAAAAATCATTAAACAAAACCTGCTTAATTAAGTATAATGAAGGCAGGCTTCGTAGACTTCCAGCTCAGTGACCTTCACAAAATTCCCCAATACGATAGACCTTTTCTCATTCCTTTTCTATCATATATTATAGGTGAAGGAGGCTCAGCTGAATGCGCAGTGCACGGTGTACTTTGGTCTTTAATTAATTTACCCTTAAGCACCTGAAACTGAGACATGTTCTTGCAGCAGCTTCATGAAACCGAGCTTAAAGAAAAGTAATTCTCAAGTCCAAAACAAAGAAGCCTGCTATGTCATCTGTTTTAATTAATATTCATTACAATGCATTCCTCCGTTGGATAAATATTGTAGCACATCACAAGGGGTGCACTTCATTTGTTTTCATAGTCAAAGGAGGGCAGAATATCAAGGGCCTTGACTTACAAGCCAAGTGTGCATCATAAAAAGGAATTCCAGAACCATTTCATTTTTTATATTTATGAAAGATCACTTTCTGGGGTTAGCCAATTTTCTTAGAATATATCAAATAGCTGCTATCTAGTCCATCTGAGATTGTATACTGGAATGAGAGTGCAATCCTATTCATCAGTAGTGCAGGGACAGTGATGCTGCACCAGCTAAGATGTCACAGACATCCCACAAAATACATTTTCATTATCCAGAGAGAGAGCCGCAACCCCGGAAAGACCTGCTCCGTCAGGCTGGCACCAAATCCACAGTGTCTGATGGACTGGATAAGCTCATTCTAGACTACCAGGAGAAGGCGGGGAGGGGATGCAAGAGTTTGGGGGGAGGCAGGAGAGGGGACAATTCAAGTCAAGGACTGGGCAAAATGAGCCTTATGCCTTCTTATCTGTAGTGGCCATTTATGTTGAGTAAAATCCATGAACGAAAAATTTCTGAACCACATATGTCAAAGAACCAAGCTATACCTCTGTCTATAAGCCAGTCAGTGATATAAATGCAAGCGTTTGAGAGGATCTCAGCCAACAGCACCATTTTTGACATCGTGGCTGTATGTATTAAAAGGACACAATCTAATTACAACATTGGGGGCCCAAGCCTACTCAGAAGTAAATCCCATTGCAATTAATGAAGCTTACTTTGAGGAAAGTGTGGCTAGGATTGCAGCCTGGGTTGCTCATAAATAATGCAATAAGGCACCTTTTAAATCATGTTTGACAGAGGGAAATTGCTTAGTTCTGTGGCAAAACCTTCCACTTTTAGTCTTAGATGATGATGATGATGATGATGATTAACTATTTCACAGTTGCCAGGTGTTTGATTGGAACTGGCTCTTTTGTGATTCAGTTCCTATCGAAATTAACTAGAAATCACAAAGTTACCGTCTCAATATGTGTGAAGGTCCCAGGAGTGCTGCTTTTTGTAACTGGGCAGTTGTGATCTTCTGGAGGCCCATTAAGTTTAGATGTTCCTGGAGACTTAATAGAATCACTTCAAGAGCACCTAATTATTACTGGAATATAATATTACAGTGGCTTTCTTTTCCCAGAGTCTATATTACTATTATCCCACCATCTTCACAAGACTTAAGGTGGCTTACCAGAAATTATCAGAAAACAACTCCATGGGTTCACCATCCAATATTTTCACAATACAGTGGTGAATGGACTGCCGCTCCAAAGTGAGAGTCCACTGTAAAATATATTTACCGTGCGTTCTTGTCACCATGTGTTCACTCTGCAGTCCAGGAGAGTACAAAATTAATGTTCAAAATATATGTGTGCTACATTGTTTTTGTCATGATAATACTTGCCAAAATTGCTTCCAGTGTGTTCACTCCATAATCTCAGCTACAAACGTAAGATAATTCATTCAACCAAAATAGAGAGCCCTGCTAAAACATACAAAATGGTTTCATTTGTTAAGGCCATTGTAAGTACAACCACCTACGCATCCAAGCTGGAATGGACAACAGGTGCAGAGCTTCTCTTCAAAGCCAGCTGGCACATTCTTCAGCAGTCGCTGATGCATTAAATTGTAAAAATTATGTTTCTCCATTGTTTCCGACAGGTTGAAAACAATTTTATCAAAGGGGCCAAATTTTCCTTTTGGCAAAACCTGAGACTTCACACTGCAGGTGAAGCTCTGAATGTGCAGATCCATTTTACTAAAAAGATTGAGGAAATGAATTAAATAAAGCAGTTCCCTCTGTGTTCTACTACTTTAAAAACTAAACTGAATGTGGTTGAATTGCACTCGTAAAAAGCTTTATTTAACCAATTCAAAGGTGTCCTTGCATTCGAAAGCCACACTTCCTGGAAATACTACACTGAAGTGGGATAACCAAGATGAAAAAATGATGCACATAAAAGCCACTTGGGAACTTGGGAGAAGGGCAAGATAAAAATGTGACCCATAATAAATATGAAGTGTGCACGCTGTTTTTCATTGGCATAACCAAAGGCCCCTGAACCACACGCAGTGATGTGGCAATATCATGTGATGTTGTGATACATGGTGTCATGTCCAGGTTCTCCTAAAGAGAACCAAATAGCAAACAGAATGGGACAACAGGAAGAATACAGACACATCTCACCACCATTGCCATCTACTCTCACTGCTTCTTAGTTTTGTAAAAGGAAGAGAGTAGGCAAACTCACCAAAATGTCCAGCTGCAAAGCAAAATATTAACCCTTCTCTGACTCCGGGCTGGAACTTCCATTCTGTCTTCCTGAATGATGGCCCCATAAGGTCTCTCTTGCCACAAAAAAGTAAGCAAGCACACCCAAACAGACTAAAGTTGCAACACATGCAGAATCAGCATTGAATGAGTGTTCCTGGGTTCCATTTAGTGCCAGCATCATTGCCACGCCTGAATCAAGTGTTCCTGAATCAATCAGGAAATTAAAAAAAACCTGTTTTTATGGACTCCAGACGCTAGACTTGAGTTCTCATCCCTACAGTTTCCATACAATGAATCTTGTGATGTCAGAAATGCCCCCACAACATGTACAACTTCACAAAGGTCCAAAGTGGATTCTATAGATCTGAAAAAAATTTTGTTGTTTCATTGTGATTTTGCCATACCCTCCTGTCGTTCCTCCAACCTACCACCAACCAATGAGAAAGAAAGCTATTCACACAGGAAGAAGGATCAACGTTTTTGTTCATCAATACCAAGACCCTTTTCAATACAGAAGAGAGACACAATGCATTAAAAATAATTCACAGAAGAGTTGAATAAATTTCCCCCTTTCCTCCATCAATCTCTTTCCACCTTGGACTGCAAGATATGGTGAAAATATTGCATATTCAGGGTTCCTCTGTCAGAATAACATGGGACATGCTATTCAAACAGCAAGAAGTCATCAACAGTAGAAAAATTTTAATTTCTTACTTTTCAAGGAGAGGGGCTAAATAGCATGTACAATCCATCCCCACCACTCAAATGTACACATTAATGAATCCTTTTAATTGAAATGAGAAAGTAAGCAAAGGCATAGGATAGCCCTGCCCTCTACTGGAGACAAAATAATAATTTTTAAAACCACATTTTTAAAATGTCCCTTTTTTAATTTTTAAATGTCCCTTTTAAAAGGGACATTTTGAGGCAGAACTAGGTAGGCATAATCCACAATTTTAAAATACTCAAAATTCATTAATAGAGAGTATAAATGCTTTTGCCATTTTGAGTATTTTTATAAGTGTATATTTGGAAGGTCTTCCATGGGTAATAATAAATTTTTTTTATTCTTTTAACTAAGTACCAGTCCTGCAACTGGTACAAAATGTCTTAATGTCTGTGAGCCAGTTTGTTTATGAGTCCAAGAAGCTTCATAGAGATTGTCCCAAATCCCATACTACAGCTTAATGGAGATGTTATAATATTTCTACTTCAGTCTTCCGTAGTTACATTTCGAGTTTTCACAGCAGTTTTAGGAAGAACCAACCAGAAATTATTTCCAGCCTACGCCTTGTATTCTCTAGTGAAGGATGTAGTGACATCAAGATGGTCTTGCTCATCTTTTCCCCTTAGATAGTGATAGTCATCTGTTCTGCCATTTAGAGAGCCGCAGAATTCTGCTACTTAGGCCAGAATTACCTAAAATGGAATAAATGCATGCAAGTCTTCCCTTTCTCCTACAAAAGGCACCTGCACCTTCTTCCTCCTCCATGCATGTCTTGTAGGCAAACACAGGCGTAATCACTCACAATTCAATTATACAATGAAGAATCCAATTTTACTACACGGGAATCTAATTGCATCCTCTTGTCTTGGGACTCTCATATTTCATAATCTCTCTGTGGATCAAAAAATGTCCCCATCTGCTGCAAGTTCACATGTTTTTTCTGAGGTGGACAGATGAGAGCAGAATTTATTTTATTTATATCCTGCCTTTCTTCCTAAAAGAAGGATACCCAAGATTCTGCACATTGATTCTGCACAATGTTGCTTATAATCCTTCCTTTTTTCAAAAAAAATTTATTGTGGTTTTTTAAAGAAAAAGAAAAGAACCAAAAGGAAAAAGAAACAAGCAAAAATATTCTTTAAAAAGTAAACAGCAAGCACAGTTTTCCAGATTTACCTTTCTTTAATCGAAAATTGATTTCTACTAATTTCTATTAATTTATACCACCTATAATGCATCTTAAACTATAGTCTTATTTAACAATTCCAACACTGATAATCCTTCCGACATTTTTTAATCCTGGGAATGTGTAAACAAATCAGAGGCTGTAGTGACTTCAGGAATACCAGAACTACCAAGTAAAACTGAAATTCACACTTTTCCACAGCTCCACAAAGCTACACACTTTTCACAATGCAGGGCAAGGTCTACAGTGTAATCCTTTTCATGTCTACTCAGAAGCAAGGTCCCTTGAGTTCAATTGGTTTACTCCCAGGAAAGTGTTCTTAGGATTGCAGCCCTACCCCCAACTCCAGAATAACTATGGGAGCACGTAAGAGACTTTATGTGTACCCATAGTTACTGCATCACCTAGTGAAAACCTATGGGAAATTCATATTGGAATCCAGAGTAAGTTGTTCTAACACCGGACCAAGGACGCCCCGTAGTTATTCTGGATTTTTCGCATAGTCTGTGGAACTCTTTGCCACGGGATGTGGTGATGGCATCTGGCCTTAATTTCTGGAGAAAAAGTCCATCATGAATTACAAGCTATGATGGGTATGTGCAACCTCCAGATTTAGAGGTAGGCTACCATAGAATGCCAGGTGCAAGGGAAGGCACCAAGATACATGACTCTTGTTGTCTTGTGTACTCCCTATGGCATCTGGTGAGCCACGTAGTGGTAAAGGAAGCTGGACTAGATGGGCCTTTGGTCTGATCCAACGACACTCTTCTTATGTTCAACTCCAATGCAGAAGACCCTGACTTTTTATATGTGCTTACTTTGTATTATAGAATCCAGAATTCTGCTTTTCTTGGTTTGGGATTAATACATCATTTTGAGTGTTCAAATAATTTCATGCACATTATTCAGGGCCTCCTCTGTACCCACATAAGAAATGCTAGCATCATTATCAGCCAGTCTTTTTCTGGACTGTGCCTTGGAGGCCAAGCTATGTGCAATGAGAAGTTTCATCAGGCTCTAAATGAATTGCTTCTGCTTTTGAAAAAGCTATATGTGAAACCCAGCCTTAGTCAACGCTGCGTCTTCACTTGAATTCACCTTCAGCCTCCTCTTGGATTTAAGGACTGACAAGTCTTTCGTACGCACCCTTGAAATATAGTGTCTCCAACATTATGCATGATAGCTGATGTATGATTCAAGGACTGCAGGACTCTTGTAAATAAATGGCTATTTTCATATTTATATCATAATTTTGTAACAGGTTCTATTTTTGATTGTGCCTTCACGGTTGATTCTCATTAGCATCATTATCAGTGGCATAATGTAGGAACTAACAATCAGCTTGAAGAAAACACAAGTCATGGGTCAGGGTGTGGATACACCTCCCTCTATCACAATCTCTGAACATGAACTGGAGGTTGTCCATGACTTTGTGTACCTTGGCTCAACTATCTCTGACACTCTCTCCTTAAACTCTGAGCTGAATAAACGCATTGGTAAAGCGGCTACTACATTCTCCAGGCTTACAAAGAGAGTGTGGCTTAATAAGAAGCTGATGGAACATACAAAGATCCAGGTCTACAGAGCTTGCGTCCTGAGCACATTCTTGTACTGCAGCGAGTCTTGGACCCTTTATGCATGGCAGGAGAGGAAGCTGAACACCTTCCATATGCGCTATCTCCGACGTATTCTTGGCATCACCTGGCATGACAAAGTCTCAAATGACGCAGTATTGGAACGTGCTGGAATCTCTAGCATGTTCACACTTCTGAAACAGCGGCGTCTACGCTGGCTTGGGCATGTCGTGAGAATGGCTGATGGTGGATTCCAAAAGATCTCTTATATGGAGAATTAGTGCAGGGAAAGTGCCCGAGAAGGAGACCACAGCTGCGATACAAGGACATCTGCAAGAGGGATCTAAAGGCCTTGGGAATGGACATCAACAGCTGGGAAACCTTGACGTCTGACCGTTCAGCGTGGAGGCAAAAGACCCAGCATGGCCTTCTCCAACTGGAAGAGACACTTGTTCGGCAGGCTGAAGCAAAGAGACAGACCCGAAAGCAGCGAAACCTGGGACCTGGGCAGGGGACGGAATGTATTTGTCCTCAGTGTGGAAGGGATGGACACTCTCAAATTGGCCTCTTTAGTCACACTAGATGTTGTTTCAGGACCTCCAATCAGAGCACGATACCATAGTCTTTCGAGACTGAAGGATGCCAATACCTAATGCAGGAACAATACTAAGGAATATACGAGTTGTTTAAGGGCCTACATGAAGTTTGCATGGCCTGCAGGGTGACCATATGACTGGATATTTCTGGATTTGTCCTCTTTTTTTAGCCTCCTGTCCAGGTGTCCTCCAAAAGCACTTCATTGTCCTCCATCTTGGCTACATTTTGGAACTTTGCAATGATGTGCAGTACACCATCATGTCACTGGATTCATATTGAAGAGCAGAATCCAATGCAAAAATCAATTCAGAAATATCTCCTTCCTATCAAAGGGTATGGCCAAAAAACTAAAAATCTTTGTGGGAAAGTGAAAGGGCCTAATATCACAGCTTTACTCCTGAGTAGGCAAACATGCCATTGTTTGTCAGAAAGGCTAGGCTGTGAGGAATCCAAGACCTTGTCCTCCTTTTTAAGTTCAGGCATCTGGTCATCTTTCATGAAGGCAAAAGCAACAAAAATTCCTAATAGCCAGGAATTCTCCACCCCCTTCATTAAAGGATTCAGAAAATCAGTTTGAAATGGGGACTTTACATTACTTTGTAAGCCCCCTTCTTAGCGGTTCATTCATGATGCGAAATGGGAAGCGCTTCTACCTCAGGCAGGTAGAATTCTTCATGAGGGGCTTCCTGAAGTCACCTCATGGTGATGAAGACTGGAATTTCTGTCACAGACTTCACTCTTTCTGGGTGTTTCTGTGGCTTTTACCCTCTTTTCACTTACTCCTCCTCAGGAGATTCCACTGCCTTTCTGGGGATGGGAGGCTGAGCATGGCTCCTGAAGCACTCAGTATCTTTCCTCCCGTTTTGCTCCTCAGTACTGCCATTAGAAAGCCATGGCTCTCTGGTCTGATTGCAGCAACAGCCATCTTTCTGCCCCAGCGGTGTTGCATGGCCAGCCAGCAAGGCAGCACTCAGCTTCTCCTGGCTCAGCACTTCAGAGAAGGTTGGAGCATTCTTCAAAGGCATGCGAAAGCGCCACAGAAAGTGCGGTTCCTCCATCCACTTTTTGTCAACGGCCATCTTGAAGGGAGAGCGGTGTGGCGCTGTACATCCAGGTTCCCAGCAATTGTGGGGTTTCACTTCTTGTTTATGGGTGTCATGTTATGGAAAAGCAGTTGGAACGACAGTTGGAACTACTTCCTTCAGGTACAACTCTTGCTTATTTGTGTGTGATGGCAGTTGAGAACCAGAAGAGGCAGTTAGGGTGGGGCAGTTGGAACACTGACAGTTGATGGTCCTCCTTGAGGGATAGGTCAGCAACATATCTGATATTCTTTGATACTCTGAGAGTATTGAGGTGGCTTATGATAGCCTACACCCTCTATTTACTGATCTGAGATCACCAACTCTATTAACTACTCAATACGGAGCTCAGTTATCTTCAAGCCCGTCAGCAGCCTTGGACATCATTCAAAAGATAGTGGGTAGAAGTGTCCCTCACTTTCTGACAGTTTGTTTTCTGATGGTTCCACTCTTTTAACACCTTTCATTTACACCCAGAACTCATTCATTCAACACATGTTCATTCTTTCAACCTGTCACGGCTGGTTTAAAGGCTAAAATTGTCTAAAAGGTTGATTTGCATGTGACGTGGAGAAAAAACTGTTTTTGGCATTTCATTATGACTTTCTTCAGTAAATCACCATCATTCAAATACATAAGATATTCATTGCCCATACATGTCTTTGCTGTTTTTACTGTAATTTGATATGTATTTTGGCTATGTGTTGAAAAATGTGTTTAGAGCACAATCCTAACCATGTCTACTCAAAAGTAAGCCCCATTGTGTTCAATGGGTCTTACAGGAAAAGCATCTTTAGGATTGCAACTTTAAGCTTCTGCAAGTGATATTTATGTATCTTTGGATGGACATTTTGCATTTGCAAACTGAAAAAGACTGGGATCCTTTCTGGCCATGTCTATAGGTACCTCCTGTAGTACCACCCTATTTTAAAATACTTATAAATTACAATATAGGGAGTTATTTTCAATCACTCTATAGATTGTCTTATTTTTTTATCCATGTTCTACTCTGCCTTTTCATCTGTTCGGAGTTATCAGTTGCTCTTTCTGCTTTGGCAATTCTCATCTTTGATTTCAAACTCCTTGTTACCTCCTGAAGCCAAAATATAGACCAATCCAGTTAAAGATTACCCCTCAGGAAACTTGGTTAATAGTCTCTTAACTCCAGAAGTTCTTGGAACGGAGTTAAATGAAGCAATAGTGCCACCTGATGATGGTTAACTGCAATACATGAGTCAATGGTATTTAATTGACAGTAATATTCTAATTAAAACTCTACACTTCAGTAAGATGTTATCTAGTTTAATACTAAATCTTTTGCCAGCACAGGAATAGTAGCCAAATGAGAGATATATACATGACACATAAAAGAAGCACACATCTCCACTGCCCCCAACACAGACACCCACAAATGAAATATCCAACTGACATAATTAACAATGAGCACTTTGGATAATTAAAATGATCGTTGTCTTCCCCAGTTACAATGTATGACTGACATAATGGGCTAAAAAGACTTTAATTTACTCTCAAAATAGAATAGCCTGCTATTGCCTGTCCTATAAACCTGTCAAATCAAGATATTTCAGGATACTTGTAGCCATCATCACATTCACCTCTCAGCATTCTTAGGAGGCTGGAGGCATTCTTACATGCAACTGGAGGCATGGCATTGGCAAGGCACCCAATACCCATTTAATGGTCAACTCATGCCAATGTTAAGAAAATGGATTCTAATCTGGTGTAGTCCAAACTAAAAAAGTCTAAGACACCAATGGGAAGCAGTAGGATAAGCATCTATTTGATAGTGTGAAGCAGTTCATCTAAAAATCTTGAATTGTGTGTAGAAGACCTTGATGTGCTGAAGAAATATCCATTCTCCCAAGTCCCATGATCAACCATTGATTCCACTGCTTCCCATAGATCTCATGATTTTGATACTTTGACCTCTTATTTTGATACTTTGTCTCTTTCTCCCCAGAACACCCCCTCCCTTAAGCAGACGCATTCCCCTAACTGGGCTTTCACTTCCCCTAAATTCTCCCTCCATCCTGACAACACTGCTTATGCACCAATCCTCACACTGTCTTGCCCATTTTAGGGGCTACAGTCCAGTAAGCCACATAATAAGCCAATAATAAGACATATCACAGCTATGTTGTGAGCCAACACTTCATAATGCCATGGCTAAACAACAATATTTCCTTCTTTTCCAAACTGGAAAGAATCAGGAAGGTTGTGTTGCACATCCTAATCTTAGTGGTGGAAAGTTGGTTAAGCTGCACTCTAAAGCTGCAATCCTAAAGACACTTTTCTGGAGTAAGACACAGGAATGAACACAATGGGGCTTACTTTAGAGTAGACGTGGTTAGGATTGTGCTCTTAGTCATGCTGATAGCTCTTATGCCACTTCTGCCCAACGTTACATATACACAACCGGGACAAAATATGTACGTCCAGCTGTGGACTGGGCGGAAATGGTTTTTTAATGGCTTTTATTTGGCTATTGATGGTGCTAAAAGAAACCTATGTATCTTACTAGAACAGGTAGCAAATTTATCTTATGCAATAAAAGAACAGTAAAAGAAAAGTAAAAGAACAGTAAAAGAACAGGTAGCAAATTTATCTTATACAATACAACGTACAAATGTGGAGATTTAAAGTTGTACCTCAGCACCGAGACCTATCCACATCTACTCAGAAGACTGCAATCCTAATCTCCAGTTAGGCAAGCTTAAACTCTGGCATAAGCCCTGTGCTGAGCTGGGGGTGTCACAAAAGTGCCATAAGACATTTCTATGCAACCCCGGGAGAGGTTAGGCCAGTGCACAAACATCTGCTTGCCTCCCTACATCACCATGGTCATATTTATCACCATACTTACATCACCATACTTATCCATGGTAAGTACGGATAGAATTGCAGTAGGCTTCCATGGCTCTAAAGTTCCATGGCTATACAATCTTCCATGGCTATAAAGTTTCCAGACTTCTAGCGCACACACAGAGAGCGATATTCAAACAGGGGTGCAACATTTGAGGAACAGCAACTTAAAAATGGGTGCTTGGATGAGAAAAGGTTTTGTTGATTTCAGACACCACGGGGGGGGGGGACACCCCTTCCAACCACAGCCACCTAAGTGCCCATCAACATTGTGCCAAATGAAAGTCTTAAAGGGCAAAACAGCAGCACTGGGCTCATGATTTGAGGCTCTTGCAAAAACATGTTCTGATCAAATTCCCTCACTTCTCCCCCAACGCGAGGCTGGCTGGCAAAGCGTTCTATAATAAGCAACCGTATGCTTCGTTTTCGAGCAGAGGTTAGAGATATCCCTACCACTTACATCACTGTTTCTATGGCAACTAAACGTACTTCAGAAGAAGAGAAAAGGGACCGCTTCTTCGCTTTGGTCCCGTTAAAATAAACAGAAAACCCAAAAGGGTGGTGCAGATGCTGGGGGGACGTTGCTGTTAGTTCAGGGACAAACAAAGCCTAGGAACGGCAGGAAAAAAAAATCCCATCTGAAATCAAAGGCTTCTTTGTGTTTTCCGAGGCATCCATCACCATTCCTCATTTCAGCTCCTTGGGCTAATTAAAAACAAAAACAACAAAAAGATGGCTTTTCCCCTTCTGAAAGTCATGTTACTATGGAAACAATAGATTTACTTGGTATAGATATTGCTGCTCTCCAGCCTTGAGCAAGTGCAAGAGGGAAAGCTGGCTATAGGGAACTCAGATTGGCAGCCAAAGCAGAAGATCGGGGAGAACCACCTCTCAGACCCTCTTATACTTGAAGACATTCTGCATGTAGGATCAGCATCTATGGGGCAGGGTCACAGGCAGGAAAGCTGCCAAGTGCAAGGCACAAGTCAGTTCATTAAAATACATAAGCCTATTTAAAGCTGCCAGCTGCACAGTACTGAGGCCTAGCTTACGGAAATACAGCCAGATGGGAATTAAGGTATTTAGGTAGCTTTAAAACTGGTCACATGGTCTTAGGGCAAAACAACACCTTAATCGCTAATTAAACTCAAGGCCTCGGAGCTATGAAATCTACCTGCATACTTGAAACACAAAAATACAGGGTAAATGTGATTGACATGAAGGAAATACAGTCTTGTTAAGGTCTTGAAAATGATTCAAGGTTTGCGATTTGAAAAGTTTGCAGCCAGATGCAAACTCTTGATGCAGCACACCAACAGTTATTGTTTCTGCATGAATGCGCTCCCAAGGTGCCACAGTTAGTATTTGCTACACCATGGAACCCAATTAATTGCCTACCTGTGTTCTACCCCAGTGAGAAACAGCAGTTCCAACATTGAATTATAGAGTTGCGAGGGACCTAGTCATCTTGATCATCTAGTCCAAACCCATCTGCAGCAGGAAATCCTCCTAGAGAATCTCCAACAGGTGTTTGTCAAGCCTCTTCTTGAAGACTCCCCCATGAAAGTCCACTACTTCCTTTGGTAATTTATTCCACAATCAAATACAATCAAAATCAAATCAAATACATCAAAACTGAGATGAAGAAGCATTGGACTTTTCTTAGTGAAAGAATGAATGCTGGACTGCAGTGGAAAAAAGGAAAAAATGGCCACAGGGCCTAGCAATTGGTGATGGTCCTTCCATTCCTCCCTGTGGTCATCACCATCATTCATTCCATCACCTCCCTACTGGGCATCACCTACCAACAATCCCCAAGGCAAGGGCATTCAGACAGAACAGAGGGTACCTTAGGAACGTTTTTGCCCCAGTGACATAAAAAGCCTCTAAATCCAAGGCAAGAGTCCCTTCAAAAATAAACAATAGCAGAATATGAGTTCCTGGGAAGTGTGATAGCTCCCCCCATCCTGAAGGAGAGAGGACCAGGCAAGCAAAACAGTCACAAAAGGAGTTTATTCCATGGCTGAAGGAATAAAATAATTACTGGAAGGAATTTGCAAAGGATCAAAGCAAAGCATCCATCACAAAACCAACAGGTATGGCAAATGGTACAGTAGTTGGGGAAAAAATGGCAAGATCTGAATGCAAGCATCAAAATTAATTTCCCTGATGTATCTGAATGAGCCCTGACCCTGGTCTAGCTTAAACTTTTTCTTCTAGATTCTAGTCCATTGACAGCTGTTCCCCATCAATGAGCACAGGCATTTACACAACTGCTCTTCTGCATGATCTTAAATGCCTTAGGTGATTTGTGACCTCCTAGTACTTCTGTCTGCCCTTCCACCTGCTAAGAAGGGTTTGGATATCCAGCTGTTGCAAGACAGTCCCAACCACTTGTGGAGACAGACAATCCATGCATTTATCTGGCTGCTTTCCTTGGGTGATGCTCCTGCAACAGCACAGAATTCAAAGCCTCTCAGGACCATAGCTAAAGCAGCAGGATTCCTTAGCGTAGAAACATCATGTGTGGGGTTCCCAAACCATGTGCCACAGTGAACTTACCAACACAGCAGTAATGGCAGCCACATTTGGTCATAGGATTGCACTGAAACTTTATTTTGAGTGCCAGTAGCTTCAATATGCGATTCCACCTCACTTTTTAGTGCTGTAGAATAAAAGCATTTCAAGCACAGCAGGTGAAATGCACAAAGTAATTTGCTAATTTATCAGCAGTTTTCTATAGATACTTGAAATGGTTTGGGGTGATATACCTCCCATGCCAGCTTATTACCTATGCTGTAAAAAATGCACAATACAATTAAAGAAAGTTTGGCATGCAAATACATTGCTAATTTATAGTTGAAACCTAACATGAAAGTAAAACAAGGCTGTTTGATGTGCTGCTGCATACATTCTGTTAAAAGTTATTCAGTGTTTCCCTTCCTTTCACAAAAGTTCTCAATTTTACATGCTGTTATCAAACACACACATTTTTAATACTTGTTGATTTGCAGTGAGCAAGGCATCAAGCGAGGCTGAGGCTGAGCAGCGCTTTACATACCGATAACATAAGGGGAAAGCGAGACAGACAAGTACTGTTTTGACATGTGTTATCCAAGTGTTTTGTATCAGCATTTTCTAACGTTCTCTGCAGAAGGAGCAAAAGCTGATTCATGCACTTAAAATCTTTTCCATTCACAGGAATTCCCATAAGAATTACTTCATGTCACCAATTTCACAGTTAGGAATACTCTCCAGTACAAATCCCATGTGAAAAGTCTGGTGTTAACATTGTACTGTTGCCACTGATTATGATACCCACCTACAGAGCTTCTGGTCTACTTTTCCTATTAATAATACAAAGGCTTATGTGGCAAAGGCTTTAGTGGGGATAATCTGCATTTGAACAGTCAGAATTTTCCTTATTGGGGGGAGGGGGAACGACAATAAGCAACTCAGGAAAACAGGGAGATTTGATGTGAACTGTGAAGCCTCTTTTCAGCGGTCTCCAAGGCAAGATCAGTTCTTCTGAACTGAGAAATGCCCTAAGAAATAACTCCTCAAGGGCTGTAACTGCCATAAGCAGCTCTGAAAAACACACCTATCAAAGACCACTTCTTAAAGGAATCAATTTTAGGAAGCATTGCCAATCACAGATCACATGAGAACACTGTTACTTGTGGAAAGTGCATTTCTTTTGCTCTTCGGCACCACTGTTTGAGCAAGAATCAGGACAGTAGTTCTGCCTTTTCCATATAGCTTCTGGGTAGCAGCCTACTGCTATGGTAGTGAGTATGGCAGGAAAACAGCCTACACCAGTGGCGCTCCATTGCTATGGTGCAGTTTTGCTCCATTGCTGGCTTCAAGTAAACCAGAAAACCCCCTTTCACCAGCAACATGATCTTGGGAATGGTGTTGCTTCAATTCCCCTGCTCTTCTCACTAACCCCTTAAAGGGTCAGATCTGTATGCTTCCCTGGATGGTGGATCACAAGATCTACAGGACTGCAGCCCAAGAGTGTTTACCAGCAAAACAGGACAATCAGAAAGTTTGGTTCTACTCTTAAGCATGCCAGTTATAAGAGAAAATACATCTTTTCAGACTCAGTTGTAAAGTAGATAACGTGCAATTAAGTCAAATTAACAAACACAATTATGATATTTTTTACACACTGAATGCTGGAAAGCGACACTCGTAATTTGTGCCTGTAGAAACACCTGAATACCACAAGGAAATCCACAACATGGTAATGTTATTAACTAAACATGCTTACTCAAAAAGCTCACAGATTCTGTTTATTAAATCAGGGTAAATGAATCAGTAAACCCAAATAAGCAAATACATAACTCAACTGTAACAAAATACTAAAAGTACATAGTAACATTTATAAGGAAAGGAGTCTGTAACAAAGACATATCTGTAAAAAATCTAAGAGCTAGGCATTTGAGTGTTTTCCAAACCAAGGAAAACAAACCACAATATAAAGACTTCATCATAAAAATAGTTGAAATATTGAAATGTATCATAGATTTTATCTGGACAAAGAAGGTAGATAAAAAACACATTTTCTGTTTAGTTTCTCCTTTATAAAAAAGGCACTTTGTACTGTTTTACAGCTAAAGCTGGCTGACAATACTTTTGTTAGCTTCTCTTTATCCATTAATTTCAAGTTTACTGTAAAAATATTTTGATACAAACGTCATTAGTGCATATTTGTCTATATTAATCTGTCACCTATTGCCATTCTACATTTTAAAGAAGGTGTTTAGTGAATAAATACTGAATATGCTCTTCAGAATTGGCCAGGTGATGTCATGGTGCTTCAGGCACCATCAAGTTCATTTAACTTCCTGGTGCAACGAACATGTCAGAAGTGAGTTTGCAGTCTTTTGTTTTCCTCACGTAATCTCTCGATTTCAGCAACTAAGCTTTCGTTTACAGAATATCTTTCAATTAAGGCATGCATTTCATTCTAGAAAAAAAAAATTGAGAATAAATTGCATTACTGGCAAAAATTGCCTAGCTGAATTCCAGTTCAGGGACATCAAACATTAGAATTAAATAGGTGAGAACATACTGTAATTCATCCATTGAAAGATAATCTTTACAAATTTAAAACCAAATAATTGACCATATTACCACAGATTTGGTAATGACCTCCATGGTCTTAATGAAGTCATCCAATTAGCTCTCCTTCCAACCCCAATATATTGTAGGATTTCTCATCTCAAACATTATATGGTACCGTGTTGGACTGGGGTAAGTTTGACCTCATAGTTTGCTGTAGAAGCAGCATTTCCTCTAACAGACTATCTCACTTTTCTTTCTCAGGACCAGCTATGCAGAGAACTGGGAAGGTTTCTATTTGAAATACTTGTTAACATTCACATATATAAGCTCTTTGCATTTTTACATACCAGCTGCACATGAAACTGTTTTATCATCTCCACTTGCAAATTCACAATGTCACGATGGCAGGCTTCCCTGGGGAAACAAAAAACCATGCATCTTCAATTCGTATCCACCAATCTAATTTTCTCTCTCCATTTCTGAGTCTTCCAAAGTAATTTCAAAATGGCAGAATCTCTAGACTGTATTTCATCTTTCTCTTCATTTCAATTACACAGCATACCCTTGCTGGACCACACTAGACTGAAAGACCTTTAGGAATAGCACAGATTCTTCTTCTTTCCACCATTCCAATCAATTTCCAGCACCAGGTTCCTAATAAGTCATGTAATTCATCACGTTTGCCAGACTCTGGTAAGCCAAATGGAGAAAAGCCTTTTATCTACTAACTGCAGAAGTGACCCCTCTTGGGACAAAATTATACATTTTACCTCCGTGTCTTAACTGGAATATCTGACTATATCTTGACCACTGCAAAGAAAGACCTGGGGTCAGGATTCAGCAGCAGCCTCTGAACCCAGCCCCGGATCTGACCCCCACACCAGTTTCCACACTATTCTGTCCCCATTCCAGCCAAAGGGATGAAAATTAGAGTATTGATTCACCTGAAATCATCCAGTGTTTCTTGGATCATATTGCGAATGAAATGAATTTGAACTGATGATAAAGGTGCATTCAGTGTGCTGCTTCCCATAGTATCTACTATTTTTTCTGATAGCGAGTTGGCAATTCCAGCAGTAACAGTAGAAGTTATCTTTGGACCTATGTAAAAGTTAAAGAGCAAGCACCACATTTTACAAAAAAGGGAGCTAAAAAGACATTTCTATCAACTAGCAAATAAATAGACAAGATGGGGACATCGCAGGCCTCCGTCAGTCTTGAAAGACTATGGTATCGTGCTCGGCGCTGCATATGCTGCATGCGAAGCATGAAAGCCTGGGTTGGATTGTTATGGAGGATAGGCTGTTACCCAAGCAGCAAATCCCCCCTCTCCATGCCACTGAATTAGTCCAATGGAAAGGCAGAGCCAATACAATTTGATCCAGCTGGCGTCACAGAGCTGGGCTAAGGACAGGAGCTCACCCTGTCTTGTGGGGCCGACCCGGGTCTCGAACCCTGGCCTGCTGGTTAACAGGAACAGCGTCTTAACCGCTTGCGCCACCCACAGCCCATCAATACACCTCCAAATCCCATCTGTGTTTATTATGTGGTAAAAAACAACCAAGGCTACACTCCTAAAGACACTTTCCTGGGACTAAGACCCATTGAAAACAATGGGGCTAACTTTTGAGTAGACATGCTTAAGATTGTGCTGGAAGAACCATATCTTCCACCACAATTTCTTAAGTATTAGAATTTGATATAAAGCAGACTCATAACAATTAATTGGGATAGAACTCCAGAGAAGAACTGACTGGAGACCAACCCTAGAATTACACAAAACTAAAAGCTACTTACAGTATGCACACTGTTAGTTTTAGATTAGGTCCTATTCCCTTTCAGAAGATCATTAGCAGTATTGGGTCCCAGCAAATTTGATCATGTTTATCCCAATCCACTAATCCAGATGCCATGTCACCAACTGGTCCTTGGCATTTTACAATGCAAAAAAAATCAATTTCTACGTACTTGTTGAGGTAATGCCATTGACTGGCAATTGATATGTCAGTTGTCCCTGAGCGTTCTTAAGAAGTCTCTCTCTGGAATCTGGGCTCTTGACTATGTTGATCAGTGGTGGACTACCAAGATTTCCAGAATCAGAACCTGAAGAGTTCAACTTTGTAGGGGAAAGAAAAAGTTGTGAATATGAAGTTATTAAAACCCAGTAATTGTAAAAATTGCCCGGTAGGGAAATAAAGACAGCACAGTGTATAAAGAGTGATGGAGTAGGCTGCCACCATTCCTGGGTTTTCTCAGAAAAGCAAGACAATCAGTTATGCACCCAGTCCTGCTAGGCAGTCTAAACACCTACCAAACTACTCAATAAAAGAAAAAAGCTCTCAATCCACCAGAAAGCTGCACTCACTGCTGTCTGACACATTAATTTAAAACCCCCATTCAAAAATCTACAGTGCCACTAGATTAAAAAGGAACACAATCTTAAAGTGCACATCATAACCTCTCTTTTAAAAAGCTATGAACCAGATAAAACAATCTGTCCCTGAAGCAGAACAGAGACTGTTTTCCAAGGGTTAATTTTCATTTCAAAAATTTGCATGTTCAATAAAAATGTACTCATGCTTCAAACAGCTAAGTAGATTGTTCCTCGACACAAAGGCATTTCTCTCCATTTCATCTGATTCTAGACACGAATCATAGTTCAGATGGAGCTGTGGAAAAGCCTCTGAAAGGGTTATTCAGACTTCAGAAGCTCCAGCATTTATCTTTCAATGTATCTTGGTCACCACCTAGTTGTCAGGTCTTTTGTTTCTGTTCCTTTGGAAGGACTTGTAGAAAGGACAATTAAAATAGTGTCCCAAGAACTACAAAACTCCAATTTAAAAAACTGGCATTTCTCTATATATATTTATGTGTTTTACTGCCAAACCAGTGACTTTCATTATCTGCTATTTTTAGTGGTATTTATATGATTTGAGATCAATTTGGTTTGTTCTGTTTTTAAACTCTTGGATTTTTAAAATATTTTAGGGTGTAAGTTTAATAATTTTACAACACAGAAGCTTACTGATCTTTGAATCATGGCGCACACAATGCTCTTCTTGAACACAAAATTTCCCTCTTTTATTTTTATCAGTTTACCTGCACTTTCACAAACCATGCTTAACAAATGAGAATTTACAACCATGATTAGAAAAGAGTTTAAAAAAACGGCTTGGTGCTAACCATGTCCATTTCTATGCAGCAAAAATCAGACAAACCAAAGACACTAGTTGCAGGTACATCATCCACAAATGGGATCACATGATACCTGTTTCGAGTGTTCACGTGATTCTTGTCTTCCATTATTAAATTTTTTATTTTCATCTTCCTCTTTAATAGGAGAGCCAACAAATATATTAAGTGGACTTGAGTGGAGGATTGGTGTCGCTGGATTTTTTCTAACTCCAATTGTATTCAGTTTGGAAAGAAAATCCAAACTTGAGAAGGATGGTTGAAGATCCAAACCTGGAAAGCAAACCAAAAGCATGAACTCACATACTTGCATAATCTTAAAGCAGATTTTTTTCCCCTCGATCAGTGGTAAGGTTACCACTACTGGTACACAAGATGGTATTTAGAGGTACTTGCTAGACCCTTACTATCCAGCAGTGAGACCAAGAATGTGACACGTACATCAGTAGAAAAATTGGCTCAGCAGAAAGAGATTCACAGCATGCTTTTCTGCACTCAAAAAAGTTATCCTGTCCACCGTGAGCCTCTTACAGGTATTTGCTGCATCTGGCCTCCCAACCCAGAAGTAATTTGGGATGATGTTACTTCTGGTGGTTATTCAAATAGGTAGACCATGCAGAGTGGTAAAATGAAGGACATTTGTTGAGAAACACTGTCATCGAGTATTCCTCAAAAACAGATTTAACTTATACAACATGCTAATGACTACAAAAATTAAAAGGTATAATTCTAAAGAATGTGACACATTGGTCAAACAAACAGCTTACTGGCAGTTATTCAATGGAACAAATTGTTAACTATCACAATGGAATTAAAATATTGCATATAATGCTTACCGTCACACTTTCCAGTACCTTCTTCATTTGTTTTACAGGCTGCAAAATCTACAAGAGAAAACAGCAATAAATCGAACTTGAAATCACAGAACTACATGATCTTTTTGTTCAAACACATTTCCTGCTAAAGATTTTAATACAGGATGCATGACTTGGATTCAACTTTAAACGCAACTTTAAACTACCTTAAAAACCTAAATCAATAGGTTATCATTTTGCTCAGATTTTCTATTCGCTCCATAAGGTGTACAGAATTGGAAGGGAAGAAATGCAATATAGAGTTTTAATATTATGCAAAAAAATCAACATCCAGATTTCTGTAGTAGTTTCAGATATTTTTATTTTTTGAATTTATTTATTTATTTAATTGCATAACCATAAGTCATTGCAAAATACAAGAAGCTTGCCATAGGACTGCATAAAATATAAAACCTCTGAGTAGACAATGCTAAAAACACATCATTGTAAGATATATTAAACATCTGATATGATACATCTGATAAAACAAGCAGTGGCAATCTCATTTTTCGTCAATATTTTCTGAGAGTGACAACCATACTTCTCCAATGTTATCTTTTGAACTGGTTATCTCCTCTTTCCAGCTGATACCGGACTGGGATCCGGTTACTCCTGAAGAAATCAAAGCCTTGCTATCTTCTGCTCCAAATAACAAAGCTCCGGGCTCTGACATGATTCATGTCGAACTCTACAAACAAAACTTAGACTGGTGGTGCCCAATTCTCCCAAAACTGTTTTCTTTCTTCAACTGTACGGGCGAGTTTCCCCCGGGCTGGGAAGAAAGTATTGTTGTGCCTATCCATAAGAAGGGGTCCAAATCAGACCCCAAAAATTACAGACTGGTATCCCTTCTTAGTACTTTATCTAAATTTCTTTGAGGCAAACTGGAGATCTGGGCCAAAGAGAATTCAATAATTGCAGATAAACAAGCTGGCTTCCAACAAGGTAAATCTACGCTGGACCATTCATTCGTCATTTATCATTTGATTCACAAATACACTCAGTCTGGAAACAAGAAATTATATACCGCATTCATAGATCTTACTTCAGCCTAGTTTCAGATACATCAACTCACCTTCTCGAAGTGGAGAGAATAAATCACCCAAGCTATTTCTTCCCAAATCCTCAAAATTAGAAGTATTCCCATGTTCAATTTCTTTGGAAGGAATTACATCCAAACTGGTGCTGTGTGGAAGTCCTAAAAATGGAGAGACTACCTTGACTGAAGTGTCACATGAATGAGAAATTGACAGATTACTTTGAAGAAAGCTTAAATGCCAGCACATGCTATTTCTATAAACAACAAAATCTTTCTACATTGAGTAATTAGCAATGTCCAAAAGAGTCAGGATCTTCTAAATGCCTTCCCTAACCCCAAAGAAGTTGTCCAACCTTAACCCCTCCCTGCCCCATTTGTGGATCACCAATAGCTTTAACAGCACAAGAGGTTTTACATTCAGATATACCGTACCAATAAGCCATGGTCCCTATACTATGGCTTCCACAAGAGCAGGTGTCTATTTACCTGATTTATCCAGAATGGCATCAGCTCCTTTAATTTCAGCTGCAGGCGTAGACAGGGGCAGGGATGTAGCAGGTATACTAGATGCGAGATTTTTGACCATGCCGGCATTTGAAACTCCTCCAGTGTAACTTGTGCTTTTGATATCAGATCTCTTGCAAGCCTGCTTATTTGAGAGTGTTTTAAGACTAGTCTAAAGAGAAGTAAGTTTGTCAGAAATGCTCAGTTCTAAAAAGATGGTTATGCCTTTTTTGTTATGGCATTGCCAAAATAAACAACATTGGACACTATTAAAATATTTGAAGTAGTGCCACAGTGTTGTTCTAATTACAGAGAAAAAGAATGCCATCAAGATTTTAAAGAGTCAATTGTCCTAAAGTTAATGTAAGCTGCATGATTTTTACTACAGCTTCTATATGGCAACATCACACATTTCTTTATGTTCCCCATTACACACACTCCCTCCCCTTCTCTTTAAACTTTCATTGGAACACAAAATACACAGGATATCTTACCTTTGAAAAACTATTATGATTCTGCAGTGTTATACATTTCACAGAGGTTTTGTGAGCAGTGACGGATTTCACAGGCGTGGCCATTTTCCTCAAGTCATAGTGGTAAATTTTTCCACGGGACGAGCCAATTGCCAGGGTAGTTCCTTCCGACATGAATTCTAATGCAGTCAGAGGAGACTCCGCTATTGTTGTGCTCAACTGCCTTTACATGTTGGAATGAAGAAAAACAGCACTACAATTTAACTTATCGTTTCAAGCGGTTAAGTCACTGTGCCTGTTAACCAGCAGGCCAGGTTTCGAGACCCGGGTCGGCCCCACAAGACAGGGTGAGCTCCTGTCCTTAGCCCAGCTCTGCGACGCCAGCTGGATCCAATCATATTGGCTCTGCCTTTCCATTGGACTAATTCAGTGGCGTGGAGAGGGGGATTTGCTGCTTGGGTAACAGCCTATCCTCCATAACAATCCAACCCAGGCTTTCATGCTTCACATGCAGCGTATGCAGCACCGAGCACGATACCATAGTCTTTCAAGACTGACGGAGGCCTGCTTTCTAAATTATTTATTTTGATAGAACAGGCAAAAAGGCAAGGGACTGGGCCAAGACCATCAAGTGAGTTTCATGGCTCAAGTTTCTTTGGTCTAACAGCAGAATCACATACACATCTACTCAGAAGTTAAGTTCTACTAAATTCACTGTGCTCTACATGTAAACATGAACAGAACTGCAACTTTGAATTATGCTTGTAAATTAAGGAACTATGAGCCAGCAGCCTGAGCCAAGTGTGTGTGGGGGATCTGTGTGTAGCTGTGTAGAAAGTGTGACAATGCTGCTCCCCATCTGCAGCATCTTAAAGCTGCACAAAAAGACACAGGATGCCATTCTAAAGACACTTTCCTGGGAGTAAGACCCATTGAACACAATGGGGCTTACATTTGAGTAGACATGGCTAGGATTATCCTCAAAGATTCCATTGAGCCAATGGATAGCAGTGACTGTTAGTGAAAGTCATCCTACAAAATCCCTCGGTCTCTCTTGTCTCCCTCGCACCAGCCATGAGGGTTTTCTAAATGCAGGATAGTTCACTACTGTACAGTATTTTCTTTATTACAGCGTTTTGTATTACTGTATTTTACAGTGTTTTGCATTAGAGTGTGTTGTATTAGATTAGAGTGTTCTGAAATCACTTTTATATACAGTTAATATTTTTATATCAATATTTTTGGTTGTGGAACCAATTGTCTGAGTTTCCATTATTTCCTATGGGAAAATGCACTTTGTATTACCAGCATTTTGAATTACAAGCTTGTTTCCAGAATGAATTATGCTTGTAAATTAAGGAACCACTGTACTAGTCTATAAAGATGGCATTCTTAAATCATAAAATAAGCATTCCTGGCTATTTTGCATTACAGTGCAAATTCCTGGGGCTCGTATCCAACGCTTATTCAAGGGTCTAAAGGAGAAATACAACTGCCATAGCTTAAATTTCCATATTAAGCTTAAATTCCAAATTTCAAGATCCTTGTAAGAAACAAACCAAAAAAATTGACCACCTCCTAAATACTTGACAAAATCAAAGGAACTAATCAAACCACAGTAATTGGCTTTTATTTTATTTCATAATCTATGATCTAATGTTTATAAGGTTCGTGATTTTATTCTATAAACTGCTTTATTAAAAGCAACTGAAAAAGTGGAATATTTTTAAAGCAAAAAATGAATAAGGAGCATTTTGAATAAACATACTTACTTTTTACTGGAGATGTCATAGAGGATGATTCTTTTATCCAGACCTACAGTCACGAGTAGCAGCTCGCTTATTGGAGAAAAACAGATTTCAAAGGCTGGAGCTTTATGGGCATGTTCAAAGTTGTGATATGAGCTCTCAGTGATTGCATCCCACAGAGTTACGGTTCCACTATCAGATACACTGCCCAATGTTGCCTTCCTGAAGGTTGAATACTTCAAGTTCCTAATGGGCTGTTACAAACAAGCCATATTATATAAAGTTCATTACCATCAGTATCAATGCATACATTTCAACCTAAAATTAGAAACACTAACACTTTTGTTGGTATCAGGATGGATAGACCCTTCTCTCTCTCTCACACACACACACACACACTATCACTATAATTATGTAACAGAATTATTTTATAGTACTCAGCACTCATAAGTACTTACAGTATCACTTGACATTATGATGAAAAAGTTAGAACTAATGAGTTGTCACACAGTTGCAAAAACTTTTTAGTAAGAGTTTCTACCATTGAGTTTAAGCTTCATTTGAGCCTACCCCCAAACCCAAAGGTTTCATCATCAACGCCACTGTGAGAATGGGGAGATAGGCAAGTTGCACTGGCCTAAATTAGTTAGGATTGTGCCCTCATTCTCATAGATGCTCTAGACTAGAGGCTGCTGCCTGATTTATAAATACCAAGATGTATGGCTATAATGGGATTGGGCACCCTCCTCCTGAGCAGCACCTGATTTAACCCTTATTAAGAACATAAATGTTAGATCAGATCCTAAACTGCCCTGTCAAATCCAACCCAACAAGTACTGGGTCACAACACAATGGTATGCCTTGGACCCACAGTATAGGAACTGCTGCACTAAATCATAAGCCTTAATCCGCTACAGAGAAACCACCAGGACATGACCCAAGATATTTTATAACTTTCTCTACCCCCAACATTGGTAAAGGGGCCTATTTAAAACTATTTGTGGAAGTCCACTTCCAACTTTGGTTCAGCACTATAAGCTGATACAGTACCATTCCCTACTAGAGAGAATATTGAACTTGACACAATATCCAGGAGTGAGAGACGGAAAAGTAACACCCGAAAAGCCTTTCACTGAACGTCAGTGCTGATACCACATCTTTATTACAAGAACAGCCATTTCAGGTGTTTAGTCAGCAAGTCTGCCATCTAGGCCTCGCTGGAGTGACATGCAATTAAAATTTAACAACTTTTTCAAGCTAGGCATTTTTGCAGTAACAATGGAAACTTCAGAATCTTGACAGAGTGCCAAGTTTAGTGTCTGCAAGTCTCTGTGACTAGGAGTTTTTTAAGATTAGGGATCTGATTCAACAGGACACTTGAGACCTAAAAGTGATGGAATAATGGATGTCAAAGCCAAATGCGTTCACTAAGGGCACTTCATCCAGCAATTAAGAACATCTTTTTACTGACTGAAAAGCTGCCCTTGGATCAGTGGATGATTTTTTAAAAAATTAAATACAAGTACCCCATCTTGAAAGACATTTTCCATAGTTAAATACTTATTCTATTCTGTACAGCGTTTGCTGAGTGTGCGGTGCACCTCCTACGTACTAGATTGATGTCATCCTAATAACAACCCTGAAATGAACTGTATCTATCTTCATAATGTGGCTGAGTCTGAGCAGAAGCTTGCATAGTTCTTCTGTTTCATCTATGGTAGAGGTTTGATCCTGATCAGGGAAGTCCTGATTCACAGCTCTGTCTCAGCCAATATGCTACACCTATTGTTATAAACAACTTTCCTCTTTTAGGAAAAGAGGACATCTTCTAAGCTGAAGCCTTACATCACTAAGGCTGCAATCCTAAATAAACTTTCCTGGGAGTAAGATCCATTGAGCACAATGGGGTTTACTTCTGAGTAGACATGGTCAGGATTGCAGTCTAAGACATTATCTAAGACATATCTAAGATCAATAGGACCATGTCATCTCATGTATGGATCACTGAGAAGCAATCAAAATAATCTTTGACTTCAGAGCTATTATTTTTACTCCTATGTTAACTGAATAAACCTGAGTTTGTTAGGTGTCCACCCCAATTTTCATGTAAAATTTAGCACCAGTGCAATTGCATGGATTTTTAATCCTACTCCTCAAAAATGTGACTTCACACAAGATTTCTTTTGGTAAAACCCTGCATTTTACATTAATAATCCTGAAAGACTAAGCTGTGGGATCAAAAGAGCAACTCAATCTTTTCTCAGAGGAAAACAGTGGGAAAATATGAATGGCAGAATAAACAGCAGCCAAGTTTTAAAAAACACAGAATATGCCAGGAAAAGAGCAGTAGGGTAACCCAGGTGTAGGCGTTTTAACATCTTATCGCTGAAGCTCAGATCCTTCTTCTAGGTTTCATTGCTTTGGTATTTAAACGACAGCACATTGTCTATCAGTAAGTGCCAAAGACAATTTCACAAATAAGCCGCGCATAAAGCACAGAAATGACAACTTTATTAGATCTGCAATGAGGTGGCTTTTCTTAAAAAGAGCAAACTGACTATTAAAATAATTTTTTGCATCACCGTAGCTGATGGATGATAACAATGAATCAAACACACTAGCGCTTCAGAAGCCAGTATTTTGCTTCTAACGAACATGGTGCAAATACCAGGCCTTCTGCAATGTTGTCTCTGTGTAATGCTAAACTTTTCCAACAGCTGAAAACTCTAAAAAGGAAACCTAAGCATCTTTTTTTCACACACCAACACAAGACCTTTGCTATAACTACAGCACAGTTTCAATCAACGTGCAGCCAAGGAGCTGATCACATGCTGAACATCTTGATAAGGTCCAACTCCCTTTTTTCCACAAACGCAACACATGGAAGAGGACTTTCTTCACATCTGTCAATGTGTAAGACATGGTTGGCTGGGATGAAACCTGGGATTTTTGGAATTTGTGCTTAGACTCCAAGGCTTCCAAGGGAGACCTATTTTGCTTCTTTTTGTTAACTTTCTGCCACACTTTAAACCAGGGGTGTCCAACACGCAGCCCGGGGGGCCGCATGTCACCCAAGACGAGGGTGGATGCAGCCTCCTGCAAAGCTGGCCACCACCACTGGAAAAACTGGCTTTGTGGCAGCAGCCACTTTCAAATTTCACAGTGCTTCTCTGCACACTGCCCTGGGCGGCCACCACAAAGCTGGTCTGGGCTTCCTGGATCCTCCCCCTACCTGCCACCTGGCAGAGTGCTTCAGGCCCCTGCAGACCTTGCAGCACTCACCCACCCGCATCCCCCAAAAGCAGCCTCAGCTTCTATCCCAGCTGCTGCCTGCTGCCCTTGAGACCTACTCAGAAGTAAGCCCCGTTAAAGTCAATGAGGCTTACTCCCAAGTTGCAGTCTGAGAGCCCAATGATGCGTAGGATGGGCTGTGATCCTCTCCAAGCTTAATCTTAGAGATATGCTGCAACTCTAACCATGTCTACTCAGAAGTAAGACCCATTGTACCCAGTGGGTCTTACTCCCAGGAAAGTGTGTTCAGGATTGCAGCATATCTCCAAGGTTGAGCTTGGAGAGGATCACAGCCCATCCTATGCATCATGGCTTCTCAGAAGTAAGCCCAACTAAAGTCAATGAGGCTTACTCCCAAGTTGCAGTCTGACAGCCCAATCCTAAGCATGGCTATTCAGCAGAAAACCCCATGATAATAAATGAGACTTACTCCAAGGTTTAGCTTGGAGGATCACTAACCATCCTATGCATTATGCCTACTCAGAAGTAAGCACCATTAAAATCAATGAGACATACTCCAAGGTTTAAAAATGTAGGACAAAATATAGGGCATCCTACATTTTGTCCTACATTTTTTTTAAAAACGTTTGTTAGTGTTTATGTGTGGCCTAATCCAACTTGTCTTCTTCCAATGCGGCCCAGGGAAGCTAAAAGGTTGGACACCCCTGCTTTAAACCATCAGTACCTACTTCGGAAAGCTTTTAAGCCCACACAGAAATAGTATTTAACCTAGCTATTTAAAATTGTGTTACAGTAAAACCTTGGATTGAGAGCATTTTGGATTGAGAGCGTTTTTCAAGACACATTTCTAATAATATTTGTCTTGCAATACAAGTGATTTCTTCAAATACAAGCAAAAAATTGTTCTGGTTGGGAGACAGCTGGTTTTGGTGCTCTGCCAGCAACTGCTCGGCCTTCTTCTGAGACACCAGCCTATGCATGTCTACTCTGAAGTAAGCCCTATTATAATAAGTGGATCTTACTCCTGTGTAAGGGGGGCTATGAAAAGGAACCTGAAAGACCTAACCTTGCATGTCTACTCTAAAGTAAGCCCTATTATAATCAGTGGTGCTCACTCCCATGCAAGAGGGACAGGTTGCAGCCTGAGAGACCTGAGAAACTAATTTCAGGTTAATTTGTTTTATTTTTCTTTATATATTGTATTTTCTTTGTTATTTTGTATTATATGGCAGTATTGTAATCATTGTTATATGGATATCTTTGGACTGTGGAATGAATCGTCTGAGTTTCCATGATTTCTTATGGGAAAATTTGCTTTGATATACAGTGGCGCCTCACGTAAAGTATGTTTCATGTAACAAAAAAAAATTTCTCTAGGATTCTGCTTCATGTAAAGAAAGTGCTTCACATAAAGAACACATTTGGGCAGTTGGGGCAGACACACTGGCTGGCAGCCTGTTTAAAAAGCATCAGGGCTGCCTAGCGCACCTGCCCATAATGAAAGCAACACTTCCATGCTGTTCCTCCTGTGGCTGGAGGGAGAGAAGAGCAGTGGAGAAGAGGGAAGCAGCTCAGGGCTAGCCAGAAGGGAGCAGGGGAGAGAGAGGCTCAGGATGGAGAGAAGGAGAAAGTGGGGAGACACTTTGAAAGTGTCTTGGATTGCAGCCTCCTAACCATGTCTACCAAGAAATAAGCCCCATTGTGTTAAATGGGTCTTACTCCCAGGAAAGTGTCTTTAGGATTGCAGCCTAAGTAGACGTCCTAAGATCATGCACACTGAATGCATGTTCTGAATTCAATCCCAGTGTTCTGTCATCATTTTTACATCCAGTTAATATTTTTATATGAATATTTTTGGAGTTGTGGAACCAATTGTTTGAGTTTCCATTATTTCCTATAGGAAAATCCGCTTCATGTAAAGAATGTTTCATGTAAAGAACATGCCTCTGGAACAAATTAAATTTGTTACATGAGGCGCCACTGGACAAGAGTTTTGGATTTAAAGAATGCTTCCAGAACAATTTATGCTTGTAAAGCCAGGTACCACTATATTTTGTTTTTGGATATTTTATTGTTCACCAGATGATGTGAGAGTCAGCTGCAACAAAAAAAGGCAAGGTAAAGTGTTCATAATTAGGAGTAAAGTGTAATATGGGCAGATATTATCTATCTATCTATCTATCTATCTATCTATCTATCTATCTATCTATCTATCTATACACACACACACGCACACAAAAGAGAAAAGTCATTCACTGACTGACTGACTGATCACCGTCCTGCCAAAACCACTGGACCTAAAAGCGTGAAATTTGGGGTGGATGTTCCTTCCGTAATGGAGGGGTACACTAAGAACCAGTTTTCGGAAATTCCAACCGGAAGGGGGTGAAAAGGGGCGCAACGCGTTTTCCTCCCTATACTTTGCATTGGAGAATTGATGAGTCATCAACATTCCGCCCCAACTGCTGGGCCTAGAAGCATGGAATTCTGGGAGGGAGTTCCTTCTGTCACCTCAACACCCACCAAGAACCCATGTGGAGAAATTTAACCCTGCAGGGGCTGAAAAGGGGGCAACGTGTTTCTGTCCTATACTTAACATGGGAGACTGACCAACATCCAGCCAATTTGGTGCTCTGTGCCTGGAGCACTGGCAGGGATGTTGTTCAGAGGAAGAGGTTGCACTGGTGAGGATTCTGCGCATGGGGGAGAGTTGCTCATGGGAGAAAGTTGTGCATGGGGGAAAGTTGCACATAGTGGGATGATGTGCATGGGGGGATGATATGCATGGGGGAAGTTGCGCATGGGGGGACTGATGCAGATGGGTGATGTTACATACGAGGAGTTCAGGAACATGGGGGGATGATGCACATGGGGGATTGTTGCGCATGGGGGACTGATGCGCACGGGGGGATAATGCACATGGAGGGAACTTCCGCCTGTGGGGAACTTGCGCCTGGGGTGTTGATGTACCGTGGGGAGATGGCATATTGGGAAATGTTACTCCTGCAAAGCGGGTACGCTTTTAGCTAGTATATTAAGAAAAGGGGGAATTGCTTTCCATGCTCCAGGGGAAGTGGAGAATCAAGACAAAATCTGCTTCTCAGTGAAGTATCAAAGTATTACATTGTATATCAAAGTATCAAGTATTACTGAAGTATCAAAGAGGAAAGCAACTGCGGGGAAGTCACTCAGTTACAGAAAAATGATGATAAACCTAATAAGCAATAATACAATACATTGATAATTTATAAAGCTAATTCTTTTACAGTATCTAGAAAGACAGAGGTCAATGGCATCACTGGAAACAGTACCACCAATACTTTACCTGACTGCTACCATGGCCAAATGATGAGCTGGATAAATTTTTAGTAAGGCTATGCAAGATAATTTCACCACTCAGAGATCCTGAAGCAATGTAATTGTCGTTCCAATTAAATGCAACACAAGTGATTTCATCTCTGTGATCCTGAACAAGAAGAAAATTAGGGGAAACTTCAGGTTGGTACAATGAAGTAGCAAAAACAATTTTCTTTGAAAAATTTTATGTAGTCTTCTGCCCAAGATGCAGTTTAAAATGTGTTTACCCACAAGGTACCTTAGTTTTAATTCCTCCAGAAGTTCATCCTAATCTCCATGAATTCCTGCTCAAATATATGCTATCAGTCAGGTTCACTGCTAGTCTTTGGAAGTTCCCGTTTAGATTTCTGACTAGCCCTATCTCCAAATACCTTGGCTGGTAACCAAAATTTCAGGTGGGAAAAAGACACTAAAAATACTTTTGGGGGGATGCTACTATTTCAGAATGCATATTCCACATTTTTAAAAATTGTCAATGAAAAATCGACATCTTAGATAAACAAGTATGACTAAGTATGACTAATAGGAAGAACTTTCTACATTGAACATTTAAGCATTTGCTACCACAGCAAAAGCTAGTAGTACTGTCCCCAAAGGACTATCATCATACATTAAACACAACACATTCCTATCTAAAGAAGCCTAATATATAGACTGCAAGCTTAGCAGTGCCATCTAGTTCACATGGTACAAAGGTGTCCAGCATTTTAGATTACATTAAATGCCATTCTAATAAAGAGCAGGTGCAATAACAGTTTGTCTGCTGCATAATATTTTTGTGGTATTCAAACTCAATCTTCCACATAATCCTAAATTTGCATACCTATAAATGTCAAGGCATTCTATTTTCAGACAAAAGCCACTGCTTAAGCTTTATTACCATATAGCAATAGTAAAGCAGGAAAATAAAATCAACATTGAGACACAGTTGCACAATAATGGCAGGATAGATATATTGGGATTATCAATAGATTAAGGAGATTAACTGGCAAAACTAGAAAACTGCAGTTAATTAGTATGAAACTTAGCCACTTATTACAATGGTGCCTCATTTAAAGTATGTTCCACGTAACAAACAAAAATTTCTCTAGGATTCTGCTTCACATAACAAACTGTGCTTCACATAACAAATACACTCGTTGGCAGTTGGGGCAGAAGAACTTGCTGGCAGCCCTTTTAAAAAGAGTCAGGGCTGCCTAGTGCACCTGCCCATAGAGAAAGCAACACTTCTGTGCTGTTCCTCCTGTGGCCGGATGTCCGCTGGGCAGAAGGAGAGAACAGCAGTGAAGAGAAGGGAAGCAGCTCTGGGCTATCCAGAATGGAGCAGGGGAGAGAGAGGCTCAGGATGAAGAGAAGGAGAAAGTGGGGGACACTTTGAAAGTGTCTTTGATTACAGAAGGAAGTGTCTTTGATTGCAGTCTCCTAACCATGTCTACCCAGAAGTAAGCCCCATTGTTTTAAATGGGTCTTATTCCCAGGAAAGTGTCTTTAGGATTGCAGCCTAAGTAGACGTCATAGGATCATGCACATTGAATGCATGTTTTGAATTCAATTCCAGTGTTTTGTCATCTAGTTAATATTTTTATACGAATATTTTTTGGGTTGTGGAACCAATCGTCTGAGTTTCCATTATTTCCTATGGGAAAATCCACTTCAAGTGAAGATTGTTTCATGTAACAAACATGTCTCCGGAATGAATTAAATTGGTTACATGAGGCACCACTGTTCTCTGTTGGTTTTCAAGACATGTATATTTTAATTTACAACATACTGTACTACTATTGCTTTCATTAAACTATTCCTTTTTGTACACAATTGCATATAGTTATTAGCCATTTATTCCCACCTCCCAGAACCTCCTAATTTACTCCTTGAATAAATGGGCCCAAAGAGTACTTCTTTAGCAGTACAACCAACAAAGCTTGTTTTGGGATTTTATTTTAATAAGCCAAACAGTAAATGTTTCACCTTACCTTAAGAGAGCGATGAAGTTTTCTGAACTTGAAATCCCAGATGTTAACAGTGCTGTCGGTACCTCCGCTTGCAATATACAATGAACTGTTACTCAAACTTACACAGGTTTGTTTTGCCTAAAGGAAAAAATTAAGGAAAAGAATCAATTTGATACTATGTTGATTGCCATGAAGAGAATATTTATAGTTTTTTAATCCGAGATTGCAGTACAGTCACAGATGGCTCAATCCTACCAATTTAGGCCATTACAATGCATTCCTGTTCTTGTGGTTGGGTGGGGAGGTTGGCACATGTCTGTGTATTGGCCTAACCCTCCCAGGGGAAGTGGGAGGACTTACAGCACTTTTGTGACACCCATACAGTGTCAGCACAAGACTTGTCCCGACACTTATTCTGGCTTAACTGGGGATTAGGATTGCAGCCTGAAAATATTAGTGGGGAAGAGCTGATGTCACAATTCAGTCTGAGAATTTTATTTATTTTTTCACATTTGGCTGAGCTGGAATTTGAACCTTATCCAATGCATTATGGATAGCATGGCACTAGCATGACAGTACTTTGGAAACCCCTGACCTATAGAACCCATGTTTAAAATAAAAATGAGAAATAGGAATAAGAAAATGAAATAAATATATATTAACACTACTTTGGTTACAATCCTAAAGACACTTTCCTGGGAGTAAGACCCATTGAACACAGTGGGGATTACTGTTGATTAGGGATTACATTGAACACAGTGGGGATTACATTGTTAGGATTGTGCTCTTTCAGTGCAATCCTAACCACTGGTTAGACCAACACAAGTCCTGTCATAAGTCCTGTACTGGCCTGGGGTTTCACAAAAATGTCATGAGGTACTTATGTGCCACTCTAGAAGGGTTTAGGCCAGTGACAGACCCGTGTTGGTCTCCCCACACCACCACAGTAGTGGGAAGTTGAGTGAGTTGTGCTGACCTAAACTGGTTAGGATTACACCCTTTGTCTCTCAAATTATGAAATAGTGGGGGGAAAAAAACCACTTTTAAATAACCTAATGTATAGTCTGTATTGAGGTTAGTGTGGAGGTAACTGACAAGACCATTAGCAGCATGTCAATTTTAACATGACCACTGACAAAATTTTTAGATTCTTTCATCATTAGAGGCATTAACCCCCCAATCTAGAAACAACCAAAACCAGAATACTAAACAAGAAATCACCACTGCAAACAGTGTGCCAGAGAAAGAAGATTTACATTTAGCTTTCATCAAATATCTGAGTTTCTTAATAAATGCAAAATCATCATTCAACATTGTCCATCAGACTTGGAAAAGACTTAAAAACAACACCATACCCATACAAAACACATTTTTTCAGTCTAACACAAACTGAATTAATTGGATTGTGAATTATTTGGGTTGTGCTGAATTCTGAGGTAATTAGTCAGAAATTAGTCAGAAACAATGGCTGAAATCCTAAGCACACTTTAACTAGAGTAAGTCCCATTGAACACAATGGGACTTACTTCTGAGTAGTCCTTGATAGGATTGTGCCCAATGGCTGGGTTTTAGTTTCAGTTATTAATTTCTACCCACCCAGTTTTCCCCTGTATCAAGGACTTTGAGTTATCATGAACTTATTTCTAGAACAATATCAATGTTTTGGTATCTCTCCATTTAAAAAAAAATTCAGTCTTAGGTAGCCTTAGGCTGCAATCCTAAAGACACTTTCCTGGGAGTAGGACCCATTGAACATAATGGGGCTTACTTTTGAGTAGACGTGGTTAGGATTGTGCTCTTAATGCCACTGTGTGCACCGATTAAATCACCAGCTAAAAAATAATCTCGATGAGATTATGGAATCACATCAGGATTCTTTATTATTGATTTCTACAACACCTACATTTCTAAAAACTATCACGGCATCTCATCTATGATTTATTAAGTATGCCTATCTACCACTGCAATAAACGTTTTAGAAATATCTCAGGATAAACACAAAGAACAGAATGTGGCACTCAGCTAATCCCATTTTGTTTGGAATGACATTTTCAGAGTTCTACTAATGTTACGTCTCTTCCACAGAATCTCATTCACTTTAGATTCTGGCAATCAACTACCAAAAATAAAATGAACCAATTTAAAATAAAATACTTTATTTTAAAGGCAAAGTTCAAGCTTTTGCAGCCACTCATTTATATGAGCAGATTGAATGATACATTTGGAAAGCAACAGTCAACCAGATTTAGACAGCATTCAGTGGTCAAGGTTTACTACGAAAATAGAAGGTGGCTCTAATAAAATCCATAACCTTCCCCACCAAATTTGGAGCAAATCTCAGAGTCTTTAAAGTTTCTAAAAGCTAAGCAACCAGGGACTTTTGACATCTCTATTATTCAGGCACCAGTTAAAAATGGCAATAAGCAATATGATTATTGCTAGCCTATGAGAACCAGTTTATGCATTTATTGTTGTTGCCCTGAACAAGGATTGTGGCTGCAATCTGATGCATTTTTACTCTGAAGTAAGCCCCAGTGAGTTTAAAGGGGCTTACTACCAGGAAAGTGTTCTTAGGATTCCAGCCTGTGTCTCTTTTAGGTTCCATTTTAACATCTTTGGTACCATAAAACATATATTAAATAGCAGGCAGTAATAGGGCAGTATTTAAAACCTAACGGGCAGTATTTCAATAGGGCAGTATTTAAAACCTGCTATTTAAAACATATATTAAATAGCAGGCAGTAATAGTCTTTGAAAAGAATAACTTTTCAAAGTTAAAATCCCAACCATTACTTGGAAGCATTCTTTATTCAGATCTATGGAATGTCATTGTAAGGTCAAGGCATACAGAAAAAGGTATGGCTAGATCAAGTGAAACATTTTTGAAAGTGGGAAGAAAGAAAACAACTTCCAAGATGTTTCTATTTCACTTACCCCTTCAGCTAGTTCAAAGAGTGGAACCAGTTTACCTTTACAGTTTGAAATCACAATTTTATCGCCATGGGCAGATGCAGTGACCAGAAAATTATCTGAAACAAGAGTCATGGAACACAGGAGGCACAAAACTGTACAAAAACTGGGAAGCAAAAAGTTTGAGACTTTGTAACTATGTAGGTTAACATGTGAGAGGGCTGTGGTGGCACAAATGGTTAAGACACTGTGCCTGTTAACCAGCAGACCAGGGTTCAAGACCTGGGTCCTACAACACGGGGTGAGTTTCTGTCCTTATCCCAGCTTCTGCGAACCTAGCACTTTGAAAGCATGTAAATACAAGTAGATAAATAGGTACCACCTCGGTGGGAAGGTAAACCAATGTTCCGTGTGCCTTTGGCATGACAATGGAAGTGTCTTTGGACAACGCTGGCTCTAAGGCTTAGAAACGGGATGAGCTCTGCTCCCTACAGTCAGTCACAACTAACAGTCTAACCTGTGGGGAACACCTTTACCTTTGCATGTTTGTAGCTTGGAACACAAATATACTTTTAGCGGTCATGGTGGTTTTCAAATATGGAATGTCTATGGATGATAACCAGAAATTAAAATAGGGATTCAAAAATAGTTAAATTTAAAGATAACCAGAACAAAATAGCATCTTGTTCTTTCAAGTCATCTTGTTCTTTCAATTCCACTTAGCCACCATTCAACCGAGGGCCCAATCCTACCCAACTTTCCAGCACTGATGCAACATGTCAAAAGGGTATGTGCTGCAGTAACAGAGGACTTCTCAAGATGAGGAAACATCTGTTCCCTTATCTTAGGCTACATCAGTGCTGGAAAGTGTTCTCTCTCTTACTATCTCAAGTAGGTTACCCTCTTTCTTGGTTTACTACAACATCCAAAAACATTACCCAAGACTCGCCTGCTTCCACCACTTTCAACAGCAGGAGTAGAACAGTTGGCAAGCTATACATGCACAGCAGAGCTATGAAAATTTTCTCAATAAAAGTAGCTCTTCTGTCAAAAAATTGTTAAAAACTGCAACACAAAGCAAAGATACAAGCCCAGAAAAATGCATCTCTTGAACAGGTAAGGATACTATAGCTGCCCCAGCATACAGAACTAACTGGATGAGAAATGTGTGGACTGAACTGTTCTACAACAGTCATGGATGAAGAGTCCCAGATTTTAACATCCTCATCTCCAGAGGAAGCAAAACGAATGCTTTCCTGCATAGTTGCACCTGTAAGCTAAAAAAAAAAACACAAAAACATACACTTCTATTTATTGCTCAATTAACAGAAAATGACTCATTATAAATTATTCTAAATGGCAAACATTCTATGTTTTCTGCAAAAAGTGCAAAGCTGAAAAGGTTAAGACAATGGCCCAGATTCTCAGTTGGAGTTCAGTAGATGTTCCATAATTACTGTTATATTAAAATATACACAACTATAAATCTGTTGTTGAAATTATTTTTAAAGATAAATACCTATCACTGGCTGTACTTCTTCACTTAAACCAACACACAGTCTTAAAGAATTTCACAAAAGTGTTTTGAGATGGATAAAGTTGAAAGTGTTATGAAAAAATATATATTTTAATTATATTCTTCCTACTCAAGTGCAAGATAGCCAAATTTAGCAACATACAGAGAGATTAGGCCTTATCATTGGCAGATTTTATATCTAAAAATTTGACTCTACACAGGTGCTTTGACCCATGTTGAGGACCTCCAGACAAAATCACAGCTGTGCTCTTGTTGCATCCAGAGGGTGTTCTGACCCACAGAATACCTTCTGAAACCTCTGGAAAGCCTTAAAAGATCACTCAGTATTCCAGGAAAAGGGAAGCCAGACCATGTGCTCTAGTTGTATTCAGAGAGACTAGGTGCCTGAACTGTGGATTCCATTATCTACAGGCTTTGCAATCTGTGGAGGTCCTGGAAATAGAACCTCTGTAGACAGCAATGCACCACCTGTACACACAGAGAGAGTCTGCCTTGCATCCCTTCCAATGAAGGCTAGCCTATATTCAGATAATTTTAAAAAATATGTCTAAAACTAAAAATAACAGTATTAAAATTGATTTAATTGTTTTAAAATAAGGACATCAACCCCAAGTTCCTGAAGAACTTGCTTATGGGAACAGTCCCAGAACATAAAATATACAGAGCATGAATTAAATACAGGGCATAAAAATATGTCCTGCTAAGGACATAAATGGAGCACATTTTACAAGTATTTGAGAAGAACAATGGTGAGAACATGCAAAAGAATCTTCTAGGACAGAGGCGTCAGTCACATTTCATACAGTGTTTCCCAGCTATGAGTCTGGGATGCACCAGTACATCATGACCCAATTTCTGGTAGCTCATAAAACTGTCAAGGCAATTTGGCTATATGCATCAAGGGTTACACATCCTGCTACCTGAGGAGAGCGGCCCAATAGGCACAGGGCTTGAACAGCTAGTAGTTTATTTAAGGGACTTATACTCCACCTTTCCCATGCCAAAGCAAATGCCCAAGGTGGCTTACATTGCTTTTTATCCTTTTTTCTTCACAACAACCCTGCGAGGCAGTATGTAGAACTCTTCCAAATGGAATCCTTCACAGTGTGGTCAACACATCTGGCATCAGGAAATGCCTTCCAAGATTCCAGTGAGAAAGTGGAACTATTTTTAGATGGGTCCAGATGCTATAACGTTTGGAAATCAATGAGAGCATTCCTGTTGTTGGTGTGTGCCTGAAAACCAGTTACAGTATATCCTTCTCAGAGCCTACAGAAATGAGTGGGTAGGACTTGTCTATGTTCCTGGTTCATGTGTCTATGTGTTCTTGATCTGTCATGTCTCTCTTAAAACACGATGCCAAAGCTAACCAGAAGTTTTAAAACTATGCAACAAAATGTAATACTAAAACAATGAAAACATAAAATGTAGAAATCTTGTATCCAAAGTACCTGACAGGGCTGTTACAAGGACAAACCAAGATCACTCCCATGTGCACCACTCAGCTCCTTGAAGAAAAAGCAAAATACAGATGCAATGAACAAATGTACAACAGTACTTTAGTTGCTCCAGATGCTTCCTTGAAAGACAATCCTTACAATGTATGGGTATGGAGAAGACAAATCCCACCGTCAATTCACAACAGATAGGAAATGGCTAAAGGTAACTTATAGTCAACAACTTAAATGTAGAGGTGTCCTTATTTATCCACTAGGATTATGTTCTGGAACCTCCCGAGGATTAAAAAAAATCACATATAATAAAAAAACAATGGAAACATAGGTTTAAAGTCCCAATTCCATGTTTCTTTCTTCTCTATTGCACCTAATGGAATAAGGCTGTGTCTTAATATCTGCAGGGGTTTGGTTCTGGGATATAATTGCTTGTATGGCTGTATCTCTACAACAGTAGAAAAGCAGTTTTTATAACTGTGATTTGCAGTGGCCATATTGAGTCAAATCCATATATTAAAAAATTTGTGTATAACAAGGCTGGACCTGTAGGACAACTTCATATATTCATATGGGATGCACACTTTTAAAAATGATGAAAAGTATCTTTGCAGTCCTGTACACAGAGTTTCTCAACCAGAGGTTTGGATACCACTTGTGGTACTTGAGGGATATGTCAGATGATACTTGGTGGATCCCTGGACACCTTTTACGTAGCAGTAAGACCAGAACACAACAAACACAGGAAAGACATTCAGATCAGTGGATAGTGCTCCAAAACATGCTTTTTCAATGATAGAAAAAGCCCTCCTGTTCATCCGGGACCACTGCTATGCATGTGTGTGGGTCGCTCAAAATCCAATCCTATGCAAATCTACTTAGAAATGAGTCTCACTATGGTCAATGGGGCTTACTTCCAGGTGTGGCTAGGATTGCAGCCTCAGCATACAAAGGCATTCCTGCAGCAAGAGAGAAGCTTCTCCGATTGCTGCCGCCTCTCAGTCTCTCCTCCATACTACTGAATGCAAGTCAGTGTAGAGAGTCACACAACTGAACTGTACCACCACACAAATCACCTACACACTTTCATTGGCCAGCCAGTGTTGTAGACTGGGTAGCAGTGATGACACTCCACTAATAACCTATGTGGACAAGGACCAATTGCCACGAGGTGTCTTCTCAACTATGGAGTGAAATGCTGCAATGTAAATAGAGCAAGGGCAGCAGTGTGACCCCTGGCAAAGGAAGTGCTTTGTGATCACTCTTTTTGAAGAAAACGTTGCAAACTGCACCAGCCCAGCTCTTTGGAGTCAGGAGCTAAAGTAGTTCTAAGTACAATGGCGCCTCACGTAAAGAATTTCTCACGTAAAGTATGTTTCACATAACAAACAAAAATTTCTCCAGGATTCTGCTTCACGTAAAGAAAACATTTGCTGGCAGTTGGGGCAGACTTGCTGGCCAGCAGGCTGTTTAAAAAGTGTCAGGGCTGCCTAGCGCACCTGCCCATAGTGAAAGCAACACTTCTGCGCTGTTCCTCCTGTGGCCGGGTGTCCGCTGGGCAGAGGGAGAGAAGAGCAGTGGAGAAGAGGGAAGCAATTTAGGGCTAGCCAGAAGGGAGCAGGGGAGAGAGAGGCTCAGGATGGAGAGAAGGAGAAAGTGGGGAGACACTTTGAAGGTGTCTTGGACTGCAGCCTCCTAACCATGTCTACCCAGAAGTAAGCCCCATTGTGTTAAATGGATCTTACTCCCAGGAAAGTGTCTTTAGGACTGCAGCCTAAGTAGACTTCATAAGATCATGCACATTGAATGCATGTTTTAAATTCAATTCCAGTGTTTTGTCATATTTTTTACATCCAGTTAATATTTATATATGAATATTTTTGAGGTTGTGGAACCAATCATCTGAGTTTCCATTATTTCCTAAGGGAAAATCTGCTTCACATAAAGAAAGTTTCACGTAAAGAAACTGCCTCCGGAACGAATTAATTCTGTCACGTGAGGGGCCACTGTACTAAGAAACCTTGAGGCTTGATTTCTAAGAAGGCTCGAAGCTTCAGGCAGAGATTTTCAAACTTTTTCATCTAATGTCACACTAAGAAGGTGCTAACATTGTCATCAGATTTTGATCACTGACAAGGCATATCATGCTGCTGGTGGGGGCTCAAATCCCCTGCAGAGCATCCATAGCACACCAATGTGCCAGGTGTGCCTGAGTTCCATGGCAGAAGGCTGACAATCCCAGGGTAACCAGATGACCAGAAAAACCCGGATTTGTCGTGATTGTTAGCCTCTTATCTGGGTGTCCTACATTTTGGCTTCATTTTGAAACTTTGCAATAGTGCACAGTACCCCATCATGCCATATGTTGTTGGATTCGTATTGAAGAGCAGAATCCAATGCAAAAATCAGTTTGGAGATTTCTCCTTCCTATCAAAAGTTATGGTCAAAAAACTGAAAAACAAAAACATACATTTTTTGGCAATTTTTTTCAGCGGGTAGGAATTTTGGCCTGGGATTAGGAATTTTGGCCTTGGGGTTCAGGAATTTTGGGTTTGGCATCTGGTCACCCTGACAATCACTAGGTTGAGACAACTGGTTATAAGAATATATGAAGAGCATCCACTGAGTCAAGCCACAGGCCCATCTAGTCCAGCTTCCTGTGTCACCCAGCAGCCTACCAGACAACGTGGGGAGCACACAAGACACCTGCATCCAGGTGTTGTCCCCCCTGCATGTAGCATTTCTGAGGTTGTCTACTTCTACACACCCCTCAAGGCTTGTCACCTGTGATGGTCCTTTCATCTAGGAATTTTTCCAAATCCTTCTTAAAGGCATTGAGGCTAGATTGCATCACCACATCCAGTGGCAGGGAGTTCCACAGGACCCACTTCAGTCCAGACCCGCCTCTGAAAATGAAACTCAGTCCAAGACCCACCAGAAACGACACGACGGCCGGAACAGGAAGCGCCATTGCTATGACGCAGGTGCTGTTGCATGTCTACTCAAAAGTAAGCCCCTTTGTGGTTCAGTGAGACTTGTTCCCAGCCTGAAAGCCCCATTCCAAGGTGGGGGGGACCAGGTGGGAAAGTCCTGACCCAACCCCAAGGGGGTCCTGACCCCCAGTTTGAGAACCACTAGTTTATATGGTATTTATATCACCCACCAAAATCAGCACTGGTGGGTCCCGACCCACAGCTAGGGAACAGCAGCCTTGGAGCACGCTGAGGGAGGCAGCAACCCCCTAAGGGCTGAGGAGGCGCCTGCAAGGGGGAAGAGCCAGGACCCTCCAGGCACACTCCTGTGACGGCCCTCAGCGACCCAGGCCCGGGGAGAGGCAGCCCAGGCCTCCCCCCAGGAGAAGCCCCGACCTCCTCCCTCGCACGCGGGCCCAGGAGTGGCCGCAACAATGACAGGCCCGCCTACCCAGGACTCCAGGCCTCTGACGTTGCTGGGCAACAGAGCCTCGGCTCCCCCCTCCCCGGAGTCTCCGTTGTCTCCCCCACCCACTTCTGACAACTTACCAGCCCGTCCCAACAGCCACCGCGGGAACCACTGTCCTCTCCAGAGCTACGGCGGCCGACCGAAGGCAAAAGACCACAGCGGGCGTTCGCGGAGTTTAGAAGGACGTCACGTGACATCTATGAACTGTTGAGGGAGAGCAGCGCGAGGGGGGAAGGCGGCAGCCAATCACCGTTAAGGGGGGGCAAGACCAGCCTATGAGAGACACTCATTCTGTCTCCAGGGGGACACTCAGGTGTTAGGCAGGCTTACCTGGGAGTCAGCCCCATTGACCAGAGTGGGACTGGTTTCTGAGGAGACCTGCCTGGGATGGGCTCTCAGGCTGCCCTCCTGGCCTCTCTTACCTGGGAGTCAGCCCCATTGACCAGAGTGGGACTGGCTTCTGAGGAGACCTGCCTGGGATGGGCTCTCAGGCTGCCCTCCTGGCCTCTCTTACCTGAGAGTCAGCCCCATTGACAGAGTGGGACTGGCTTCTGAGGAGACCTGCCTGGGATGGGCTCTCAGGCTGCCCTCCTGGCCTCTCTTACCTGAGAGTCAGCCCCATTGACAGAGTGGGACTGGCTTCTGAGGAGACCTGCCTGGGATGGGCTCTCAGGCTGCCCTCCTGGCCTCTCTTACCTGGGAGTCAGCCCCATTGACCAGAGTGGGACTGGCTTCTGAGGAGACCTGCCTGGGATGGGCTCTCAGGCTGCCCTCCTGGCCTCTCTTACCTGAGAGTCAGCCCCATTGACAGAGTGGGACTGGCTTCTGAGGAGACCTGCCTGGGATGGGCTCTCAGGCTGCCCTCCTGGCCTCTCTTACCTGGGAGTCAGCCCCATTGACAGAGTGGGACTGGCTTCTGAGGAGACCTGCCTGGGATGGGCTCTCAGGCTGCCTTCCTGGCCTCTCTTACCTGGGAGTCAGCCCCATTGACCAGAGTGGGACTGGCTTCTGAGGAGACCTGCCTGGGATGGGCTCTCAGGCTGCCCTCCTGGCCTCTCTTACCTGGGAGTCAGCCCCATTGACCAGAGTGGGACTGGCTTCTGAGGAGACCTGCCTGGGATGGGCTCTCAGGCTGCCCTCCTGGCCACTCTTACCTGGGAGTCAGCCCCATTGACCAGAGTGGGACTGGCTTCTGAGGAGACCTGCCTGGGATGGGCTCTCAGGCTGCCTTCCTGGCCACTCTTACCTGGGAGTCAGCCCCATTGACCAGAGTGGGACTGGCTTCTGAGGAGACCTGCCTGGGATGGGCTCTCAGGCTGCCCTCCAGGCCACTCTTACCTGGGAGTCAGCCCCATTGACCAGAGTGGGACTGGCTTCTGAGGAGACCTGCCTGGGATGGGCTCTCAGGCTGCCCTCCTGGCCACTCTTACCTGGGAGTCAGCCCCATTGACCAGAGTGGGACTGGCTTCTGAGGAGACCTGCCTGGGATGGGCTCTCTGGCTGCCCTTTTGACCTCTCTTACCTGGGAGTAAGCCCTGGCCAGTCACTTTGTTGGATTACTAACATGTTTTCCGCAAGTTAGAGAGCACAAATTTGCTGTAGTAGCAAGTACAGAGGGGTACCTTCACCTCTGGAATTTTCTCTGCAGCAAGCATGCCGCTGTGTTCTTCCCATAGGTGTTCTCCTGCCTATCCAGCATAGGATACTACATGTGCTGGGCTGCGAAGCAGCACTGGTGCTGTTTAGAATTGGGCTGCCTATCTGTTTTGTGGGCTGCTTTGAATCTCCAGAGAATAAAATATCAATATATTACAATATGTTTTTATATAATATATATATTAAAATAAATTTTGAAGAGTTTTTTTGTTTTTCCCTTGTTTCAAAGTTTTTGATCTTGGATTTATAACCGGAACATCTTGCCACGTTTTCTGTGGTATTAAACATTTCAGCATTACAATTTTTCTATTGTGTTAACTCGTGACAAATTCTCATTTCATTAAAATATCATAAAAACAAAAAGCTATTTTTAAATGCAGCAAAAGTAACTTGGGAAATCTTTCCTTTAAAATTATTTTATTAGTCGCGATTGGTGCCTTGCTCCTTGTTGTTCAAATATAGCCTTCCTAAAAGAGTTTTTAATTTGTTTACAGCCCAATCCTATCAATGTTCCAGGAGTGCAGCCGTGCCTATGCGGTGTGTGCTGCATCCTGTTGCGGGGAGCGGTCAAAGAGACTTTCTCAAGGTAAGATTCCCTTACTTTGGGACTGCATTGAAGCTGGAAAGTTGGATAGGATTGGGCTGTTTTGTTAGTAATATACTTTTAATTCCTTTCAGTTTTTAAACGGCTTTTTTCTAGTATTCCACAGATATAATTTCATGCTGTTTCTCAATGCGAACTTGTGCCATCTCGTTTATGATGAATAAACAACTCTTGAAAAAGGTAGGGGAAAGGCTTTGTGCTGTGCTTTTCATCCTAGAAGCATCAGATATTTAATGCTTCTCCTTGCAAAAGCTATTTTCTAAGCGCAACACTGGAAAAGGGCAAGGGACTTTTATTCATCTTTTAATGGAAGAGAGAGAAATACTGAATCTTTTGCTTCTTTTTGCCTCTTTGATATTTGAGTTGATGGATTGGTTTTGATAGTTTACCGTCTCCGGTAAAAATGTCTAACTGCTATTTTTATTTAATTGACAGACGCTGGACTGAGAGTGTCCTCGCAATAAAAGAGTGGCATTTCAGAGCAAAGGCACTGAAAGCCCAATCCTAAGCATGTCTACTTATGTAGAAGTATCACCAAGTTCAATTTACTCCCATAAGTGTGCATAGGATTGCAGCCTGAATCTGCACCACCACCCCCCAACAAGGATTTGCCTAGTGCAGGGGCGCCCAAACCCCGGCCTGGGGCCAGATGTGGACTGCAGCAAGACCTCTCCATCCAGACCTGAGCAAGCCTTGTAAAACAATCCAATACTCTATATAAACTTATGTCAATTTGTTCAAATTTGAAGTGTAAATTGTTGTTCCAGCCCCCAAGACGGTATCAGAATGATGGGGCTTCCTGCCAAAAGGTTTGGGCACCACTGGCTAGTGCATGGACAGATTGATGAATGTGGGGATTTCTTTCCCCTGAAGCAACCAGTTGCACATCCAGTGCTTTTTTCCAGAAATAAAGGTGGGGGTACTATCCATGAAGATGTTATAAAGGTGAGGATACTCACCATGAAGATGTTATTTGTAATCATAGACTATATGTAATCATGTACTAATCTGAGGACCACATTGGAGGTGTCAGTACCCCTTACCAATGAGTATCCCCTCAAAAAGACCCCTGTGAACATCTATGGCAAATTTACAACCTAAAACTTTTTCTGTGCCAATTATGGCAGCTTTCTTCTCTGCCACCTTGGCTGTAGCAGAGCAGTCCCATATTCTTCAGGGCTTGTTCCATGTAACACTAAGCAAAATCAGGTAGATTCTCATCAGGTTTTTGTGATCCTTTCACAGAATATTTTGTGACGAAGGTTTCTCAGATTCAACCAACTTGGACACCATTTCAGCAGAGTCTACACATATCCTCAGGCAACTGTCCAGTTATTTGGTGTTCTTTTCACTTTATACAGCCTGAACATGTGGACAGGATTCTGGAGTATAAGACCTGCTGTTTATCCCCCTGACCTTTGCCATGGCTATTACATGCCTATAATGTTCCATCTGTCTAAGGTGGATTGGAGGAATGGGTGGAGAGGATTCATCTCTCATGGAAGAGATGCTACCAGAAGATCTGGGAACACCTGTTTGGTTTTCTGGACACTACCTTGTGGGAGCTACAGTATTTTGTTCCCCATATTGTTTACCAACTACATGAAGCTACTAGGGGAAAGTCACTTGGAGATTTGGAGCTGGGTGCTACCATTCTGCGGATGACACCCAAAGGCTGTTGTAGAATCAAGCTGTCCCACTGGGGCTATGGGCAAAATCCAAAGCAGTTACGGGTCCATGCAGTTACGTCACTAGTGTTATTTTATGGAAAGTCACCTTAACTGCTCCATCACAAAGGGCTTAATTTGACTTAGGATATGAGCAGTGATGGGACTGAAAGAAATTAAGAACCGGTTCTATGCCCATCTGGCAGCCACTTTTAAATGGCTATTTTTAAACTTGATATTTCCTGTCTCTCGTTAACAACCGGTTCTATACGGTAGGTGCAAACCTGCTGGAGCCCACTACTGGATATGGGTCCATGTCTTCCAAGGAACTGTAGGCAGCTGCCCTGTTTGTGATGCCACAACATTTTGGCATCATGGCAGTCCTAGCACTCTGGGCAGCTTAGAATTGGACTGTCAGTCTTAGCTCAACCATAGAAAAAAGCCTATTAAATATTAAAAGCAATTAACTTTATTATTTAAAGAACATAGAGAAATATAAATGAAACATGCAAAAGTTTGTTTAAATTCACAATATCAATCTGAATTTGTTTAAATTCACATTTAACAAAATTTAAATTCTTAATGCAGAACAGTTTTATCTAACCATGAATACATAGCAACAGAACATGCATGTTTTATTAGTTTGAATTTTGCTTAAAATATTTTCTAGATATCAGAATACATTAAGAGCTAGCTTTTAGTTTCATATAACAAGTAATTTCCTGTAGGCTTCAAGGTCCAAGGTTAATCACCGTTCACTTAGATGTGCGGAAGTTTTACTTCCAAAGGATCACTCAAGCAAAGATACTATCCAATTGAAGACATTTCCTGCTGTTATCACGCAGCCAGTAGCTGGATCAAATAATTTCTGGAAATGCTTTATTGATGCTAAAGTGATGTCAAATGGAATCTGGAAAGAAACAGAAAATCTATGGGCTTTAAAAGAAAAGCTCTGGAACCACACAGTGATGCATTTGTGGGAATGAGAAACATGAAGAAAGAAAACATGAATTGCACTGGGGACAATAGTATCTTCCTCTCTACAGAAAGGTCAGGAAATTATCCAACACCTTCTTTTCCCAACTGTGAATACCCAGAAAATATCCAGAAAAGGGCTCTTTGTTTCTTCATCTTCACGTCCCCAAACCTGCAGTGTAAGCCAACCTAGATCCATCTGTGATAAGCTTCAGAATGAAACCGTGAGTTGTTTAAAGGGGACTTCAAACCAGAAGTCACTTTGAAAACTGTTCTGAAACCCACCAAGGCATCAAGCAGAGATGCAGGATCAGTAGAGCCTCCATACCTGACCAGAGCTCAGCTCCAGTCAGGTTTGGATAGTAGGGCTGAAAAATCACATTTCAAATATCCATAGTTTCTCATCTCTGGATGGGGGGGGGGACCAAGCACCTGTAGACAATGAGTACAGCCTCCTGGCTTGCTCACCCCCAACAACATGGAATGCATAACTCACCAGTCACTACGATGGTGGAGAAGATAGAGAATAAGATTGGGCTGTTGTTTCATGCCTGGAGCTTATATTCCGGCCAATAAATTGAATTTATAATTTTGCTGTTAGAGATATATTTTTAATACGACACATGTTTTGAACATGACCATATGTTTTATTAAAATTCAATAGTGAGGAAATGCTGTGGAAGATCACATTTTCATAACTTTATATTTTAAAATCCAAATGACATACCTCAATAAGTGGTGACGACTGCTTCTGGTCCACAGACAATACAAATTTTATTTCAGAAAAGCACTGTTTGACCATTCTCTAAATGAATAAAAAAATGCTATTATACTAGATATTTTCTTTGATGGGTCTTATTGCTCATAATAATGCAGGAACTATTTTTTTCTCTGCAAAGACCATTTTGGTTTATTACATATTCTCGTAAAGTACTAGGGGGGGAGGCTTGATGTTTTTCATTCAACCAAAACATTTAAACCCAAATAGGTGAAGTGCACTTTTGCTAGTTCTAGGCATGGGCATTATTGTGTCTCCAGTGGTTGTGCTGATGACCGTGGTGTTGCTGACCTTTATAAGTTTATAGTCTCCTTCGCTTTTAGCCAACAAAATACAGTGGTGCCTCACATAACAAGTTTAATTCATTGTGGAAGCATGCTTGTTATGTGAAAATGCATAAATCTCTTTATGTGAAGCGGATTTTGCCATAGGAAACTCAGACAATTGGTTCCACAACCCAAAAAATATTCATATAAAAATATTAACTGGATGTTAACGTGATGACAAAACACTGGAATTGAATTCAAAACATGCATTCAATGTGCATGATACTATGAAGTCTGCTTAGGCTGCAATCCTAAAGACACTTTTCTGGGAGTAAAACCCATTTAACACAATGGGGTTTACTTCTGGATAGACATGGTTAGGAGGCTGTAATCCACTTTCCTGGGAGTAAGACCCATTTAATACAATGGGGCCTACTTCTGGGAAGACATGGTTAGGAGGCTACAATCCAAGACACTTTCAAAGTGTCTCCCCACTTTCTCCTTCTCTTCATCCTGAGCCTCTCTCCCCCCTTCTCCCTTCTGGCTAGCCCTGAGCTGCTTCCCTCTTCTCCACTGCTCTTCTCTCCCTCTGCCCAGCGGATGTCTGAACACAGGAGGAACAGAGTGGAAGTGTTGCTTTCGCTATGGGCAGGTGCGCTAGGCAGCCCTGACGCTTTTTAAAAGGGCTACCGGCCAGTGCGTCTGCCCCAATGTCAACGAGTGTGCTTGTTAAGTGAAGCAACACTTGTGTGAGGCAGAATCCTTGATAAATTTTTGCTTGTTATTTGGATCACTTGTTAATCGAGGCACTTGTTAAGCAAGGTACTGCTGTAGATCCAAGAATGAAGGATGTTAAATCTCTTTTCTAGGGGGTTCATTATGTGACAAACACAAAATTTCCAAAACTCCTACCTAGATTTGATCCCATTCCTGGCAATTTAAGAATAATGATACAGTAGTTGCAAATCCTGAAAACCTTAACCTGGTCATAGAGCTCTGGTTTTGGCTCAAATTTTGTGTGTTTGTTTTAATATACCAGAAGGGTGGTGTGGCAAAATGTAAATTATTTAATGACATTTCAATTTTTTGAAATTTATATTTAGGATGCAGTCCTAAAGACACTTTCTTGGAAGAAAGACCCAATGAACACAATTTGGCTAACTTTTGAGTAGACACGGTTAAGATTCTGTTCTTAGCTATCTAATAAAATATTTGTAAAATTCCAGTCCATCAAAATAGTATTTAACAAGCAGTGCTAACTGCCATTTAAACCTGTTGTACACTCTTGAGTGGTTAAAATACTTGTCACCCATACCACTTAGGATACAGCTTTTTAGTATGGAAAACAACAAGCTGTTGTCGGTGTTGTCAGATGAAGTGACAGCATGTGCATCATTAATCATTTTTTCGAACAGATATAGAAGGAAAACTGTCACATGATAAATGTCGCCTACCTTGAAAATAAATGTCTGCTTTGACATTCATCAAGCAGAAGTTGGACTAAGGCAACATTTTACTCCATTAATATCATAAAAAAATCATGGAAAAATTTCTGAGCTGTCTCAACCGTGGGTGCTCTTACACTGACGTAAGAAAAATTTACTCTGGATTGCACTATGAATTTCCCTTAGGTTTCCCCTAAGTGATGCCGTAACTACGTCGATGTAAGAGCTCCCGTAGTTACTCTGGATTGTGATGTAAGTCTTCTAAATAAAACTAAGACATTTAGCAGACCAAAAAATAATTGGCACTTTTATGCCACACTTTTACTGCCTTAGATGAGAGGGAAGGTCCCTCGCATCCTCCCTCTCAGGGCGACAGCAGAGGCTGCCAAGCTTGCAGCGAGGGACCTTCCCTCTCATCTAAGGCAGCCGCAGAGGCAGCTTAAAGCGGAGCGCTCTGCACAGGACCCCGCAGAGTGCTCTCTTCAATCAGACCGGCCAGTCTGACACTGAAGAATTGAGAGGCTGTGCGCATGCGCACAGCTTATAAAATAAACCCGACAGGGATAGAGGCTTTGCGCATGCGCACAGCCTCTCATTCACACGCTGGCTGCTCGGGCGGCCACACTTGCTTGCGAGCTGCTCCAAGCAGCCTTTAAAGTGGCGCAAAGCACGACACGACCCCCCTCAAGCCCAGAGAGCCCAAAAGGTAAGACCCCCCGGAGTTGTTTGACAAAATGTAGGGCAAAATGTAGGGTGTATCATAGTATCGTCCTACATTTTGTCCTACATTTAAAAAAAATTTTTTTAAATAATATTTTAAAAAATATTATTCATTAAAAAAATGTAGGACAAGGTCCTCCAAAAGTCCGGATTTTCAACTGAAAATCCGGACTTTTTGGGACCCTTGTCCTACATTTCGAGGTTGACCATATGGTCACCCTGGCTGTTTTGGGCTTCTTCCACTATTTAGGATTTGCACAACTCACCTGGCATATCTTCTGCTGGTGGTATGGGGAGCAGGGTGACCATATGCCTGGAAAAACCCGTATTTGTCCAGATTTTTAGCCTTCTGTCCGGGTGTCCTACATTTTGGCTTTGCTATGGTGCACAGTACACTATTATGTCATATGTCGTTGGATTCGTCCTACATTTGCTTTGTCCTACATTTTTGAACTTTGCTATGGTGCACAGTACACTATTGTGTCATATGTCATTGGATTCGTATTGAAGAGCAGAATCCAATGCAAAAATCAGTTTTGAGATATCTCATTCCTATCAAAAGTTACGGCCAAAAAACCGAAGAACAAAAAATACCAAAAAAATACATTTTGGGCAAAAAATACCAAAAAAATACATTTTGGGCAATTTTTTAAAAGCAGGTAGGAATTTTGGCTTGGGGGAGCAGGAATTTTGCCCTTGGGGTTCAGGAATTTTGGGTTTGGCATCTGGTCACCCTGGTGGGGAGATCAGCACTGCCTATGCACTGGCCTGAGGTACCCCCAGATCCCTTCCCAGCACAGGAATTATGCAGGTTAGGATTGCAGCATTCATCTTACATCATGAATGTGTTATTATGGAAAAAGGCCAGAGATTTCAGGGGCTGCATTCATTGAAGCCGGATGATGCTGGTGTCATTGGACTCCTCTCAGCCTACCTTTTCCAGCGGACTATGGCACATTTCCCTACTCACTTGTACAGCTTTGATATGGGTCACTTTCACTGTCCATAGTGTTTTATGCATGTTTTTAGTTTTTTGGCCATAGTTATTGAGAGGAAGGAGATATTTCAAAACGGATTTTTGCATTGGGTTACGCTCTTCATGATGGGATAATGTGCACCATCACAAAGTTGTATTTTGGGGAGCCACACCCCCCATGCACATCACCTTCCCTGTCTGCATCCTGCACCCCCTAGCGATGCCCGTTTCCTCCTAATGCTACAGCATCACAAAAATAAATGCCACATTCACAGGCTTGGCTTTCTGAACAATCTGTCTTGACATACCCTGGTTTTATCATCAAGCGGCACCTTTCCAGTCTGGGATTTTGATTGAATGGGACTTCTCCGTACTTCCATGGAACTTCTCCGAGATTCCTTTTGTGTCTGACCAGCCACTGGAGCTTGTGCTGATATTTCAATGTGTTGCCTCAGATCAGACAACTTTTCACTTACAGCAATAACACTTAAAAAAAAATGTTAACACTATAAAATAATATAAATATTGTGAAGTAAAATTTACTTTCCTGGTTAATAAAATTACCTTGAGACTTTGGATTTTCTCTTTTTATTACTAGATATATACTAGCTATATATATGCTAGGTCTACCAAGGTAGATTTTACACAAATCAGCAATGGCACAAGAATTGGTGGGACAAGCCTACGGTGCTGCTACGGCCATGTTTAATGGTCCATAAACATTCAGGCAACATCAAATATGCAGATTTTCCCCATAGAACTGACATTCTCATGCCAATTCCATGAAAAATGCCCAATCAATTGGCTTCACCTTAGCTGTGGCCTTTTAAAACTATAACAGATGAATCCATAGAAATGGACTTTCAGAGCACTGCTGTGGCATGTAAAGTTTAAATTAACCACTATCTGGAAATTTCACTCACAGCCATTCCCCGTTTTCTAGGGTTTCATATGAAGGGCAATTTAGACAAGGATTAACCAGCAGTCCCGTGAAACAACAACAACAACAACACTTTATTAGACATATTAAGTATTAAATAACCAATATAAAATGGTAATAGGAAAAAGTTTTGGGAAATTATTTTGCAATCATTTTAGTGTAGACGGTTTAGATTCCACAACATTTTGGATTGTACCAGGCTTTTTTGGTAACGGATTGGATTTAACATTTGAAAGTCTCTGAAAAATTCAAAGAAGGTTCTGGGGCTGCAATAGAACTATGCCTTTTGTTAAGTTTTTCTACTGGTTTCCACAGTCCAAACCTGCACCAATATCACACGGTCAGCTTAGCCACACAGCATCTTACCTTTTCAGAGGGATCCACAAATAACCACATTTTATCATTGTTGGATTGAAAGACTTGATGTTGATAATTTGGACTGGTTTTGTGTTATAAGTATAAACAAACAGAACCTACACAAAATTGGAAAAAATGCATATAATTATTTCAAAAATAAAATTACCTAGATTGGAAATCAATCATAAATAACTGTAAATCCTAATCCCCTTCCCAGGCCAGGTGGCCTCCACAAGGTGCTTGGACTTCAAGTAGCATAATCTAAGTAGCCCCATGGGGCTGCCTCGTGTGTTACTTTGGATAAAGCAGTGGTACTCAAAGTGGGGGTCCAGATCCACTTGGGGGTCACAACCTTGGGTCTGGGGAGTCATGAAAGGGTGGGATCACCCACCTTGGAATCTGGCACTGGGCTTTCCTGGGAGTGAGTCTCATTGAACACAATGAAACTTACTTCCAAATAGACATGAAGCATCCCAGTTACTGTAGTTTGACAGGGGGTTTGGATAGATTTTTAAGTTTGAAAGGGGGCCCCAGGATAAATTGCTCGAGGACCACTGGGATAAGGGGGAAAACAGTACAATATATTCTTGGGTGGAATATAGTACAAAACAAGCAGCCTGGTTGTGCCAGCACTAATTAGGATTGTGCACTGAATTGCTTAAGATGAGTTTATTACTTTTAATTCGGTCTTTTAGTGTGCTGTTTAGTCAGAAAGCCGTATCAGCCACCACTATTCACATTTACTGCATATGTGTAGGATTACTTGAAAGCACAGTTCATTTTAAAAGAAAATGCCAGGAATATTTGAGGATCATACCATAGTGTCTTCACCTCCTGATGTCTCTTCTAAGCATGGAAGGTACCACTGCACACAAAGCTCCTTGACAGGAGTATTAATTGTTTTGTTCTCCAATATAATATTCATCATAGAACCACTATGAACACTGGAAATAACTGACTCTGCTGACATCTGTATTGTCTCTGCAAGCACGTCATAGGTTGACTGAAAATATTATAACCAAGCATAAAATTATAATTGTTATAAAGTTTGCCCTAACATGAACAATGTACTAATAAATACTAAAAAATACTGGCAAATCAGTTGGTCTGCATCATATTTCAAAGACGTTGTGACACCAATTTCTATGCAATTAGTTTATTTTATCTGCTTATTCAGGTAAAACTGAAGAAAGCTCCCTCCACCTTGCTTGAGAAAGCTATTTTTAAAAGTTCACAGTGAAGTTGATTTTTTATGAACAAACTGAAGACTAATTAAAAATAGGCTGGTGATTGGAATTCTAAGCCTCCTCATCTTTATGTTTAGCTCTTCAAATACTGATGATAAATTAAGACTTTAAAAGTCAAATTGAATTTTTGTGCTTAAAACTTAATTATTGACTTAGCACAAGACACATGTAGAGGGGTTTGTTTCTGATGAATAAAATCGAATTATAGCCCAAGTTCCATGGATTATAACGGGCTTACTTCTGAATAAGGTAAATAACAATCTTTAACATTTCTACACATATGCCCTTTGGATAAAGGCAAGAACATTACCTTTTGTGAAATACTTGGACTAGCGATGGGCTTTTCAATATCAAATAGCTCTTTGGGCGGATCTTGAAGGTTGCTGCCAGGGTACCCAGTCAAATGGTTTTTCATGAAGGAATGCACGGTTGCTAAACGGAGGGCAGTTGATGTATCCAACACGGAAGTGAACAGCGCATCTTCTTTAGTAAATAAGCCTACACCTGCTTTTGGGACAGCTGAAGAAAGGGTAGATATTTTATGACAATTCCTTCTTACAACTTTAAAAATTCAAAAAAATCCATAATATATGTGAGCATTATGCACTTAGAGTGACCATCAGTGCAATCCTAAGCATGTCTACTCAGAAGTTAATCCCATTGTGTTCAACAGAACCCTCTTTTCCTCTTTTATGGTTATGAAATATGATCACCCTGCTCAAAATATTTTAATTCTAAACCAGAAAAGTACACATTTGAGCAGCATTGCTGGTTAGAAGTACAGGGAGGTACTTCTCCCCTCCCCCTTCTCTGCTTTTCCCTTCTTTTCTTTCCTACTTCCTGGACTTATGCTCTTAGTTCCCCCTCTGCCCTCCCATAGAAAATAACATCCTTTTCCATCCTTTTATTTACTTGTATGGCAATAATTCAAATGTATGCTCCATCCTAAAACATCCTTACACCAATGATCATCTTTCCTACCTATCAGATTCGGGCACTAGAGTTTCCCCTGCCTTCTTCAACCTTGGCAGGGAAAGGAAGCATTAACACTTCCCAGCCTTGAGGCTGGAAATCCCGGCTGCTTGCCCTAACTGAATGACAGCCCCATGCAGTTTTTCACATCATAAAAACAATAAACAAGCACCCCAAACACAGGCAGACTCAAGTCAGCATGTATTGGGAGGAGTGCTGAGTCAGGGGGACCCCAACTTGACAGTCTTCTTTTCAGAGTCTTCTAGGTGTGCAACGTATGAGTTGTTTTGCTGACTCCATGAAAAATGCACATTTTAATGACTTGAGTCCAAGTCACCAGATTCAAGTTCCCACCACTGCATGCGTCAGTATGCCCTGCTGCACTCCCTGGTAAAATAAGTTCTGCAGATTTTGAAGTTGTGCTTCCAACTGTAGACTCTAGAAATAAACCTTCACAAGCACGGCAGCTCTAAGATACTAGTCCGCAAAGTGTGAAATATGTCCTACCTAGCAGGGGGCTCATGTTCAAAAGTCTGGTTAAGTAAGTATGGTAGCGAATTATGTGGATCCAGGAAATCTTTGATTTGCCCTGGCTCTCAATAGAAGAAATGCTTTCAGTTTCATCCATTTCTGATTTATCATCTGGTCCAGAAGGCAAAACGGGTGGTTTAACTTCATAGCCATCTGAGATTGGGGGAAAAAATATTTTAACATAATGCCAGTTTTCTGAAACAGCCAAGAATACACAGTCATCAAATAGGTATTTTGAAGTTCCATAACGTGAAAAAATTTAGCATAAAACAAATTGCAACCAACTGCAACAAAATGAAGCTCGATCATGACGTTCCTAGCTGTAGTATAGGACCATCAAGAGGAAGAAAAACTTTTCACATCTTGTATAGCATAATTATACACACCAGCAAACAATTGGCTCTTAATCCAAATTGCTATACCATTGTAAAGACTCTGTCAGGTCTATTTGCTACCATACCCTGCTACTTTATTTCTGCCATTATCACTATAATATAGGAATTAGCTCATAGCCTAAGCAAGAGATGCTATTTACAAAAAAGGCAGCCCAATCTTTAGTGGAATTGGTACAGTGGAACTGCACAGCTTCTGCTATATCCATTGCTTGTCATGAGCAGGCTGAAGGTCTCCTCAGGGTAAGGAGACAACTTTCTCCTTATGCCAAGTAACCCACCATAGGACTACTCTGTGCCTCCTAAAGAGCAGGCACAAGTCCAAGCAGCCCTGTAATAAAGCTGGCAGGCCTGGGGCTGGGATTAGGGTATGGTGGAAGCCTGCTCTGCCAATATCACCCTTCCCCTGGGTCAGATGTGTTCCACCCTCCACACCCCAAAATGCCCCCACCCTGCCTCCATTCCACCCTCCCACTGCTGCTCTGCCACTTAGAATATACGTTACCTCTACCAGTTTCATTGTAATTATTACACCTGCAAAGTTAGGAGTAAGAGGATCCTGGCAACTTCCCCAAGCCATTTGGCAACAGATTTTTAGAGCAGACAGGTGAGGTTGTTGGCTTATCCAGCAATAATAAAGAAAATATTCCAGGATTATCTTGCACAATGGCTGTAAGGAATGTGGCTGCAGGAAACTCTCATTTTCATGACATTTTGAATGAAGTGTAAAGCAACGTAGAACTTTTTTTTTAGTACTGCAGTGGTGGCATTTTACAGTCACTGTTATGAGGACACCACAGTGCATGCTAGTTCAACAACTGGTTTCAACAACATTCAAGTGGGAAGGACTTTTTTTCTGGGGGTACTCAGTGGTACTCAGTACCAGCACCTTTTTCCACCTGCCCCCATCAACTAATTAATACATATGGGGGTGACCTGTGATGAGTACCAGCACCTTTTTCCCAGAAAAAAATCCACTGTTAGGTCAATAGACAAATGTAAGAATAATGTTAATAGACAAATACCAGTTAAAAAATCCTTGTAGGAAGAAGTGAGGTCCAGATGAACAAATTCTGGGATCTCTCGCTGTCGTTTTTCCTTAATGTGATAAAACTTAATAGACTTCTTTCCAATTAACTGCTGAATAGCCAGAAAAGTTTCACTAACCTAGAATTAAGATATATTCAGTCCAATAAAGTTCATTGTCATATGCAAACCAAGTTTAAAACTGGAAACCTGAACAGAATCAGCAAACGTGAGTACAATAGATGTTAAATGTTTATAACATTCCTTATACTCCACCTTTTTCTTTCCACTCACAGTAATTAGCAACATTATTTTAAAATACAATAAATGTAAATGACGGAAGAATTGTGACATATGTGAAGAAAAGAGGTTGCTTAACACTACAAGTATATGAGCTTTCTGGCACATAAAAATACATATATTGCCAATTCTGCCTCCTTTGCTCCTCCAGCATTTTTTCGTTGGCTATAACAAGGCCCACTATTTTGGATCAGAGTCATCTGATCCATGTTTAGATGCAATGCTAAGGAAATTATCTACTTTAATTTGCATAATTTCAAACTGCTAGGTTAGCAGGAGCTGGGATGAGTAATGGGAGTCACTCCATCCAGGATGACCAGATGCCTGAACCTAAAAAGGTGGACAAGGTCTTGGATTCCTCTCAGCCTGGCCTTTCCAGCAGACCATGGCATGTTTGCCTACTCACGAGTAAAGCTGCAATACTGGGCACTTTCATTTTCCCAGAGAGTTCAATGCATATATTTTATTTTTAGTTTTTCAGCCATAATTTTTGATAGGAAGGAGATATTTCAAAATCAATTTTTGCATTGGATTCTGCTCTTCAGTACAAATCCAACAACATATGACACAATGGGGTACTGCACATTATTGCAAAATTCCAAAATGAAACCAAAATGGAGGACAATGAAGCCTTTTTGGAAGACATATGAACAGAAGGCTAAAAAAGAGGACAAATCCGGAAAAATCTGATCATATGATCACCCTGACTCCATCATATGGCACTTGGGTCTTGAACTGCCAACCTACCTCCCTTCAGGAAGACAGGCACAGCATCTTTAACCACAAAGGCACCGCACATCCCCAATCTATTTTGCTTTCATTCCCCTATATGTTTTTCACCTGTGGCCAACTTAATAATTATCAGTTAAAGATGTATTAATTGAAAACTCACAAACCTGTGCAGCAGCTCTTACTGCAATCCAAATTTGAATTTTGTTAATGGTTTGAGATGTAATTTCCTCAGAATTAGCCGGATCTGTACTTTCAGTCTAAAAATTGAGCAAAAATTCTGAATTAGATTAATATGAAATTGAAGATTATGGGAGTGATATGAGACAAATTTTTAAAATCACACAATCAACTGTTAAACTTCAGTACTCCTGTGTGAAAATAATTAGACCTCATACCCCCAAATCCAGAGTAACTACGGGAGCACATAAGAGACTTTATGTGCACCCGTAGTTAGTGCACCACCTAGTAAAAACCTATGGGAAATTCATATTGGAATCCATAGGAAGTTGTTCTTACACCGGAGCAAGGATTCCCTGTAGTTACTCTGGACTCCCCATAGTTACTCTGGATTTTGCCCTAAGTACATTTTGTAATTTCTTTATCTTGAATGGAACACTATTTGCTGGCATTTATTTTTCAAGCATTAATGACTTCCACGTAATAGATTTGACATCCTTCCCTGTAACTGTTTTTCAAATGTCCTGAAGCTCACTAGCAAATATGGGACTGGTTTCAAAAACTGCTGAAAATAAATAAATAATACACATGCAACTCGATATTTTCCTTTTATGTAGATCTCACTGAAGAATTTTTTTATAATATTTTTATTCAAATAATAATATAAAAAAGGATTATATCCTTAAATTAGAGCAACAGTAGAGCAACACTGAAGCCACAAAGTCCAATCACATTTTCTATCATATCCTATTCACTGACAGCCACTTTTATTTCCATCATATTCTTAAATTGTCTATATTCAAACTATATAAAATATCTCTAAATAAAACTTCCATTTCTTTCTTCTATTGGTTTTTTTTCTAAATAGAGAGTATCTTTGACAACCTAGTTCAGTGCTTCCAGCTCTGACCTAAAGCTCTTGTGGAAACGTGCCCTTAATCTAGAAATGTAATGCACATGTGATAATCCAGGAGACACTCACTTTTAGTTTGCAAGTTCTTTCCAATGGTGAGCTTATAGATAGAGATTCACTCTTGCTTGTTATTATATAAAAATACAACAATGCTATCTCCAGATATGACTTCCTTATCATTCTGCAAAGAAAAATCTTATGATAGTGATTGACAAACAGCATTATTATTTTTTTCATATATCTGACAAGTTATCACTTTGCAAATAGCTAACCAAAACTACAATGTTTACTAGCTTGTTTCTAGGCAAGATTCATTATTATGCTTATTATCCTTCAAGTCCCAAATGGCTTAAGGCTGAAGTATCTGAAGGACCAATGTATAATATTTGAGGGACTTCTCTGTTGGCAGTTCCACACTAGCAGGTTTTGCAATAGGAGAAGGAGTAGAAGGAAAGAGAAAGAGGAGATAGACTGGGGAAATGAAGAAGTGGAGAAACAGATCCCAGAAGGCTGTATTGAAGGACTCTTACCCCTTGCCCTGGCTTTTGCTTTGTGGCACCATGCAAGGTTTTCTGTTGTACCTGTGTTGTTGTTGTACCTGCGCAATCCGCCACAATAAGTGCCATTTTGGCACTGCAATAGCTATAGCATCACTTGCCTTGTGGTCAATGAACAAATGGCTGGAGGTCCTGCGCAGGTAGCATTTCCTCCTGGACAACATGCCAGTGTAGATAAGGTGCCAGCAGGGAAGTAGAGTGGTAGGACATTGAGAAGCAGGGGAGAAGAAGGGCAGGACGCAGGCAGTTTAAGGGTGAAAAGGAGCTGAATTCAGCAGCACTTGTTTTTAAATATTTTATATAGTTTAAATTGTATTTTACCATTTGGTTTTTTACTGCTTTCATCTTGTTTTTAATTGTATTTTATTCTGTGTTTTTAAATGCTGTTAGCTCTCTTGGATAACCTTCTTTTAGGAAGAAAGGTGGGATATAAATTGAATAAATAAAATAAATAAATAAATAGTGCACACCAGATATTATCCCCATTTTTCCAGTCTGATACACCCCTGTCCTCCCACCACAGCATGCATTCCTGTAGCACAACTGCACTGCATAGGATGGGGGAATAAAGATTGGACAAGAAGCCAGAGAACACAAAAAAAGGAAGAGTTGCTCACCCATAATTTTGATAACTTTGCAGGCTTAACTTTATAGCGTTTATAAAGCTCTCAACAGGTAGGTTGGACTTATCACCATAAATCATCATAAGCTGCCGTTCTATCTTCCCTAAAAATAGAAAGGCATTTTTCAGATCAGGATCTAGGGAACTAATAGCTCTCTCGGTCAGCTCTGCACCACAGTTGACTTGTCCACTGTAAACATAGGTAAGCAGAGTCACCAGATGAATAGCGGCAGCCTTTCAGCAATACCTCAAAACACAAAAAGGAGGAAGGCAGAAATTGCAGTGGTATCCATCAGTCCTGAAAGACTATGGTATCGTGCTCGACGCTATATGTGAAGCACAAAGGCCTGGGTAGGTTAATATGGAGGATAGGCTATAACCCAAGCAGCAAATCCCCCCTCTCCATGCCACTGAAATAGTCCAATGGAACGACAGAGCTGATACGATTGGTTCCTGCTGCATTGCAGAGCTGTGCTAAGGACAGGAGCTCACCCTGTCTTGTGGGGAGACCCCTGGCCGAAATGATGCAACACAATTCTTCGACTCAGGGAAAGAAGCCCATTGCAAGTTCTCCAACACACACTACTGTTGGCAGCACTTTCCCCCCAAAGACTAGGATGGTATGATATGACACTGAGAAGGAGGGCTGTCTCCCCCCTTTCCCTCAACACACCCTTTAGCATCATCCTGAAATTTTAAAGCAAGGGAAACATACAGAGATAAAATACTTGAAGGTGTGAGCCTTCTGGAAACTTTGATCCTCATCTAGCTCATCTGGTACTCGACCTTGGCCAATACTAATCACATCTCCTGCTTCTAGCCCCTGTGATCTAATCTGCCTTCTCTGGAATTGGACCATCTCCAGTGTAGGCTTCCTCGCTTCCTTCCATGAGCAAGGCCTGGCTGAAGGTTATTCATTAGGAGACATTAGGAGACATTCCCACTCAAAGTTGCAGGGGAAGAAAGTGTTCCAGTGTGCCCAAAACAAATACAACACCAGTTTTGGGGAGGGTGACAGAATCATCAAAAAATAAATATAAAATAAATATCAGAATATTGTGGGAAAAGGAATTGCATATTACCTATCCGATAAAGTAGTTCTGCTTCCAGATCTAATTCTCTTCTTACTGAGGCTGTACAAAGTTGAAGGGCATTTTCTGTGTGCCTAAAGGCATGTAGCCATTGCAATTCATGTTGTGTTTCAGGTGCACAATATAAGTCTAGAGTTAATGCATGCCCTAGAAATTAATTTGCGAAAAACATTTCACAAATTGTGATCCAAAACAAAAAAAAATATTATCGAAGACACAGATGACCAAAAGGCAAAGATTAAATAGTAAAATTATCCATTTTTGTACCTTAACCTCATTGACACTGTTAGCATTAAGAATATTTATTTAACTTTTAAAACAAAAAAAGTTCACAAAGGCTGCAATCCTAAAGTAAATCCTAAATCCTGGGAGTAAGATTCATTGAACACATTGGGGCTTACTTTTGAGTAGACATGGCTAGATTGTGCTCAAATTTGTTTTATACTGTCACATTGAGAATATATTTATAACCACATCACATGTTGATGTTTCAGATGATATGCACTTAGCAGATTGTGGGCAAAATCCTAACCAATTTAGGCCGGCACAACTCACCCAACTTCTTGTTCCCACAGTGGTTTGGGAAGGCCGGCACATGTCTGTGCACTGGCCCAACCCCCCCACCCCGAATGTGGCATCCTTAGGTCAGCAAGGGACTTGTGCTGGGACTTATGCCAGCCTAATTGGGGATGAGAATCACAGCCCTTGTTACTCGTACATTGCACTGTGATCATTGGTCACCAAAATAGGCAGCCCAATTCCACCTAAATCCATAGCATGATTATGTAGCTATGCCAATGTAGCTACCAACCTCCCCCACCCTGTTCAACCCTTCCCAATGCCCATCCCTGTACTGGATATATCAGTTTTGGCAACCCTCTGTCACTTTGCTGGAGCACATGGGAAAGCTGTCGCCTTTCTGTCAGCACACCAGCCCTCTGCAGCACCACAAGGTACTATACTTTATGGTTTTACTGATTCATTATGCATTTACATGTTGTTCTCTTACCAATTCTCATTTTTACTTTTGCCAGTAACTTCAGATGAGGTAGGTATATGTTTTTGCAAGGTATCTTTGGCACTGTAAACATAGGATTTTCTGCATGTTGTTCAACTGATTGTCCCAACATAAATAACTGTAAAAAGATATGTCACAATTCGTACTTACTGCTATTGTTTATCTAATCACATCCCTAATATTACAGTTGTCTTTCATTGATATTTATGGATTCAGAAGTTATTAAACAATACATGAAAGGAAAAAGCAACAGAAAAGAAATTTTGATTAGAATATCTGGATATTGGAACAAAACTATTCCAGCCAGGCAGCCACAATATAAGTGAATTATAACTTCTGCAGTTCTTCACACTGATACATACGCCCATTTCAATATAAACTACTGTATTAACTGTATAAGGACTTGGTGTGTCTGCATGAAAAATGAGGTCTTTAAAGTGGTTTGAGTTTCCTACTCATTTTAACTGGGCAATAAGGCATCTTTTAAGTGGTGGTTTTCTTATACTATGTTTAGCAGAAAAAGTGAAACTGTTCTTAGGCTGCAATCCAAAAGACACTTTCCTGGGAGTAAGATCCAATGAACACAATGGGGCTTACTTCTGAGTAAGATACTGTTAGGATTGTGCTTTTATTCACAATACTGTAGCATCTTTTCAGGGACTGTCTGCTGGTGTCTGTTACTGTATATCTCGCAGAGTAGTTTTGGCATTTTGAGGCCTTGTTGGGGGAAATGAAAATTTGTTCCTTTCAGAGTAAGCCTCTGCTACCACCATAGATAAAGTACGGTAACCACCAAATCCAGAGTAACTACGGGAGCACGTAAGAGACTTTACGTGCACCCGTAGTTATTGCACCACCTAGTGAAAACCTATGGGAAATTCATATTGGAATCCAGAGTGGGTGGTTTTACACCAGAGCAAGGACTCCCCATAGTTACTCTGGATTTTGCCCTAAGACTGGTACCAGCTATATTGCTGGTGCACATCCATGACAGATGAAGACAGAAAGGGCCTGGGAAGAGGGTTGGGATTTGGCAGGTTCTGTGTCTGCCAAATCCACCCCGTTCTGGGACTCGATCTGTCCTCTTCCCATTCTGTCACCTCCCTGATCCACCCAGTCTTATCCTTTCCACTCCTTCCTGCTTCCCTCCCTGAATGGTGTTAATATTGGTAGTGAGCGCCTGATATCTGTTGTAGCATGGACCCAGCCAATCACTGCTGGCTGGCATTGCAATAGTTGCAACAGCTGTTAAGCCACTAATGCCAACAGAACACTCATTCCAGAGGTGTAAAGGACTGGGCCACTAAAATCATAGCAACACCTAGTGTTGTCTTGTCATCTTGAACCTTTCCTGAGCCCATATGACTCAATTTCATTAAATCTCATCCACTTCCCAGTTTCTGACCCACGACATCAGACATGATTTCATTGGTTTTAAAATCTGACCTTTTCCTGGCACCTAAAACTTCAATTTAGCCCTATATATAGGACTATGACACTGTAAGGCTATGAATTCTGAAACAGATACATTAGCATGCACTCATCAGTTATCCTCACCTGTTCAATGACAAGTCTGTGTGCCAGAATTAATAAATTAAATTGATCCAGGTTATGCTCTGAACCAAACTCAGCTTGGGTTCTCATTATGTCAGCTAGCAGAAGCATACTTTGCACTAGTGTTAAACAGGCTGGAGGAGAAATCAGGTTTTTCTCTTCAAGCAAACTGATTATAGTCTGTATGGACAGAAGAGAGTATTACTGTTTGCAAGAGTTAACAATACTTAATAGCTATAGGTTGAATGTTTATCAGCCTTTGCTAACTTGGGTCTTTCCTTCTAAATCTGCTCTCATCCGGCTTCTTCCATTCACCTGGCCCAGTACTAGGCCTTCATTCCACTTGTGAGACTACAGGCTGAGATGCATATGCAAAGATCCTTAATAGGGAGTATTAATCCAACAATGATATTAGAAAGTCAGAACTGCATACCTTTGACCACATAGGAAAGGTGTCAAAAATAAGGCTCTTAGGCCAAATATGATTCAAAGCTCTTTATCTGGCCCTTGTGATAAGTGAACTCTCCCAGCACCATCATCAACTGCTGCCACATTGTGCCCCATTGGCAGAAGTGGCACTGCTGAAAGGGCAGCACTGGAAGGGATTAATTATCTTACAGGCCACTTTTTTTTAGCAGTGCTGCTTTTACTAAGGTGTCACTACTGAAAGCGTGGTCCATGTGATATGTGTGCTCTCCCAGCACCACTCTTTCAGCAGTGCTGCTGAACACACTGTATGAGAAAGAGAACACACTGTATTCTGCTGTCAAGAAGGACAGTCCAGTCCTTGTTAGGATAGGGCTGTTAGTCATCTAACTAAACTAGAGGCATGAATTGGGTCAACATTAATCTGCCTAATAGCAATTCTTCTGGGAAAAGTCCATTTTTCATGTTTGAGTGCAAACCTGTAAATGATGTTTAATATCAGCCACTGGTCGTCTTTCGTGCAGTCCAAGTATGACAGCTTGCATTATGACTTCAGCAAGAGTCTCAACAGCGTTGAATGCCTCGGCCTCCTTTCGGACCTCATTGATAAGATATGCACACTCTCCCAATTCATTTACTTTTAGAAAAAAATAATATGTAGTGTATATTCAAAATAACAGCATATAACATTTTCTTTCATGATATTATTGCTAATTATTTCTACAATAGATGCAGATCCAACATGCAGATTACTATTTATTAACAATAAATATAGTGTTAGTGTTCCATAAATCTATAACTATAGAGAGTGTTCTAAATTCTGTGTTTTAATTTCTAGGTTTTATATATATATATATAAAATTGAAAAGTCATGGACTCACCCACCCACTCACACAACACCCAGCCAAAACCGCCAGACCAAAAACCATAAAATTCAGGGAGCGTATTCCTTCCATGATGTAGCCACCCAGATTTTTAGAAATTTAACCTCTAACTGGGTGAAAAAGGGTCCAATGTGTTTTTGTCCCTATACTTAACACTGAAGAATGATTGATCAACACCCAGCCCCAACTCCCTGCACCAAGAAACATGACATTTGGGGAGCAGGAACCTTCTCTAATTTAGGGACTCAGTAAGAACCAATTTGATGCCTGATGCCTAGTGGTGCCTGCTAATTGGTGTTGCCCACTGGTACCTGATGGTCCCTGGTGCCTGACAAGGATGCCTGTTGATTGGTAGGGATGCCTGGTGCCTGATGGTGCCCACCGTCTGGCGGTGTCCAGTGGTGCCCACTGCTAGATGGTGGCTGACTCCCTGTGCCCAGTAGGGATGCATGGGACCAGCACCCAGTATCTGATGCCCCATACCTGGTGCCCAGTACAGATGCACATTGCCCAGTGGTGCCTGCTGCTCGCTGCCTACCCAATGGTGTTCGCTGCCTACCTGATGGTGTTAGTAAACATAACCCTGTGATTGGACAGCCATCAGCATCTTTGTCCATGTACCAGAACCAGAGGTAGAACTGTTCTGACTTTCTGATTAGTGCCCCCACACACATCACAAAATAGATGTACAAAGGGAGACACCATGCTGTTTTGTTAGTAATATATATTCATATATAGTGCCAGCAAGATATAGCCAAAACAATCTTCTACTTAAGTAGGAACATTTGTCTTTAGTGGACTCAGCTGCCACAATAAAATCAGCATAGAATGTGTAAGTCAAATTAGCTAATGGAGTAACAGTAAACTAAATAGTACCTTTCATGGTTTCAATGCTTCGTGACTGAGCTGTAACTGCAGTCACTAATGCCAAGCGACACTTCAGCCAAAGGCGCACATTCAAACGTCCCAGGGCTACTACATTGTGCAGAAGTTTGGAATCATCAAGATAAGCGTGTTCTTCCTGTGCATAAAAGACATAGAAAAGGATTATAAACAAAGAGGATCCACCAGCTTGATTAGCATACACAAAAACAGAAAAGAACTAGTATCTATATAAAATTATTTAGAAAAGTATGTGTTCTTTTTAATTAAACGGGCTACGTTGGTTGATTGCAGTGCAGAGTTTATTATATTTTTGTACTGAGACCTCATTCTGTCTCTCCCTCTCACAGCCTTGCACTGCTGAAAGGATAAAACAAGGAGAGCCTTATCAGATGGGCCAGATAAAGAGCTTTGGGGGGCTGAATCATCCATATATGTTTGACAACCCAGGTTTAAAATAAACCAATGACAATTACAGAAAACCACTTACCAATGAATCCTATTTAGGCTTTACACCACCAGAACAACTTCTGGTCTATACAGTAACAGAAGTAACTCAGTCAAATAATTTTATAATTTGACATGGAAGATATGAATTTCAGGCCAATGCATATGAAGAAAATGGCCCAATCCTATAAGAGCCTAATGTCATTGGAAGAAGAATCCTTTACAGCTATCACAACATTCCCTTTGGCACACCCAGCCGCCACCACAAGCAGCAAGTGCCTGGAGTCCATCTCCCAGTGCTTGCTGGTACCAGTAAATCAGCACAGGGGGGGATGAAAGTAGGGAGTGGCAGGAACAGTTGCAGGGAAGGGTTAGATCATGTAAAGTAAGGGGCAGTAATTGCAGCAGTAGTGCAAACCAATATTCTAACACTCAGCCTTGATTCCCTGACTTGGACTTGTAGGTAGCCTGCACTGGTTCAAATAGACCCAGCAAGCCAGTGCTGACTTATTCTGGGGAAGGGGAACAAATACTCCATTACCCAGAGGAGGCATCCAGAGTTTGAAATTTCCCCAAGAGCACAACATGCACCATGGGCACTGCCGCACAGGAAATTAAGTAGAGCTGTTATGCTATTTTATGCCAACACGATTTACATCAAAAACTTGTCTACCAAAAATCAACACATACCTCAATTGTTTTCTCTGAAGATTTTGAAAAATCTGGTGTCTTGAACACATTTGCATCCTTAAGAAGTTTTATGGCAGAGTAGGCCAAAGCAGTACTGTGATAGGCAAAAATACAATTAAAGAAACACATTTAAAGATTCAGTACAATCATTCCAGGAAGTACATCAACTAAGTTTGATTCATGAATGCTAAAAAGGAATATTAGCTGTGTTTTTGACAAGTACACTTATAGTTTACATTTAAACCAAATATTAGCGGGTTCAACTTCAAACATAACATTCACTTGATTCTTAGATTTCCCAGGCTTAAAATATTCAGTTTCAGTTTCAGTACCTTTATTGGCATAACATTACAGTAAACATTTAGCTTAAGCTATTCAAGATGAAATAGTCTGAGAGGACACCTATTGCACAGCTGAAAAGTGTACCATAATTAATTACAAAAATATGCAAAATCTCTGAAAGAGTCCTCTTATCTCTCTCCACTTTTTGGCTCCTCTAAAGCAGTGGTTTTCAAGCATTTCAGACCAGGACCCCCTTTTGAGAATGACAATCTGTTTGGGACCCCCATAAGGGATGTCACGGCCAAAAGTACCATCAAATAGGAACGACATCACCATGATGCCAGAGCACCTCCATGTCTACTTGGAAGTAACTCCCATTGTGCTCAATGACACTTAGGGTGCAATCCAGAGTAAATATGGGGAGTCATTGCTCCAGTGTAGGAACAATTCACTCTGGAATATGAATTTCTCATACGTTTTCACTAGGTTGTGCCGTAACTACGGGTGCACATAATGTCTTTTATGTGCTCCTGTAGTTACTCTGGATTGAAGGGTTACTTCCAGGAAAGTATGGATTGCAGCCTGAATGCCAGAGTCTAAGATGGCAGCTCCCAGCTTTTCACCAACCCCCTGAAATAAAGTTGAGGCCCTACCAAGTGAGTCCCGACCTCCAATTTGAGAACCACTGCTCTAAAGAATGGTGTTGGGGACAGACTGGGTGGGGCAGTGCTTCCTCTCAGTGAATGTGCCACTTCACTCTCCCCAAAGTGTTGTTTCTTTTTCACAAACACTTAAAAATTTATGTTTTCCATTTTGAATAAATTCAGCTTTTAAAATGCTTTTCAGTGCTATATTTTTACATACACTGTCAGGGAATAGATGTCTTTCCAACTGGAAGTTTTAAAAAACAAAATAGAAAAATAAAACGTTCATTTAAAAAAAAATGAAAAAATAAGACAGTTTCATAGGACCGCACCACCCAACAGCAATAAATGCCTTTTTATTTACCTGTATGTTGTATAAAACCTCTGTTGAGCAATAGCTATCAGCTGAAGCTTTGCTTCGATCACAGTCTCTAATTCTGCAGCGGAACACTCATTCATGCGCATACCATATTTTATTTGGATGGTATCAAGAAGGTAAGTAATCCTTTCTTCAGCTTCTGCCAATAAAATTCCCTTAAATAATAAAAATTATATGATTTAGCAGTTAATAAAGAATCACAAAAATCAACTCGAACACGTAATACATGTAGGTTGGTACATGTGTGGAAGGGTTTTACTGAAATAGGAGCTGCATGGGAACCAATCAGACCTGAGGGTTGAAAAGGGTTAACTTTGGCTCTGCTTTGAAGTTCTGAGTGACTGGAAGAGAAGGCCAGGAGGTGATTTAAACTTCATTTATTGGCAGAAATATGTCTCTTATAGCAGAGATTGTAATCTGTAACTTGGTCCAGAGAATAACCAAACATTCCAAAGAAAAAGGATGCATGTTTCCTACTGGAAACAACAGAGCTTAAATGCTATGTTACAGGTTTTTTTTAGGGTATGTATCATCCAAGCTTTGTACAGGTCCAACCTCATTATACACCAATTTTCTTATACACAGATTTGACTCAACGTGAACGGCCACTGCAAATCACCAGTTTAAAAAAACAATTTTTCTACTATTGTAGAGAGTTAGTCAGGCAAGCAATCATTCCATTTATCAGTACCAGAATCAAACTCCTGCAAATATTGAGGCAATACTTAATTCAGTTAGGTGCAATCAAGGAGCAGGAAAACTGGAAGTGGGTCTGTAAACCTACAGTGGTGCCTTATGTGACAAATTTAATTCGTTCTGGAGGCATGTTTGTTATGTGAAACGTTCTTTACGTGAAGCGGATTTTCCCAAAGGAAATAATGGAAACTCAGACAATTGGTTCCAGAACCCCCCAAAAAATTCAAAAAAATATGAACTGGATATAAAAATGATGACAAAACACTGGAATTGAATTCAAAACATGCATTCAATGTGCATGATCCTATGAAGTCTACTTAGGCTGCAGTCCTAAAGACACTTTCCTGGGCTTACTTCTGGACAGACATGGTTAGGAAGTGGTAATCAAAGGCACTTTCAAAGCTTCTCCCAACGTTCTCCTTCTCTTCATCCTGAGCCTCTCTCTCCCCTGCTCCCTTCTGGCTGGCCCTGAGCTGCTTCCCTCTTCTCCACTGCTCTTCTCTCCCTCCAGCCACAGGAGGAACAGCATGGAAGTGTTGCTTTCGCTATGGGTAGGCGCACTAGGCAGCCCTGATGCTTTTTAAAAGGGCTGCTGGCCAGCACCTCTGCCCCAAATGCCCAATAGTGTGTTTGTTACATGAAGAATAGTTTGTTACATGAAGCAGAATCCTAGAGAAATTTTTGTTTGTTACATAGAACATACTTTACGTGAGGCACTTGTCACGTGAGGAGCCACTGTATTTTTCTATTGTTTTCTTTATTCACGTATTACTTTTCCTCAGGAAGTTCCAGAATAGTGGAACATTATCCCTAGTGGTTAATGAGGGGCACCCATTTTCTGGATATTCATTTAAATGGATACCATAACAACTGGGTCTTCAAACAAATGTACTGTTCTAGGCCTTGTTAAAAAATATACCCTTGTTTTGAATGTTCATAGTTTGTTGGAAGATAGTTTTGGGTTTTCTTTCAAATTGGAATTTGTCTTGAACAGTGAAGCCAAATATATTTCATATCAATTTCTGAACATTGATATACAGTCACTAACAGCTTCAAGAAAATTATAGCCTTCGTGTTTTTGTTTCCTGTATCAGAAATAAATTGCGCATTGTGACATACAAATATGCTATTTTATTAATCGGGGGAATATAAACTTTCAAATATTACAATACTATTACCTTTAGCATGGCAATATTTAACATGTCTTTATTTCTTTCAAGTTCCACAATCATGACATTTGGTTCTCGCTTTCCACCTACATATGCGGTCATAAGTACAAAACCTTTATAAAAAAGAAGGTATATTATCATACTTTTGATCATGTTTCTCACAAACATTTGATCATGCTTCTCACAAAAAAGAATATATAAAGGCACAGCACATCCAAAAATGCTCCAGAATGTAAAAGTAATTCAGTACATCACAATCTGTAAGGGGGGAAGGCCCCCAAAATGCTGTTAGTTCCCCAATACAGAATTTAATCCAATTAAATTAGATTGTAGTAGTAGTGGTAGTAGTGGTAGACGACAATGGAGGAAGTAGTAGACATACTCTACAATCCAGAGTAACTATGGGAAGACATAAGAGGCACTTACTCTGCTCTATACATTTCCTATAGATTTCCCATAGGTGGCACCATAACTATATGGTGTAAAAGGTCCTGTAGTTACTCTGGATTGTAGCCTTAGTATACGGAGGAAGTGGTGGCTGTCTTATTCCAACCATAAAAAGCACATTTAAAACTATTTAATTCCAATAGAAAAGATTTATACCACAGTAACTCTTCCAGTGAAATTAACTAGTTACCCTTTCAAAACACATTTACCTACAACAAATGGACATATTATTTAAAAACCATCAATCTTTTATTGTAAACTTCAGTGAATTCAACCAAATTCATTTCTTGAAGTTTGTTCTTAACATGTATTATTTGTTTTACCTTTCATGATAGCATCTGCATTTCTTCCTCCCTTTCTTAAGGTATCACTATCAGTGCAATATGTGCTTTTCGCCAGTCTTTCAGGAATACAGTTCAATGTTGCAGCTACAGAAATAATGAAATGCATTTTTGCTAACATGAAGTTATTCAAAATTCGTGGCTCACTCGCTGCCCAGAATGAATTCAAAGGCCTGTTTAATACATCTTCTAATACCTTAAAAATAAAAAAGAAACTACATTAATATATACAAACATATATGTAATAAAATACAATTAATGTAACTAGCAAAATGTACTGCTCATCATCCCTCCCATGCGCAACATTCCCCCATGTGCATCATCCCTCCTATGTGCAACATTCCACCATGTGCATCATCCCTCCCATGTGCAACATCCCACATGCATATCTTCCCCATGTACAACATCAGCCCATGCACATGAAACCCAATGCGCATCAACCCCCCATGTGCATCAAACCCCCATGCGCATTGTCCCCCCATGCACAACATCCCCCATGCACAACATCAGACATCAGGCACCAAATTGGCTGGATGTTGATCAGTCAGTCTTCAATGTTAAGTATAGGACAAAAACACATTGAACCCCTTTTCAGCCCCTTAAGAGTTAAATTTCTCAACATCAGTTCTTGGTGGGTGTTGATGTTCCAGAAGGAACACCCTCCCCGAATTTCATGCTTCTAGGTCAGGGGGTTGGGACAGTCAGGGATTCTCAATGGAAAACACAGGGATGAAAACGCATTGCACCCTTTTTCACCCCCTTCCAGCTGGAATTTCTATGACCCTCCCCCTCCAGATACAGCACATTTTTTGGTGAGGAGGTGTTTTATCTCCCATTGTTTTCTTACCTGGAGATTTGAAATTGTCAAGATGGGTTGTGATGTATCAAACTTTGGATTAATCTATAATTTAATGAAACATAGCAGTGAATATTATATGGAGTGTAACCTTCCTGACAACAATCTGGAGACTAGAACAGTGACAAACTGATAGAACATTATTCCAACTTGGAGCCAAATTCACAAAATGATCAACATTAATATTTAATTATTATATATTTAATAAAGAAGACAAAAACACTGGCAGCCAAGCTTTGCACTGGAAAACGTACCTGGCACATTCCATCTAAAAGATTCCTACAAGGAACCCCAAACTCACAACTTTTAGCACAATACTAAGCTGCCTAGAGTGCCAAGTCTGCCGCAGTGCCAAAATAACTGCCATACTACCCTATGCACACCATGCCGCTGCCAACTTGCTCCGCTGGTTCCCTGCCAGCACCAGGCAAGCACTAATGGTTGTAGGCATCCCTTACTACATGTTTGCAACACTCACTGCTAGCAGAGGACAGCACAAAAACTCAGAATTGGGCTCTATATTCTTTGCCATATTGAGTCTCTAAATAACAGAACTCTTACCATAGGCTTTGGAGTAACCCTGTAGATTATAGGAAGTTTCAAGGGGATTTTATCTCCATGATTAATTATACAGATTTCATTGAAAGCATCAGAGAAAAATCCTAAATCTGTAAGCGCTTTAATCTTAAAAAGAAGAAGAAAGTTTAAAATTATACAAGATGGTCTTAGCGCACAATCCAGAGTACCCACGGCAACACGTAAGAGACATTACATGCACCTGTAGTTACTGTACCACCTAGTGAAAACCTATGGGAAATTCATATTGCAATCCAGAGTAACTTGTTCTTACTCTGGAGCAAGGACCCCCATAGTTACTCTGGATTTCATCCTTAAACATGAGTTCAACACAAGGATTTGTATGTAAACAATAAACTTTCAAAAAGAAAAAAAACAGTGGCTATGCAACAACAGGGATTAAATTATGTCTCTGCACTGCCATTGTGGATTTTTTAAAATAAAAAATTAATAGCACAGCTACTTCTCATGCTCACAGCATCCCAGAAGAACCCCGGCATCCGCCAATCCAAGGTCTTGGAGGTTAGGCCAGCACACAGGCCTAAGCTCCCCACACTCATAGAATCACAGAATCAGAGTTGGGAATCATAGAATCACAGAATCTGAGTTGGAAGGGACCTAGTAGGTCATCTGGTCCAACCCCTTGCCTGCAGCAAGAAATCCCCCTAGAGCATCCCCGACAGGTGCTTGTCAAGCCTCCACTTGAGTTACGATATGCTGAGTTAGGCCAGCCTAAATTGGTTAGGATTGCACCTTCAAGAACAAATCTTTAGGCTTTGAGTGGTTAATCTGCTAAAAAAGAGTTGTCACGCTGGAAGTCAGTTTCATTAAAAATGAAATGCATTGCTTAACTTTTATATTTATTACTAGCAAAAAGCGTACCCACGTTGCAGGAGTAATATTTCCTCCTACGTCATCCCTCCACGGCACATCACATGCACATCAACACCCCCTACGCATCAACATGCCATGCGCAACTTCTCCCAATGCGCAACTTCCCCCAACGCGCAACTTCCCCCCAGGCGCAACATCCCCCCAGGCGCATCTTCCCCCATACACATCAACCCCCATGTGCAACTTCCCCATGCGCATCAACCCCCATGCGCAACTTTTCCCCATGCACAACTTTTCCCCATGTGCATCAACCCCCATGCATATCATCCCTCCATGCACATTAGTCCTCCATGCGCCTCAACCCCCATGTGCCTCAACTTTTCATATGCAACATCACCCATCTGCATCAGTCTCCCATGCACCTCATCTCCCATGCACATCATCCCCCTATGCATGCAACGTTCCCCATGCGCATCAACTCCCATGCGCATCAACCCCCATATGCATCAACTCCCATACGCAACTTCCCCCCATGCGCATCATCCCCCTATGCATAGCATCCTCCCCAGTGCAATCTCTTTCTCCAAACAACATCCCCCCAGTGCACCAGGCACCGAACACGAAATTGGCTGGATGTTGGTTGGTCTTCCAGTTAAGTATAGGACAAAAACACTCTGCCCCCCTTTCCAGCCCCTTAAGGGTTAAATTTCTCCACATGGGTTCTTGGTGGGTGAAGGAACTCCCTCCCCAAATTTCATGCTTCTAGGTCAGGGGGTTGGGGCAGAATATTGATGAGTCATCAATTCTCCAGTGCAAAGTATAGGGAGGTAAACACGTTGCACCCCTATTTACCTCCTTCCAGTTGGAATTTCTGAAAACTGGTTTTTAGTGCACCCCTCTGTCACGGAAGGAACACCCACCCCAAATTTCACGCTTCTAGGACCAGCAGTTTTGGCAGGGCATTGATGAGTCAGTCAGTGAGTGAGTGAGCAAGTCAGTGAGTGACTTTTCTCTTTTATATATATAGATGTTACCTTGATAATTCTTCCTTCAATACTTTTAACAGCATCTCGGCAGAGTTCAGAAACAAAATATTGATACAATGTAAAAAGTGGCAAAATCTGCAAAGATGTAGAGAATTCTATATATTAGTACAGTATTCCTAAATGTTGGACCCTAGCATTTTTGAGGGCTGATAGCCAAGCACTGCTGATGCACCTTCTCCTTTCGGTTCATATTCTGTGTTTCATATCACTGTTGCTTCCCTATATATTCAAATGTGGTTCAGTGTGGTCATAGACCAATGGTTTTCAACCATCTCATGGCTCACAAACAAGGTGCTAAAATTGTCAAGGCACACCAAAAACCATCCGTTTTTGGACCATTAATAAGGCGCACTATGCTGCTGATGGAGGGTTCACAGACACATTGGTCCTACTAATAAATGTTCATCACCTCAAACTTTCACAGCACACCTGCAGAAAAGTGTGGCACACTGGTTGAAAATACTTGGGCATGCTGAAAATCCATCATATAGTATAGTATGTTTTTGCTGTGTGTTCAACCACAACTGATTTGCCTTCCTATAGCAACTGACATGCAACTCACATGTTCTTAAACCCTCCTCATGGTACCCATGGACACTTGACCACAACTACATGGGATTCTATAAATCTTATCAAGGAGCGGGAGGTCACCATTTCTGCAATGTTTTCAGAGTAGGTTTAAAAATTGGTTTTCATATAAACTTCTGGAGAATCTTGTTATTGTAATCTTTACATATGAGAGGAAGACTTTTATGCTTAAATCAAATTATTTGTATGCCAAACATTCTGCCATCAAGATTGCACTGATTTCTTGATGTCTCATTCAGGATATCTATTTTAGAGCCTGTGTTATATGGTCCAATTCAGTCCAATTGGCTTTTGTAGTACTGCAAAAGTTCTAGTACTGTTGTTAAATAGCTTTTGGCAGCAGAAGGCCCATTTAGGTCTGGGCAGTAAAACATAACCTTATTAATAAATGCTACATAACCTTATTTTGACTATCCTGAGAATATGCTGTCAAGGAGTAAACAGCCTCATTAACCATACAGCCACAGTCAAACAAATTTACAAATAATGCACATATATTTCAATAGTACTTACAATTAGATTTTGCTTGCTACAGTGCAATTCGTATATCACAAAATTCAGGCTTCCAACAACTGTTGCAATGTCAGCTCTCTTGTAATCCACAAATATATCAATGCCAGGAATTAAGATATCTGTTTCATATTGTGCAAAGTCACGATCAGCTGTAGGATGTGGTAGTGATGCTCTAAACAAGGACTGAAAATTAAAGAATTATCAAAATCTGCTAATACTATACATATAGCAAAGTTAACAACACTAACACCTTAATCCTAATCTATCCAAACTGTTGGGACTGCTGTGGCTCCATGATAAACAGTGCCGCCTTGTAAGACTAACATAATTCATTCCGGAAGTATGTTTATCTTACAAAGAGTTTATACAAAACAGATTTTCCCATAGGAAATAATGGAAACTCAGATGATGGGTTCCACAACCCAAAAATACGCATATAAAAATATTAACTGAATGTAAAAATGTTGACAAAATACTGTAATTGAATTCAAAACACTGTCGTATAATATAGAACACAATTACTGTAATATTAATAAAAACAATGTGATATACTGTACAGTAAAACAGAAAAGAAAAACCTTTATGGCCAAGGATGACTAATTTTCACTAAAAGAGTCACTGGTGTCTTTTTGAGCAACTTTACTAAGGAACCTATCTAATGACACTTGCTTTTGGCTGCAATCCTAAAGACACTTTCCTGGAAGTAAGATCCATTGAGCACAATGGGGCTTACCTTTGAGTAGACATGGTTGGGATTGCAGCAAAAGTCTCCTTTTGAGGATTTCAAGGAAATGTGGCATTGCATTGTCTTTAAATAGATTCATCGCTTGCACTCCATAGCCTTATTTGGATGGTGCTTTTCTATAAAATTTTGCCCAATTTCCCAAAGTTGACAAATGTCCTTAATCTCATTTGATGTGAGGGATTCCTCCTCCTTATTCTCCTCCTCCTCTGCAGATGAGATCTCCTTCATAACCTCTTGCTGTTACTCATGATGCAGATCCACTGATTCGTTTGTTTACAATGAATTTTTGTTATAAAACTTTTTGACCTACAGCATACTGCTTGTTTTATTAGGCAGAATTCCTTAGAAATTTTTGTTTGTCTAACAAAGCATTTGTCTTACAAGGTACCACTGTAGATTTATCTATCCATCTATATCTATATATATAAACCTAATATATCTATCATTTATATATACACACAGAGTATATATAATTCTATCTATGAGCACAATCCTAACCATGTCTACTCAAAAGTAAGCCCCATTGTGTTCAATGGGTCTTACTCCCAGGAAAGTGTCTTTAGGATTGCAGCCTATGTAACCTAATTCTCATTCTAAAAGTTTCTCTGAGGCTGCAATCCTAAAGACACTTTCCTGGGAGTAAGACCCATTAAGCACAATGGGGCTTACTTTTGAGTAGACACGATTAGGATTGTGCTCTTATCCTCCTTTCTCATTCTTCTGTTTACAAGGCAATAAACATCTAAAACAGTGCAACTTCCTGATCAGATGCCAGGGTCAATCTTCTTATTTTATCAATTGGGAAAGTTCTACAATGTCCCAAATGAAAATCCTGAAACAGCTTAACCAGTTTATCAGCTCTGATGTAAAGTGAAACATATTCATAAAGTGAAACATATTCACCTTGAAGAGAACAGCAGATAAAATGCAGGTTTTAGTTCTTAATTTCAAATCATATAACAGGATGTACCTAGAGCAAGAAATGTACAAATAATGAAATTTATGACTGTTTTAACATAGCCAGAATTGAATGCTTCTTTCAGTCTGAAAATGAAAATACTTTCCTTCACCCAATGTTTAATCAGGACTTATCATGTTAATGATTATGAAGTATTCCTCAATGTACAATTTCTGTATGGTTCTGTTGTAGCTTAAGTGCTTAAGTAAGACACTGCGCCTGTAAACCAGCAGACCAGGGTTCGAGACCTGGGTCCTAGAATGAATGCCTAACTTTAGCCCAACTCCTGTCAACCTAGCACTTCAAAAACATGTGAATGAAAGAAGAGAAATAGGTACCACCTTGGTGAGAAGGTAACAGCTTTCCCTGTTTCCTTGCCTGGCCACATGACCATGGAAGTGTCTTTGGACACTTAGGTTTTGATATACCACCTTTCTGGCCTTGGATTACTCCTTTGGCTTTTCTAATCCTTAAAGAGGCTTTTACAATCAACAGATTGTTCTAACTTTCAAGAACTGGCTACATTCCAGGTGGATCTCACTATGATCTTGCCACCTGGCTTGCCATACCCCCTCTGTCATACCCAAACTCTGGCTTGCCATACCCCCTCACAAACAGGCATCACAGTTGGCTTTTTTTGGCTGTCACCCCAGGGTGCTATTCTCAGTATGTCATATTGCCACTCTGAATTCTCAAACAGGCAATCTTCAGATGAATTATCTTTGGGCATGCCAAAGATCGCTGAATGCATACTTCCATAAATTAAGTAACCCCCTGCTAACCGAGCAAGAGGCATTTTTCAAGTAGTGCTCCTCATATATAGCAGAGGGAGAGCAATATTTTCTTTCCACTCCAGCATAATTTCTTTTCCAGTGGCTGTTTGCCGGTGTTCTTCCTACATTTTCAGACTGTGAGCCATTTTTTAATCGAGAGCCATTTAATTCTCCCCACTTCTATATTAATAGAGGTACAACAGAAACCTCTGCTTTCCACTCTTTCATACTATCTGGACATGTCAAATGTTACAGTAGAATGGAAGGGGGGAATCAGATATATAGTTGCAGGGCAGATATGCAAATTGATAAACCACAGCTCCAGACCCCTCCAGAGGGCTTTCTGAAGCCACAAGTGATGTTTTAAGGCATTCTGAGGCCAGGGAAGTGGCATTTTTGACTCTGCAAGCCATTCTGAAGTTCACAAAGGCAGAAAGCTGAGGGGACCAGAACAGATCCAGTTGATCTTCTTCAGAGGGTTCAAAAGGGAAAATGTTGTTGATCTGATTATCTGTGATTGATATTCAGTATCAGTAGAAGATCTGAGAATGAATCCCCTGTTGGTACTGATGCACCACCTATAAATAATATTTATATCTGTATATGCAGGCTACATTTCTATGGAAGCGTTACCCTTTAACAAATTATATGTGTAGAAAACATTAATGTGAATTCATACAAAAATGTCTTAATACCGTTGACATAAAATTCAGTTATAGATTAGTTAACTATGAAATACTCACTGAGCTATCTTGGCTGCTAAGACTGCTCCTTGTAGGCATCCCCAAATTCCAGCCCGAGAAATAAATTTCTCACAGTAATTTTGAGTATTATCTACCAAGTTATCAGTGGCACCCTCTGACAAGCCACCTAAGTCTTGCCAGTGACGAAGAGCATCGGTTATGCTGAGGACTCCATCAAGGGCCTGACACCAGCATTTAAAAGCAGCTCTGTAATGAATTGAAATATCCATTAGTACTGACATTTTCTTTTCAAAAAGAGGATAAGAACAATTTTATTTCACATTATAGCCCAATGTATATGTAGAACTCTCAGATTCCCAGACCGGCTGTTAATGCCTTAGAGCACAATCCTAACCATGTCTACTCTAAAGTATGCTCTGTTGTGACAATGGGTCTTACTCTCAGGAAAGTGTGCTTAGGATTGCCTAAGGCTGCAATACTAAACACATTTTCCTGGAAGTAAGGCCCATTTTACACAATGGGGCTTACTTCTGAGTAGATAAGTTTAGGATTGTGCTCTAAGTGATCTAATAACCTCTGAAACACAACAGAAAAAGAATATTCAGGAGGCAAGACCTCTACCCACTTTCTCTTAGAATAAACTAAGTTGAAGATATTAAAGGGCTTAAGGGTTACTGAAATTAAATTCTATCTCAAATGTCCTCTCTCAGGCCAAGCTAGAGTTCTGTATTTTTCTTCTGCTTTTGTATGTTTTCCTTTTCTTTAGTTTTATGAAAAGGGCTGTGGGTGGCACAAGCAGTTAAGATGCTGTGCCTGTTAACCAGCAGGCCAGGGTTCAAGACCCGGGTCGGCCCCACAAGACAGGGTGAGCTCCTGTCCTTAGCCCAGCACTGCGACGCAGCTGGATCCAATCGTATTGGCTCTGCCTTTCCATTGGACTACTTCAGTGGCGTGGAGAGGGGGGATCTGCTGCTTGGGTAACAGCCTATCCTCCATAACAATCTAACCCAGGCTTTCATGCTTCACATGCAGCGTATGCAGCGCCGAGCACGACACCATAGTCTTTCAAGACTGATGGAGGCCTGCTTTTTTAGTTTTATGAAGCAATGAGAAAAAAGTCACTTAAATTTTTCCCTAGTTGAAAAACATCCTTCCTAACACATACTTGTATCTTCAGCCCACTTTAAAAAAAAACAAAACAGGAATGGGAGGGTGAAAATAAACTTTCAGTAATGTGGTTTGAGCTATTCCCCCTCAGCAGTAGAATACCATTACAAATCAGACCAATGTGTCAATAAATATACCCCCCTAATTACTCTCAAAAAACCAAGAGAAAAACGTTTAGTATGTGCAACAGAAGGTGAATACTAGAGTACTAACAACAATTGACTGCAGAATAATATCCTTATGAAGGGCCACAAACTACAGTCAAATGTAAAACCAGAGGCCTCCCACATACTTCATGGTTCCAAGAACAAGCTAAGCATATGTCAGGAAGAGCCATACTGTATTTACTCGAAAATAATGTGCTATTGAATCCAATGTGCACCCTATACTTATAATAAAGACATCATATTTAGTCTAACCATTGAATTTAATGTGCACCCGGATTGGAGAGACTAGATTTGGCTGGAAAAGGTGAGGGTTAAATTCGAGTAAATACCATATTTTCTTTCTCCCCCTCTGTATCAGCATAGAGCACAATCCTAACCATGTCTACTTAAAAGTAGGCCCCATTGAGTTCAATGGTTCCTATTCCCAGGAAAGTGTCTTTAGGATTGCAACCATAGAGTCATTCTGTACCTGTTGCATTATAGGAAGAACATACCTGTTGTTTCCTGCATAAAACTGAAGATTTCCAAGTTCATGGGAAGCCTGAACTGTGAGACCTTGCTGGTCAGATGTACGAACGCTTTCTGTTTTTCACCAGTTTTAGAGGAAAATACCAAAAAATCATTAATAATATCAAGCAACTATTTGTATTTTTATCTAGAAATTAATCCCAAAAAATTTTCTGGTGAGTGAAATAGGATTACAGCCAGGCAGCCTAATTCCATGGCACTTCAGTGCTGGAGTTACAGCCCCAGCGTCAATGATAAGTATAAGCTATGCTAGAAGCAAACCCTGTTCAAACCCCGGCCACCAAGCAGAGGGGATGGCATTCCTGTGGGAGTGGAACAGAATGAGGGGAAAACAGGGAGATGGCTGGCCCAGAAGTAGTGGGACTGACAGAGGCCTCCTTCACTGAATCCTGTTCCCGGGTTGAGCTTGGCAGCCCAACCTGAGGCTTCTCAGGTCCATGCCAGTAATTTAGATGGTGTACACTCAAGAAGTCCATTGAAAAGGTTGGGGCTTTTCTCGAGCTCAGGGGGTTTAATGTCCCCTTTCTCCAATGAGACCTCCAGCCTGCATGTATCCATCGCAGGATTTTTTAAAAAACGCTTGATAGACCATGTCCCATCAAGAGAATCATTAAAGTAGGATTCTACAAAGGGTGTCATGGAGATGGACCACAGGTGGGGCCAGGTTGGTTTGGTCCGGTTCTTGGGAACCGGTAGTTCCCATTTCCCCACCATTACCAAACCGATAGCTGTGGGGGTCCCCCAAAACCGGCCGAACTAGTTCGCTGGTGCTGCACGCAGCAGCAGCCAACTGAGCATCTTTGTACTTTTAAATTTGCTGCCCCTAGCGGCAGTCCAGCAAAGCACCCCAGAAGCCTCAGCGCTATTCTTTCCCCAGCTGCTGAGGCTTCTGGGGTGCTTCACTGGACTGCCGCTAGGAGCGGCAAATTTAAAAAACAAAAGATGCCTGGCTAGCTGCTGCAGCCTCAGAGCATCATCCTATGCAGGTCTACTCAGAAGCAAGCCTCATGCTAGTCAATGGGGCTTACTCCCAGGAAAGTGTGGAGGGGATGGCAGCCTCAGAGTCCATGCCTATGCAGGTCTACTCAGAAGTAAGCCACATGCTTAATTTTTAAAAAAATTTAAATTAAAAAATTACCCTTTAAATTCTCCCCGGCCCCACCCCTGACCTCAGCCCCGCCCCCTGACCCAGCCTGGCCCTGTCCACTTCCAGAGAACCTGTTGTTAGGGGTGGCTGGGCCCATCACTGAGATGGACGTAGTAATTATATTTATATTTTTTAAAATTGTACCCTGCCTTTTCGAAAGATCAAGGCAGCTAACAACAATTTTTAAATAATAGTTACGTAACATGAAATTAATACAATTATTTTAAAAATCAATACAGTATATAAATATATGAACTGCAAACAAAGTGTGACTACAATCTTACCAAGAGTTTTCTCATATGAAGTGATGACTATGGACAGTTTTGACTGGGGAATGGAACTACTTTGAACCGAACTTAGGTAAGAAAAAGTTTCTTCAGAAAGATCAGGTGGTTCTGGTTGATATGTCAATTCAGCACCAGTAAGAAATCCCACTTTTCCTTGTGAATCAATATCGACTTGTCCTCTCTTGTTTAATTCTCTAGAGCGTTCTAGAATAGAAAAATATATAATTTACTAAACATATTATATCCAAGATTACCTAATTTTTCCCAGTGTGCAGGAGATTAATTCCAGGACTGACCTTCTGCAATTTCAGAAACTATTTTAAGCAGGACCAAGCTACGTGTTATGATAAATTCATGAGCTGGCCCTTCTAAGAACAGTGTTTGTATTAAAGGTTGTGTGGTGGAAGTGGGAGAGGATATGCGTGGGTTGGCCCTTTTATGTAGCTGAGTGACAGAAGAAGTGCCAGAAGGGCACCAAATACACACTGGGCAATGCAGCAGTCCTCTTCCGGCATCCAATACGTGTCTGGCATGTGCCTTAAGCAGCCTATGTCTGGCAATACATGTCTGGCAAGGTGCCTATGACACTTGGTATCAACTTAGTGTCATTGTATGATGGCTGCAGATGGCCCCATTTTGTCACTATCCCAGCATTGCCCTCCCTTGCTCCTCTACCCCTGGGGCTATGCTTAGTTCTGCTCCAGATATACCCCATAACTTCCACTGCACTTTAGCTCCCAGACCTAGGCTGAAATCCTAACTTAGGCCAGCACAACTCATTGGTCCTTCCGTTCCTGTGGTGATGTAGGGGGGCAAGTGCATGTCTGTGAACTGGTCTAACCCTCCCCCTAGGAGTGGCACAGAAGTGCCTTTACAGCACTTTTGTGACATTCCCAGGCCAGTCTGGGACTTGTATTGGGGCTTATGCCAGTCTTACTCTCCCATCTTCCTCCATATTTGTTGACCCCAATATATGGCTGGTGACTATGCAATATCAGTGTGGTGTTTGGATTGGATTAGGCTCTTAGTCTTCCTATGTAAACTGTTATGTTCTTAAAGAAAAAGATATTCTTATCAAACACCCAATTATGAAATAAGAGGAATTCTAGTTTACCTTGTGTGTTAGCAAGAAATAGTGAAAGTAATTTCCTGCTATATCTGATAGCCGAGTTGTGATATTGTGATCTTTCAAGGCTTTCTCTGAAACACTTCAGTGAATCTCTCACATCCAGAGGAACAGAAACCTGCAACCTTAGTTTGCTCACTTCTAAAATGAAGCAATAAATGTCTTTGAAATTAAATATAGATGATGAACATAGGAATACATAAAGCTGCTTTCCACAGTATGAAATCAATGAAGCATGCTCAGCACTGTTGACAGACTCTTCAGGCAATCAAGACTGGGACCACCATGAACACAAAAAACATGCCCCCCAATGCTATTATTAGCATGATGAAATAGGAATTTTTGGCACCAATTACAATTTTTGTGGGTGCAATTTTTTTTATTAGACTGTAGTGTAGATCCAGATGCCACCATTCTAAACACACCTAGGGCTATTAAACAAACACAACAGACCAATGACACATTATAAAATGTAGTCTGATCTTCTATTACATGTAGGGCGCAATCCAGAGTAAATACGGGGAGTCCTTGCTCCGGTGTAAGAACAATTTACTCTGGACTGCAATATTAAATTCTCATAGATTTTCACTAGGTTGGTGCAGTAGCTTCGGGTGCACATAATGTCTCTTACATGCTACCTGGATTGTAGGGGTAGTCTGACTGGAATCTCTTTCAGCCCTTTTCTAGTTACTGAACACAAGATTTTCTACATGCAAAAGAATGTGCTCTACCACTAAGCAGTAAACCAACATACCCTCAACGCTAAAATATTTTAATGCAACTAAATAACTATGGCTGCAATCCTAAAGACACTTTCTTGGGAGTAAGATCCATTGAATACAATGGGGCTTACTTTTGCATAGACATGGTTAGGATTGTACTCTATGGCCCAAATCCTAACCAACTTTCCAGAACTTGTATAGCTGTGCCAATGGGGCACACTGTGCCAGTGCTGCATCCTGCAGTTGGGTGGCATGACAAGGCCTCCTCAAGGTAAGGGAATATATGTTCCCTTACATAAGAGATGCATTGCCCTTACCTTGGTGCTCAAAATTTGGTTAGGATTGAATGCATCACCTCTCAATCACCTGTTGGAGCATTCTTCTCTCCCCACCAATTCCTTCATTCCCCAACAGGGTTCATAGCTAACAGCAGCAAGGGGAAGAGTTCTCAAGAAGACTACTGCATGAGCTAAGAGTTAAATCTCATCCGATTCTCCATAGTAGTGGTGATAAGATTGTTCTGTGCTTAGTTCCAACAATAAAAAAGTATTTAGAGCAAGTTTAATGAACTTTATTATAGTGCTAAAGTATCTGTGGTTAATATGGACTGCATGTGTTTGAGTCATTGTCCGCTATCATACACATCTTAGATATATTATTTTACTAATTCAAAAGGATATAGACAATAAATCTTTTGAAGACTGTATTAACATGTACTCTGACCTGAACCACGGACATCATCAGTTCTTGGTTTATATTTTACAGCACAATGCACGTTTTTCGCAACAAAGTCTCTGCAGAATACCTAGGAGAGAATGTTTCCCATATAGTTATAACTGTGAACAACATTTTTAACTTCGTTGCCTAAACTTAAGCTCTTAAGTCAACATATATATATATGAAATATATACATAAATGATATTTTTTAAGTATATGTGAATTATTTGTTTATAGTGCAGGCATGATTCTGTATTCTCAGGGATTCTGCAGCAACCTGAATCCACATATATGAGTGGATGCTTCCCTCCACCCTCGGGAGTGGTTTATAGGGTTGTGGTGGGATAAGTAAAACAATGGATACAGAATCCACAGATATACAGGGTACCCGTGTATGTATACAATATAGCATAATCAAGTTCGTGCAAATTTTCTTGTGGTATCCTATATTTTTATCCCAACTTTACTCCACTGGTGTTAGCTCTTAAGATGGCTAACCTAAAACCTATATATATAAAAGAGAAAAGTCACTGAGTCACTCACTGACTCACTCTTCATCACCGCCCTGCCAAAACTGCTGGGCCTAGAAGCGTGAAATTTGGGGCGGGTGTTCCTTCCGTGACTGAGGGGTGCACTAAGAACTGGTTTTCAGAAATTCCAACCAGAAGGGGGTGAAAAGGGGCGCAACGCGTTTTCCTCCCTATACTTTGCATTGAGAATTGCTGACTCATCAACATTCCGCCCCAACTGCTGGGCCTGGAAGCATGGAATTCTGCGAGGGATCCTTCTGTCACCTGAACACCCACTAAGAACCCATGTGTAGAAATTTAACCCTTCAGGGGCTGAAAAGGGGGCAACGTGTTTCTGTCCTATACTTAACATGGGAGACTGAACAACATCCAGCCAATTTGGTGCTCGGTGCTTGGTGCAGTGGGGAGGATGTTGTTCGGAAGAAGAGGCTGCATGGGGGATGTTGCCGATGGGGGGAAATTGCACATGTTCTGCATGGGGGAAATTGCGCATAGGGGAAGGTTGCACATGGGGGGAGGTTGCGCATGGGGGGAGGTTGCGCATGGGAGAAGTTGCGCATGGGGGAAGTTGCGCATGGGGTATTGATGCGCCATGGGGGGATGGAGCATGGGGAAATGTTACTCCTGCAACGCAAGTACACTTTTCGCTAGTATACACAATAAAATAAAAACCTTGTAGCTAGTTAATGCCCATGACTTTAAATATATTTCAAAATACCTCACCCTTTTTCCAGTTTTAGTGATAAGTTCTGTGAAAGGAGACTGCGAGGTATCAGGATCACAAGACTGTATTCTTTCTTGTAGTTGTCTTTGAGAAAACACGAGAAACGGAGTCACTTGCTCTGCATATCTCTCACTAGAAAAACCAGACAGTTTTTTTTTAAATTTAAGAACTGATAATATTACAAAAGTACCATACTTTTTCAGAAGACCACAAGTGTCACGTACTGTGTAACTGTGTTAAACTGCATGGCTATGGATACAAGTGATTCCCATTTTTCCAAGTGAAATAAAATCTCTATAGTTTGCACAATCAAATTGGATATGCCTCGCAAATCAACAACGTTCACGTCATCAAATGGATATTCAAAATAAAGATTAGAGCCACCATTTTCGTCAGCAATGCCTCCTACACAACTTGGAACGCAGAAATCTCCTGTATCTTCAATTACCTACAAAATGAAAACAGAGCCATAATTCCAAATTGTTTTCCGCATCCCCAATTCTGCTATTAAGGCCTAACTCAAACTTCCTCATATATTCCACTTTGTGCTGTCGTCTTTCTACTGAGCTTGCATCTTAAACTTCCTGCTTTATTTGGCTTTATTTGGCTTTATTTGATTTATATTTATTTACTTTATTTATTTATAACTTTATTTGGCTTGCATCTTAAACTTCCTGCATATATTAAATTCTGCGTCCATCACAGAAGGTGTAAGCAAATCTCCTGAACTTTTATATCCACTTTATATATCCATATACAAAAAACACTTTTCACAGCTCAAAAACAGTATGGTGTATATATTGTGTATATTATTTTAATATAAAACTCATTCACTTTATAAAATTTTAAAAAGTGAAAGATTACCTATGCTCTAGTGAAATTAAAATTAGTATAACTTTAATCTCTATACAAAAATGAAGTCACTAATTCACTCAATGACACATCAACACCCAGCAAAAACACTAAACCTAAAAGTGTGAAATTCGTGGAGGGTATTCATTCTGTGATGTAGGCATCCACTAAGAACTGATTTCAAACCAGAAAAGGAAAGGGGCACAAAGTGTTTTTGCCCCATATTTAACATTGAAGAATCGCTGACTCATCAAACCAAGCTCCAAACCCTGTACCTAGAAGCATGAAATTTGGGGAGGGTATTCCTTCTGTGATATAGGTACGCAATATGAACTGATTTCTTGCCTGGCAGTGCCCAGTGCTCAAGAGAACCTGCTGCCTTGTGGCTGGCAGAGATGCCCAGTGTTTGGTAGGGATTCCTGGTGGTGCCTGCTGCCCACTGCTGTCCAATGGTGCCAGGAAGGGATGAGTAATGCTTGGTGGTTCCTGACACACTGTGTTTGGTGCTCGGTAGGAGTGCCCAGTAGTTCTAGTGGTGCCCACCGCCCACTATGCAAAAGTGCCTGGTAGCGTTGCCCAATACCTGGTAGGGATGCCTGGTGGCACCTGCTGCAAGATGGTGCCTGGTAGAGATGTACTGTGCCACTGCCTGGTGATGCCTGCTGCCTGGTGGTATCTGTTAGGGATGCCTGCCACTACCCCCAAATATCTTCCTGTCATTGCATGGCTGTTTCCAGGGTCAACCACTGCCTGTGTCTAATGCCTGTGCCCAGGGCCCAGTGGTAACCCAGGCCTACAAATATTCTTGAAATTTTACTCCCATGACTGGTTAATTCTACCAGTTTATGATAAAGTTATGTGTGCTTTTAGAAGCTATTTTGTTGTGCAGCCAACAAAAGCTGTAACATTATTCAAATATCCAAACAACGAGAAAGAAAAGGCACCAATTTCTTAGTTGGTTTTTAACTTGGAAAAATAACTCTATAGATTCATGGACTACATTTGTAAAAAATATTTACCTTCACAGAATTGGTAGACTGGAGTTCAACAATCATATCAAGCAAGGTATCTGATGCAATGTAGTATGCTAGCCAAGTGCTTTTAAGGAAAAACTCCTTTGTTATAGGAAATGGTGTATAAAATGATTCTAACTGGTTAATTATACTGCGTGTTTCTTGAGTATAGTTCCAAAGTTCTCGACAGGCATTTTGAAGCAATGTCCAATGGCCACCACGATGAGCAACCACCTGAATCATGTTTTCAAATATAGATTTGAAGAATATCAAAGACATTTCACTGGTTTCAACAGTAAAACAACAATACCTACAGTCAATCTAAACATTACTCAAATGATGTGACCTTAGGTGGAGCTAAAGAGCCAGAAGTACTTCCCCCTAGCAGAGTTAGAAGAGGTGGACAAAGGGCACAATCCAGAGTTATGGCAGTGAGGAGTGCCCTTGCTGGGTTGCCCCAACTATTCTGAATCCAGAGCAGAAAATTATGCTGCATCTAGAGAGTCAAGAAGCCTGGACTGCCCCAGCTGCTCCAGAGCATGCTCAATAGGCACCAAGTCAGTGACAGCTGGGGAGGGCTTGCTCCTGAGGAGACCCCCTCAGATCACACTGAACAAGGAACAGCGGTGATGCCTGCCTTATAAGGAGTCCCTGATGAGATACCAGCACAGTCTACAATGAATACAATGGGCTTCTTGTAGTGGCCTGGTTATCCCCAGGTTAGGCTGCCATAGTTGGGCCATATCCTTAGGTTGAGAGGCAGGGGTTGCAGCTAGGCTGGCCAATAACTCAGATTTTTGGTCAACACTACCATTCTTACTCTGCCATATCATGGATCCCTATGGGTCTACTCATTGTTATACCTGCTCCTGAGGTATAACTCCTGAGATGGAGAACTAGGGTGACCCATTTTGCAGTTGGGTCAGCCCAATAATAGGGTAACCCAAGTGCATTTCTAGATTGTGCCCTAAATCTCCAGACAACTGTTGGGAGAAAACTGAGGATCATGACTAGAAGAATATGAAAGTAATAATAGTATTGCCAGCTGCAACTGGTTTTTAACTCTATTCTACCATATAAGAATTTATTACCACAGCTCTTCTCAAATGCAGAAAGGTTTTACTAAAATGCTCTTGTGCGGCAGCAAACCAAGCAGCTCGTTCACGTTCCCTGAGGGTCAAATGCCCTCGTTCACTGATGGTGCGCCCTCGAGATGTAGGCCTTCGCACAGTCACATGCCCTCGGTCAGTTGTATGCCTTCGACCAGCCGTGCTCGGTCGAGGTGTACGCAGTCGATCAGTTGCTCCATGGATTTTAGGGCTCTCTCTTTCAGTCACTTTAGTGCTGTGTTCCACAGTGTCATCTAAGACCATGGAAAATTGTCATGGTTGGAATGAATGCAAGTTCTCAAAGGCCACAGAATTAGCAATATTTTCAGATCCATTACTAATACAACAAAAATATTTGCATATTGTGAGAAATAGCTTTCCACAATTATGCTTATCTTTTAATGTTTTAAATATCTGCCAATCTTCTAAGGCTGCTCATTTATTCCTGTTGTAACTTTGACATAACTGCTGTCCTCTCATTTACAACTGCTTGCCACCATCCACACCTGATGCCTGATAGAACCAGATCATGTACAAGATACCTAATACCTGACAATATGAAATGAGCTTACGGATGAATTTTTGTAGTGCTCATCCCCATTACCAGGCCGAAGAGCCAGCATCGTCTGAAGATGCCTCCATGGTCATATGGCCAGCGTGATAAAATGCCAAAGTGCAAAGAACACTGTTACCTTCCCAACAAAGCGGTACCTATTTATCTACATGCATTTTCATGCTTTTGAACTGCTAGGTTGGCAGGAGTTGAGCAGGTAATAGGAGCTCACTCCATCATGCATTACTTGGGTCTTGAACCACCAACCTGCTAACCAGAGATGGAGAAACTGTGCTCCTGATTAATGCAAAACAACATATTTTGATAGTTTCAAGAATTGTCAGATGTGGTCAATATGTGGTAACCCACCTGAATCTGGAACAGAAGAGAAGCTCTGGGTCAGATCACTGGGATCTCTAATGGCATAACTTTCAGGAGCGAGACAATTACTGTCATCAAATAGCCTTGAGTTGGATTCAGTGTCCGAAGAAGTGCTCTGTAATGTAGGGTCAGAGGCAGGCAAGGAAGAACCGGAGTCGAACACAGGGGAAGGAGGGTCAAGTGTGTCTGGGCAAGGAAGAGCAAGGAAGTCCTGACTTGATGAGAGTTGGTCAGCAGCAAAATATTCAGAGAAGGTATTCCCTAGAGCTCAGAATTTTATTAAATGTTTCTCTCCTATCGAAAGGCTGAACTGGAAGCCAGTATAAAAGAACATTTCCCAGAGCAACGTTTGAGGCTGAATGGCTGAGACCTCTGCTCTCATATAGCTCCCCTAGCTCGTAACAAGAACTGTGATGCAAAAACGAGAGCAGTACCTTAATCAATGTGAACCTGCTGCAGTGGGGCTCAAGAGATACAGAAAGATACTTTGAAGGTCTATTCTAAGAAATGAAATAGTGAAGAATTGGTTCTAAGAAAACTTGGCGGCTTTCAAAGGGAAAAAGACAGAACACAGAAAAAATGCATAGTAGTTAATGGCAGAAGTAAAACTGAAAAACCTACTTATATTAAGCATCCTATTAGTGGGCCAGTTTTAGTATAGCCATTTAACCTATCAACCACTCCTGATTAAAACCTCTTCCTTCAGAGAAGGCACTGGGAAGGGGGGCTTGCTGCAACATGGCAGTCCCGAGAAAAGCAAGGCAAGCAAGGAGAGAGAAGGATAGCACTGACATTCCTGGAAGGGGGCAAAACACTAAGGCCCATATCCTAAAGTCAAATTAAACCCTTTGCAATGGAGCAATTAAGGTGACTTTCCATAAGATAACACTAGAGGGTGATGTAACTGCATGGACCCATAACTGCCCTGGATTTTGCCCTAAGTTTTTTTTCCAGGCACCTGACTGCTGGTATAAAGCATTCCCTCCTCCCTCCCTTCAGTTAGTTGCCTCTGAGCATGTGCACAGTGCATTTTCGATGATTCTGAAAGCAAGGAGGAGGAACTGCTTTAAAGAGGGTATGGCAATTCACATCTGTCTCCTTATCTTCAGCCTTAGTACTGTCTTCTTTCTTTGGATCTATCCTGTTTCAAACAAGAAGAGCAGAGCATGCAACCTAATTACTAGAGTAATTCAATTAAAAATATTTAAAGAAGTTATAGAAAATCTATAGATCTCTTTTCATAGAAAACTTAGAAACAGGACTCTCGCCATAAAACAAGGATGAATCACTGGATCATTGCCTTGCCACTGACTTGCGTACAATCTTTACCTACTGTCCTTACCAAAGGACTGCAACTTATCATATGATTCGGAATATGCCAAACTTAGAAACAGAATTAAAATTCTGAAAGGTAGGAGGAACCAAAGCAACAACTTTGGACAGATAGGATATACAATATTAGAATAAGGAACAGCGAATGTGATCAGGAGCTAGACCTCGTAGAATCTCAAAAAGCAGGAAAAGCAGCATTAGACCTAGGAAGACAGACGTGAACAGAATGACCAACCATATCTGGACAAAGGACTCAGGAGCACAGATCATGCCAGAAGCGATGCAGGACAAACACAGACTAGCAGACATCAGAATAAAATGGACACAAGGCTAAAAATAAAGCTTTGGCACAGGCCAAAATATGCAGAACAGAAAGATACAGAAATATACAGAACAGGTTTTTACTGTTTTAATTCTCGCTGTTATAAGCTGTTTTGGTAATTTCATGAAAAGCTGGATAGAAATCGTATTAAATTTTAAAAAGCAGGCCTCCGTCAGTCTTGAAAGACTGTGGTATCGTGCTTGGCGCTGCATATGCTGCATGTGAAGCATGAAAGCCTGGGTTGGATTGTTATGGAGGATAGGCTGTTACCCAAGCAGCAAATCCCCCCTCTCCACGCCACTAAATTAGTCCAATGGAAAGGCAGAGCCAATATGATTGGATCCAGCTGGCATCGCAGAGCTGGGCTAAGGACAGGAGCTCACCCTGTCTTGTGGGGCCGACCCGGGTCTCGAACCCTGGCCTGCTGGTTAACAGGCACAGTGTCTTAGCCACATGCACCACCCACAGCCCTATATAATCGTATTAAATAGATATTCAGATAATACATTGGCTGAGACGGACAAAGCTGAGACTATGAAAGTGCTGCTTGAGTGTGAGGCTGACTTTATTCTGACTCAGTATCCTTATTTTTCTGTGTCCTCAGATGTGCTGATGTGTTGGTCAGCAGTGGAATGATAAAAATCATAACTTGAGTGCAATGACAAAATGCAATCATGAAATCAAATGTGCAGTCCAAACCTACTGGACATTTATGGCGGTGCTCCCAATATGCTTCCACAAAAGACATCCCCTGGCCATGAGCTGGGGCAAGTAGAAGGGCATACGCCATTGTTTGAGAAAACCATTAGAGGTTAGATGGCCTACCGGGAGGTTAGTAAAAATATTTGACATAAATATTTGTATCACATAAATTTTTCCCCACAATTCAATTACATATAAAAGCACTTAAATCCCGCAATAATGTTAAATCCCAAATGGCATTAGTTTCTTTACTCCTCAGCTTGGCCTATAACTAAAGAGATGCTTTTAAACTGCTCAAAATGGGACTGTTTTTAAAGAATCAATGGTAGAAGCTTGTTGCCACTATCTGTCCTAAGATTTGGAACTGGAAGAGGCAATTGCCTATAGAATAGTTGATAGAATAATAGTGATCACAACCAAATCGGAAATTCCACTTCCATATTAAACACGATTGCTCTTTCACTATTTTCAAGCTGGGGGGAACCCTGTAACCAGGGAACTTAGTGCTCTCTGCATACCCCAGATCCTGCCAGCACATCTGTTAGGTTTAAAAATAGTCTCCATTAAAACATTAAATTTACATTTAATTTACATAGCACTCTTTCAAGTGGGTGTTCCTCATTTATTTAGCAGGGGGAGAGTAACTGGCCCTACACACCCCAGCAATGTCTGTTCTAGTGGCTTCTGCTGGTGTTATTTTGCATTTTAGATTGTGAGCCCTTTTGGGACAGGGACCCATTAGCTATTAATTAGCTATTAATTTTTTTTTCATTTTCTTGTAAAACACTTTGTGAACTTTTCAGTTGAAAAGCGGTATATAAATACTGTAGATAGATAGATAGATCCCTGGGATCATGTTGCTTCTTTTCCCCTTCCCTCCAAGAGTCACCATCTCCCAGGTTGAGCAGCAGTGAAATAACAATTCAATCAAGCAGGATTATGAATACATAGCTTATTGTTCATTCATATCCATTACCCGGTTTTCGTTTGCCTTTTCCTGAAGGAATTCTTTTAAAAAGTGAAAGGTTGCGAATTTTTACTTTTGGCTCCATTACTGCTTTGACTACAATTGTGCCTGTTTTATTTAACGAGAACATTTCAGGGTCCAGTTCATCATAGCTGCAGAACAAATGTTTAGTTATTTAAAACAGTTTGTGAGCAAAAGACCCTAAATTTATCCTTTAAAAAATCACCAATGCTAATTAAAATCACTAATATTATATTATTCCACAAATATTTCCAAAATTAATTTTGAACTTGTAAGCCCCATATAGGTCATACTTCAGCAAATTCCTGGGTCATAAATTCCAGTACCTTCCCTACCTCTTGCTATTGGGTAAATTAAATTTGAAATCGCTCCTTCCTATCAAAGATTATAGCCAAAAAAACAAAAAATATGCATTGAGCGCTTTGGGAAACTGAATATGGTCCATATTGCGGCTTTTCTCACAAGCAAGCAAACATGCCATAAAGGGCAGAAAGGGCAGGCTGAGAGGAATCCAAGGACACCAGAATGGTCCTGATCCAATGAACGCAGCCTCCAAAATCACCCCAGAAGGAAGCCCTGATAATTGCATTGATCTCTATGGGAACTGAAATAGAGCCATAGCACACCTTTACTCATGAGTAGGCAAAATTGCCTTAGATAATTGGAAGGAACATGCTGAAAGGAATCTGGTCCTGATCCAATGAATGCAGACCCTACCAGGTACCCCCCACCAAAGGAAGCTCCTCTTCCAAGTTCCACTGCATTAAACCATTAGAAAGTGAAACTGCATAGCCTCTAAGCTAGCATGCCTTGGCTGGTGTGGAAGGCCAATCCAGGGGAGTGCAAGGCTTCCAGAATGTTCCTGATTCTGTGTACCTGGAGCCCAGCAAATGCTTCACAAGGCAGCCTTCCCCCAGCTGATATAAAACCCAATCACACTGAGCTTGTTTAAATATAAGAATTTACACTGAACTGGACAGTGGGACTAAAAATTTTACCGGGGGGGGGGGTGATTTACTAGCCTCCCGCACCAGGTGATAAGAACCCTGGTGACACCACTGTTTGGATCATTGAGCATGTGCCTTTTTGCAAAGTCAGGTCACAGGGTGACCATATGTCCTCCTTTTCCAGGACATGTCCAAGTTTTTAGCATTGCGTCCTGAAAAAAAAATCTTCATTGTCCTCCTTTCCCTTGTAAGGGGGCAGAATATAGCCTTCGTGTCATTAATAAATTCTATGTAATAAATCTAAATGTAAAAGTTTTAAATTTAATAAGTAGTATTGTGTTTAATTACTGGTACCCACATGAAGCCAATATATATGAGTGTTTCCAGCTTTTATTTTGTTATGTTTTGCTTACATTTTGCCTACATGTTTTGCTTACATGTTTTGCCTACATTTTGCTTGGATGGCCTACATCTTTTGGGGGGGGGGGGGCATTGTCCTCCTTTTTTAGTTATGGCATATGGTCACCCTGGGCTGTCAGGACTCTTGACATGTATTCCACCAGAGAATCTAAACATTAGAATTTGAACATACCTGTTCAAACTTTGTAAACTTTTCACGTCAACATTACAGAGATCTTCTACTGACTTTTTAAACATATTGAAATGGGCAATGGCCAGATAGATATTCAGCTGAGCTCTCCAAGGCATCTCTTCATCTATTATTTGACGGAACTTTCTTCGTTTTAGGAAGGTACTGCTATGTAAATTCAGCTTTTGTACCATTTGTAGAAAAGCCAATTTTCGTGCTTCCTCTCTCAATCTCCTATGTGAAAACATGGTAAAAAATATTGTTATGAAAAACATAAAAACTGTGTTAATGAAAATGAACTATTTTCAATCTTTTCAATGATGTGGCTTCACAAGGAAAGAAGCTTATCAGCTTCTATAATGGCCAGAAACAAAACTAGGAGTCTTAACTGATCTGAAATCCTTCTTTGTGGTGCTCCGGGGCAGGGTTTTCAACAAATCTACCACAGTACACTGGTGTGCCACAGCCCTTCACCAGGTATGCCACAAGATAGTGGTAGGTGTAAAGAAACATATGTGAGGGGGGAATCAGCCTTTTGAAGTGCAGTCCTTGAAATTACCCAGTTTAAAAAATTACACTGAACACTGACTGCATGCATGGCATCCTTTCCACACATGCAGGCAATATGCTGTGCAATTTGTAAGCATTATTTTTTATTTTTTAAATTGACATTTTTTACAAAGATTGGGTGAAATCTCAGAATCTTCTAGGCTTTCTTAAGAAGAGTTTCCTTTAACTCTTCAATCAAATCCTCCAATGAATCAAGGTTCTTTGAAAGTGTTGGGACACTGGTTCCGAGTACTCTATAGTTGTGATCAAGCTGGGCCTTCTGCAATTGGGGAAGTGGTTTATTGCTTACTAGAGAGCTTACTTCATGTTTTGAAATTTGCTCCCTTATTATTTTGAGCCTACATTCATCCCCACGCATCGGCTAGCTCAAAGGTTTCTTTGCCTTTGTTTGAGAAGTACTGACTTATCCAAAGGACACCAGCCTTCTGGGGATGCTGGGCACTTTCTGGTTGTCACATGCTGAAATGTGAGGCCGGTCCACCACTCCAAGCAGCAAGAGGCTGGCTCTGCGTGCCAGCCACCAGAAAAAACCTATTATATAAATAAGGCAGCAAGTGGGAGGGGAGGAAGGCATATCAAGACCAGGAAGGGGACATGATCAACAGCAGTGATGTCCGCCAAATGTTCCCTGTACACACACACTCATATCCTCAGTTCTGCTAGGGTCATTGGGTGGCACAACAACCAACTTATTTTTGCATTGGTGTCATTTTCGAATGCCTTCTTCCAGACATAATACAGATGTACTTGGAATCCAAAGTCATCTTATTGATAGTCTATAAAGTTACTTTTGTGGATCAGAAGGTTTTCCTTTTCCTCTTCCTTTTTTCTTAGTCTTTTTCATGGTCATTGTCTGTAATAAAATAGTATTTGCATTTACAGTAATTAAAATTCTTCAAAACTACTTTTGCAGCAAATTACATAAATCTCCCAATCTGTACATAACGTATGCCAGTCATCACTATAGACAGTAGAGTGGAATGAAATTATTTCATTTATAAAATATTCCAATGAATAAATAGAAGCATCCCCCTGTATCAGAATTGTATTTCATATAATCATTGTAATTATCCTTCAAGTCCGTAGATACATGGGTCCAAGGCCCATGTTTTTATCTATTATTTATGCATTTTTGCATATATTAGCTATCTGATTAACAAATCAAACAGCTCTATCCTATGTAGGATTGGACCGCTGGCCAGAGCATGCTGCAGTAGCAGAATCTGCACTTTCACAAACTGGCAATCAGCAGCACTAAGAGTGCTCAGTTGAGATCATTCTGATAGCACTGCAATCCCTAGCTATTGCCAGACCCAATAGCACACACCAGAGTACATACCGTATTTCCCGGACCATGAGACGCCCTGGACCATGAGACGCACCAAAATTTAGAGGAGAAAAACTAAAAAAAATTCTGAACCAAATGGTGTACTAATATATTTAATAAAATGTAGCAGAATTAATATTTCAACCATGTAAAGTCCACAGTGGTATTAAGAACCTTCTTTAACATTTTTAATTGTTTAAATTGTTCTTTGTTTTTTAAATCTAATTGTATTTTAATGGTATTTTAATTATGTTTTAATCTCTATTTATGATCATTTTAATGGTGTTTTATTATGATTGATGTTAGCCACCTTGAACTCCCTCTTGCAGGTGAGGAAAGGCGGGATATAAATTAAATAAATAAATAATAAATAAATTTAATAATAATACATTCAACTATGTAAACATTCAACCATAGAAATACAATTAACATGTACCATAAATTACCATGTACTGTATTTAGAGCCATCATCACTGTCATGAACTCCAGGGTTGAAAGAGAGCATAGTGGTTGAAAAAAGAATAGATCCCCTGGTGGCTTCTCTGAATCAAATACCACTTACTTCTGAGTAGACCTGGAAAGGATTGTGCCCAAAGGCTGAAAAAGAGCACATGTCCTGGGGAAAAGGGGACAGATGGACACTCTGTGCAGTCCAAGTCAATCCTGGATTGGCTTAAGCCTGGGTGCCTGCCAATCTAGATTCTATGAGATACACACACACACACACACACACACACACACAAATATAATATATATATAATATATATAAAATACACACTCACACATATATATATGTGTGTGTGTGTTTGAGTGTATTATATATATTTCATATTATATATGTATATATTTTCATTCTCTTGGGGAAGGGGGAGTGTGTGCATGTGGGGGTGGCTTCTGTGGGTTATTGGAGGGAGGGGAAACTAGTAAGTAGTTTCTGGGGGGAGCATTTAGGGGTGACTGGTGGGGATGGCTGGGACTAGTGGGTGCAGTGGGTAGTTGGGAAGGGGAGACACATTAAAATAAAGGAGAAATACTCATTGTTTTCCTGCACTTAATTTATACACTTTTAAAGGGCTTTAAGAAGCACTTTGTTTTCCTGCACTTAATTTCTACACTTTAAAGGGCTTTAAAGGTTGTTCAGAGCCAGAGAAACCTGAACTGAGAGGGTTAAAAGGCTATTTAACTTCTATGCAGTCAGGGATTAACCTCTATGGCAACCAGGCAAACATTTCTCTTCAAACTGCAGGCATCCTGCAGAGTGGATAAATGAGTGTTAAAAGGACCATCACTTTAAGAGATGCACCAACATTTCTCCCCATTGTTTTGGGGTAAAAAAGTGCGTCTCTCCAATGGTAAATAGTAGCAGAGGGATGGGCAGGGAAAGGGGTGAAACTGAATGGAAAGGGATAGGAATTGAACTGGGGAAGGGAGGATCTGGTGGAAATGTATGCACTGGATCCTATTCCATCTTTTGCAAGCCTCCCTGACCTTTCTCATGCCAGCAGATGACCAAGGAAACCCACTGCAATCTGAGAAGCTAGAAATTATTCCCTAAAGCCTCCCAATCCACCACCTCTCCTGTACTGGATTCAGTGCACCCATTTTCAGCATGACTACATTGGTGGACATTGAGATAATAGAACAAGGCCAATAGTGAGAAAACAACACAAGTTTACTTTGGGCGTTCCTAGAATCTTCTTGCGCATTATTCTTCTTCTCCTTAGCTTTCGTTTGATCCCAAGAAGAAATCTATTCCGTCTAGTAAACAAGAAGAGTGAAAATATTGATACTTAAGAACATTTTGGAAAGTAACAAAACCTTCAGCAGTCAATGAGAGTAGCCATAAGGATGCTGCATATGGCGTTCCTAGTTTTGCAGGATGCAAATGCAACTTCTGATCTTCAGCCCCAAATCAGGAGTGATGTTTAAAGGCCTTTGGAAGAACTTTTTTGGAAGAGGGAGGCTGCCTACAGCCTTCTCAGAAAGCCATCTGGTGGACCTTAAAACTAACCTTCTGGTTTTTGGCCAAAATCCAGAAGTTACATTTTAAGGCTCTCCAGAGGCCTTGAAAGGGGGACAGCATCTCCTGGAGGGCCTTCAGGCACTATAGTGCCCAGAACCACCACTTGCTTCTCCAAGAAGGTAGCCCATTAAACTTTGGGAATGCTAGCAATGGAATGTCCAAGAAACAAAAACAGTTACTGATAGTCAAGGGTTTTTTTATACTTACTTTTTCATATACTCTTGTATTTCGTCTGTCCAGTCTATGATGCGACTAAATTTCTCTTCATTTAATGCTTTACCCACAAGTTTAACAAAATATTCAAGGAACCGAGGACTTTTCTTAAATTTCAGTACTGAATAAATATTAAACAAAAGTCGTTATTCATCTAGTATGGTCTTCTAGTGTAGATTTGTCGTGTTTAAAAAGTCTAAAAATATTGTACCAAAAAATTAAGTGTTGTATGATCAAAACTAATAGAAAATGAGTAACTCATTCAAATGCTGGGGCAGAACTGGTAGCAGAACATGCTATCCCATGGGGCAGAACATGCTGCCCCAGCAACAGCTGTTGGAAAAGCACAGTAAGTGCAGTCAAACAGGCAACAAGCAGGTTTGGTGGAGCAACCAGCATAAGCATTGGGCTTCTGGGCTGGCAGGACAACAAAGAGGAGCGAATGGGGGTAAGTGTCCCCACCACTCAGCAGGGAGGCATTTGGAGACAGGGCAGGACTTAAGAAAGCAATGGGGATGGATGGACCAGAGGGAGATTCGTGCTGGGAATGGTGGCAAAAGCTGCCACCAAATTGTATCTCCCTCCATGCCTTGGAGCTGACACAAATTTCAAGTAATAAAGGATATTTTGCAATTTAAAAATGCATTTCTTAGATCTCAAAGCAAAATACTTTAAACTTATTTCATATTTCATGGAAATCTTTCACACTTACAAATAAAATTAATAATGTTAATAACATATTATACTAACATTCCATCCAGGATTGGGCTGCTGGGCCATTGGGAGCTATAGATTTTCCTAGGAGGAAAATGGATGACAATGGCAAGTAGTCTGTTGTCTGGTCCTGAATCAGTATGTCAGTGGTTGGAGTGTGGGTGTTAGCATTGAGGGGTTGGCGATCTGGGGGAATAACTAGGCATGGAGGGTGGATGAACCAAGGCAAGGATGAGATAGAAGGGATGAGCCCAGTGCCAATAGAGTGCACCAGATCCTACCCCCTCTCTTTCTCATCCTCTTCCTTGCCTCAGACATCTATGACCAAAAGTGGTGTGTCTGAGGAGACCCAAAGGGTTCCAGGGCTTACTGGGAAGTTAGTAAGAATAACTTGGTGTTGGTCCCCCCAGTGAATGCAATGCATGTCTTTTTTGTGTTGTTGCATCAATATGGCTAGCACAGGAAAACTTGGGCCCTGAGTGTTAAAAACTGTTACCTTCTTTGTAAGCATTTCTTGTTTGCCAAACGGAAACAATGGGAAACAAGCACAAGGAATCTTCTTCTCCTGTAAGTTCCAGTCCTAGATTGAGGACCAGAAGAAACAAAAGTGTAGCATGACAAAGAAAATCATTGAAAGTTAAAAGTCAGAGTACAGACCTCTAGTGACCTCTAAGCGCTTCAGTCACAGAGTGTTATCCATGAGCTTCATGTTACACTTCAAACAAATGTCTACAAACCTTAAAGGCTGTGTCTACCTCAAGCCTGCTTTTTTAAAAAACATAAATTGGCCTATTAGGGTTTTTTAGACAAAGCTTCTCACACTAGAAATATGTGATACAAAAGCCCTCTGAGAACATCAAGGGTCTGTTCCAGTGGTGGGATTCAAATAAATTAACAACAGGTTCTGTGTCCTAATAACCTAAATTAACAGCAGGTTCTATGTCCCATTAGTAACCAGTTCTCAGAACCAGGCACTCATTACTAAAGGGTTCTATAGAACTTGTGAGAACCCCCTGAAGCCCACCACTGGTCTGTTCCTCAGTAATTTTGTTACAGGGAGGAGAAGCTTTCCTCAAACTACCACACTGATTTCAGGTAAACTTATTCTTCAGTATGCAAAACTGTGAGTCCCATGCTGCATGTTCCTATGTATTAACTAAATTTATATGATTAAATTAAGGTAAGGTAACCCCTCAGTGATTGCCCTGCTAGCCATGACTGGCCATAGGGTGCAGCACTTATTTTCGTTTCTATGGCCAAAGAGCCAGTGTTGTCCAAAGACATCTCCATGGTCACTTGGCCAGGACAGTGCACAGAATGCTGCTTACCTTCCCTCCAAAGTGGTACCTATTTATCTACTTGTACTTACATGCTTTCAAACTGCTAGGCTGGCAGAAGAGGATTAAAATAAGATATTATTAAACTATATATAATTACTTATAATTTTAGTATTTTTGAATCACTTGTCCACTTAAAAAGTACCAGAGGAAATGTAAAACAAAAACACAAGCAGTGTAATCCTATGCATGTCTGCTTAGAAGTAAAGCCCACTGTGACCAATACAGCTTATTCTCAGAAAACGGCACATAGGGCTTCTGCATAAGAGTCCTTCCCTTTTGGAGTTCCCAATGGTCTCAAAAAGCTGTTCCTGCTTACCTACAGGGAGAAGGGAGATGCTCAGAAGTCATAAGGGGGGAAACATATACCTTCCCCTTTCAGCTTTCAGAGAGGCCCCTTCCCCCTGCTGCTCCCCCACCACATTCCATTCCACTGACAATGGTCATTGACAACAGTGTTGATGGTTTTAGCTTTCCAAAGTGAACGGTAGGGTGGGGAACTGCTCCTGCAGTTAGAAATATCATTAATGCAGTATACTATCACTTTCACAGACTGAGCGCATTCCTTGCTATGACATTAACGTACAGGTTGAGCCTCCCCATTTGCAACATTTGATTTCAAGAATCTGCTTGATTAACTATTTTTGCATTATTAGTTAACTATGTTAACAAGGCAGGCAATGAATCAAGATGAATCAAGTTCCCTTTCAAGTTGTTGCTAACGGCCCTGGAAGGAGCTGAGCTCCTGCAATTTGCCCCTCTCAAATAAACCCCTTCCCCCCCCACCAAGGAAGCCCCCCTCTTCCCCCTCACCACCACCACCTTCCCTGCCTGGAGTTTTCCTTTCCTGTAAGCCCCACAGTTTCCTGTGAGTAAGCTCAGTGCATACAATGAGACTTGCTTCTGAGTTGGCTGCATAGGATTTGCATCAATCCTATGCAGCAAGACTGCTCCTGCTGCAAACTTGGAAATACACACACACACACACGCACATAGAGGTTCCTTGTTAAAACTGCTCAAAAAGACACCAGTGACTCTTTTAGTGAAAAAATAGTCATCCTTAGCCATAAAGGTTTTTCTTTTCTGTTTTAATGTATAGCATATTACATATTACAGTAATTGTGCTCTGTATTTTACCTTACAGTGTTTTGAATTTGATTACAGTGATTAAATCATTTTGCATCATTTTTACATACAATGAATATTTTTTATATGAATGTTTTTGGGTTGTGGAACCAATTGTCTGAGTTTCCATTATTTCCTATGGGAAAATCCGCTTTGTAAGAAGTATGCTTTGTAAGACAAACGTGCTTCCGGAATGAATTAAATTCGTCTTACAAGGCACCAGTGTATACAAATTGCATATAATTAGACAACACCTGTATTAGCCCAAAAAAATTGAATCAATTTTGAGTTTTGTTGGCTACTCAGATGTTATGACTACTAGAAAGCTTGTGGAAGCAAGTATGGTAGTAACAATAAAAATCTACCTTTACAGATCTTTACCTGGTCTTGTGAGTCTGAGCAGATTGGTCTCAAGAGCTTCTAAATTCTCACTCACTTTTTCAACTGCAGCTATTGATCTCAGTTTTTCGTATATCGTCTACAATAATGGATTAGTAAACCATTAAAACATTTAATTTACATAGCACCTGAATAAGAATGCACAAAACTACAGATACAGGATGAATTGGAAAATAGCAGTTACTATTTTTACTTTGCCTCTAATTTTAACACCTCTACGTTTTATCCATTACTATATGCAACTATTAAACAAAATACTAACCTACACTTATATTTAAAATAACATATTTACTCGAATCTAATGCGCCTTTGAATCTAATGCCTGGCCTGATTTTAGAGATTAAGGGCACAATCCTATGCAGAAGTAAGTCCTATTGTGTTCATGGGGCTTACTCCCTGGAAAGTGTGGTTAGGATTCCAGCATAAATCTTGCTGAAAACTCGTTAGATTCAAGTAAATACAGTATTTTCTACTATGATTACTAGACAAAGTGCTTACAGAAATGCAAAAGGTTACCTCGGTTTCTGGTGTATCATCCTTTCCTTCTTCACCTGCAGACTTTGGGGATACTAGCTGTGCGGTATCTAGCAACTTTTTTCCATAGTTAATAATAATTAATGCTAATTCATATTCCTTCCATGAACGTAAGACCTATTGAATATACAACACATCGTTCCTTATAATATTCATGTTCTTCTGAAAAGAGGAACTCCCTTACTTGGAATTTCCTGTTTCCCAGTAGACTAAGGGGCATTCCTTACAATATGGGAAGTCCCTGTAAGACACATTTGTGCCTCCACTGGAGTCAGTTGGGGCAGAGCAAGGATGCTCACCGGCCCTTGTATGCATCCAGTTTCCATCCTGTAGACCAAAGGCAGTTGGCATGAGAAGCTGGGGTGGAATGAAAGCATTCTAGGGTAGATGAGCCTATGGTGGACTGGCTTGGTGAGGAGGGTGGGACTGGATTCCAGCGCTGAATCCCCAATCTCCTTCACGTTTCCCTGGGTCATCCCAATCCAGGTGATTCAGATTTGTGTCAGGTATTTTGCTGGTGCAAATCCAAGTACCACCAAGTAGCACCAAAGAGCTGGCTGTGGCATGACATGGGATAAAGGGAGTTCATTCCCCTTTTGCTGCAGCAAGCCCTGTATTAGACAAGGCGCAGCCAACCTAGCCTGCCTGTTCCAGCACAGGTTAGGATCAGGCTGCTTGTGGTGTACCTATTAAATAGTAGGGACACACATTGCAACTCAACATTTGAAAAAAAAACTTCAAAAAAATCCTTCTTGTACAAGTGCAATAGTTTTTTGTAGACATGCATTCCAGAACTCTGGCTCCTATATTGTGCCTGGATCAACTCAGATTTGACTAAAAATAATTGGGTTGGTACTTCTACATATGTAAAGGCCACATGCCAAATATTAGGTGAAAAATCCAAACGGTTTGTGTCCTATGGCCCTTTAAACCAAGGGTATTATACCCATTTTTTATGCTCACGAATTGCATACTTTTCTGTGTTCCCATCTTTGGATGCTAATATCTCAGAAGTAAATGACGTTTTCTGGAAGGATTTAGGTATATAGAATAAGGCCACAATTCTAACCGTGTCTACTCAAAAGTAAGTCCCATTGGGTTTAATGGGTCTTACTCCCAGGAAAGTGTCTTTAGGATTGCAGCCTAAGTTGGAGTCAGGCTTTCTGACTCTACAATCCAGAGTAACTATGAGAGCATGTGAGAGACATTATGTGCACCCGTAGTTACTGCACCACCTAGTGAAAACCTATGGTAAATTCATATTGCAGTCCAGAGTAAATTGTTCTTACACCAGAGCAAGGACTGCCTATAGTTACTCTGGATTGCACCCTGAATCTGTCATCAGAAAAGGCCTCTCTCCTCCAGTTTTGGAGATATTGGCATCCAAAATAGGGATCTTTTCATGGGCAAAACAGATTTTCCATGGGCAAATTCACCATGTGGGCAACTAACAACGGTAATAAAACTTTTTCTGCATAATTGTACATATCTTATAGACATTTACTCAAAAATTCAGTTTGTTTTCTCACCTCGTTCATATTAAAAATTTGTTTGAAAATTTATTTTGCCCATGAAAAAGCCATATGCAGCATCCCTATTAGCATTCAAAAATTTTCCTGAATTAAAAAGATTTTAAGAAATAGAAAATCCTAATAATAAATACCTTTGCTGAGAAAAAACACTCGCTTGCAATCATACGCTGGAGACCCTCAAAACATGCTTGTGGTTTGTTTTGTAAGATAACACTTGGGATTTCATATAGGACTGTAAGACACTTAATAATAATCTGAAAATACAGGGATAGCAATTTAATAGCAGGTAGTATTTGCATAACACTATGTAAAAACACATCTTGTATTTGAACATCTTGTATTTAAAATACAGTTGGGCCCCTTATCAATTTCAGGAACCTCTGGATATGGGTGAATACCCATCTCTGTGGTCTGGACACTCTGGAGGTAAGGGGTGACTGGTTCCTTTCACCTCCAAAGGGGAAACTGAACTCAGCAGACACCATAGACATCTGTCAACAGCCTCTGCCAAGTTCTGGTTGAGCATGGATGCTCAAAACACATCTAGTTTCATGGAAAAACTGGAAGTCACACTTTTAAAGGTGTGACTTCCAGTTTCTCCATTAAATCAGAAGTCACATGCTTTGAGCTGCTGAGCTCAGTCTGAGCCTGGAAGAGGCCATGGATGTCTTGTCCACAGCCTTTGATAAACTCAGAAGTTCCTCCTGAGGTGAGCAGAGCTGGAGGGAGTACGTTGAGGAGTGCATGCAGGGGAACACCCAGCGGGCCCAGAAGATCAAATCTACATATAACTGAAGCTGGGATCTGCAGACACAGTAGCCCTCTGTGAACCACAATATATTTTCAGCCTAGTTTAGATGATCAAATAGATGTTATCACTTTTGCATCTCATTCAATATGAGTCTAGGACTTACACAGCAATAATTGTGCAGCTCAGCAATGCACAACCATGGAAACTGCTTTGTTACTACCATAAAACATTTGCAGCTAGCGCAATGCATACTGTACCAGCACCGGCCCTACAAGGATTGAGTTTTGTTCATTTGACTCTTGATTATTAACCAAAGCAACAGTGAGTCATCTATTAATTGCTTTTTCACCAATTTAGAACCTGATGTTTCTAAATCACGCTTACCTGAATTAATGGTTCTGAGGGAATCTTGTGATAGATCAGGGGAGCTATGAGACCATAACAGAGAACAACTCCTTGTAGTGAATACTCTACATCGTTTAACCAGCTGCTAAGTTCAATTGCCACTAGCATTCTCCTACCTTCAGCTAATCTAGCAATCTGCAGAGAAAGAAAGATATATTTTCTATATGTATCACACATCAGAATAAGAAAAAATAAATGTATTTCTGATTTTTGAAAAAAGTATACAGTTTAAGATCACTAATTTTCAGCTAGTTATGAATGTAGCATTATTCATGAATTTAAAAACAAAACTTTTTAACATATTGTAATTGTTCAGAGATACATTTTATCACACTACAAATTTAAAGAGAATATGGAGCAGCAAAACAGCCATTTGGAAAATGCAATGCAATGACTGCCATCTAACGGCTGGGAAAGAAATAGCTCAGCTAAGTTTTTAATGTTGGTGCTCCAAGGGAAAGGGGACTCATTAAAATCAGGGCCAATAGTTCTGCTTCTATTGTTATTGCACTAATTGCCATATTTAAAGCATCTGGATTGTGGGCTGATGAAAGGATTAGAATGCAATAACGTTCTTATGATTCTTTATACATATGATCATGAAGCCTCACTTTTTGTTCCTTTCTTTTCACTTGTCTTCCTCACTGCTCTTGTCTTCCTTATATATCTTCCTTACTGCTCTGTCTCAAATAATGATAATGAGCTAGTGGGGGGCAACCAAGACAAAAGTCCCACTTTCCTTTAACAGCTTAGAAAACACTGCCCTAGCCCATGTACTATCAATAACCCATTCCTACTCAGAGTCAAAATGAAATTTGGCCCACCTCTGGCTCAGCTGAATTGGGGAAAGCATATGTGGTACTAATTTGAAAATAAATCATATTGGCAGTCCTAGTATTCAGAGACTTCACAGTCCTGAGACTGAAAAAACTGCCACTCACAAACAACCTCTGAAATACTTTCTGATCAAACAATTTTTTCAGCAACAACCAATTTTGAATTGTATTGACAAAGCAACTTTCAGTATGAAGCCAGTATGCTTTCTAATTCAGATCAATCCTAATCTGCGCAAGAAGAGTATGTTTGTGTTAAAATATGAAAAAACAAAATAAATTCAATGCCAGAGTTATGACTGTTGCACAACACATACTTGTCTGCTGTATCTCAGTTCATTGAAGCAAACAGAATCATAGAAGAGAGCTCCTTCAACTACAGTGATGTCATTCATAATAAAAATACTCCTGAGGAACAGGTATAAGAGGTCTGGAGATGCTTGAGCTACAGCTTCAGGATTTAATCTACAAAACATGTATAGCAATCACCATGAAATAACAGATGAATTTAACATAGTAATCAAATAAAACTTTATTAATGGCAACATGTTAGAACAGTAGCACTATATTGCTTTCTGATGTCTTAATACACATGCACATTCTCACAAGCTCTCATAAGAATATAAGAAGAGTCCTGTTGGGTCAGGTCAAAGGCCCATCTAGTCCTATATCTCACAGGGCCCACCAAACGCTGCCAGGAGTACATAAGACAACAAGAGACCTGCATCCAGGTCAGGCATCCCTCCCCTGCATCTTGCCCACTGAACTGGTCCTTAAAGCCTGATGCTCAATGTACATGCAGGGAGATGTGCACAGAAGATGCAGATGCAGAATATGCATGAGGAGAAGCAACCCCTATCCTAGGAGCACCACCTTTATCCCTCTGGCCAGGGCAAAGGGCCATTCATGTTCCCATGGGCTGGAAGGTGTCTTCAGAGCCTCTTCTCTGCTCTCACTTTCCACTGCACGTCTGGGGTTGTTTTGAACTGTAATTTTCTACTTCTCCCTGACATCTTGTCTCTGGATGGTGAGATTATTCACTCCTTGAGATGTCTAGTGTGGCACAGTGCCGCCTTATCAAAGGACCAGCTGACAAGATGAGTTTTCAGCTTCTTTTTAGACACATCTTTGTTTTTCAGATAGCAATTTTATAAGAACTTCTGTGATGACTGCTGTGTCTGAACGGTCCTGAATTCTGCTAAGTCTGGACAAGTAATAAAGTGGGAATTTTTCCTTTATTTGTTTTTCAGTGTTCGTCCTTTCTCTGGACCAATTCCGATCAATCATTATCCCATAAATTCCTGCCTAATTGCCACTGAAAATTTTAACCAAAGTCCTTTTCAGTTATGAGCTGGAGTGCAGCCATATTAAAACAGTCAGACCTCAAGGCTACACTTTGGGAATGGTGGCTGCTTCTGAAAGTAATCTCATTAATTAAAGAAAGATAAAATCCACTTTTTGTGTTAAATCCAGTTTTTTTTTAACTTCTATCTATTCAGACTTTGATTCTTTTCATACAATGATCACATTGTTCTGGTTTTTTCCCCTTTATAAAGGGTTCACTCTGCTTCTATATAAACCAATGAATAAATTGTTTGAATAATTTTAATCAGTGAACAGATACCATAATTGCTTTTGTGGCAAAGGGATGTCTTTATTATCATGTTTTATCATATTGACCTGTGGTCTGAGAAGTTCTGGTATAACTGGTCTGTGAGACCATTGTTGTACATGACTGTCAAGGCAATAGCACAAATCAGTTTTCAGTAGTTTATTATCCTTATAAATATATACTCCAAGTGGGGGTAATAGCAGGGTGACCATATGACCAGTAAAACCCAGATTTGTCCGGATTTTTAGCCTCCTGTCCGGGTGTCCTACATTTTTGCTTAATTGTCCTACATTTTGGCTTTACTTTTTAACTTCGCAATGGTGCACAGTACCCCATCATGTCATATGTCACTGGATTCGTACTGAAGAGCAGAATCCAATGCAAAAATCAGGTATCTCCTTCCTATCAAAAGTTATGGCCAAAAAACAAAAAAATTACATTTTTGGCAATTTTTTAAGCAGGTAGAAATTTTGGCTTTGGGGGTAGAAATTTTGGCCTGGTGATAGGAATTTTGGACTTGGGGTTCAGGAAAATCAGGTTTGGCCTCTGGTCATCCTGGGGTAATAGCAGCATTACCAAATAGAGAAAGGATGAGATTGACACAGGTAGACCATATAGAATGGAGGACAGAATGCCTGTATAACTATTGCATAGAAGAGAGAATTTAAGCAGGTGCTGCTTTTTAAACCATTTTATGTTGAACAAAACCTGTCTTAATTCCTTCTTCTATGCAATGGTTAAAGGTACAGGCACTCTGTCCTCCATTCTATATGGACTCCATGGATCGGGAGAGGCAAGTGGAAGATATCAGATGGTTCAGAGAAGACGACCAGGGAAATCAGAAGGAGTGGGAAGGAAGATTGATTCCATGATTGATATTCTATTGATTCCAACTCTATGATTCTATAATTGCAGAGAGAAGATCTGCAAGAGGAATACTGGTGTGCACTGTACGTTATGCATCACAGCATGATCAACCATCATTGTCAAGAACCTAGGAAGCTTGGCCAGGCCTGATGCTGCTACATCATCCTTACATGCGTTACCATATTAATTTCACAATATGGAAGGTTTAAGAATCAAAGTAAGAATGACGTTTTCTTAATTACTTTTTTAAAGTGTGATACTGACTTCTATAAACAACATGTACTTTCTCCATTTAAAAAAGAGTTTATCAGCAAACATTTGCTCCACGGTTACCTGTACTTAGGCAAATTCACACTGCTGGATACAGAAACAACTGTGACATCAGTAACAGGAGCATAAGGAACTGAAACAAAATAATCCCAGAGTGGCCGAAATGCCTTTTTGCATAATGTATAGTTCTCCGTTTGAAAAGCCGACTAGAAACAAACAACAATTTTGGAAATGTTATTGGATGCATATTTGAAATTACCCTTATCAATTATTTAACACTACTAATCTTCAGTAATAATCATCATTTTCTAGCTGTATACTAGCCAAAGGTAACACATCTAATAAAAACAGTATTTGTCATAAAGAAAGGTGGCCTGGCCTTCAAAGTATGAGGTGACAATAGAGGAACACATACCATTTTGCATGTCTTGGGTTCTGAAAGGGAGGAATTAATTAGTTAAGGGTTAGTAAGGCTCACAAATCCCATTTGTCTGTGAGCCCAAATATCTCCAAAGTGGTGTGTGGGAGATGGAGGAGTAAGACGAGACATTGCACAGGTGACTGCAGGGAACAGTCAGGGAAAAGGATCACAGCTTAATTCCTAGATCCTCCCCCATTAATAAAATTGCAACATCAGAGTACTTACCGTATCCTGTTAAGGGTAGTCCCAATTAATCGGGTAGACCCAATTGTGAAAGCACACCAGAAAAGGGTAGTCCCAATTGTCAAGCCACACCAGATTTTTTTACCACTATGCTGCTGGTAGGGGAATCAAATCCCCCATTGCCTACTGATAAATTACACTCCACGAATTCCCATGGCACACGTGCGGGCCATTTGTGGCACACCAGTGTGCTACAGCATTGTGACTGAACTGGTCTATCCTGTATACTATTTAATACTAATTATATTTCCCCAAAATGTTCAAGAAGAAATGAGACAATTACAATGTTAGAAAATGCTGAACTGAATTAAAACATGGACCAGTTCATACTATATGATGCTGAATGCTACCTGAATCAGATATGCTCGAACAGTAGCAATGGAAAGAGGGTAATAGGCAAGAATTGGTTTTGTTGTTTCCCCAATGCTATCACCAATAAGTTTGCCATCTGAGGAATAAGCTGCAACTGCAAATATGTAGCTTTCATTGGTCTCTAAGCCTTGTACTTCGAAGATGCAAGATTCATTAGCTGGTATCTGTTAAAAAAAGAACACATTTCTTGGGAATAAATAAATACATAGCATTACAATAATCCTCAAACAATGATAGTATCTCCTTATCAGATGTATATTTAGTTCTACATTTATTGCAGGATAGTGGAAAGAAATAAAGATCCAATTATAAATCTTCAGGAAGAAAATATGTGTGGATTCCACATTATAATCAAAAACTTTTATCATTATCAGGTGTCAAACACTCTGTAAGATGAGGATGAATACTAAGAGCCCATCCTCTACTACTTCCCCACAGATAACAAATAGGCTTACCCTACAATCCAGAGTAACTACGGGAGCATGTCAGAGACATTTATGTCGAAGTAGTTATGGCACCACCTAGTAAAAACCTATGGGAAATTCGTATTGAAATCCAGAGTAAATTGTTATTACGTCGGAGCAAGGACTCTCTGTAGTCACTCTGGATTGTGCCCATAGGCTCCATCCTGCAGAGGAGAAGGGCAACTGAGAGTGCTAACTAGCACTCTTTTGGCCCCATTTTTACAATGGCCCCTGAGTGCTTTACAGCAATCAGCACCATTGTCCATAAGACAAGGCCAACAGTTCCTTATATCCTCCTTCCTCTTATGTCCTGCACAAACCAACAATGTGGTTCAGGAGATGTATACAGATAGACAGACCGGTGATAGGTTCCTGTAAGAGGCTAGCCAGGTTTCCCCATATCACAACAATTATCTAAGTGGGCCTCGACCATGGAGTGGGAACAACACTAAGAAAATGATACAGATAGACAGAGATGCCAATAAACTTTATTATAAAAGCCCTTACCGCTTGTGATGAGTTCTTAAGATTATAATTATTTAAACGGACTTTTCGATTACTTCCTTCTACTACACATCCAAAAATGCAGTACCATGACACCTTTTAAAAAAGCATATAGATACACATGATACACATGAATCCAGTGGTGGATTTAATTTATTTGAATCCCACCACTGCATGAATCTAGTATAATTTGTAAGGATGCAGTCCCAATATTTAAGTACCATACAGCCACAAAAGTGTTTAACCATTCTATGCACAGCAACTATATGAACAAATTTCCTTTCTCTTAATTAAAAAATGCTTACTGTCAAACCTTAAATACACTAAATAAATATCTTGTAGCCTCACAGTGAACATGAAAAAAATATATCCAAGAAGCTGAAAGAGCAGCACTTGTACTCTATGATCAGACAAAACATACTTCTGATTAAACATGATAGGCACTATCACCTTCTGATCAGAACAAACTGGAAAATATAGTTCTGTGTGTATGTCTGCCATACAGAAAAGCATTACCTCCTCTTCTGACTCAAAGGGGGCTGGCTTAAATGTCATGGAGCAGTGAGTCCTGGAAAGCAGTATAGGAGGAGGGGGCACTTTGCTTTTTACATTGGTTTCAGGTTGCTGGAAAGTGGCACTTAACACATTTTGTTGAGCTTCTGCCTTCTGAATCAAAACATAGGCTTCCTGTGATTTAAAGTTAAAATGCAAGAAATTACATTATTTCACTCATATATACAGCACTGTAAATACAACTAGTATTATACACGAGTATAAATAGTGAAAAAGAAATATGGGGGCAGAGAAAAATTCTGTAACATTGTGACCCGATAGACATGATCTATTGCTGACATTTGCACCACAAACAGCACATGCTGTACTCAGCTGGGCATCTGTCACCATTTAGCACTCCATTTCCTTGCTTTCTGTGGAAGTTGTGTGCCGTTTAATAGAAAAGAAGCTTCTGCAAACTGTCTGGACATCTTTATTGACTAGATGTCCATCTAGAACTGAAACTGCCGAATTCTAAATTAAAGAAAAGCCAACTTAATGAATATATATCAATGAAAAAAAATACATCAATGAAAATTGGCTGCAGCCAGATCTGGTGCTCAAATACAATGAATAAATGATACAAAGGTTCACTTGGTTGGTTTAAACTTCGTACAGAACCATCTCAATAGTGAGCATAAAAAAATTTTGTATTTATTTATACATCTCATTTTATCCCATTTTATCTCCCAAGTGGATATTCAAAGCGCTGAAGATATAACTGAAGGTACTAAAATCAGTACATGTCTGAGTGAAACATCATACATAAATGAACTAAGGGTGCAATCCAGAGTAACTATGGGGAGTCCTTGCTCCGGTGTAAGAACAATTTGCTCTGGATTGCAAGATGAATTTCCCATAGGTTTTCACTAGGTTGTGCAGTAACTGCAGGTGCACATAATGTTTCTTATGTGCTCCCGTAGTTTCTCTGGATTGTAGGGTATATCACAATTATCAAACTTTGTGTCAGAATCCACTAAATGGGTACAAGCCAATCCCAGATGAATCATGTAGCATCAGTTCAGCCACTATTTAAAATACTGTCCAGAGCTGAAAATACAAGCTACAGAACTTCTGCACAGAGCATGCTCCAAGTGGGAGAGACATGGTGCTTTGCTCTTAATAGGTGGGACGAATAGGTGGCTGCTGGAAAGGGAGGAGAGCTATATGGTAGGAGAAAGTTTCAAGTACTGATGTGACTCCTGACTTGGAATGCTTAAATTCTGAGCTATGAAAAATAACAACATGAGCATGTGTGGACCTTTAGCTGACTGCAGCTTAGATTTCAAGCTTAAATCGATGTCACTTCCAGCCGCGGCATCACGTCTAATGGGTCCTGACTGATTGTTATTCTAAAAAGTGGGACCCATTTATAAAAATCAATTATGTATGGTTGAGGAAATGTTTTATTTTTAATATGCCTTACATTTAATTAATCTGACAGGCCAGCTACTGCTATTTTTGAACACTTATGCTGCCAACAATTTCTCAGGCTTCATCTTCCAGAATGACCACTACAATAAATTATGTCAACTAATTCAGTATAAACAACAGCACAAAATCATGAGTTGCATTGACTTACAGTAGATTTTGTGTTACCTCAAGAAGTTGTTTTGGGGAAACATTACGTAATCCTTCTGGAGACATTAAAGTGGCCTTCTGCATCAAATAGAGAGCTTTGGACAATTTATTCTTTTTTATTTTCATCATTATATCTTCTTCTGCAAAACAATTTTTAAAGCCAAATAAATCTGCATTTTAAAATATGGTACAGCAAAAATTTGCTTAACTGCCACTTTTTCTTAAGCAACATGCTTGCAGAGATGAGGTGTCCCATGTCAGACTTTCCAGTCCAGTAGGGAGGACATGATACAGTTGCAGAGTCTGCTGCCATCTCCACCCACCTCCTGGACCCAATCCACCTCTCTCCCTGCCCAGTTCCACCATTCTCCATGCCCTATACCAGCGTTTCTCAAAGTGGGAGTCGGGACCCCTTTGGGGGTCGCCTAGAGGTTTCCTGGGGGTCGCCTAAAGACCCCTGGTGCAGGGGGCCAGGTCAGGCTTGCCAGACCTCTGGCTGTGCGCGCACACTGGGGCTGACTGACAGCCTCAGGGCCTAATCCTATGCACGCCTACTCTGAAATAAATCCCATTATAGTCAGGGGGACCTTTACTCCCATGTAAATGTGGATAGGATTGCAGCCTCAGGGCCCAATCCTATGCATGCCTACTCTGAAATAAATCCCATTGTGTTCAGTGTGTGCACAGAACACACATTTCATTTGTAACAATGAAAATACATCCTGCGTATTGGATATTTACATTAAGATTCATAACAGTAGCAAAATTACAGTTATAAAGTAGCAATGAAAATAATTTTATGGTTGGGGGTCCCCACAACATGAGGAACTTATAAAGGGGTCACGGTGTTAGGAAGATTGAGAACCACTGCCCTATACACCTCCAACTCAGTAAAAGCAGAATTTACCACCGCATTCTCATGTAGCTCCCTATCAACATCCTGACATGACTGGTTTAAAAAGCTTTTACTATTTCCATAAGCCATGCTCACAAGTGCATATTAATGTCATTTACCTGTCAAAAAATTGGGTTTCTTTACATTCTGCTTTGGAAGTTTAAATTTTGTATTTCTTTCATCAATTGTAGTGTCTACAAAAAAGGTGAACATTGTTTTATATCACATATACTGTTTAAAACAATACATGAACTTCAATATGTGTTCTCAGTCTATTGTTCCCACTGACATGAGTGCAACTCTCATTTCAGTTACTCATTCTGCAGCATATAGGGTGATGTAAAATGTGCTTACAAAATACTTTATGAAACAAAACCTGATGGTCAAGGAAATATTTCTAATCGGCTAAGAATGATAAACGAATAGGAAAGGAGGTACATAGTTTGGGCTTCATATTTTACTATTCCTTTTAAGAACACTGGGTGCTTACTGCCTCTTAACAGAGGTTAACTAATGAAGAACAGGATCAGCTAGAGTGCTTCATCAGATGAAAGCTTTTCACATTCACTGGTGGTCCCCTCTATTATACAGGCTTCCTGCTTAATTGTCAGTAAGCTTCATGCTTAGAGAGACTAGTAAAAGCAAGAAATATTGAACCTTGACATTAGCAGCAAGACTAAAAACAAAGTTAGAGTCCAATCCTAACCATGTCTACTCAAAAGTAAGCTCCATTGTGTTCAATGGGTCTTACTCCCAGGAAAGTGTCTTTAGGATTACAGCCTTAATAGATTTGGGGAGCTGTGGAGATAGGCAATGGTGGGATTCAAATAAATTAACAACAGGTTCAATGTCCTAATAACCTAAATTAACAACAGGTTCTATGTCCCTTTAGTAATCAGTTCTCAGAACCAGGCGCTCGTTATCTAAGGGTTCTATAGAACCTGTGAGAACCCCCTGAGGCCCACCACTGGGGCTCCCCCATATTCACAGTTTCCATATAAGTGAGGGAAGCCTAGAATAGTACTGAAAACCATAAGCAATGCCTGCCTGCCAAACCTCTGTTCTGCAGTCTTCAGTGTCATGGTCTCACTGCCGAATAGTGTGCATCCTTCACTGTCCCTGAGCACTTCCTGCACTGCCCCACAGAGTGGTGTCGTACAAAATGGAAACTGCTGCATTGACTAAACCATGACTTGGAACAAGGCAAATATTTAAAAGAAGCTGTAGGCTCACACACTTCCGTCACCTTCTCTTCCAGTTGAGAATACTGGAGAGTGAAGCTGTACTACCCGATGGAACTGAATCTCCACCCCTGCCCCACACCATGTTACATGTCCCTTTCTTACACTTTTGGGGTAGCCCAAGGTCCAGCAATGCCTTCTGGTGACATAACCAGTGAATACTGCAAGCAAGCATGAAATCAGGGAGCTGATAGACATTCCCAACCGCAAGTATATACCTGAAGAGCATCTCAGCAATGTAACAGCAACATACAAAGGAGTGCACAATTACTAATGACAATTTTGTAACTTGGATTCTTTGGTCAAGTTCTAAAAGTAAAGTGGCATTCATCAGAATTGATTCACTTACATTATAGAACAGATGAATCCTGTATCCTGGTAATAAAACACTGCGAAGTGGGTATGATCAATACACATGTGTTGGAAGTAATGCTTTGATTGTATCCGGTACAATTAAGAAGAAGCTACGTGGCATTTATTGAACTATTAACACACAATGAGCACAATCCTAACCATGATTATGTAGATGTAAGCCCCATTGTATTCAATGGGTCTTACTTCCAGGAAAGTGTCTCTAGAATTGCAGCCAGTGTTATGTTTTGATAATAAAATTGAAATGTTATCCAGGATATAATTTTACCAAAAATAAATATACCAGGATATAATTTAAATATAAAATATTTATAAAATTTTATATATATTTAAATATAAAATAAAATATACCAGGATATAATTTTACCAAAAATAATATTCAGCTGCACCAAAAAATTTTATTGAGACCTACCTCTTGTCAAGTTAATTAATTTAATAGCAACTCGTTGCTGAGCCTTAATAAGTTCAAGGTGCAAATCCATAATAAAATTGTTTCCTGCTATTGAACATTTCTCATTAACTTCATTTGATGAAGGTCTTTCCGAAAGCTCGTCATTCAGTCCAGGTAACTAAAAAACAAACTCCTCAGTTTTAAACAAATTATTTCACTTTGATTATCTGGGTTGCTTTAAAGTTTCATTTTTATTGTTTACCGTTAGAATAAACAGAACCCAGTATAAAACAACAAATATATCATAAATACATAAGGTAGACAGTAAGGCAATAAAAACAAATATAAAATATAAATAAACCATCTTTGCTACTGTAATAAACTCCAAAAAGAAGTTATCTGTTCAAACATTTTGAGCATATATGGTATATTTTTTAAAAGGGCAATCAAATTTCATGTCCTTCTTAGACCTTTCAAATTAGTATGTTATACCATCACTGAAATGGTTCCACTTTCCCTTGAACAATTCCTCAACTATGTTCCTTTTCAATCAAGTTCTTGCCATAATTAATTACCATAATTAATTAGCCTCCTTTATTTAGCTGGAGGTGAGTAACTGGCCCTAATCCCCTAGCAATGTTTGTTCAAGTGGCTTCTGCTGGTTTTCTTTTTTGCATTTTAGATTGTGAGCCCTTTTGGGACAGGGACCCATTAGCTATTAATTAGCTATTATTTTTTCATTTTCTTTGTAAACCGCTTTGTGAACTTTTTAGTTGAAAAGCGGTATATAAATACTGTAGACAGACAGACAGACAGACAGACAGACAGATGACACGAATCACCATTTCTCTGATGTGGCCAAAAATCTGCTCAATTTTCAGTAAACACCAATTTTAATTAAAAGGCACATTCAGACAATAATTATAAAACTTTCTCACACTAAAGCAAGGTTATAGTTGCACTTGACTGATCCAATGAAAATTGGATAGCATTTAATTAAGAGTTCTTTAACACTAATGAGTAAGTTCCTGTTCATGATACAACCTCTGAAAAGAGAGTATTCCACCTATGCCAAGTTAACAAAATAGAGGTATAACAGGAGCAGAATATGTGGGAAATCACACTAAAAACTATTGTCAATGCCATCCTCTCCATGTTTCCTAGGAAGAAATTATCACTATGTTCCTTAGGATTTTGTCTCAGGAAAGTGTGTTTAGGATTGCATCCCAAACTACCCAGTTTGGAAAAATATTTTTAATACTGTTGAGCAAAGACCGTGGTAACTTTTAACCCAATTACACTGATTTCATGCTATCAGACCCTAAACATGGGGATTCACTTTACCTTTTTGCAACTGTTATCCAATACTGATGTTCCATCAGGTACAACTGTTATTAAACGAGCTCGATTCATTGCAATAATTCCTCTGTTCAGATACTGATAAGCCAACTGTAGTTGTTCTAAAGGGCTTCTCTGGGAGTGGGGGGGGGGAGAAAACCACACATTAGATCACCACACATTAGATTCAGTTATAAAACTGAAAAGCACTTCATTTTGGTTTTAAGACTTAGGGCAAAATCCAGAGTAACTATGGGGAGTCCTTGCTCCGGTGTAAGAACTTACTCTGGATTCCAATATGAATTTCCCATAGGTTTTCACTAGGTGGTGCAGTAACTACGTGTGCACATAAAGTCTTTTACATGCTCCCGTAGTTACTCTGGATTTGAGGGTTAGTCTTAAAAATAAAATATATTCTCAATTCAATGGGGGACGTACACCAGTAGCTGTTGCACATGCCAAATCCTATCCCTTATTCCCAGAATGGCCCTCAGAGTCTCCTTGGATTTATGCTAGCAAAGAAGCTAGCACAGATCTGAGTAGATTCACTGGTGAACAGGCAGCCTACTAAAGGTAACTAAAACTATATTTAGAAATATATTTTTAGTGACTGACTGTAGTATTTGGTGCTCATCCCCTGTTTCGAAGCCAAAGAGCCAGTGTTGTCCAAAGACATCCCCATACTCATGTGGCCAGTATGACTAAACCCCAAAGCACATGGTACGCTATTACCTTCCCACCAAGGTGGCACCTATTTCCATACTTTTGAATTGCTAGGTTGGCAGGAGCTGGGCATGGGACAGGAGCTCACTCTGTCATGTAGCACCTGGTTCTCAAACACCGGCCCACTGATTGACAGGCACAGCATCTGAGCGCTGAACCCCTCATTCTTGTTACTGTTATGGAATAAGTCTTCATCCCAAAACTCTGATTGGAACAGAACTACAATGCATTTTGGGCACTAACTCAGCTTCAGGTGACTCATTTGAAAGGGAGTGGAATGGAAGGAGACTCGTGACAAAGCAAAACCAAACTGATCAATGACAATGTATTTTCCTGGGCAATAGTATTCAATAGGGAGAGACTACTAATATGAGGTCTAATGATATCTACACTTCCTGATTCAAAGTAACCCTTTCAACCACTACCTGTATTACCCAAATCTAATGTGCCATCGAATGTAATGTGCACTCCAATTTTTAAAGGCTTGGGATTTTAAGAATCATTTACTGGTGATTGTAATGCGCAGCTGCAAAGCAAATGTAGAATTTTATTTTATTGCATTCAACAACGAGTTATATGGCAATAATATGACAATAGCCTTATGTTTTTAACTAATTTCACTACTTATACAACAATGAGTTTGTTACATTTTTAATACAGTATACCCTATAATCTAGAGTGACTATGGGAAGACATAAGAGACATTTACCCTGGATTACTCTATGCATTTCCCATACGTGGCACCGTAACTAAGTCAGTGTAAGGTCCTGTAGTTACTCTGGATTGTAGCCACTGTAAAACGTTAAAACTGTTAATCTAAATACTGACCTATATTTATAATCAAAATACCATATTTACTTGAAAGTAATGTGCTATCAACTCTAATGTGCGCCCCAATTTTTGAGACTAAATTCAGGTGAAAAGGGTGAGCGTTAGATTTGAGTAAGTATGGCATTCGATAATATTAAAATGCATTAATTTTAAAATAACGGTGACCAATCCAATGCCACAAATTTGCTGAAAGAAACCTATAGCACAATCCTAACCGTGTCTCCTCAAAAGTAAGCCCCATTGTGTTCAATAGGTCTTACTCCCAGGAAAGCGTCTTTAGGATTAGTCCAATGGACTAGTCAATATTTGCTGAAAGAATACTTAGTAACAGTTACTAAGTAACTGTAACTGTTACAAATATTAGTCTACCTAGTCTATTAGTCTATCTAGTCTATTAGTCTTTTCTAGTAGAAAAGGCAACCATACCTGTATTAATGAAGCCATTCCCTCAATAAGGAATTCTGAAGGTGACGGGGGATCTTGTTTTTCTACCAATATTATAAAAGAAGGAAGTTATTATTATTCTAAATATATATCATTTCATTACCTTTAGTATTTAGTATTTAAATATATAGTATTAATATTAAACCAATTTCAAAGTGTATATTGCTAATTCAAGTCTCCAATAATTATGAATTTGTCTTGTTTCCACTACCACAAACCTTTGTATTAAATTACTTTTTGAAAGCATGACAAACAGCTCAAAACAGCTTCATCAGGCTGTAGACTCCTGGGCTGGGAGTCAGATGCTACTCTCAGCAAACCTCCATGCGGCCCTCAGCAAGATCATTCAGCCTCCCTTTGCTTCTGTAATCCTCCAGAAGCAAAGGGAGCTTACTCCCCACACCTCTGGAAGGTTTCTGAGGCTGGGGAGGCTGCAGAGATCTCTCTCAGTGAATGAAAGCAGGGAAGTTTGGAGAGTGGTGTGGCTAGTAAAGGCCACACTGGGTGATGCACCAGAGGGGGTGACTCGCCAAAGGGATGTCCCTCCTCCAGTGTGTCACTCCGAGACCTCTCCAGCTTAGCGCCAAGCACACCTGCTCAGCACTAGGCTGGGGAAGCCTAATACGCATGCACAATAGTTACGCATGTACACTGAAACCCAGGGGTGTTGCAGTCCCAGGGGAGACGTGCTCGCCTCTGCACCAGGTAATGCACCCCCTGAAGGCACCCCTATATGAAAGTGATTATGACCTGGTTTGAAGATCATCCCTCTCTCTGTGTCAGAAAGTGTTTATCAACTAATTGGATTTATTCATAGGTTCCATTTCCAATATATTCATTTATGTAAATTTATGCAAAATCTTTTTCTGGCCCCTGATACAATGTCAGAGAGATGATGAGGTCCTCTTCCCAAAACGTTTGGACACCTCTGTTCTACATCAATCGGTCTTTAGGGGTCGCCTAAAGACCCCTGGTGTAGGAGGCCAGGAGGCTTGCCAGACCTCTGGCTGTAGCTGCACACGCACTGGGGCTGACTGACAGCTTCAGGGCCTAATCCAATGCATGCCTACTCTGAAATAAATCCCATTATAGTCAGGGGGTCCTTTACTCCCATGTAAATGTGGATAGGACTGCAGCCTCAGGGCCCAATCCTATGCATGCCTACTCTGAAATAAATCCCATTGTGTTCAATGTGTGCATAGAACACACATTTCATTTGTAACAATGAAAATATATCCTGCATATCGGATATTTACATTACGATCCATAACAGTTGCAAAATTGCAGTTATAAAGTAGCAACAAAAATAATTTTATGGTTGGGGCTCCCCACAAACATGAGGAACTTATAAAGGGGTCACGGCGTTAGGAAGATTGAGAACCACTGACCTAAAGGAACCTCAGCCTCCTGGTTGACAGGCACAGCATATTAATCACTGAACCAGTACAGCCCTTAAGGTTAAGGTAAAGGTTCAACTGAACTTTTCAGCTGAAAAGCGATAGATTAGATAGATTAGATGTACCCCATAGGTTGCCCTCTTAGTCATGACTGACTCTAGTGAGTGGTGATTACCCCCATTTCTTAAGCAGTAGAGCCAAGGTTGTCCAAAGATGCCTCTGTGGACATGTGGATTGGGCATGGAATGCTATCACCTTCCCACTGAGGTGGTACCTATTTATCTACTTGCATTTGCATGCTTTCAAACTGCTAGGTTGGCAGGAGCTGGGCAAAGGGCAGGAGCTCACTTCGTCTTGCAGTACTCAGGTCTTGAAGCACTAACCTACCAATCTTAAGACTGACAGCCACAGCACCTTTAAGGAAGTTTAGGTACCTTTAAGTTACTATCATTAAAATATAGTTAAACTGTACAGCACTTTGTATACATGCTAAAGCCTAATTACAAACGCCGAGAACCACAGACAAAAAAGGAACACTTCCTAAATAATTTGGGCTTTTTTCTCCCTTTATTTAAAGGGAGAAAAATTTAAACTGAAAATTTTTACAATAGCTTTTTCCATGAAAAGGAAAAAAGTTGTAATTGCATAAAAACTTCCATAAGTACAGCTCACCTACTGTTCCCAGCAGGAACCTTTGAGGGTGCAGCAGTAAGTTTAGATCTAGATCTGTTTTTTTAATATCAAAAGCCAGAGATTCCTATTGAACATAAAGAACTAACAGCCCAATACTACTTAACTCCTCAAGGACCAATGCAATATGCCAATGCAGCATGTGAGTCCCTAGGGATGCTCAAAGCAAAAGCAGATGTAGTAGCATGCTACTAAATACATAAACAAATTTTTTTCTTTACAAAATAAGTTTAGAGAACAAATAGTGAGAGTTATTTAATACTTTACTATGGCTGGAATACTTTGTAAAAGTATATGTTATTGTCAAATGACCTCTTAATCACAACCAATTTCATAGACACCATACCTTTGGGAGGAGCTTTGATTGTGAATTCAGAAATAGTCTCCAGCACTGAAGCTAGCCGTAATATAGCTTCAGCCATTACCACAGCATTAACGTCTCCAAGATTAATGGCGTGAATTACTTCAACCACTATATAAAGTATATGAATCCACTAAAGTCAAAAAAGTGAAACACAATTATAAAATTCATATTTGTTCTTTGACTTATAGATTACTAATACAGATTATGTATGACAACTAGTATAAAAATATTTGTAGAAAATGAAGATGATGCCTGATCATCCACACATTCTTCATCTGTGGTTCTGACTGAATTCAAGTCCCCCAACCTATTTGAGACCCGAACCATCCGATCATGACCAGAGTCACATTTGGAAGGCTTTCCAAAGTCTGGGGAGGTCCTCCCATGACCCTTAGAAGGCCTTCTACTTTCTTCAGAAGACAGAAGATGGAAACTTGCCAGTTTTCAATTTCAACTGACTCTTATGAGGGTTAGGAGAGCCTCCCGAACTCTCAGAAGGCATTCCAGTTCCCAGCAGAGTTATATTTATATTTAACACAATCCTAACCGTGTCTACTCAAAAGTAAGCCCCCTTGTGTTCAATGGATTTTATTCCCAGGAAAGTGTGCATAGGATGGCAGTCTTAGGGCACAATCCCGAGTAACTACGGGGAGTCCTTGCTCCGGTGTAAGAACAATTTGCTCTGGATTGCAATATGAATTTCCTATAGGTTTTCACTTGGTGGTGCAGTAACTACGGGTACACATAATGTCTCTTACGTGCTCCCGTAGTTACTCTGGATTGTAGGGTTAGAGAGTTTAGCATGTCCTAACTAATAAGGATTTGATAAGAGTTGGGGAATTCTCATGGATGCCAAAACCCATGGATAATCAAATATGCAGGTTAGGACATGCACAGCCTGCAGCTTTCTATTCTGCCACAGAGTACTCGTAAATTCCCTTTACCTTGGCGTGACATTTCTAACAGTGGAGCTGTCCTTTCCCCTAATAAAAACTGCACTATTTGACAAGACTGTAAATATAGTATTGATATTGAGTAGGCAGTGTGTTAATGAACACCTGACATCAGAGCCAGGGGTCAGGAAGTGTTGGATGATAAATGCTGATTGGTTACCTTGTGCGTTTGGTACTTTTTAGTGAACTTTAAGAAGCTGCACCCACTCGTTTGGATCTTCTCCATTCCCAATTTACATTTTTGCCACAAGAACATGACTGCATCTACTACCATTTCTTTATCTGGCAGGATGACCTATGGAAAAAGTATTTTTACATTTTCATAAACAGATACAATTAATTGGGTTCACTACTGCAAAGCCAGTGCTTTGCCAATAGTGCCACAGCATTGTGAAAGAAATCTAAAAGTGTAAAGAGTTAAAACCACAGCATACCTTAGACAGAGGGCACAATCCAGAGTAACTAAGAGGAGTCCTTGCTCCGACGTAAGAACAATTTACTCTGCATTGCAATATGAATTTTCCATAGGTTTTCACTAGGTGGTGCCATTAACTACATTGACGTAAATGTCTCTTACGTGCTCCTGTAATTACTCTGAATTGTAGGGAGAATGTGCAAAACAATGGTGGTGCATGATAGATCCTATTTCCCACTCCTAGGCCTTGCAGCCGTTTATGGGATGCTCAGATTTGCACTATATGCACCTCAGATTTGCTCAGAAATGTACACCCAAAGATTTACAAATGATATGCATTAATTTAACTGGCACCCATTTAATTGGCATCCATTGGCAGTTTGGCACCCATTTTCCCATGAAAAATAGTACAGGTTCTAAAACTTTCCAAGTCGCAACTCCCTTGCAATAGAAAAGATCTATTGTTTTGTTAAATAAAACTGGTTACAGCCAAGTTTAGAACATCTGAAAAACAGTCTCCTCTTGGAATTTTAATCAAGGAGCATGGATTACTTCCCCTGCTAAGCCATCCATCCCTCCCTCTCTCCATTTTCTCTTTGATTAGAAAGCACATTTGAGAAGCTGAGGATTCTGCCCCACTGTCTTGTCATGTGGTATGATACAATTAAACTTACATATAAAATAAGAAGAGGTTCATAGCACTGTGATTTCACTTTGAACTGCCTTTTGTATATTGTCATTTGTATTTTTGTATATTGCACCTAAAGGTGCAATCCAAGCTGGACCAAGCAGGACCTCTCTATGCTGGCTTCTGAGAGTCACTAAAGTGCCATAAGGAACCTTTGGACTGATTCAGGAGTCACTACATTGTATACAGCATGGATGCCTGTACTGGCTCAGCAGAGCTGACCTGCACCAGTGGACCAGGATATATTTGTGCCAGGCAGCGCAGGGGATGGGATGGGAGAAGGCGACAAGAGGGCATTCTAGGGGTGAGTAAGGGGCGTTTGGAGGCAGGACGTGGAATGGGCGAGGGAATGGGAACAGATATAGTGGTGCATGATAGATCCTACTTCCCACTCCCATGCCTTGCAACCTTTTATAGGATGCTCAGATTTGAACCAACTAAATAGTGCTCAGATCTAAGTATCCCGAAGGGGCAGGATGGGACTTGAGATGGGGTACAGTATCCCCTTATTCCAAGGTGATCTTCAATCCCCTAACCAGTCCTGGAATTTTAAAAAAGGACCTGTGCCCTGGCTGTACTGACATAAGTTAGGATTGGACTGTTTGTTGTCACATCTGTCTATTCCCATGTATTTCTAAAATAAGAATATGTGCAACATAAGGTAGGTTTTTTAAAGCAATTGTGTATGCTTCTTTTGGAAGTGTTCTGTTAATTAACTGTAAGAAACAAGCAGCCAAATCAATCCTAATTTCCACAATGGTGACACTTATTTGATACGGCTGTATTTGATACGGCTGTATTAAGTACATCAGCTTCATACACAATGAATCACCATTTTACAATACCTCTTCTGATGTGCAGATGCTGTAATAAAGGGTAACCGCCAACATAAAAAGTTCATCACTAGTTTTTCCCACTAGTAATTTTTCTACATTTGTGTTGAAGGGGAAAAGAAAAATAAAGTCACTATTTGGTTTCAAGCATTAGAAATGCAAATTCAGTTAAAACTACAATTGATCTGGATCTAGAAAAGTAGCTTTCCTAAGTATCTCCCATTTTATAAACCACTTATGAGCACAATCCTAACCCTGTCTACTCAGAAGTAGACTTTGGAAATACACTTTTCTGGGAGTAAGAAGACAATGAACACAATGGGGCTTACTTCTGAGTAGGCATGGTTAGAATTGTGCTCTATATCTTTTAAAAAACAAAAAATATGTGATTTTGGCTACAATCCTAAAGATATTTTCTTGAGAGTAAAATCTATTGAACACAATCAAACTGACATTTGGAATGGTTAGGATTGTGCTTTTCATTAAATTTAGAAACTTCAAATCGACCACCATTTGGTTTTATTAAATTAAATGATAATTTTTTCATTTAATAATGAAATATTTAGAGTAAGAAAAGAAAAAAGAAAATGTATTTTTTATCCATGATTCTTATTTTTTAAATTCATCCCTGAATAGCTATTCAAAGTTTATGTTTCAGAAATGAATAACTCCATCCAAATCTTTCTATGCAAAAAAACCCCAAAAACTTATGATTTAGAGTAAAAAGTGTTGCAGCAGGCAATGTCACAGTGCTAGAACAGAACATTGGCTCTACAATTTAGAGACATCCTAACAAGATCTCTTGTATCTTGTGTTATAACACACCAATGTGTTAGTGCACCACACTTAGCCACTAGTTGTGGTAAATAATGAAATATAATAGAAACTTAACTGTGAGGAAGGCCAGGCTAAGAAGACACTTAGAGGGGATGTTTTTTAATGATGAACATTGTTATATTGTACTTCTGAAGGCAAGAGAAGTACAATACAACACTGTTATATTCTGTAACTACATAGTTCTACTATTACAAGTTCTAGGCTGTTACTAGTTCTACTATAATCCAGAAAAAATGTATAGCGTGTTTATACAAACATATTTATCCAAACATAATACCATTCGATATTATTCATTAAAACAAATGATAGCCAACTTTGGTTAACAGTGACACACCTTGAAATGTAATGGATTTTTTTCCTGGAGTACGAGCAGTTACTTCTCTGACACTATTATTCTGAATGCACAAAAAATGCCTTGGTTTTCTTGAAGATACCAGCGGTTCCATTACTAAAAGTATTTTTAGTTCCGTTTCTGCTTTCTGCCACTCAGGACTTTTTTGACCCTTGCAAGCACATAGGAAAAATGAAAATGAGGCTACTCTCTATCATACATGCGCACACATAACATAACATTGGCATTCTTCAGTCTCAAAAGACTATGGTATTGTGCTCTGAGTGTCCTCTCCAGAGCACGATGGCCTGGGTAGATTAATAAGGAGAATAGACTGTTACCCAAGAAGCAAATCCCCCCCCTCCATGTCACTGAAATAGTCCAATGGAATGGCAGAGCTGATACGACTGGTTCCAGCTGAGTTGTAGGAGTTACCAGAACATGATTGTACACAGTCACAAACTGCTTCTGGGACTCGGGCTCTGGATTTTGCCTTGAGGTTGTCTCCTGAAGCCTTTCCCATAGATGGATATAGCCACAAGGCAGTGGAGGTTTCAGATGGGAGTTTTCCTTTTCCAGCCAACCCACATTCAGTGGGATTTTGGACAGGTTTAATCTGGCTCCTCACCGAAGGCCTATCTGGCATGGGAGTCCCTGCCAATAGCTACGGTACCACCAGCATATCATACGTATACACACACACAAACAGAAAAATACTTTAATACTGAGAAAAACTGAATTACCTTAAGAAAAGAAAAGAAAAAACCAGCTACAAGATCAAATGTGTCCCATTCTTCATAGCTGAAGGCCATTTTAAGAAACCTTAATACAGCATCCGCAGAAACACAATTCTTCCCTATGAAAGAAAATGTGTCAGAATTCTTCAAGCTACGCAGTCAACAGAGAGAACCCTCATAAAGTCCTGGATATTAATATGAATGTGGAAGTAACCATATGTAACTGTTGGGGCCTGAAGTCCCCAAGCAGGTTGGGTCAGGAAAATAGTAAGTGCAATAAGAATTCTCTCCAGCAGTACTCTTTGTTAATCACATACACCTGACCAAGAGATACTTAATGAGATGCAACTTGATTGGCTACTATGTATACCACAGTGTAATAAAGCTGAGGTCTCTGTAATGACCTATGTGGGACTAGGTGGAAGTATTGTAGCTTGTTACTCTATTGCATTGCCTACTGACTTGGACTGTATACTGACTCTGCTCTTTGGACTATCCTTTGTACTTTGATTACTTGGACTGGTAAAGTGCATGACTTGGAATGTTTAATGGACTTGCTTTTTGCCTACTGAATACACTCTGGTTCTAAACTGCTTCTGGTGTCTGCATTATTCTTCTGCATCATACCTGATGCAGAATCTGATCTGATTCTGCATCAGAGTCATACCTGACAGTAACCATAGGTCATAATCAGAGAAGAGGAAAAGGCCCTCCTAAAATGGATACACCCAAGATAAATATAGGACATGACAAAATAAAAGTTTAAAACATTCATATATTTTGCTTTCTTATGGTTAATTTGAACACTATATTATTCATTATTAAATTTAAAACCAATAAAATAAATAATAAATTTAATAAAATGTAATTTTATTAAACTTAATAAATACATATAATTTATTGCATATAATTTATTAATTATCATAAGGCTACCCACTGCCTGCTCATAAGGAAATGGAGGCCAACAAAGATTATTTCCAGAACATTAGGCTAAAAAAAAAGAGGATGTGCTGGAAAAAGAGGACATATGGTCACCCTGAATATGATTCATACAGGGCATAAGCCTAACCAACTTTCCAGCGCCAAGGCAAGGGCACTGCAACACCAAGGGAAGGGAACAAACTTTGCCTTACCTTGAGGTAAGGTGACTCCTCCCTCGCCGCTGCCTCACAACTGCAGGATGTAACGCATGCCCCACTAGTATAATTGTGCCAGTTTTGGAAATCTGATTAGGGTTGTATCCTTAGAGTACAATCCTAACCAATTTAGGCCCGCATAAAACACCCATCTCCCTGTTCCAACAGTGGCAAGGGGAGGCTGGTGCCTGTCTGTGCACTGGCCTAATCTCCCCAGGAGTGCCTTACAATACTTCTGACATACCCAGGCCAACATGGGACTTACGTCAGCTTAACCAGACATTAGGATTGCTCTGTTAAACTTCTTTGAAACTACTGTTTTTTTATATAAACAAAGAACATGCATTATGTACAGCTTAAATGCTTTTTTAGTAATTAGATACCGTACTTTTTCACTGCAACCTCACCCATGTGCCACTTCTTCAAGTTGAACTGTTTGGAACTTCCACAGCCTAATATTCCAGCCCAGCCTAACATTCTATTCAACTTGATCATCCATTATCTTTGAGTAATGCTGTAATCCTAAAGACACTTTCTTGGGAGTAAGACCCTCTGAACACAATGGGGCTTACTTTTGAGTAGACATGGTTAGGATTGTGCTCTAAGTTGTACATTACTGTCCTCTCTTCCTTCAGCACAGCTTACCAACAATAAGGTCCAGCAATAAGATCCATAAAGTATCTATTTATTTCCTTTATCAGAATCAGAACCTGACTACACACTCAGTATATTTATCATATACTCAGTGTGCACACAACCCAACTTAAATTCCCTGTCCCACTGCAAATAGACTCAAAAGTGTTTACAATGTCAGCTGGGAAGCTTGGAAAACAATTCCATAAAAACACTACCACATTCCAAACTCCTTACAGGTCCTTTCAGTTCAGAATGTGTGCACCATCAGTTTGGTTGGACTATCATAGGTTACAAGCCATGAGGGGTGTGTAAATGTAGACAACCTCAAAATGCCAAATGCAGGGAGGCACCTGAATACAGGTGTATTGTGCGCTCCCAAAGGCAGCTGCTGGCCACTGTGTGATACAGGAAGCTGGACTAGATGGACCTTTGGCCTGATCCTATGGAGGCTTTTCTTATGTTCTTATGCTCATAAACCACTATTTTTCTGTAGTTTGCATCACACAGTGCTCATAATGAACATGCCATTTGGCATTATTTTTCACAGGAGCACAAGTTGGTTTTAATGACCTTTATACTATAAGCACTGTACAATCTATATAGAAAAACATGCTCAGCAAATTAGTGTGAATAAAGACAGGCCAAGATGCCTATTGTAAAGAACATTTCAAAAGTCAGCTCAGCATTGGCAAAAAAGGTTTGGAGCAGGACAAACATGACCACAATACCCTTCCTGAAGCAATATGCAAAATGTTTTGAAACTCTGCTCAGTAATCACCCCATTTCAGTGAAACCGTCCCAAAAATTGAAAAATATTAAAGAATATTAAGAACAAAAATTATGATGTTACCTGCTAGTATCAGCTGCATAAGTGTTGTTGTTGGAAGTATTATACCAGAAATCTCAGTGGGTACGTTCCCTTGTGCAGTGCCACCCCCACCTTTAACAGAAACAGCTTATTATAAAACAGGAACTATATGAAAAGATTTGTGCCATGGGGGATGACGATGCTGCACCATGGGGAAGTATTTTACTCCCACAATGTGGGTACATTTTGCTCGTTCATGTATTAATAAAATTGTTCCATTGTTTCCCATATGATTCAGTGTCCCATTGTAGCACCTATACATAATGTACTGTACATAACTGTAGCTATTTCGTATCCACTAAGAGCTTTTGAATGTCAGACATTGGTTAATTTAAGCAGCAGTCGCTAAACTCAACCATCTCTCTTCTCTCATAACTGCTCTTACTGTTCTGGATTACTGTTAGAAAGAAGTCCACACAAGTATTACAACACAGTGTTCTGTAGGTGGTACCATCTGTCGCCCACCTCCTTGCCAGGCTTTGTGCCGCGCCATTCCAGGCAGATATGACTGCCTGGAGGAGGGATATCCAAACCCTGGGGGATGCAGTGTAGTGACAGATCCAGCCAGCAGGCTGTGGTTTGGCAAGAGATGATTTAAAGAAAAGCTGGCTGAATTTAAAAACAAAACTTATTTTATGGAATTCCTAAACACATTCTATTTTTGCTAGCCTACTGAGTTTTAGACTTTTCAGTATGGAAATGTGAGGTTTTTTCCACTGATTATTTTTATCTTTTAATGTTGCTGCTGGTTTTCTGATTTTAGGGGGTGCAATCCAACCTGTGCAAGAAAACCCAGGAGTATTACACAAGTTCCAGAACTAACGTTCCCACCATTCTTTGGGAAGATAGGTCAGTGAATGGAGATGCGCTAGTCTCCCTGTGCCACTGTGGGCCCCAGGAAGGATACGAGAAGGGCAGGGAGGAGCCAGGAAGGAGGTATTACAGGACAGTGGTAGGGTGGCAGGCATTCTAAGAGTGTGTGTGGGGAGCTGGTGGAAGAGCCAGAGAAGCACTTGCACTATATCCCACCTACCCTGTTTCTTGTTCCCAAGAAATCCCAGCGTAGGATTGCTTGGATTTCTGCCAACTCCTGAGGAGACACAGATTCAAATAGCACTATTGGGACTGCAGTGGCTCTCCCTGTAGAAACAGGGAAGGTTTTCCCCCTAATCTCAGGCTGGCACACAAATAGCACAGAACGTGTATTGTGTACACATAGCACAGGCAAGACAGCTTACCTGTTCTAGCACAAATTAGGATTGAGCTGAACATTGCTCTTGGGTTTTTAACAAGATTTTTAGGTTCTATTATTTTTTGATTTTATTTTTTATATTTTTATATTTTAATCGATATATACAAAATTGAGAAGTCACTCACTGACTGACTCACTCATCAATGCCCAGCCTAAACCACCAGGTCTAGAAGTGTTAAATTTGGGGAGGGTATCCCTTCTGTGATGGAGGCACCTACTAAGAACCAGTTTTTAGAAATTCCCAGTGGAAGGGGGTGAAAAGGGGCACAATGCATTGTTCTTCCTATACTTTGCACTGATGGATGCTCTGCCCCAAACCCCAGACCTAAAACCATGAAATTCGGGGAAGGTATTCCTTACGCGACAAGAGCACCAACAAAGAACCAATTTCTAGAAATTTAACCACTAAGGGTCTGAAAAGGCATTTTTGTATATAGGTTTTGGCCTATACCTAACATTGAAGATCAACATCCAGCTAATGTTGGGAGGGAGAGTGCATAGAGGATGATGGTGCTCATGGGGGAGGCGCACATGGGGAGGGTGGCATGCATGGGGAAGGTGGCGTGCACGGGGAGGCTGGAGCGCAGTAGGGGAGGAGGATGTGCAGTGGGGGATGGCATACGGGGAGAATTTTACTCCCACAACGCAAGTACATTTTTGCAATTTATATTTCTACAATTTTGAGAAACGATGTTATTATTAGTTATACACGAGTAGAACGATACTGATTTTATCCAGTATCTTTAAATTTAATTGATTTAAATTGATTTAATTTATTTTGGTCAAGTAAACATCAATGGATTGAGTTTGTTTTCCTCATAGTACTTTGTTATAACTGAATTGAAAATTGCTAATTTTCTCAGCGCAGAGAAATGCTCATATTTTTGCTTCCTTTCCATCACAGTATTGTTTTTATCCAATTACCATCGAGAATATCCAGGCCTGCAAAAAAGAGCTCTGAAAGCACATCACGAATTTCCATCTCATCAGGAATGGGAGGACTGAAGATTAGCGTTCGTCTATTTCTGTCAAACAGAGCTTCCAGGATGGCAAAAAATTGAGCTGAACTGCAATCAAACATCTCCAGCAGCAGTTTTTCTGTGATTGTACGAGGCCAAGGCAACTAAATAAATAAAATAATAATTGACTGCTTATGTTTAGAAAAAATAAATAAATAATTCCTTTAAATACAGTGACTAACAGGAGAAGGCTCACAAGCCTGACACAAGACTTCAATACTTACAGTATTCAAGATGCATAAGTAACTTATATTGGATTAAAATGCATTAATGTTCTTTAACAAAATTTTGTCTTGTTTATATTAAATGTTGAACTTCCCAGATCCCTCTCCCTAGACACTGAACCTGCAGATACAAAGATCCACAAGGATCCACAGTGCAACCAGAAGCAACCAGAAGTGCGTCCTGATATGTTCTGTGGAATAGAGAAGCTGTGCATGGTCTCTCCACATCTCAGAAGACCTCTAAAAGGCACTTGCAATTTCTTGGAAAACCAGAAATGCTGCTCAAAGGACTTTTGAGGTGAAGAGAGGCTGAGAACAGTCTCCCCATGGCTCAGAACACCTCTGCAGGTGACCAGAAGAGTCTTCTTATAATCTTTGGAAGTCTTCAGTGAGCTCTCCAAAAGCAGTTACAGAACCTGCATTGCATCAAATCTGCATGTTCCAAAATGGAGATAAGGTAAAGGTTTCTCCTGACCAGTTGTGACTCTAGTGGATGGTGCTCATTTCCTTTTCAAAACCAAAGAGCCAGGGTTGTCCAAAGACTCCACGTGGCCATGTGGTCAGCATAAGTCAATGTCAAAGCACATAAGAAGGACCCACTTATATATAGCAGTGCGTGCATGCAGACTTATATTTGGCTATAACACAGATAAGATCCAGAATACTGCCCACAACTTACATGTTGTGTGTCTCTTAGGTTAGTTTTGGTCCCTCTTGGCCGAAAGATCCCTTTTGGACGTCGTCTAGGTTCAAATACTGCTCTTTTGAAAATCATTGTTGCCATCTGTTCAATACAGGAAAAATGTTATATTATCTGCTGTTCGAATACGATTATCCTTACAAAATGTATGTACCTTAACTGTGGCTTCTTTGAAAAATTTCTTGGTTTCAGGACTTATTGGTGAAGAACTCATATTTTCCAGTTGCTTTAGTTCATCGATTTTAATCAAAGCACGCCGTGCGAATACCTAACACATAAAAATACCATCACTGAAACCCACGTATTTTTAAGACTACCTTTTAAAGGACAGAGGAAAAGAGAAAGAGTGGAGAAAAGCATTTGAAATTATTGACATTTTAATATTAAATTTATACTATTTTTCTGTTACCAGGTACCCAAATCAGCTTACAAATATATATGTTACAGGTCTAAGATCAACCATTTATCTATATATTATATAGAAATCATAGAATCCTAGAGTTGGACGGGACCTAGTAGGTCATCTAGTCCAGCCCCCTGCCTGTAGCAGGAAATTCTCCTAGAGCATCTCCGACAGGAGCTCATCAAGCCTCTGCTTGAAGATTCCCAGTGAGGGAGAACCACCTTCCTTGGTAATCTGTTCCATTGCCGAACCACCCTGACCATCAGGAATTTTTTCCTGATATCCAATTTGAACCTCCTTTCTTGCAGTTTGTACCCATTGGTTCCAGTTCTGCTTTCAGAAGCAGCAGCTATGAACAAATGAGCCCCTTCCTCCATATGACAGCCCTTCAGGTATCTGAAGAGGGCAATCATGTCTCCTCTTAGCCTTCTCTTCTCCAGGCTGAACATCCCAAGTTCCCCCAACTTTTCCTCGTTCGACTTCCCTTCCATCCCACTGATCATTCTTGTCGCTCTCCTCTGGACCTGCTCCAGTTTGGTTATTAGATTGATATGAATCATCAAAGTTAAAATTATAAAACAATATAAGAACAATGAGCAGCAGTTGCCCATAATAAAAGAGCAAGCAAATAAAATATATTGCAGCAATAAAAAGCTATCTATTAAAATCTGAAGAGAAATAAAATCAGAAGGGCAGTTTGTAAAGAAATGTTTTACTGTCCCACCAGAAGAGACCTCTCCAGCTCTATCTCCAGCATGGGTAGATAGCATGTAGATACATGAAGATATACCGTACAATCCAGAGTAACTACTGGAGCATGTAAGAGACATTACGTTTACCCGTAGTTACTGCACCATCTAATGAAAACCTATGGGAAATTCATACTGCAATCCACAGCAAATTGTTCTTACACTGGAGCAAGGACTCCCTATAGTTACTCTGGATTGTGCCCATAGGTGAGAGGAGCCAAAGCTAAAAGTTTAGTAGAGAGATTGTGATGGTGGAACAGACAGGAAAACTAAACAGAATGTGATGCAGTGAAAACAGACTAGAGGCAGGGCAGACAAGAGGTGCATCATATCAGGCCTATCAGAACATTCATTCTAGCAGCATATACAGGTGGCATCCCAATATCCACAAGGATTTTTTTTGTATTTGTTATATGGGCTATTCTGAAGCCCATAGGGCTGGAGGAGGATGCACAGCCCTAGTTGCCTTTGAAGGATGCCAAGTCTGGCTCATCACACATCAGGGAGCCTGCAGTGAGCCAGACCCATGGATATAATATCTGTGGATAAACAGGTTCAGTTTGTACTCAGTGACAGTTCTATGCTGTACAGAGTATAAATTAACTTCCATCCTGCAAAAGCAGTATAAAGGAAACAAAGCTGCCTTTGCATCCATTTTACTAAAGTCATCCAAAGAGCCATTTGCTTTCATATAAATTCTATATGCCTTCTAATAAAAATTAAAGTGTGAGTGACAATTGTAAATTATTACCTCTCCATGTATGCCAGCTTGGCAGTCATAATAACACTGGCAAACAGCAGCATAGAGAGTGGCTCTCCATGGCAAATAACGCACAGTTAAAAGTGGAATGGAAGTTTCCATACATATACAGGCCCACAATAAGTACTCATGCACCTGTTAAAGAAAATTCAATAAGAAAATTAACCTATAAATATCTTGAAACAAATTATTTTACTGTTAACAAGGAACATAATTACAGTAATAATAATTATGTTGCTGTATACAAAACAAAACATTGGTATTATAGGGAAGTGCAGCTCAGACAGTAAAGCACTGAATGTTTTTTATAATCATCGAAAAACAAAAATATAAAAGTTTAGGGGTGGCCAACATATAGGGCTCCTTTAACAACTGCATAGAAGAGGGAATTTCAGCAGGTACAGCTTGACTGAAGTTCCCATCTCTACATAACTGTTAAAGGTCCAGGAGCCCAAATGATGAAAGGTTGGACATCTCTAGATTAAACAAAATAGATGTTTCAAACAAAAATAAACTTTTGTGTTAATTCAGATGCCAAAAGAGATGTAACACATGCTAGTCACTTTGCTCATTTCCAATGGCAAGTATAAATCACCAATAGGTGATTAAGCAAGGAAGACTACAGAAAGTGGAAAATAATTTATCCCTTTTTAGGTTTTTGCTAAATGCTTCAATCTAACAATTTAACAGTTTAAAATCAGTTGTGTGGATAGGAAGGCTAGCAACCATTTTATGGACTACTGGAAACCTTCATTTGCTAGTAACCTTTCTGGATTTATTTCCAAACCTAACTATTCCTCCCCAAAACAACTTCCTTACTAACCTTCCATTCAATGCATATAACAGTTAACCAGGTCATGTCACCTTATTTTATATCTAGTTCACTATTTAAAATATCCGCAGGGTGGCACTACAGTTCAACTTAAATCCCACAAAAAGTTCATTCCTCTCAGCAAATACAATTTTTCTCCATGCTGCCTTGCATAAATCTTAACCTCCTTCTTCTGCAGAAACGGTACACATAACATGGTAATTAGAATATAGAATATCACAAAACCACTTCAGTGTCATTTGACATTCAGTTTGAACAAAGAAAATGAGAAGCATATACTTTTCATTTATCTTGTCATACCTTAGCAGATTGACCTACAGTCATCAGATGTCTACATATGGTATAGATATGTACTGTGCCTGTAAAAACAAATACATTTTTTAAACTTATACAGCTTTTAGAAATTTTTTGTCCCTGTTAAGCTATTGAATGCATGTATACCTAATTTTATGTTTTAACAGTGCCAGCCTACGCAGGTCTATTTAGAAGTAAAACCCAAAACACAATCTAATCCCTGAATAGGCCAGCACAAGTCCCATGCTGGCTTTTTTTTTGGGGGGGGGGGGTTGTTTTACAAAAGTACCATAAGGCACTTCTGTGCCACTCCTGGGGGTGAGGTTAGGCCAGTGTACAGACATGCACCAGCCTTCCCACGCCACTCTAGGATGAGGGAGATGGGTGAGTTGCACTGACCTAAATTGGTTAGGCTTGCTTCCCCAATGAGTTAAATGAGACGTGCAGACGAATCCTAACCAACTTTCTGAACTGCAATGCACCTATGCCAAAAAGCCTCTATTGTATCCATTGCGGAAAAAGAAGTTGATAGAAGTCTCTCCAAGATAAGGGTACATAGGAGTTGTCATGGGTCCAGTTTGACCTGCGCCCAACATCACTGGCTCAAGTCCAAGCAAGGAGTTGGGATGAAGAAGCAGGTCTGGGAATAGGAATAACATACAGTAGGAACCAGCCCTGTCAATCCCACCAACTTCTTGCCCTAATCTGCCTCCCTCCACTCTCACCCTGCCCTGTTCTACGTTCCACCCCCATTCCACCCTCCCCCACCCCTCCTAGTTGAGACTGTGCCAGTTGCGCTGGCTTGACAGGGCAAAAGAAATCCCTTTTTTAGTCTTGAGAGCTTCCCTACCACTTTCTCAGGGCATAAAACTATATTTCAAATGCAATCCTAAGCAAAGGATCCAAAGTAAGTAATCCAAAGAAAGTCCCATTATATTCAATAATACTTACTTCCAGAAAAGTGTGGTTGGGATTGCAGACATAAAAACACATATCAAGTAAAGTAATACATTGCAGACATAAAAACACATATGAAGTAAAGTAATCCAAAGTAAGAGTACAATCCTAACCATGTCTACTCAGAAGTAAGCCCCATTGTGTTGAATGTGTTTTACTCCCAGGAAAATGTGTTTAGGATTGCAGCCTTACTCTACAATCCAGAGTAACTATGGGAGCACGTAAGAGACGTTACGTGTACCCGTAGTTACTGCACTACCTAGTGAAAACCTATGGGAAATTCATATTGCAATCCAGAGCAAATTGTCCTTACACCGGAGCAAGGACTCCACGTAGTTACTCTGGATTGTCTTAGTCCCATTATATTCAATAGTATAATCTTAGTCCCATTATATTCAATAGTACTTACTTCCAGGAAAGTGTGGTTAGGATGGCAGACATAAAAACACATATCAAAGGAAAAATTAGTGACGTACCATTATAGACGAGCCAACACAAATTCTCATGTGGCAGAGTCATTTGCATGATGAGTTGCAATATTGATAAGATTTTGAAACATGTCTTCAAAGACTCTTGATTCAGAAGATCCATATCATTATCACATAACATTCGATAAATGCAAATATTCCTTGCTTGCAAAACATGGAACTAAGATGAACAATACAGAATTAAAATGAATAGATCTTTCAAGCTAATATGTGGAATCCAGTCCCTTTGGCAGGCTTTCCCCCCTCCTGGGACAAAAATATGGTAACATAATACAAACTGGAAATCTCTTGTGTATAAACTTACTGTGCGTGCAGCAGTTTTATCTTTAAGTCCATTTGGGAAAAAACGTGACTGAAACTCATGCACATCTAATTCAAGCTTGTCAAAGTTTACATTGCTGATCTGTTGAAGATACCGTCCATAACACTGCAAAAGTGCCAGTTTATATTCCTGCAAATTTAAAAAAGAAAAACACTGGTTGCACGTACATTTTCAACTTTGTATTTGAAATGATAGACCATACCCTGTAAGACAAATAAAAAATTAATCTGATCAAGAAGATATCCTTGCATGTGCTTAAATTCCTCTCACTGAAAACATGTGGTTCTATTTTTTTTTTTTAAAAGCATAATTCTGTCTACATCACACTTAATGAGAATGGCTAGAGTAATAAAAGAGATAAGATTTTCTATATTACGATGGGCAAAATCCACAGTAACTACAGGGAGTCCTTGCTGCAGTATAAGAACAACTTACTCTGGATTCCAATATGAATTTCCCATAGGTTTTCACTAGGTGGTACAGTAGCTACAGGTGCACGTAAAGTCTCTTATGTGCTCCTGTAGTTGCTCTGGATTTGGGGGAAAATATGTCAGAAATAAAGAACAAAGCTGAACCTTTTCTGAAGCCTTTCTCAGTCCTGGAGAGGAAGATTAATTGCCTGCCCCATTACCATGGTATGCAGGCTGTCTTTAAGCCATTAACTGCTGCTTAAAGGATGTTTATCTTTTAATTAATTAAATTAATTGAATTAATTAATTAACTTAAAATTAATTTAACCCAACCTCATTCATGTTGAGATAAAATCATGGTTGTACCTGTATACTTTGAGTAATTCCAGGTAATGTCTTGAATAACAAAAATACTATTTTTTCTATTTTAAAATAAGTAATTAGTAATTAATATTTTAACTTCTTCATATTTTAGATATGATTACTGTTTAAGACCTAATAATTTTTAAAATTATTTTATAGGGTGATAGTTGTATGATCTGAAATATTTTTTCCAAGCCACCATGGTTTATCTTGTATGGGTGGAAGGCCAAGATTTCCATCCATGTAGAACTCTTGTCAGTAAATAGTAAAAATATTTATTTACCACTTTTTAATGAAAAAAGTTCAAGAAATAGTTAACGTAGTAAAATAAAGATTTCGGCTGCAATCCTAAAGACACTTTCATGGGAGTAAGATACATTGAACACAATGGGGCTTACTTTTGAGTAGACATGGTTAGGATTGTGCTCTAAGGCTACAATCCTAAAGACACTTTTGTGGGAGTAAGACCCATTGAACACAATCGGGCTTACTTTTGAGTAGACATGGTTAGGATTACATCCTAAAAGAGGTTCCCTCTCCCAAAAAAGGCTTACAATCTTTAAAAAGACTCATGAGAGAAACACTGGAAAAAATTACATGCCAAAATAAATAAGGACAACTGATCTTCCCCTGCTAAATACTGAGACCACCTCTTTAAAAGAACTTTTTTACCCAGTAAGCGAGGTTAAATTATTCTCCATTTCTTTTCCTTTTAGAGTAAACTGTTTTATAATCACACACACAGATCACTGCATTTACTGCTACAATAAAACCACTTCCTGAGTGAATGGAAACTATACAAAGTTGTGTTTTAAAAAGGAAGCAAGAGCCCTGCAATTGAGACTACAAGAGTCGTTTTGGTGCCTGAAATGAATAACACAGGTTTTTTTTTCTTTTTTGTGAAAAATGGCATGCCATTTTCAAAACGCCAACCCCTACATTTGATTGTATAAACTTGATGTGTCATCCAAAAGCCAGCATTTTATTGACATACTGTAATAATCTCTTGCAATAATAGATTTGGCTACTGTATTGTTGCTAACTCAGGAGTTAAAATGTCACCAAATGAATCATCAACAACACCCCAGTCAACAACTTCTTACAGCAGTTACAGAATGCCTTGCTACTCTCCCTAAATACCAATATGTGGATTGTGGAATAAACTGAATGCAGTCAGGTTAACTCAAGCAAAGGGAACATTTTCTCCTAACAAAATGTTTTGTAATTACATGAACCTTTACATGTGAATCTATCATTCTGACTCTCAAACATTATTTCTCATCCTCACAGTTGTTTCATACATTTTGGGCACAATCCAGAGTAACTATGGGGAGTCCTTGCTCCGGTGTAAGAACAATTTACTCTGGATTGCAATATGAATTTCCCATAGGTTTTCACTAGGTAGTGCCATAACTACGTCAATGTAAATGTCTCTTACAGGCTCCTGTAGTTATCGGTACTCTGAATTATAGGGTTCTTCTGCTAGTACAGTAAGAGCACAATCCTAACCATGTCTACTCAGATGTAAGTCCCATTGTGTCCAATGGGTCTTACTCCCAGGAAAGTGTCTTTAGGATTGCAGCCTAAGGGCACAATCCAGAGTAACTACGGGGAGTCCTTCCTCCGGTGTAAGAACAAATTACTCTGGATTGCAATATGAATTTCCCATAGGTTTTCACTAGATGGTGCAGTAACTACGGGTGCACGTAAAGTCTCTTACGTGCACCCGTAGTTACTCAGGATTGTAGGGTGTCTTTGACTTACGAACATTCAAGATGTGAACTTCTATACATTTAAACATCCCTTGTATTAACATCAATGAAATATGCACTGACATAAATGGTGTTGAACTTATGGCTATGTACTGACATCAGTGAAACAGGCATTGACATCAATGATGTTGGATTTATGGGCATTCCAACTTACGAATGAGGTTCCAGAATGGAACTCATTTGTAAATTGATTAACTATAAATATAGATTAAAGTAAGTAGCATAGCTACTGAGAGGCATAATGCTGAGTTTGTAAGGCACCCCATAATGCTGTGGAAGCAGCATCCGGCCTTTGAGCCAGTCCATATAGTCCATATAGAGGGAGTCTATATAGTGGGAGTAAAGTAGAGGATGCCTCTTGCTATCTGGAATACCTTTGAAGGAGAAGGGAAACGTTGGAAAAACAGAAGTACCCACTTTTCACTTACTTTCATTTCCATAAGCTGATCACCAATATTCACAAGCTTTTCGTTGTAATACCAATCTGGAAACTGAGATTTGTACTTGTTCCAAACGTTAAACAAAGCAGTTGCTCTAAATAAAAATAATTATACAACATTACAGAGTAATATAATATGATAACAATCTTGTCTTCCTAAGTTTAAAACCATGGTTGTATTCTAAGTTTAGTTAGACTGCAATCCTAAAGACACTTTCCTGGGAGTAAGACCCGCTGAACAAAATGGAGCTTAATTTGTAGTAGACATGGTTGGGATTGTACTCTTAGGGCAAAATCCAGAGTAACTATTGGGAGTTCTTCCTCCAGTGTAAGAACAACTTTCTATGGATTCCAATATGAATTTTCCATAGAAAATTCATCCCTGCTCCCTTTCACATAGGTTTTCACTAGGTGGTGCAGTAACTATGGGTGCACATAAAGTCTCTTCCATGCTCCTGTAGTTACTCTGGATTTGGGGATTAGTCAATGAGACCACAATTCTGTGACTGGGGGAAGAGATTAAGGACGCAATCCAGCGTAACTACAGGGAGACCTTGCTCCAGTGTAAGTACAATTTACTCTGGATTGCAATATGAATTTCCCATAGGTTTTCACTAGGTGGTGCAGTAACTACAGGTGCACGTAAAGTCTCTTTCGTGCTCCCATAGTTACTATGGATTTGGCAGTATGTTCAACATGCTCATTCAAGATGTCCTGAAACTCTGCAAATTAAAAAGGTTGATTATTAATCTAGTTATAAATCTCTATCATATCTATAATTTAAAATGGATTTTGAAAATATATTAATCCAATGGCAGCAGGACTTAGGGCAATACAGGGTGGGGAGAGATGGGCATGGCATGGAAGCTTTGGAGGAGTTATCTATTTCATTGATATTGCAATCCTAAGCATGTCTACTCAGAAGTAAGTCCCACTGTGTTCAATAGTACTTACACCCAGGAAAGTTTGGTTAGGATTGCAGCCTTATTTATTTTAGGGATTTACACCTCGTCTTTGCCATGCCAAAGCAAATACCCAACATGGCATTCAAGGTTCTCGGTTTTTTAAAATCTAGCAGCATCTAGCGGATCTAGAGGCAGTTCTTCACACTGGATATTACCATCCTTTTTCACAGCATCCCTGCTCCCTTTCTATGATGGTGCCTCATGTAACAAGCGCCTCACGTAAAGTATGTTCCACATAACAAACATTACTCTAGGATTCTGCTTCATGTAACAAACACACTCATTGGCAGTTGAGGCAGATGCGCTGGCTGGCAGCCCTTTTAAAAAGCATCAGGGCTGCCTAGCACACCTGTCCATAGCAAAAGCAATACCGCGCTGTTCCTCCTGTGGCTGGGCGTCTGCTGGGCAGAGGGAGAGAATAGCAGTGGAGAAGAGGGAAGCAGCTCAGGGCTAGCCAGAAGGGAGCAGGGGAGAGAGAGGCTCAGGATAGGGGGAGCTTTGAAAGTGTCTTTGATTGCAGCCTCCCAACCATGTCTACCCAGAAGTAAGCCCCATTGTGTTAAATGGGGCTTACTCCCAGGAAAGTGTGTTTAGGATTGCAGCCTAAGAAGACTTCATAGGATCATGCAAATCGAATGCATGTTTTGAGTTCAATTCCAGTGTTTTGTCATCATTTTTACATCCAGGTAATATTTTTATATGAATATTTTTTGGGTTGTGGAACCAATCGTCTGAGTTTCCATTATTTCCTATGGGAAAATCCGCTTCACATAGAGAACGTTTCACGTAACAAACATGCCTCCAGAATGAATTAAATTTCTTATGTGAGGCACCACTGTACTAGATACCGGTAAGTATTCTCTCTACATTTAATTATTACATAGCACTATTACTATTGAGACCCATGCAATAATGAAAGACGCTCATGCTTCAAGTCGTTATATTTAAATAAATTCAGTTGACTGCAATGAGGAAGTATCACTGAGTTGGAATGATGTATAACAAAATTGGAAGAGAAAAATGTCAGAAGCAATAAACCCAATCAGACCGTCACAAACAATGAAACTGCTGAACGCTGAAATTGAAACTGACGCCTGCCAACATAAAAGAGTAACACATACAAATGAAAACATAATTACTCCATCAGAATAGAGAGTGGAAAACATACAGTTACTATAGAGCAGTGTTTCTCAAAGTGGGGGTCAGGACACCTTTGGGGTCGCCTAGAGTTTTCCTGGGGGTCGCCTAAAGACCCCTGGTGCAGGGGGCCAGGTCAGACTTGCCAGACCTCCGGCTGTAGCTGCGCGCACACTGGGGCTGACTGACAGCCTCAGGGCCCAATCCTACACATGCCTACTCTGAAATAAATCCCATTGTGTTCAATGTGTGCATAGAACACACATTTCATTTGTAACAATGAAAATACATCCTGCATATCGGATATTTACATTACGATTCATAACGGTAGCAAAATTACAGTTATAAAGTAGCAATGAAAATAATTGGTTGGGGGTCCCCACAACATGAGGAACTTATAAAGGGGTCACGGTGTTAGGAAGATTGAGAACCACTGCGTATAGATTCTAGGGAAACAAGAGAAGGAGGAACATGTTTATTTCAGTGACATCAGCATTAAATAAACATAGGGTGCAATCCTAACCTAGGCCTATATCCTAAAGTGAAATTAAGCCCCTTGCTCTGAAACAGTTGACTTTCCATAAAATAACACTAGAGGGTGACGTAACATTGTGGACCCGTAACTGCTCTGGATTTTGCCCCAGGCCAGCTCAACTCATCGGTCTTCCCAGTCCCATGGGGATGGAGGAGGCACATTTATGTGCACTGATCTAACTATTCCCTAGGAGTGGCATAGAAGTGCTTTAAAGAACTTTTGTGACACCCCCAGGTCAGCACACGACTTGCGCAGGGGTTTAGGTTGGCCTAACTGAGGATTAGGATTGCAGCCATAACAAATAAATAAGCCATTTGTCAGGATATCACCACGCAGAGGTAACAAGTTATGTGCTGGTGAGCCCAAACCTATGCATGTCTACTCTGAAATAAGTTTCATTATAGTCAATGGGGCTTCCTTCCAGGAAAGTGTGGTTAGGATTGTAGCTGGTGACACACTCCCAGTTACTTATGGGTTTATGGCACACACAGAGCACTTGTAACACACTATTGGAAAATGGCTTCCATTCAAACCCTTAATTTTCAGTGAGGTGTCCCACAGTGGACACTGTTTCACACATCCATGATGGGACTGCAATCCTAAAGACACTTTCCTGGGAGTAAGACCCATTGAACACAATGGGGCTTACGTTTGAGTAGACATGATTGGGATTGTGCTCTAGATTTGGTAATATGATCCCAAATGTATGGAGCTTTACATTATGAATATATAGCGCTTATTCCGTTACTAACTGTGGGGTGGTGCTAAACATATGAAGCTCCTTACAAACGAAACCAAAATATTTCAACTTATTTCATCTCATAGCACATTGATAAGCTGTTAAAAATGTTCAAAGCACACCCTTTAGGGATATATTTTATTATTTAAAAAAAATAAATATTACGATGGTGTTCAAAGTGTTGGGAGGAGTCTGTACAAGGGATGGGAAATACTTGTCAATGTTGAAATACTTGTCAATGTTTTTACTCAGCAGTAACCAACTTTGTAGGATTAACCGTCCCTGCCTGCAATCCCATTATATGTGTGCACCCCAGAGAACTATAACTCACCAGGTTTTTTGTCCAGCCAAGGGCTGCAATTCTAACAACACTTACCCTACAATCCAGAGTAACTACGAGAGCACGTAAGAGACTTTACGTGTACCCATAGTTGCTGCACTACCTAGTGAAAACCTATGGGAAATTCATACTGCAATCCAGTGCAAATTGTTCTTACACCGGAGCAAGGACTCCACGTAGTTATTCTGGATTGCGCCCTTACTTGGCAATAAGCCCCATTGATCATAATGAGACATTCTTCTAAGTATACCAGCATAGGATTGGGCTCTGAAATGGCCGTCCTACACACACCTTATGGAAGTAAACCCTACTTACTTTAATGGGACTAACTTCTGTGTAACTCTACAATCCAGAGTAACTACGGGAGCACATAAGAGACATTACGTGTACCCGTAGTTACTGCACCACCTAGTGAAAACTTATGGGAAATTCATATTGCAATCCAGAGCAAACTGTTCTTACACCGGAGCAAGGACTCCACGTAGTTACTCTGGATTGCGCCCTTACTTGGCAATAAGCCCCATTGATCATAATGAGACATTCTTCTAAGTATACCAGCATAGGATTGGGTTCTGAAATGGCCGTCCTACACACACCTTATGGAAGTAAGCCCTACTTACTTTAATGGGACTAACTTCTGTGTAACTCTACAATCCAGAGTAACTACAGGAGCACATAAGAGACATTACGTGTACCCGTAGTTACTGCACCACCTAGTGAAAACTTATGGGAAATTCATATTGCAATCCAGAGCAAATTGTTCTTACACCGGAGCAAGGACTCCCCGTAGTTACTCAGGATTGTGCCCTAAGACTGCCATCCTATGCACACTTTCCATGATGTAAACTTCACTGACCATAATGGGACTTTGGGGAAGATATGGATTGGGCTCAGAGGGTGCCATTTTATGCACACTTCCCTGGAAGTAAGCCCGCTGACTTCAATAGGACTTCTCGGTGGGCCTGCATAGGATAGGGCTCAGAGGCTGCCATCTTATGCACTCCTTCCTGGGACTTTAATGGGGCTTTCCCTGACTTTAATGGGACTTACTCATGAGTAGACCTGCATACAACTGGGCTCTGACGCTAGCATCTTATGCACACTTTCCTGGGAGTAAGCCCATTGACTTCAATGGGACTTACTTCTGAGTAGACCTGCATAGGATTGGGCTAAGACGTTGCCGCCTTATGTATGCTTTCCTGGGAGTAAGCCCATTGACTTCAAAGGGGGTTACTCGTGAGTAGACCTGCCTAGGCTTACCCCCTTCTGTGGAGTTCCTGCTCCCTTTCGGGGTCCTGGGTCTCCCCCCGGGGGGGCCTTAGGAGTCTGAGGCATTCCCGGAGGGCGCCCTCGAAGGTGTCCACCACGGGGTTCCCGGGCTGCAGGGGCCCGTAGAAGGCGGCGGGCGGCGGGGGCGGCGCTGCCGCGGAGAAGGATTTCGGAGGGGGGAGCGTCGCTGCCATGCCGGGCCAGCGCCGAGGGAGCCACGCTCGCACTCCGTTGCCGGGAGAGAGACGCTGCAACGGCCCAGGGCGGGGCCTCAGAGCAGCTCTCCTGGAACTGCCCCGACAGACAGACAAACAGACTCACCAGCACTCAGCATCATGGGGAACAAGTCTCATTCATTAGAAGGCATAGGGTTCTGTTTAATATTCAGAGCACAGTCCTAACCAGGTCTACTCAAAAGGAAGCTCCACTGTACTCAATGGCCCTTACTCCCAGGAAAGTGTCTCCAGCATGGCAGCCTCACTAATGTAGTGTTTAAAAACCACATCAAAACTAGACACATAGAGCACAATCCTAACCATGTCTACTCAAAAGTAAGTCCCATTGTTTTCAATGGGTCTTACTCCCAGGAAAGTGTCTTTAGGATTGCAGCCTAACTGCCAAACGATTGGTTCCACAACCCCAAACATATTCATATAAAAATATTAACTGTATGTAAAAATGATGACAAAACACTGGAATTGAATTCAAAATATGCATTCAATGTGCATGATCCCATGAAGTCTACTTAGGCTGCAATCCTAAAGACACTTTCCTGGGAGTAAGACCCATTTAACACAATGGGACTTACTTTTGAGTAGACATGGTTAAGATTGTGCTGTAAGTCTTCATAAGATACACGCAATCTGTCTGTAGATCTATATATGATCTGTTTGTCTATGTTTGTCTGTATATCTATGTATGATGTGTTTGTATATATACAAACACACACACATATATATATATATATATATATATATATATATATATATATATATATATGTGTGTGTGTGTGTGTGTGTGTGTGTGTGTGTGTGTGTATATATATATATATATATATAAATCTAACTGTATTTTTACTGTATTTTAATCTGTATTTATTATCTAATTTTAGTGGTGTTTTATTCTTTTCATTGCTGTTGCCTTGAGCTCCCTTTTGTTAGGGAAGAAAGGTGGGAATATAAACCTAATAAATAAAATCAATAAATAAAATAAATAATAAATAAAATCAATTTACACACACACGCATATATATATGTTATTTTATTTATATTTATATATACATTTATAAATATTATATGTATTTAATTGTATTTATTTTCTTCCACCAGGATAACCTGCAGTGCTTGGGGGTGGGAGTGCTGTGGCCATGCAAGGGTTAACCTGCCCTGCCAGAGGGGCAAAAGGGCAGAGTTGTCACGTGGGCTTCAGGAGGCGGTGTCTCAACAGGGCGGTGCCTCGCTCCCCATCCGACGCGTTCATTGGTTATGCAATAACCTCCTAGCCAATCAGAGCACGTCGCACAACAACCGCAGAACGGACGCACCAATGAGGGATGGGAGGGGCCACTTCGCTCATCCTCCAATCGCCATCCTCTCTAGAGGAAGCGGTGCCGGAGGGAGGATTCCTCCACTGACAGTCCAAAAGCTCCGCCCACTTCAGCCTCCCACCAATAGGAGGAAGAGTACCGTTTAGTTTCCGAACAGGGACGAGAGTTCGGAGCGGCTTCGGGCTAAGCATGATCCTCTAGGGCCGCCTTACATTTACAGGAGGTGGTGGCTTGGACTGGTGTTAGAGGAGCGGGGGACTCTCAAGTGCAGTTCAGTGACTGGAGGTCTGGAGTGGAGGAGCGAGGCTACCTAGAGCGGTTCCCTCCACTTCCGGTCTACCCCTATGGTCCTCTGCACTTCCGGTCTGCACTTCTGGTCCTCTACACTTCCGGTCGGCTCTCCCTCCTCTTCCAGGCAAGGGAGAGGAGCCAAATGGAGTGGGGAGAAGGGAAGGGCTTCCTCCACGCAGGAAACAGGGGGACTCAAGGCCTCGGGAGCTGCAGGGCTGGATTTGTCTGTCCCTCTGCCTGTGTGGGTCTGTCAGTCCATCTGTCTGTCTCTGTGTCCTGTTTTTCTCTGCCTGCCTGTGGTGCAGCCATCCTTCGTTGTGTATCCATCCATCTGTCCATGTCTGTCCTTCCACTTTTGTCAATCTCTGTCTGTCCATCTGTGTGTGTCTATCCATTCAGTTGTCTGTGTGTATGTATGTACCTGTTTTCTGTCCATCTCTGTCCATCTGTCTGCCCTTTTTTCTGTCTGTCCATCTGTCAAATGTCTATCCATCTGTCCATCCTATCTGTCCGTGTGTGTCTGTCCATCCTGTGTCGATCTGTCCGTCCATCTGTGTGTCTGTCTATCTTTCTCTGTGTGTCCGTCCATTCAACTGTCTCTCTGTGTATGTATGTACCTGTTTTCTGTCCATCTGTGTGTCCATTTGTCTGCCCTTTTTTCTGTCTGTCCATCTGTCGAGTGTCTGTCTGTCCATCCATGTATCTGTCAGAGTTATAGTCAGGATGCTGACTATTTGTATTGCCGTGTCCTGTGATTGCTGAGTGATGACAGACACATTGGAGTGGATTTAACTATTTACACTTTATTTACACTACAGAGTAGTATTTCAGTCCGGGTCATTCACCTTAAATCTATCTTTCAGTCTCTATTCCTCACAGAGCTCAACTGCCCTTTTCTTCTGCCCTCACCGGCAGCCAAGCCCCTCAACTGCCTCACAGTTCTCCAACTGTCACCAACTGTCAAATGACCACACCCACCGCCAAAAGAACACCAACTGCCACTTCGTATCCTGAAAGTTCTATTCAGCCACACTTACCTCATAACCAACCCTTAGAACTAGAATTCTAACAGTACCTATCTCTGTGTGTGTGTCTGTGTGCCCATCCATCTTTCTGTGGGTCTGTCTCTGTTCACCCACCTGCCTGTGTGTTTGTGTCCATCTGTTTATGTGAGTTTCCATCCATCTGTCTCTGTGTGCGTGTGTACGTACGTACACCTGTTTTGTGTGTGTCCGTCTGTGTGTCCATCTGTCCACCCTTCTTTACATCTGTCCATCCATCTGTCGTGTGTCTGTATTTGTCCATCCGTCCATCCATCCATCCTGTGTGTGTGTGATTTTGTCTGTTTATACACGTGTGTATAGACACACATGGCCATCTGGCCATGTGCGTGTGCCCTGCAGATTGCCCTGTTAGTTGTGACTTGTGGAGCAGTGCTTATCCCTGTTACAAGTGTTGTTCAAAAGTGTCAGGAGCCCCTAAAACGGTTCTCAAAGTGGGGGTCAAGACCCGTTTGAGGTGGATGTCTCAACTTTATTTCATGGGGTTGCAGAAAAACTGGGAATCTGACACTGGGTGCTACCACCTTGCAGGCACAGGCTGCTTTCTTGGGAGTAAGTCTCATTGAAGACAATCAGACTTACTTTCAAGTAGACATGGAGGACCTCTGGCATGACAGTGAGGGCACTTCCTGTTCCAGCCATGACATAATTTCTTGGGGGTGGGAGAGGTGGTCCCAGATGGGCTCTCACACTGGGTAACACAAACCCTAGGGATACCTCTAGCTAGTTCTAGAGAGAATTCAATCATTCATGTTCTTGGAACAGGTAATGTACATGATGCACAGCAGCCTATCCACATCAGACTCTTGTGCATCAAATTCTTTAAGGTTTCTCTGGGACAAGAACCACAACAAATTCATACTTTCAAAATATATTCTGGCATAGTTTTCAGCCTCACTAACCTGTCAAAACTGTTTATGAAGACTGACTGAATAAATCTGTGCAACAGCACACATGGTAGCACATTTTGCTTATAATTCCGACAGCTTCTTCCCTTGATGTATACAGTAAATGGCGTACTTTCAGCTCAAAGAAATGATTGCATATTCAAGGAAGGAATTAGACCTTGGGGTCTTTGCTAAGAACATGTCTTGGCAGCCGAAGCTGGCAGGATAGTACTGTATTTTGCTTTCAAAAAGTATAGGCAGTGGGGAAGCATATACAAGAGCTTTACATTTAAATAATTTCATTTAATTATAAGTCTCTATTGTGTATTAATTAAAATATTTATGGGTCAAATGTGTCCTTTTAATCTTCTTTTCATCTGACATTTATAAGTGTGCGCATGCACACACTCACACAGGGTTGCATATTTTTAATAGTCCTTATAAAACTTTGTTATTTTGGTTTGAGGCAATCAACAGGTCAAACAGAGTGTGACATAATTATTTACAATAATATATAGAAAAACTAAAATAAGTGACAGGCAGTGTTTTATTTTTTCTTTAAATTGTGGACTTGATAAATGTGTAGCAAGAGTTTTAAGAGGAACTATCACAATTTCTATTTTAGTTTTATTTGATAGTACTATCACACTTGTATGGGCTGTGGGTGGCGCAAGCGGTTAAGACGCTGTGCCTGTTAACCAGCAGGCCAGGGTTCAAGACCTGGGTTGGCTCCACAAGACAGGGTGAGCTCCTGTCCTTAGCCCAGCTCTGCAACACCAGCTGGATCCAATCGTATTGGCTCTGCCTTTCCATTGGACTAATTCAGTGGCATGGGGAGGGGGGATTTGCTGCTTGGGTAACAGCCTATCCTCCATAACAATCCAACCCAGGCTCTCCTGCTTCGCATGCACCGCTGAGCACAATACCATAGTCTTTCAAGACTGACAGAGGCCTGCTATCACACTTGTTTAATAAAACTCTCTATTCCAAGGTCAGGCTAACTGTTGACTAAAATTTGGGCAGCCACTCATGAAGATAGTAGTAAGTTAAAAATCTCATGTTTGGCTAACAAACCTTGCATTTTTTTAAACTGCTGCACAATCACAAATGTAGTTTCCTAGATCTTTTACACAAACAACAATTTTAAAAAATTCATTGCTGGGTGAAAGCTGATAATTCCATCTTGTGTACATAATACTAATTTCAAAAACTGCTATGATCAAAAATAGGACTTGTAACTGTAATTTTTGGGGATTATTGGGAAAAGGCCAGATAATTTTAAGTTTTTCATAGTGGTTAATTTTCTAAATTATGTGTTTATAATAGTTGATTAATAAGCACAGTCTGTTGTTGTTACTTGTTTGATCCTAGAATAAAACAGGCTCCAGCTGAAGCTGATCAAACTAAAAATAGTTGTTAGAATTTGATTTCCTAGGCTGTATAATTGTTTATTGTTTCTTCATTTTTCTGAGCAATATAGCACAAGCCTAACCATGCCTGCACAAAAGTAAGCTCCACTGTATTCAATGGGTCTTACTCCCAGGAAAGTATCTTGATTGCAGCCAAAATTCTTTTCTGTCAAATCTTACATTCCTTTCTGGAACTGGAGAGGCACATTCTGGCAACACCTTTATTAAGATCAATCAACATCTGAATTTTGAGTAATTCCTGGCTCCTCATCAGTCTGGATGTTCAGAAAACCAGGTAAAGGTGGTTTGGTGAAATGGCCCACCCAGGTTTCTATCATAAGATATTCAGGAGGCTTAATGCAGGATTAATGCAGACCTATGTTTACCAACATGGGCTGCATTCTTAAATACACTTTCTTGAAAACAAGTCCCATGGAACAGAATGGGACTTACTTCTGAGTAGACATGCTGAGGATTCCACTCATAATCCCAAAATGTAAATTGGCTTGAAAAATGAGACGTGAGCAGATCTGTTACAGGTGACACCTTTCATATTTGGAAAGCAGTCTTCCCCAGTTATAGATATCAGTGGAAAATTCCATCCTTTTTTCTTGAGATTTTGGTAACTTTTTACATTCTTTTACTATCTAAACAATGACTTTTTGACCTCCCTACAATCTAGAGTAACTATGGAAGCACATAAGAGACATTCACGTCAACATTGTTACAGCACCACCTAGTGAAAACCTATGGGAAACTCATATTTCAATCCAGAGTAAATTGTTCTTACATCGGAGCAAGGACTCACCGTTGTTACTCTGGATTGTGCCCAATATGGCTAGTTCAAGTCTGACTTATTTGTTGATTGAGCACATGGCAATAGCATAAGACAGATATTTAAATCCAGTTCTATAAAAGGTATATGTAGGAAGGCAAGCAGCAGTTCCTAACAAAGGTAGATTAAAGACAGGCAGCTTCCCACAGGAATGCTCACAAGCCTCTGGCAGCAGGGAGCAAATTGTCAGAGGAACACGACATATAAGGCTGCAGAAAAAAGATCTGGTAAGGAGGAGTGGCTGAGTCACACCACTCTTAAGTCAGCCCCCTCTTAGCTGTCAGGACTGAAGGTAAGGTTTAGAGTCCTTACATTTCTGATTTCTGGTGAAGCACCATCTTTTGGATAAAGCAACACCCATTGGGTTCCACAGTGCAGCCTTGAGCCTGCTGTGTGTCTGGTTCAGCTATTGTGGTTCAAGGGTCTGCTCGTGCTAGTAAAGCAAGAACACTCTCAACAATTAATAATGTTTTCTGGTAAACCTTCATGCCAAGGTTATGAGGGCAAGATCTTAGGAGAAAGCAGTTTTGCTATCTATCCCCATCTGTCCTCTGAACTGTTGCCAAGCAGACAGGAGGGAGCTTCGGTAACTTGTTTTCTGTAGAACAAAAATATCCAAACCATTCTTAGACTATCAAATGTTTTAGGAGCTGAAATTCCAACATAAAGGTATGTATTGTTCCTTTTTTCAGAATCACACAGATGAAATTTAAAAGGCTTGCTTTGTGGTTCAAACCTAAGATGCATAGTGAGTGGATTCTGTTAATAAAAAATAAGATGCATAGGGACTGGATATATAGGAAATGGATTCAGTTAGTAAAATTATTTTCTTACCTGTCCACCCCAGCACGGTTTTTGGCTACATGAAGGATACAGCAGTGCCTGTGGCAGCCTGTCTATGCGTTGTGAGTTGTCTAGTTAGTATAGGTTGATTTTCAATCTTTTTCATCTCATGGTTCAAGTCAAATCCCAAAGTTCTCCTATTAATAAATGTCTTTCCCCAAATTCCCACAACACACCTGAGGAGCACACCAGTGTGCCATGGCACACTGATTGAAAATCACTGAGTTAGTAATGAATAGGCCTGAGTATCTTACAGTTACTGTACTTAAAGTGCTTTTAAATTCCAGTTTTTTTAAATCAAAAAAGATAGTTCACATTGTGTCAGTGATCAGTGTCAATTTTCACCAAAAAAATAGGAGAATCACTGCCAATCCCATTATCCATCTTCCACACACAGGAGTAAAATAAAATTTTACTTACCTTTTTTAAGGTAACAGAAAGAAAAGATATATTGGTTGGTGGAGACAGCCCAGTACCACACAGGAGAAGCTGTGGAATGCTTCTCCTTAACTATGTGGAAACTATGCTGACAGCAGTGTGATTGCCTGCAGGGCTTGTAAATGGAAAACTACACTCTCCATGATTAGAAAATGATACTACTTGTGTCATTTCCAGGAAAGATCTTGTGAGGAAAGATCTTGTGAGGTACTAACCATCACCTAGGATCAGCTGAGATTGCTCAGACATCCCTAGAAATTGCCCTTGTTCTATGAAGGTTGGTGTTCTGAAAGTTTTGGTATATGATGAGCTTTGGTATATGATGGGGAAGAACAATTTTGAAGGAGTACATTACAAGTTTGGCCTGACCTGAAATGCCACCTGATGTGGGCTCGGGTCTGTTGCCCTGCACTAAAGAAAAACCCTGATCATGTTCCTTGTGTGCTGGTTTCAAGAACATGGGAACATTTCTTCACATCTGAGTGATCATCATGGAGCAGCTTTATCTTTGCTCCAGCATGATGCAAATGATTATTTGATTGAGGGAGGGTAGAGAGGCATATGAAGCTAGGCAACTGTGGCATCCTGTGAGTCCACATCCCCCTTGAAATCCTCATAACCTGCTGCTTGATAGGTGCTGGATGGGCAGGCTATGGTATAGTGAGGATGGGAATATAGAAGTTTCCATGGCTGCCACCACATATAAGTTCTGGTTCTAAAATTGCCTGCGATGCAAAGCTCTGCTGGAGAAGATTCTGCATTTTCCCCCTTTGTTAGATCAGTTTCATTACAACAGTTGTAATAAATGGCATTTTAAAGGGTAACCCTACAATCCAGAATAACTATGGGCGCACATAAGAGACATTACGTGTACCTGTAGTTACTGCAACACTTAGTGAAAACCTATGGGAAATTCATATTGCAATCCAGAGCAAATTGTTCTTACACCGGAGCAAGGACTCCCTGTAGTTACTCTGGATTGCGCTCTAAATCCTGGAGTTATTTTGAGCAAGAATACAAGAGTTAGATATTGTGTAATTGTGCCCCCCCCCCCACACACATACACAGCTGCTAGACTCAAGACTATAACTGCATACTGATACCTTTATCATTGTGTAGCTTGATCCTCAGCACTAAACAAGAAGGGTGGCAAAAGTGAATGTATTGTTCTAATGCAGGGAAACATCCATTGTAGGGGAACTCTCATGGTTTGACATATCTTCCCAGAGCTGCAAAGAAAAAGAAAACCAAATAAAAGCTTTTATTCTTTTCCGTACAACATTTCCCTGATGTCACTAGATGGCCACACGCAATGCTGCAGTAGCTGCATCCCACACACTTTCTGTTGCTAAGTGCTTCCAACTGCCATAAGATATTAATTCAGAAGCTCTCTCTGTTCTTAAACTGCTTGTGAGAAGATGAACCTATCCCTGGGGGAGGAAAGTGTTATGGACAGCAAGGTAGAGTCAAACCAGCTTCCCTAACCGGAATATCAATCATTGCACACCAGGAGCTGTGGACTGGACAAAGCTTGTGTAAAGAAGTTACCCATCAAGGTTAAGAAAAGGAGGTATAAGTCATTCCAGTTCATTGCAGATAAATTCAATAAAGAGGTGTGATCAATAAGTATTAGGACTGGTGCTGTAAAAAGAAAACTACAACACATAATAATTCTGACCTTTTCTAATGAATAGCATCCCGCAAACACCACAACACGTCACAGTAATGCGCCTTATTTACTGTCTGACCACATGGAGCATACTCGTGATAAACAATCCCCTTGTAGTCGAAGAAAATGGTCAACAATGTCTTTGCACTGCTTCAACTCATTTGTGCATTCTTGGAGAGGTTGAGGTCTTCCACTGCGAAGACTGAGCCTTGGTTTCGGGGTCATAGCCACAGACCCACGATTCATCACCCGTTATGACTATTTTCAAAAAGTTCTCATCGTTCTCGACACAATCAAGATCTTGCGCAACTGAAACCTGAGTTGGGTCAGCTGAAAGCAGTTTTGGCACAAAGTTGGCAGACACGCATCTCATACCTAAACCTTCAGTGAGAATGGACTGAACTGAACCATAACTATTCTGCACATCCTCTGATACAGACAATTTCCCCTCACAGCTGCATGCACATCTGCGATGTTTTTCTCAGTTCTGCTGGTTGTGGGTCTCCCAGAACGTTGATCATTGTTGACATTTTGTTGGCCATCTTGGAAACATCTGAACCACTCGTACACTCATGTGAGGTTCATACACTCCTCTCCATACACTTTCTGCAACTTTACACAGGTCTCTGTGCAGGTACTGCCAAGCGTTTGGCAAAATTTGATGCAGATTCTCTGCTCAACTTTCTCTGTTATGATCAATGTGACAACCACACGCTGCACACATTTCTTCCAAGCACTGCTGTAAAGAGAAGAACCGTACAATCCAGAGTAACTACAGGAGCATGTAAGAGACATTATGTGTACCTGCAGTGAAAACCGTCTAGTGAAAACCTATGGGAAATCATATTGCAATCCAGAGCAAATTGTTCTTACGCTGGAACAAGGACTCCCATAGTTACTCTGGATTGTGCCCGAAGTGAGCTAGGACACGAAAACTTAGTGTGCATGCACGGTTGGGGTCAAGGTCAATCTGTGCCAAGTGTCCTCACTTTGCATATTTTAGCTTCTTTACTATGTCATCAGTCCTGATACTTATTGATCACACCTTGTACTATTTCTGTGTTTAAAAGAGAGATTGTATCTCATTGGTAATACACATGCTTTGCATAAGATCCAGGTTCAGTTCTCAGCATTTGCAAGCAGAGCTGCTGATGGACCTGTCTGAAGCCCTGGGGACTGTCGGGCAGTGTGGACTACTGATAATGAACAAAATGGATCACTTGTCTGATGTGGTAAAAGTTACTCCATACATCTGTTAACAACAGACAGATGGTCCTGCATGTCCTGCAGATGGTCCTGCAGATGGTCCTACAACACATGGTCCTGCATGTGGTTGATTATTTCTAACATTTACCCCAGAACTCTCCAAGTTTTCTATTATTTGAGCAATGAGAAAGAAATACATTTGAGTAATTGTCAGTATTGCCAACTAAAAGTGATAGAAGTTCCTTCTCATTGTCACAGGCAGAAATGCAGTAAGGGTAAGTGGAGGTGCTGCCCAATCCTGACCCCCAACCTGGGCCTGATTCACTTTCCCAGGTCAATGTGGACTTGCACCATCTATTCATCTGACAGAGGTCTAATGCTGCAGTTGTAAGAACACTTTCTTGGGAATAAGCCCATTGAACATAGTAAAATGTACTTCTGAGTAAACATGTTAAACTTTTAAGCCGCGTATTTACACACGAGATTTCTATCATATTTTGGAATTCACCTACTTTCAGTTTTTGAGCTTTAAGTGTAGTATGAGTACTAATTTTAGACATATAAAAGTACTTCTCACTCCCTCCCTCTACATTGCCATCCAGTCAATTTACTGTCACTTCTAAATGCTTGGGAATTCATTCTAACAAAAGACACCCTGGTAGTAGTACTAAACTTCAGCCAAAGAAAGAAAGAACATACAGGCAACAAAACACGACATTTATCTGACCAAACAGGCCATCTTCCAGGTTCTTTTTTCATTAAACAACAGCCAAAGACTTGGATGTACATGGTCTGAAGATTCCACTTTAGAGTTTTATTTGAATGCTACTGATTTTGCTGGTGTTGTGGTGACATTAAAATATTGTTAGTAAGGAGTATATAAAATTGTATTTTGAATTTTAAAAAAATACACAAAGGTGTGCCACAATGGGTCTCTCTCATTCAGTTTTGGCAGGGGGGAAGGAATGAAGAAGACCAGAGTTGAAAAGTAGAGGATGATAATCTGAACACAGAGATTCCCAGAGGCAGGGATCCAGGTATGCTTTGAACAGATTGCTTATGTCTTTTTAAAAATCTCTGTAAAAGTATGAACTTCAGGGGAAAAAAAAACAAAAACAAAAAACTCCACAGTGCTTTCAAAAGAATAATATGAAGATCCTTTTCAACCTGATGACTTCAGGCACTGATCTGTGCAGTGAGGATAAGGACATGTCACAAGAGATCTGGATCTACTTTTTCAAAAAAATCAAACTACACTAGTTATGATATGCAGGATCTATCATTTTTTATGACACTGTCCATGAAAGACAATGTGAGCTCTAATGTGACAGAAGATTTTGTTGGGAAAGTGTGGGTGGGGTGGGGGGGACACTGCAGCAGTAGTAACTTTTTCCTATGGTAATTTTATTTATTTGTTTATTTATTTATGCATGCCTTTCTTTCTAAAGGAAGGATACACCAACCAATCTGGAGCAGCAACAGTGCCACTAATCCAGGAGAAGATCAGCCTTCCTCATCCTCCTCTAACACACCAGAGCATAAGAAAAGGATGGGACAGCTCATCCTGTACTACACTGGAGCAGCCTTCCCTCCACCTTCTTCAGCTTCAATCCTATACACACTTTCCTGGGAGTAAGACCCATTGAACACAATGGGGCTAACTTCTGAGTAGACATGTTTAGGATTGTGTTCTTAGGCAGTACCTCACAGCCATATACTTAGGGCAGTGATTTTCAAACCTCTTCATCTCAAAGCATGCAGTCAAGTAGCTAAAATAGTTGAGGCAAGCCATTGGAGTTTGGACAATTGAAAAGGAACTCCATACTGTCGGGAAAGGAGCTCACATCCTTCAATGGTCCTATTAATAAACGACCTTCTACCAAACTGCTGTGGCACATCTATGGGCAATTTACGGCACACTAATGTGCCACAGGCAGCGCATTGTTGAAAATTGATGTCTAAGGGTGAAAGCAAAGATTCCAGGTCAGGACAACTGGTACAACTCGTTTCTAATCCAGCACTGGCCTGAGATAATTCTTTTGATGTTATGTACAGTAATTTGTGTTTTGATTTAAAATTGTAATATTCAAAGCTGCACTGAATGTGAAGGAAGAAAGGCTGTGAAGGTTGAGTATTCCTTATCTAGATTGCATGGGATGGGAAGGTGTCTGGATTTTGGAATAATTGCATTAAAACCATGGATAATGTTTCCGCTTTATTCTTTTTGCTGTTTTCCATATGGGTGAACGCTGGCCTCTTTGGTATTTTTCAACATATCTACACTGCACAGAATAGAATTTAACAGACTGTACCGTAATTGCGGGAAGGAGCACAATATAAAAGTCTTGGACAAAAATATAAATAAATCCAGATTTCAGAATAGTCCATATTTTACATGGATGGATAAGGGATAGTCTTCCTGTTTTGTAATGTAGCAAACCTACACATTCAAATGCAGTTAGCAGCATTGAACAGTGTGTATGAACAGTAGGATGGGGATGGGAGGTGCAGGTAGGGAAGCAGGCTGCAATCCTATACACACACTTTCCTGGGAGTAAGTCCCAGTGAGTGCAATGGCACTTACTCCCGAGTAGACAAGCAGTTAGTTTCATTTTTGTCAGTGGGACCTACTCCCAGGTACGTATGGATAGGATTACAGCATGACAGCCTCATCCTAGGCTTGTCCACTCAGAAGTAAGCCCTATTCTAATAATCTAGTCAATGGTACTTACAAATATGGATAGGATTGCAGCCTGAGAGCCCAATCCTAGGCTTGTCTGCTCAGAAGTAGGACCCATTATAGTCAATGGGACTTACTCCCAAATAGGTATGGATAGGATTGCAGCATGACAGCCTCATCCTAGGCTTGTCCACTCAGAAGTAGGACTCTTTATAGTCAATGGGACATACTCCCAGGTGAGGACAGACAGTTTCCTAGGATTCATCCTGCTTAACTCTAATAGGACTTACTTGTGAGTAAACATGCTTAGGCTAAGAGCACAATCCTATGTCTACTCAATAGTAACCCAGCTTGTGTTCAGTGGGTCTTTCTCCCAGGAAAGTGTCTTTAGGATTGCACTTTCCTGGGAGTAAGATCCGCTGAACACAATGGGGCTTACTTTGGAGAAGAGACATGGTTAGAATTGTGCTCTGTGTCTGCCATTGTATCCACACTTTCCTGGCAGTCAGTCCCATTGACTAGAATGGGAGTAAGCGCCTAAAGACACTTTCCTGGGAGTAAGTCCCACGGAACACAATGGGGCTTACTTCAGAGTAGACATGGTTGGGATTGTGCTGTTACTCATGAGTAGACAAGCGTAGGATTGGGCTGAGGCTGTAGCCCTCCTATCCCCACTTTCCAGGGAGTCAGCCCCACTGACCAGAATGGGTTTACTCCCGAGTAGACAGGGGGAGGCTGGTGTTCTGAGGTGCTTGACTGAGGGGGGCAGCCTGAGTGAGGAGGCGATGCGAGGCCTCGACGGGTCGCTTCACTCGACGCCCTGTGGAGGCTGCTGAGGAGAAAGGGCGCCTGCGGGGCCCTCTGCGGCCGCTTGGGGTCGCCGTGGAGCCGGCATGCCCTCCCTCGCTCCCTCCCTCCCTCCCTCCCTCCCTCGCTGTGGGCGGCGGAGTCGTCAGCGGCATCCGGAGTCGCCCGTGGCGGCCAGGCGGAGGCGAGCTCGCGGTGCGGGCCGGACGACGACCAGGCAGTTCCGGGCTCGGCGGTCGCGAAGCACCAGCGGCCATGTTGGCGTGGGGGGTCCAGTGATCGGGGGAGGCCCGGCGAGAAGGAGGCTGCGAGGAAGGCGTCGGCGGGGCAGGGCCGGGACCGGGCACGGCGCCGCACACCCCGAGAGACGGAGCGCCGGCGCTGCTGCTGCGGGTCCTGGTGAGTCAGTGGAGGGCATTGTCACTCGCGGGGGCGGGTGGAAGGGCTGCGCCTAGGTGAGCTACCTGGGAGTAAGCCCATTCAACACAATGGCACTTACTTCTGAGTAGACCCGCTCAGGATGGGCTCTCAAGCTGCCTTCCTGGCCACGCTTACCCGGGAGTAAGTTCCATTGACTAGAATGGAGCTTACTTCTGAGTAGAACTGCACAGGATAGCCTGTCCTACTTGGAAATAAGCCCCGTTGACTAGAATGGGACTTACTTCCAAGTAGACATGTCGGTGTTCTAGGCTCTGAGGCTGCCATCCTGTCCACACTTACCTGTACCAGTAATTCCCATTAACTAGAATGGGACTGCCTTCTGTGTAGGCTTGTCTAGATTGGGGCTCTGAGGCTGCCATCCTGTCTGCACTTACCTGGGAGGAAGCCCCATTGACTAGAATGGGGCTTACTTCTGAGTAGACCTGCCTAGGATGGGCTCTGAGGCTGCCCTCCTGGCCATACTTACCTGGGAGTAAGCCCCATTGACTATATTGGGACTGACCTCTGAGTAGACCTGCCTAGGATGGGCTCTGAGACTGCCGTCCTGGCCATACTTACCTGGGAGTAAGCCCCATTGACTATATTGGGACTGACTTCTGAGTAGACCTGCCTAGGATGGGCTCTGAGACTGCCCTCTTGGCCATACTTACCTGGGAGTAAGCCCCATTGACTATATTGGGACTGACATCTGAGTAGACCTGCCTAGGATGGGCTCTGAGGCTGCCCTCCTGGCCATACTTACCTGGGAGTAAGCCCCATTGACTACATAGGGACTGACTTCTTAGTAGAAAGGCATAGGATTGGGCTCTCAGGCTGCCAACCTATCTGCACTTACCTGGGAGTAAGTCCCACTGTCTGTCATAGACCGACTTCTGAGTAGATAGGCAAAGGATTGATCTTTCAGGCTACCATTCTGCACGTTCTGCAAGTAAGTGATCACTTACCTGGGTAAGTAACTGACCACTTCCGAGTAGACCAGCATTGATTGAGCTCTTACTTTATTTGGGTGGCCCAGGGGAAAGGAAGTAAGGGGGGGGTGCTCCCATTTCAGATCTGTGTGTATGGCGGTCATCCTGTCCACAGGCACCTAGGAGTAAACCCCCATTGACTATACTGGGACTTCTGCTTAGACATCCATATGATTGGGCTCTCCCCACATTTATCTATGGACTTGACAAGGAAAGGAGGCTGTAGCTCTCTCTCCCTTCTGACGTTCTCTTTCATCCCCCAGCAGTGATTGCTGGTGATGGGATGTAGTGGTGATGGAGATACAGTAAATCCTTGAATTGGGAGTACCTGGACTGAGAACATTTTGCAAGACAAGCAAACATTTATCATAATTTTTACTTGAAATACAAGTGATGTATTTATCAACAAACGTAAAATAGTCCTAGCTGGAATGCAGTGCTCAGTACCTGCTCAGCCTCTCCTATGCATGTATGTAAGAAACCAGCCTATTGCAAGTCTAAAGGGGACAATGGAAAGGAGCCTGAGACACCTAGCCTTGCATGTCTACTCTAAAGTAAGCCCTACTATAATAACTGGAGCTCACTCCTGTGTTAGGAAGGCAGATTGCAGCCTGAGAGACTAACAATGCAATCCCAAGTATGTCTGCTCAGAAGTAAGTCCCATTGTGTACAATAGTACTTACTCCCAGGAAAGTGTGGTTAGGATTGCAGCCTAAGTGCAGGTTAATTGTTTTATTTTTCTTTATATTTTGTGTTTTCTTTATTTTCTATTTTATTACAGTATTGTAATCATATTTATATGAATATTTTTGGATTGTGAGACAAATGTCTGAGTTTCCATTATATCTTATGGGAGAAATTCACTTTGATATACATGTGTTGGATTACAAGAACGCATCCGGAACAAATTATAGTATTCTTTGTTATTCACAAGGGTTCCGTTCTGGAACTTCCCATGGATTAAAAAAGCCAGTGTATAAAGAAAACAATGGAAAAATAAGTTTAAAGACCCATTTCCAGGTTTCTGGCTCCCCTGTTGAGCCTAATCGAATAAGGTAGTACCTGAATATCTGCAAGGGTTTGATTCTGGAACTGGAGAATGGAATGACTGCTTGCATGACAACCTCTCTACAACAGTAGAAAAGCAGTTTTTTAAACTGTGATTTGCAGTGGCTATTTGTGTTGAGTCAAATCTGTGTTTAACAAGGTTGGACCTGTATACTCGTAAACCAAAGTACTACTGTAAATTGTTTTCAGAGACTAGTTGTTGCCTTCTGCATCTGGATCGACATGGGCAACAGAAACCGGTTCTGGAGAGACAGATTCCCTATCTCAGTGTTTTATCTCTTCCCCCTTTCCCAATTTCCATGGTGTGGGGCTAACTAGGGAGGGAGCCTAAGGGGCACCTGCACCAGATTCTTCACTTTTTGAGGGGGTGCAAAGCGTAAGTTGCTCATGTCCAGGTTCCAGCTGCTGGTGGCATTGCACCCTCTCATTCCTTTCCCGTAGAGGCTCCTCAGGGAGTAAAAGGGAGGAGTGTAAGGCCACCAGCAAGGAAGAGATATCACAGTTTGTGACATCATGTTGTCACTGCCCCAGGTGCTGGGGCTTCTAGTTATGCCTCTGGTGCAGCTTTCTCAGTGGAGGGTATAGGTAGCTTGCTGGTGCACCACCAGCTCCCCCTCTTGTTCTTTCTCTGGGATCAGTGTTGGCTTTGAAAAGCTGCGCAGATAAAGATAAAATGAGAACTATAACAACACCGAAGGATTAAGCATTGTTCTGGTCTTTATATAGGCTGGGAGAAGAAGAAAAGGGTTCTTTCTGACAGTCAGCTCTATTAGCGTAGGCCTGGTGGGTACAATTTGATGGTTGTACTGATACCATGCTGCAGTTACAGTTCCTGTGGTTTTGTGCAAACCTGGCATAGGATAATGGTGCTGGGGCATGCGTGTTTTTCCCCTGACATGTGTCCCTCTTATCTCCTGCATATTCTTTCAAGCTTTTTATATTCTGAGTGTTCTTCTTCCCTCTTTCCCTCTCCTGTGACTCTTTCTCTTTGTGCCCTGAAGAGGTTTTTAAAATGACAGGATATATGAACACTTACTGACCCTGAACTACTGTGACCTCCCCATTGCCTCCCCCTTTCCTCTCTGCAATCTGTAATGTCACAGATTCAGTATGAGTAACATAGCCTGTTCTTCAAGAACAGTGGAGCCTGTTTGGTGTAATAAATCATTATGCCAGATTCAATGAAAAAGCATCACATGTAATGCACTCAAAAACAGATTATCTAGTAGTCTGACCTTGATGCCCATTTAGTCTTCCTTTGCAACAAATTGAGCCGCAGAGTTTTAAAGTTGCTCAAAGCTTGGCTGGCTAGCATCTTGTTTGTGACAGCTAACATTTGCCGATGTCCAAAGAACAATAACGGTTAGTCAGGACTGAAGCTTGAGCCAAAGAATTATTTTCAGATTCTTTAAGAATGCTGTTCTACACAAACAAAATATACAAAGTGAAAGCAGGAGGCATGGATCCATGTATATATTTGGATAGCCATTTATTTTTAAAACATTTGTATTCCTTCTCTTTTCCAAAGCAGCTATCACAATAATTTTAAAAATCTAAGAATAAATTGCAGCAGCATCCCAAAGCACTAACATAATGCAACAGATAAGCAGAGAATGCATTCCACTATAATGAATAGGTTGAAAAATCTGCTGTATTTATTTAAAGGTTTTCTATGCTGCTTTTCTAAAACAAGCACATTATCTTCCAGGTTTTTTCTCGTCTCCTAATACTTCTGCATTTTTGTGAGGCCAATCTGTTTAACGTCTGTAGCATCTTGCAGTATATAAAGTGAATCTTCCTATTTTATCACATGCTGTTTAACTGAAAATATTGGTTTGACTGAAGATCTGTTTACACATTGAATACCTTAAGCCTCACAAACTCTCTGCCTGAATGCAGATTTCCACATCTATTTTCACATTTTTTGCCCATGTCAGAGCTGCAAATTTTATCCTCTGCAGCATGCTGACATTGTGCCATTTTGTATTCAGTTGAGCTGCAATATGAAGCTTGCAAAAGATTTTGGGCCAGATGACCTAAAATCTCTCTTCGGTCTTTAGCAAAAATAGATGATTATTAGTGAAGGCTGAACATAACAGACTGTTTTATAAGGAAGGCAAGGACTGAATCCCCAGATGGAGCTGTCAACATTCACTTGTATAAATTCTGTATTTGTTCTAGGATAAAAATGAGCAAAAACGTAGAATGGGAGTGTGAGTTGTTCATTGATCTAAAGGTCACTTTGTCTCTTGCCATTTTGTTCAGAGAGGGAGGAGTTAAAAAGAATGTGGAATATTAAAAATAACCACTGATGGGGAGAATAGATACCAAATCACTTTTATGGGAACAGTAGTTTTTCCATCCAGATGAGAATGCATAGGATTGCAGCTGAAATTTCTCTTCATCTACTGAGTAGCATCTTCAAAGAAATTATACATCTCATTTGGTTTGATGGTTTGAAATAGTTGTCTTCATTTAAAACGTCAGCGATATTCAGAGTTTGTAACGATATGTTGCTGACTTACAACTATTGCGAATGCAGGTAGTTTTGCATTGCAGGTTTTTAAATTTCTGAAACAAAAATAGAAAATTTTAGCAGTAGGTAGCATATGTACCAAAGCATTTAAATGTTAGAAATATAAGAATGCAAAATAAAAGAACCATTGAAAAATCTATTTGCTGTACTCTATTGTTTTTAGAAAATGATTCATTTATTTTCTTCATTCAAATTAATGGTAATCTTGAAGCTTTTAATATTTGTAGATTTTCAAAGCAGGTGTCTGAACAAAATATTGTGAAATTAGAATCTGTGCCATTCACTCAAAAGTAAGTGCCCAGTCTCATCTGGCTTATGCTGGCAGATCTTGTTTTCTGCTAGGGAGAAGCTGAAAAGCTTGCATTCACATGCACCATTCTATGTTCTGCTCACAACCTTGTGGGAGCTGGTAAGCGTTGCATAGGTTGGGTGGGCCACAGAACATTCATTGAAGCAGGTAGTTTAGCAGCAGGGGCAAATTGGGGTGGAGAGTAGATGGTGGGAGGGGGACAGTTGTGGTGGAAGCCATGCATGCCAAGATCTTGTTCCCCTTCCTGGCCCAAATCTGTCCCCAGAAGTCTCCTGAGACTCATGCAAGCTAACAAGACCAACTAGCCTATGGAGTGGTAAGTAAAAAAAATTTTACTGACATCTCATGGTCTTCTTGGTGCTCTCCCACCTTTAGCACACAGTGCATGTTCCACTGGTGACAGTGTACACTTAGGGCTAGCAGGGGCAGGATTGGGCTCTCACATGGGAGTAAGTATGATTGGAATTACAACTTGAAAACATTCCCTATTCATTTCTGATGGTATCTCATATCATGATGTAACCTTGGTCTGCCTAGGGCTGGCCAGGGCCTCCTGACAGGAGAGGCAGTGTGCCAAATGAGCATGCTCATTTGCTCTTCCCACTCTCAACTGCTATAGCTTAGAAGTCTCTTCCCTTCCACATTTCCTGTTCCCATTTTCCGTTTCCAGTTATGAGAATGGAAGGAGCAGCAGAGACAAGTAGGCAAAGGATGCCATCCCAACAGTTCAGCCACCTGAGGTGACAGCTTCAATTGGCCACTTCTTTGGTCTCCCTTCCACTTTTACAGATCCATTGCATCTCCTGGTATTGAATATTAGTATCTCGAAACTCTCATGGATTTCAGTGCTAATTCTCTCCTTCTCCTACTTTGCTTCTTTTCATTCCTTCACTAGACTTGGAGCACAATCCTAACCATGTCTGCTCAAAAGTAAGCCCCATTGTGTTCAGTGGGTCCTACTCCCAGGAAAGTGTCTTTAGGATTGCAGGCTTTGTGTCCTACTTTCCTTTTGTCTTCTACTATGTACTTGCCATCTTTTACTGCAGGTGTTCTGTGCTGGCACCAGTCTGGCAGTTTTGGCCTATATTTTCCTGGATTGAATGTTTTTGGTTTTGTTTTTGTCCTAAAGTGGCCTGGATTTTTATAAACTGCAGCGCAGCTCAATATAAATCAGATCAGATTCTTTATTAACCGTCAAAGATCAGCAAAAACAGATAAGAACTGATAAAATCAGAAACTTGAAATACATAAAATACATATAATCACTTTGGTATTACAATAAGTCTAGGATTTAGTTGGTTACTTGCAGCTCGATATAAGTAATGGACTTGGAGGACCGTCGTATATATGAACGGTATATGTAATATTTAATTGCAGTGAGTTTGGTCTTTTTTTCTAGATACAAATAGAAAAAAGGAAGATAATGGGTTTGACTTCGGAATATTGTAGGCATATGATTTGGGAGCAGTTTGGACTAATATGCATTGAGTTCGGAGTGACTAGAATAGGGATTCTCATACAGGTGGCTTTCAACCACCAACCAGGTGTGTCTGCCTCCTTAAGGAGTGGGCCAGGGGGATAGTGGTGATTCAGATGCCAGGATTGTGTCATTGCCAGCCCTAAAGGGTTTTTTCCTCCCAACATTAGCCAGTGCTGGCCTCTGGTGGAGTGTGGGGATTTCCACGGATTCCTCTGCAAGAATCAAGCCTCCACAAAGCAAATAATATTGATTGGAACCTGAAGGGATGTGGGTTCTGATTCTTATTTTTGTCTTTGTGGAGGCTTGAAACCCAGCTTGGTGGAGTTCTAGGTGTGGACTGTCAGCCTGTGTCCAATTTGATAGGCTGTGGTTACTTTTGAGTTTCACACAGGTATCTTAGCATCCACAGGTATCTTAGTAACCACTGTGGAGAAAGGGATGCTAGATCCTTTAACCATGTCTAGTCAGGGCTGCTTTTATATTCTTACATGTGTTTCTTACATTTGTCATATTAATTAGGTATAATAATTACATTTGCTTTGTCTCATGTAATCTATTCCAGTATTTCATATATCAAATTATTCTTCTTTGAAGAACCTGTCTTCCTTGGAGATTTGGCTACTTAAAGCACTTTAAATCTTGACATTCCTGACTTTCTTTTCCCTATTTATTTATTTAAGTAATTTTTCCCCTATGTCTTCATTTACTTTGCATAGTCTGATATGGTTTCCTACGTGCTTAGAATATAGTGCATATAAATAGGGCCTGCCTTACCATGAAGTGGTTCTGAAATGTTTACATGGAGGAGCAAAGTGAGAGGGGCAGTGATCACTAAGCCAAGTGATCAGACTGTTCTCCCCCCCCCAGCCCTGCCATTCTGCTAAAAAGCACTTCAGAAGAGGATTGAGGCAAAGGCCTTTCTACCTCCAGTGATGGTCCAAATTGTTTCTTCATGCCCCCACCTGGTACTTAAAAAGCACCAGGTAGGTGGGGAGAAGTGATTTGGACCCCAGCTTCCTTTCCTTTCCATTAACCCATTGTTCTTCAAAGTTCGGGGTTGGGACCACCTTGGGATTTCATTTCATGGGGGTCGTGAACAGCTGGATGCAGCCATCTTGGAATCTGGCACTGGGTACCTTAATGACACTTCCAGCCACGGACGGATTGTCCCCTGGACAGATTGTCATTCTCAGAAAGGGGTCCTGGGCTGAAATGTTTGAATACCACTGCTTTAACAGGAGAACATGTGTCTTATTCCATCTGACTTCTGGTTAGGAGGAAGTGGTGCATTCTGAGAAACGTTCATCCATTTATACCAGAAATTGTGCAGAGGGAGGATGCTGCATTTTTACTCCTTATATATTAGGGGAAGGGGGTTGAGATGCCTCTCAACCAGGAGAGGAAAATGTGCTTGCTTGTTTTCTTGTTCTTCCTATAGATAAGTAGAAAGGCAAGCAAAGGGCAGGCAGATGAATGGGATCTTCCTCACACACTCATCTTCTTTCTCCTCTTATGCACAGATTAGAAGCAGCAGAACTGTGGGGGAGTCAGGCAGCAGGGAGATATAGGCTGCTTGTGTATAAAACTGGTTGTTTGGTTATGAATCATACAAAGCTCTTCATGTAATAAGTATTAGGAGAGCAAGTGGTTAATTAAGTCCATTGTAACACAATAATATCTAACTATCAAGCACTCAGTCTAGAAAGTACTCTGGAGTAATGAGAATTAGTATACTTTGTTCTCTGTGTCCTGGCTGCAAATTATTTCCTATTTAGTGTACTCTTGGTACTCCCTGGTCTAAAGTACTGATTCATGAGGAGAGCAGTAGACAAGTGCAGAAAAAAATTACTTGGTTTGCTTCATACAAAAACAATTTAATAAAAAGGAAGATGACAAGAGGAAGGGCAAGGTTTGATAAGAGTAGTGAGAATATAGTAGTTTCTGAAAACTTTTCCCCAGCTAGCAGTTTGAGTGTTGGGATACTTTTTGCTAGGTTTGCAATTGGCGTAGTGGTTAAAGGTGCCGTGCCTGAAGACCAGCAGGTCAGTAGTTCAAGATGTGAGAACTGCAAGTGTGGCACAAGTTAAGACACTGTGCCTGTTAACCAGTAGGCCAGGGTTCAAGACCCGGGTCCCCCCAAGACGGGGTAAGCTCCTGTCTTTAGCCTAGCTCAACGATGCAGCTGGAATCTATTGTATCGACTCTGCCATTCCATTGGACTATTTCAGCGGATAGAGAGGGAGGATTTGCTGCTTGGGTAACAGCCTATCCTCCATATTAATCTACCTAGGCCTTCATGCTTCGCATACAGCGTCGAGCATGATACCATAGTCTTTCAAGACTGATGGATGCCAATGCTGATATTGAGTACTGCGAGACGGAATGAGCTCCCATCCTTAGCCCAGCACCTGCCAACTTAGCGGTTCAAAAGAATGCAAATGCAAGTACACAAATATGTACCACCTCAGTGGGAAGGTAACAGCGTTCCCTGGTCATGAAGGCCACATGGCCATGGAGGTGTTGTCAAACAGTGCTGACTAAGGCATTAGAAACGAGATGAGCACCACACCCTAGAGTCAACCTGTGGGGGACACCTTTACCTTTATACTTTTTTCTGCTTACATTGATTGGGCTGCTCAAATAATCTTAGCCCCACACATTTAAGGGTGGGCATGCGCCTGTATGTGTACATGCTCTGCCTCCTTCCCTCAAGTCCAAGTGAATCCCAGCCAGTGTCCTTAATTGCATGGGGGTAAGGGGCTTGAATGAACAGCCCTTCCACACATCCTGGGAAACCTGTTTTCAAAGTAGTTCTATTGGCATGGGTCGAGGGGCAGTCCAATCACATCCTCATGCAGTTGACTCCTCCACACCTCTAAATTACCCCAAAGAGAAGAATGGCATGTTTAGATTATGAATATGCTCATTGCATGGAGCTGGTTGAGCAAGAAGACAAACTGAACTGGCTCATTTATGTATTAAGGAGGCCATATTTTCCATGCTTATTCTGAATGACAAAAATAATGGTTCAGTATTGGTTCAGATAATGATTTTACAAATGTAGACAGCCAATTCAGACAAATCCTTCTGCAGTTAAGGAAATTGACTCCCTGCAAACTATAGTTTGCAAATTTGGAATTTGCTGAGAGTATCTCTTCTACCACTTCCCTACAGCATGGATTACCCTCTCTATCCCATTGTTGGCCTTAACTATGGTTTGCAATTATGGGTGAAATCCAAAGTAACTATGGGGAGTCCTTACTCCAGAGTAAGAACAAGTTACTCTGGATTGCAATATGAATTTCCCATAGGTTTTCACTAGGTGGTGCAGTAACTACGGGTGCACGTAATGTCTCTTACGTGCACCAGTAATTATTCTGGATTGTGCCCTAAGTCTACAGTGGCACAAATCAGGATTTGAAACACATTTGCAAATCTTAGTTAAAAAATGGAATCTAACCAGTGTTGGTGCAGACATGCCATAGTACTATAGTTGAAGAATTTATGATAAAGAGGGATGTTGTGGGGAAGTGAAGATACCTGAAGATTTGTAAGCAAGTTTGTAGAAAACCATCATTACCTCCTGTGAGATAATATGAAAGAGATTTGCTAGTCCAAGGCCTTTCAGGGAATTTTATGGCTGCACAGGGATTGATGCAAAGTCCCCTTGTACCTACTCTGATAAGTCACTTTGATTCTCTTGAACACATTTTTTCAGGATTTTTTTGGAATGCCTTCTACAATCATATTCACAGTATTGCTCATTTGGTTCGGTACAGATTAACTAACCTCAAGGTTTGCTTCTAAATTCAAACCATGCAAGCTGTACAAGTTTAATTTTTTTTTCTTCCTTAAGTAAATGTAGTGACTGAGCTGTATATTTGATTCACTGTTAATCAGCTCCTAATGTTTTTTTTCCCCCTTGTCATTATTCAGCTTGAATCAACTCTCTGGAAAGGAGCTACTCCTTTTACTGTGTGTAAAGTTAATGAGATTCACCTCCTGCCGTGAGTCAGCAGGAATCTGTAATTTATTCCAGAGTTCAATAGGGTGGATCAAGATGTGAATCCTGCTGCTCTGTTACAGTGGATATTTCCTGGACTTCCAGATAATTACCTAAAATGAGAATAATTTTAATCTCAGTACTTTTCAGCTTTTCTTTTGTTAAGTAACATTTGTGTTTTTAAAGTACACTCTGTTCCTCCTGTGTTCATGAATGGGTTAAGTAATATCAAATGTCTAAATAAGATCAGTGTTTACATGCAGTGAACTAAAAGGACTTTTTGGAAAAGTTTCTTCTGGGTATCTATTTTATGTTTTACATAGGCTGCAATCCTAAACTCCAGTTAGGCTGGCATAAGTCCCGGCATAAGTCCTGTGCTGACCTGGGATGTCACAAAAATGCTGCAAGGCACTTTTTCCCTACTCCTGGGACAGTTAAACCAATGCACCTGCATACGCTGACCTCCCCGCTGCATACACCGCCACGGGAAGATATGCCAGCTGATTTAGGGGGGCCTAAATTGGTTAGGGTTGCACAGTAAATGTTCAGAAAATTAATTTTTGGTTTTCCAGTTATATGAAGGGTAATGATTTGTCAAATGTTGTTCTTGGTTATGTTTAAAACATGGCCTAATTGTCTCTAATAGAGGATTGGGCAGATTAATGGAAGAAAAGTTTGGATTTCAATTCATGATTTTATGCAGTCTTTGGATTTTAGAGGTAGCCTAACTCTGAATGCCAGATATAAAGAGTTGGTATCTTGTTGTTTTCTGTGCTCCTTGAGGCATTTATTGGGCCACTGTGAGAGTTAGGATGCTGGATTAGATGGTTCTTGGCGCATCCAGGAGGGCTTTTTATGTTTTTAAAGCCCTGTAAAATTTAATATGAAGCCCTAAAAGACATTCTCTTGTGTCCCTCTGAGTCTTGACCCCAAAGGCTGGCGACCCCGTGGTAGACCTAAGAAGTGGTGGATGGACTTCATAAGGGAAGATATGAATGTATGAATACTACTTTTGAGGATGCCCTAGATAGATCCAGATTTAGGCAAATATGCCGAAAAGTGGATTGCGCCATGGACCAACAATGCTAGGAAGATGCCCACTACTCACTGTCACTGTTGTGTCCCACTACCAAGGAGGCCCTCTCATACATCACTATCAGTCCTGCTTCAATGACCCCTGGCCTGTTGAACTCCTGAATGTGGACCTGTCCCCTCCTTCCTTCCTCCCAACTGCAGACCAACAACTTGGCTTTTTCAAAAGGCATTTCCTTGAATATTTTTACTGAATTGCTTTTCTTTTTTAAATTGAATTTAAAAAAATTAACTGTCATACGCCCTTATCCTAAAGTCAAATTAAGCCCTTTGCTCTGGAGCAGTGAAGGTGACTTTCCATAAGATAACGCTAGAGGGTGACATAACTGTGTGGACCCATAACTGCTCTGGGTTTTGCCCTTAGTAAGTTAAAGGCGCTTTGAGCTCCTAGTGAAACAAAGGGCCATATAAATATTTAAAATAAACAAATACAATATCAGATTAACAACTTTAGAGATGCGATATCTCAAGCAACAAACTGATCCTTTCTGTCAACTCACAGGAATCATATGACAAGGAAAGCTATTTAACTCTAAGCACATTTTTGCTGCATTAAGGGGGCTTGTTGATTCCAGAATGGGTGCTCTGAGGTTTCTCTCTTTTTGACTCATGTATCCCAATTCATTCCTGCTTTTGACCTTTTGCTCTCTAGCCTTTCCTCTGTAGCTGTCCAAACGTTTGTTGCTCCCTCAAACAACTTTGCTCTCTTGCTGTCTGGAACTTCCAAAACACTTGTACGATTCTACCACTTCTACTGCTTTCAAATCTTTTTTTTCAGATCCCATCCTTTCTCCCAGGTTGTTGTGCTTGGTCCTAATTATGGAGCTTATGGAGCTTAAGAATCCATAATTGGAACACCCGCATATGCTTCTTCTGTCCACTCTGCCCTCATCCCCCTTAAGATAGAGAAGGTCTCTGCTGGAGCCATCCTGAAATTTCCATGAGTTAGGAATCTCATTCCTAAATGTTTGGTTAATACTGGAACTAGTGGTTGCAAATGCATGGATCTTTACAGCCAAAGTTGCTGTAGGCATTGGATCAGTAACATATGAAGGTTCATGTTTGAACTCAAGTCCTAAACGTGCATGAAAGGAGTTGTGCATTTGATGTTTTAGGATGCAGGGCCAGGGAGGAACATAAGTTGCTTAGGAGCTTAGTTAGGAACTTAAATTAGGTATTTAGGAATGCGGTTAACATAGTTGGGTTTAAAATTTCAAAGTCCACATTACGAAACACTTAATGAAGCATACAATTAAATTATTGAACAAGTTACAGCAATTGAAATTCTTCATTAATATGTATTTCTAGCAGAAAAGAGAAATATGTTAAACAAACTATGCAATTTTAATGTGGCTTCTTCAGTCACTACTGAATTACATTGACCTAGCAGACTGATGGTTCTTACATAGGCTCCTCTAAAGTATATGATCTGATTGGTATTTCAGTTTGATTTCCTAAGTGAATGGTTCTGGCAGTTGTCTAGAAATCTCTCACAGGGTAGGGCAACACCATAGAAATATTTGGAATATGTGACAAGTTGTGAGGAATAAAAAGCCAGCTTTCTTCACCCCAAAGATGGTGTGTAAAAGTGAGAAATTTGTTTTAGTCAAGTTGCAGTCAAAATTAAATTATGGTTGGAATTAACTGTATATGGTTAGTTGACAGTGGTGACCATAAGTGAATAAAAAGTGTGTGATTTTTTTTTTTACTCTCGCACACAGAAGCGCACGGAAGTTTTCATGGTACATTTCCTGTGCTTGCTTAATGCTCGCTGGACTTGTTACAAATGCATGTCAAGAATATCAGCATATGACTTATGCTATATAAATCATAAATACTTTATTCAGTATTTTCACTGCTCATTTAACAGAATCTTCTGGCAGTGCTTGAGAGGGAAACCAATCCCCTGAAGAACTTGCTGTGATCATCAGCACCGTCTCCCCACTGTCTGTAGTCAGGACTACACTTGCTTTTGAAATAATGTTTTACTTGATGAATAAAGAATCCTCTATCTTAGTTGTTTTCAAGTACCCAGCTTTTGTCAGAGAGAAAACAAGGATAGCATTTAAATATGGTTAGGCTACTACTGTACATCATTTGCTAGAATTTGTGTAATAAAACTTTTGTAACCTATTTCTTTGTTTCAAACCAATGTTGCTTATAAACCTGAATATGTATAAATGGAGGATGGGGCTTGTGCTAACTTTTAATATGTGTGTAGTTAAGCCAAATCCTACACAGGAGGAAGGAAAAATAATTAAATGGAGATATAATATTAATCAAGGATTGAAAAACAGAACAATATCAGTCTTTAAGGGTCACCCTTTTTCATGGTAACCTTAACTCTACTTTCTGATATCTAGTAGTAAAAGGAAATTAGATATTGGTATATATTAACCTTATATTAAACTTTGTGTAGCATATAAGATGTGCATATTAAAATAATGATCAAGGCCTTGTTTCCAGATCCAGATCTTGGTTCAGGGTAATCCTTCCACCCCATAATAGGAGCTTGCTGTTCCACTGTGTGACTTCTATTGAGATTGGGGAACAGGGACATGCTGGACAGTTGTGAGAATACCAGGCCACAGACATGTCTGCCCAGATCATCCCTGTCCCCCAGTCTCAATAGAGATGCAGTGACCCGGCAAAATAAGTTCAGGTCAGAATGGGGACTGCTTTTTGAAGTCACAAGTTTGGCATCAAGTTTGGTCAAGATTTTGATAGTTTTTAATATAAATTTTTACCGGACCTTTCAGCTCTTAACAGGAAACCCATGGCAGCTCACAGAACGTAAAATTGACAGTGTAGGGTAAAACATAACAGTCAAGTACAATAATAACCTCAACTCAAATAGAGCTGCAGTGTTCAGCAAATAAAATGGTTCAGGGTGTGTGTGAGGGGATCACTCAACATTACAAGACTGGTTAAACAGAAATGGAGCAAATTAAATGTGTATGTCATGGTCCTATCCCAGTAATGATGTTAGACTTGTCTTAGGCTACAATCCAGAGTAACTACTGGACCTTTTACACTGACATAGGGCAAAATCCAGAGTAACTACAGGGAGTCCTTGCTCCAGTGTAAGAACAACTTACTCTGGATTGCAATATGTATTTCCCATAGGTTTTCACTAGGTGGTGCAGTAACTATGGGTGCACGTAAAGTCTCTTATGTGCTCCCGTAGTTACTCTGGATTTGGGGGATAGTTACAGTGCCACTTATGGGAAACCTATGGGAAATGCATAGAGCAATCAAGGGTAAGTGCCTCTTATGTCTTCCTGTAGTTACTCTGGATTATAGGGTTCTTATTTTCTTGAACTGAACTGAGAAAGGGTATCATGCTGGCTATATAAAGAATTGCTCAACAGCACATTTAACTTTTTGATGTTTAATTTATATCTTGGGTGTCATGAGTGTTTTTTTTGCTGACTTTTTCTGTTGTGTTGAAGTGTCAGGGACTAATGATATAATTGCATGCTGTAGTCAAGTATTTCCAGGTGCTGCTTGGTATTAAATCAGAAGGACAATCATTTACAACCATCTTCTTTTGACTGAGATAATTTGCTATTTATTTCATTTTGACTCTCTTTGGCACTGGTGTGTGTAAGTTATGGTTTGTCTTGCTGTGTGTTATGCGTAATACAAAACCAGTTAATACAAGAAGGAAGTGGAAGTGTAGATGATGATGTTTCCATTCACTTTGGTTTGCGGGGTGACAGCATTACATCATCTATTTCCCTTCCACTCTGTTCCTTTATATATCGAGTTTCTGCCAGGGAACTTTCTGTATAGGTCCAAGTGATTTCTGGACTTTTCCATTATACCTGTAGCCATATCTGTCAGTGTCCATCTAGATAGTGACAATGCTTACAAAGTCTAGCAAAATAGCATCCTATTCCTAGTACTGTAAAAATTCCTGTTTAATCTACAGTTTGGTTTTACAGCTGCTGGGAACAAGGAATGCGCAGAAAATATCACACATTCACTTTCTGGTTTTGGTTAGCCCGCTTCTGCTGTTGCTGAATAATCCAACTTGTCGTTTGTGACATGCAATGATCTATTTTGTCAATCATGTACAGTGGATAACAGGCAGCAAGGCCTGTGATGGTTTAGTGATGATATCTGTGATGGTTTAGTGAGGGAACCAAATTGCTTGAGGACATTGACACTGCTTACATCTGTGGGTAGATAAATTATTATAGACAGAATCATTGGATTTTAAACTCTCTGGGACTTTGAGAATATCCAATTCAACAAGAGGAATTAATAGTAGAAAGTCTGTTTTGAGTAGTTATAAATCATCAGTAGAACAAGGCTATTTTAAAAGTTTAGGACAGTGAGCAAGTTTAAGAGAATATTCAAATGTCCTTTCCTGAAAGTGAGATCAATTAGTTTAGCATGAGGAGGGAAAAAAGTTTCCTTTGATGAGAATTTTTGCTTTGACCGCAGAATGTTTGCATTACAGGCATTTACTATATTTAACAATCCATTTAGGCAGGTTTATCCTAATTAAATATCCTGCCTCTTAGCCAGATTATTCTTCTCCTTTCAGTTTAATACTGCACTTCTCCATGCTCTCTGGATTCAGGTGCAGTTTGCTTCTGCTTGTGATTGGCAGACTATTCACCATCTTTCGTTTTGAATATTAATATATTTATCTCCCCAAATCCAAGATTTTCTTTGCTTTGCAAGCCAGAATGGAGGATGCAGGCTGTTTCCTTTCAAGAAAAATGCCCACTGGAGGTTGCTGATAACCATGAACACTAAATGTACGGTATTTTAATAAACTGTATAGCCAGGTGATGTGCCTGTTTTAGAGTATTTTTCTTTAAGCACTTCTAAATTTCAACAATTATCTTAAAACATATACACACATTAATAGTTATAGGGCATTAAGTATACTAGTTCCCTGAGTTATGGATGTCCTCATCAATGTTTTTGTGCACTGGGAAAATGGATAGGATTGGACGTTCAGCGTCCTCATGTTTGATCAATTGTTCTTTTTCTTAGGATAGGGAATGTTATTCCACAAGGAAGATGGTTATTCACATCTTTTGAATAGAGTTTAATTTACAGAAATCTATGAGTCTGGCTGAAGTGGATGCTTAAAGCAGTGAATGGGTGGAAAGCCTCAAACTGACAGGAGATGCCTTGCAACTAACATTGGCCTGCTGCTCCCATCCACCCTACTGTTCAGCCATTTGGATCTTGGATACTTTTCTCACTTGGGGAAGCAGTAGCTTGCCTTGTCCTCCAAATGTTAGCAACAGAACAGCTGTATAAAGAAGCAGCTGGCCAATCCTCTTCTGATTGCTTGTGGAAGCTAGAGATCAGGATAAGATTGCTCTGTCTTCTGTTTTGCCCACCCAAATCCAAGTAGGCAAGAGGGAGAAGGAGGCAGAGCACACTCTCTCTTCCTTCCTCTTACTTTGAGATCCATCCCTACCTCTTTGTGCTTGGTCTCTGCCTGACCCTGTTGAAATAAACAGGGCAAAGAGTAAACAGGAAGAAGTAGCAACAAACCTCAAGTTAAGAGGAAGGAATGGGTGGCCTCCAGATTGTTCCACTTAGCTCCTTGCTCCGCTCCTACTCTCCTTGTCCATCTGTCTGCCTGACCAAAGAAACTTGGAGCACAATCCTAAATATGTCTACACAATAAGCCCTATTGTGTTCAGTGGGTCTTACTCCCAGGAAAGTGTCTTTAGGATTGCAGCCATGGTCATATGGTGACCATTTTCAACAAATCTGTCTATCCTCTTGGTGTTTCACTACTTATATTTATCAGCCAGGTTCCAACATGCATTCAGATGCTCTTAAGATGTTGCTCTTTGAATCCTAAAATCACTTAATCAAGACTATCAAAGAAACATTAGACAGTCTACCTTTTTTAAGGGAGGAGGAATTGCATCTAAGTGATAGAAAGGTTCAGAATAATTGGGATGATAATTACAGGTAGGAACCATTATTTTATCCAGCTTGAAATTTTATATGCCTAATTTTAAGTTTGAACATGTTGTATGATATTTCATTTGGAAAAGGGAGCATGCATGGGACTAAATACTGTAATAATCACATGAATGTCCTTTGTATTCTGAACTATTGTAAATTTTGACTCTGGATTTTGTAGTGGGAATGCATATAGCTATACTTCATAAATTTGATAAGACAGCATTTTCATAATGCTTATTGGAAAGAGTAAATTTGAGTGTGTGTTACTTCCAATATGTTAGAATTGTTCTTTGCCCTTTTATTTAAATTGACATAGGTTTC